>JAFMSR010000004.1:11435550-11452709 GCA_022818135.1 Saxidomus purpurata
ATAACTGTTCAAGGTGCAAGTAAACATGTTGCATTTTTAGAGATTACGAGATATCTTTGGGTTTTTTTTCTGAAATCCTTCAACATGTACAATATCTAAAAATTGTCAAAAAGTTTAAATATTTTATGTTCGAATTTGCTTCAATTAATACAACAAGTATTTTTGACAAAATGACTTGCCTAGAATGAGTCATGCAAAGTACATGCAACTTTTTTTTCTAAAGTACAAATGTATATATTGCTACAAATAAAATAAATTGTCTCTTTTCTATTGGCCCAAAATATATTCTTGCACTGTACACTTCTTTGTTTTTATCACTAAAACATATATGAGGAAGTCCCTTTTAAGCCAGAGGGTAGTCAACACCTTTTATCCGCTGGCTGATAAATGCATTTAATACTCCGAAAATTATTAACCTTGTCAAAGAGTTCTTCGAAAATTATATACAGAGACATTGTTTGGTCGCCAGTGAAGCAAAAGTCAGATAGCTCAGTAGGTCAGAGCAACCCTTAGCCTGTTGTCTTATCAAACTGGCTATGGGTAGACTCGGGTTCAAATCCCGATCTGACTGTCTTTGTGTTTAATGTCGTTTACAGAACTGGTGGTAACATATTATTTCTTTATTATTTGTTAAGCTTCTCAGCTGTGGAATTGTATTCTGAAAATTTTTAACATGTAAAATATCTTTACAGGTATGTAGATAATCTCCAAAAATATGAGTAGTTACTAATCGCATTAGAAATGCTTTGTGACTTCAATGGTACCATAATGAATAAAAAACAACACAAACTTTATCATTTATGTGTCACTTAATCAAGGAAAATCGTAAGATGCACAACTCCCTTGGTGACTCGGTGGTCGAGTGGTTAACGCTCTTGACTACCAATCTGGAGGACCTCGGATCGAGTCCCAATATTGGCACTTTACAGTTATTTCATAAACGCTTTTCAGTGTTTCCCACCGATTTAGATATGCACTGGTTAGAAACCCAGATGAAGTATCGTGTGTACCGGTGCTATACGTCGGGTACGTTAAAGAACCAATGGGTCTATTCGTAAAAGGGCTAGGGTCTGGTACACGGATTCTCTTGTGTCTGCATCTGAATTTTCAACTTGTCAGCGCCTGTCAGACATTTGTATATATACATAGTATACACTTGTAAATAAGCACTTAGTGAGCACAGTTAATTACAATATATATTCATCATTCAGATACTCTATGTGTTAAGGATATATATTGTTTTTCAAAGCAGCTTATTTTGACATTTGCTAATTGAAAGAATAAATCCCTGTTCTTGGCAGCGCCGTAAGTTATATTACTTTTCTATTCTCTGAGTATTATTCTCTGAGAATACTACCATTCCTGCACCCGCGATTTTGGCCGTATTTTTCCTGCCTTCTGTGTATATCTGAACACTGCCTGTGAAGTTCGAGTCAATAAACCTTTTCACTATTGCGATAGTTTTATTTTTGTCGTCTGCTTGGTTATTTTTTCCCGCCAGATCCAAATTGATGTCTACTGTTCCGCTCGCGGCATGATTACTGTTTCTACATGAAGAAGTAATGTTGAGTTACACTGAAAGTGACAATTATAACTTTAAAAGCTTTATTTTGTACGACCTGCATTTTCTTTAGGTTCGTATCACTGGCTGTTGCATAAACAAAACTGCCGAAATTCATTTTGCTAAGAATCAGAGCCAGGTACACCCTTTAAAGACAAGTTTTGTCTGTGTCCCACTCTTTACCCAGGATTACTTTTAGAACGTTAAGATCTTTTTGACATCGCGCTACTAAGACTTAGTGTTTTGTGTGAGTTTGCCAACACAGAGTTTGATAAAAAATAATTACCCAAGAATTTTGCTCGTTTGCAGTATTCTAATATTTGGCTGCTTAACTTGCGGTTTGGGAATTCTGGGTCGTTTGCTGGGATTGGTGATACATGTATTCGGATTGGTTACAATGAAAACCTCTGTTTTTGTCGGATTAATGATAAAGCCCCATTGATTGCTCCAGACTTCTATGTTCCTAAGTACAGTTTTCGCTTTACTAAATAGTTCAATTGTTACAATGTACATGTACATGTAAATTCGATTTCAACTGAGTCGTCCACGAACTGCAATTTATTTGACTTGAGGTTGGCGTTTTTGTTATTGATACCCCTTATTTTTTCCTTGAAAGTATTTATCATAGGACTGAATAGAACGTGTGACCCAGCATTTTTCAGTTTCGATGATTTCAGACGTGGTACTGTTAAATCTTAGTTTAATTTTCCTAGTGTTCAAGAATTTGGCGATCCAGTTTATCAGTCTACCATGTATGCCTTTATCATAAAGATATGTGACAGCTCCGCCGTTCCATAGTTAATCAAATAAAACAAATACAGCCAAAACATTTGTAAGGGGAAATACTTGACAGACCTTTTTACGATTTTCTTAACGT
Organism: Saxidomus purpurata; assembly: GCA_022818135.1. Taxonomy (NCBI): domain Eukaryota; kingdom Metazoa; phylum Mollusca; class Bivalvia; order Venerida; family Veneridae; genus Saxidomus; species Saxidomus purpurata. The sequence goes on from JAFMSR010000004.1 coordinate 11,437,989, forward strand.
AAATAGGATATGTACTCTCCCTTTAACTGACACACTATGTAATAGATTAATGTTTTAATTCATTTTTAAAAAACGCGTAGCACGCATTCCAAGAGCTGACATGCATTATGGTATTCATTCAGTAAAAATCCCAACCAAAATACAATATTAGAAACATCTTAAAAGCAGGGACACGATACCCAAAAATAAACGGAGCTGTCTGATTTTCAACATGGGACAAATTTAAAACCGCTTGCTTCTTTCAAGGTAATACATATAATACAAGGTGGGTCTTAGACACTCCACTGACGCAAAAGCTATCGTTGCAGGCGGGACACCACAAGGGAGACCGAACACTTCCGACAGGAAACAAAATCATTACGTCAGATACACTGAGACACACGAAAAAAACAATAAACTTGAATACTAAAGAGGGTTTTACTAAAGCTAGTTAAATAAGGAAATGTAGTGGGTATACTCTCCCTTTAAACGATAATGTCAAGCAGGAAGTTATAATTCAAGGTCAACAGATTTGGAATGTATTTCGGTCATCGCATTGAAAAAAAAGTGTCCTGTATAGTTATAATCATGCAACACAAAAAGCGATTTGAATAATGATAATAAGTCTGTTCTTTTCTTTTGGGTTTAAGTTTCAACAAAGCGTTATTTAGACGACAAATGAATTTACAAGTAGGTTATCAAACGGAACATCTTTTTAAATGCAGACATGTATATATACCTGTGAACTACCTGTTCACAATAAGACACAACAAGCCAGTGATGTAATAACACGGGTATTGTAGCAATCTTGTGAAATATTATCTTGTAAAATAGAAAATATCGCGGGTGTGCAATGTTATACGACTTTACCCCCAGCAAAGCTATTCAAAAAGTGTCCTCTTACACTTTGTACATGTTTGTATATACAAATAATCTTGTTATAACCGCAAGCTTTGCACGTGCTTTTATTGACAGCGATTAGAAGAGTGCTAGAAATGCTTATGTCGCTACTCTGAAATATATATGTTTAAAATTAAAATCTATGTAAATGTAATATTATTGTAAGATTATTCTTTTTATTTGAAAACAGGCGTTATTAGACTACATGTATTTGTAATATACCTGGTGGAGACCAGTTTTAGCGCACACCTCATCGGAGTCGTTATACGTCAGATGTTTTAGAAGAAACGTCACTGGAACCAGCATTTTAAAAGTGGCCTTTTAAAAAAGTAGACACTTAACACCTATATAAATATTAGTGTAAAAGATATAATGTCGGCTGGGAGAACGGATTTGAACTTTTTTTTTGCCTCATGTTGAAGTGGTGATACAAAAGATGTTACCTAGTTATCGCCAGAAACATATTTGTACCAGAAAACGTTTGTATCAAGATATTAATACAAACGAGTAAAACGTATCACCAACAGTAGTTAAAAAAAGGTCACACAAATTGACAGAAATCCCAAAATCGTGACACACAGCTGATTTAGGATATTGTGACAGTGAAACGGCAAAAAAATCCAAAGTTTTGTAAAAACTCATTAGATAACGTAACGATTATATCTTTACTTGCACGCATGATATGGTCGTAAGCGTTTGTGTACGCATATATCTATATGTGTCTCTGTCTTAGTCTCTGTGTGTCTATCTCTGTCTCTGTTAGTCTCTGTTTCTGTCTCTGTTTGTCTCTGTTTCTGTCTTTGTGTGTCTCTGTCTCTATCTCTGCGTGTCTGTCTCTGTCTCTGTGTGTCTATCTCTGTCTCTGTCTCTGTGTGTCTCTGTCTCTGTCTCTGTGTGTCTCTGTGTGTCTTTGTGTGTCTCTATCTCTGTGTGTCTGTCTCTGTCTCTGTGTGTCTCTGTCTTTGTGTGTCTCTATCTCTGTGTGTCTGTCTCTGTCTCTGTGTGTCTCTGTCTTTGTGTGTCTCTGTCTCTGTGTCTCTGTCTCTGTCTTTGTCTCTGTGTGTCTATCTCTGTCTCTGTCTCTGTGTGTCTATGCGTGTCTCTGTCTCTGTGTGTCTATCTCTGTCTCTGTCTCTGTGTGTCTCTGTCTCTGTCTCTGTGTGTCTGTCTCTGTCTCTGTGTCTCTGTCTCTGTGTGTCTCTATCTCTGTGTGTCTCTGTCTCTGTCTCTGTGTGTCTCTATCTCTGTGTGTCTCTGTCTCTGTGTCTCTGTCTCTGTCTCTGTGTGTCTCTATCTCTGTGTGTCTCTGTCTCTGTCTCTGTGTCTCTGTCTCTGTCTCTGTGTGTCTGTCTCTGTCTCTGTCTCTGCGTGTCTCTGTCTCTGCGTGTCTCTGTCTCTGCGTGTCTCTGACTCTGTCTCTGTCTCTGCGTGTCTCTGTCTCTGTCTCTGTGTGTCTATGCGTGTCTCTGTGTGTCTATGCGTGTCTCTGTCTCTGTGTGTCTCTGTCTCTGTCTCTGCGTGTCTCTGTCTCTGTCTCTGTGTGTCTATGCGTGTCTCTGTGTGTCTATTTGTTTCTCTGTCTCTGTGTGTCTGTCTCTGTCTCTGTGTGTCTCTGCGTGTCTCTGTCTCTGTCTCTGTGTGTCTGTCTCTGTCTCTGTGTGTCTGTCTCTGTCTCTGTGTGTCTCTGCGTGTCTCTGTCTCTGTCTCTGCGTGTCTCTGTCTCTGTCTCTGTGTGTCTCTGCGTGTCTCTGTGTGTCTCTGTGTGTCTATGCGTGTCTCTGTCTCTGTGTGTCTATCTCTGTCTCTGTCTCTGTCTCTGTATGTCTGTCTCTGTGTGTCTATGCGTGTCTCTGTCTCTGTCTCTGTATGTCTGTCTCTGTCTGTGTGTGTCTGTCTCTGTCTGTCTCTGCGTGTCTCTGTGTCTCTGTCTCTGTCTCTGTGTGTCTCTGTCTCTGCGTGTCTCTGTGTCTCTGTCTCTGTCTCTGTGTGTCTCTGTCTCTGTCTCTGCGTGTCTCTGTCTCTGTCTCTGTGTGTCTATGCGTGTCTCTGTCTCTGCGTGTCTCTGTCTCTGTCTCTGTGTGTCTATGCGTGTCTCTGTGTGTCTATGCGTGTCTCTGTCTCTGTGTGTCTATCTCTGTCTCTGTCTCTGTCTCTGTCTCTGTGTGTCTGTCTCTGTCTCTGTGTGTCTGTGTCTGTCTGTCTCTGCGTGTCTCTGTGTCTCTGTCTCTGTCTCTGTGTGTCTGTCTCTGTCTGTCTCTGCGTGTCTCTGTCTCTGTCTGTCTCTGCGTGTCTCTGTCTCTGTCTGTCTCTGCGTGTCTCTGTCTCTGTGTGTCTCTGTCTCTGTCTCTGTGTGTCTATCTCTGTCTCTGTCTCTGCGTGTCTATCTCTGTCTCTGTCTCTGCGTGTCTATCTCTGTCTCTGTCTCTGTGTGTCTATCTCTGTCTCTGTCTCTGCGTGTCTCTGTCTCTGTCTCTGTCTCTGCGTGTCTCTGTCTCTGTATCTGTCTCTGCGTGTCTCTGTCTCTGTCTGTCTATGCGTGTCTCTGTCTCTGTGTGTCTCTGTGTGTCTCTGTCTCTGCGTGTCTCTGTCTCTGTCTCTGCGTGTCTCTGTCTCTGTCTCTGTGTGTCTGTCTCTGTGTGTCTCTGTCTCTGTCTCTGTCTGTCTATGCGTGTCTCTGTCTCTGTGTGTCTCTGTCTCTGTGTGTCTATCTCTGTCTCTGTCTCTGTGTGTCTGTCTCTGTCTCTGTCTGTCTCTGCGTGTCTCTGTCTGTCTATGCGTGTCTCTGTCTCTGTGTGTCTATCTCTGTCTCTGTGTGTCTCTGTCTCTGTCTCTGTGTGTCTCTGTCTGTCTCTGCGTGTCTCTGTCTGTCTATGCGTGTCTCTGTCTGTCTATGCGTGTCTCTGTCTCTGTGTGTCTCTGTCTCTGTCTCTGTGTGTCTCTGTCTCTGTGTATCTCTGTCTCTGTCTCTGTGTGTCTATCTCTGTCTTTGTCTCTGTCTCTGTGTGTCTCTGTCTCTGTGTGTCTCTATCTCTGTCTCTGTGTGTCTCTGTCTCTGTCTCTGTGTGTCTCTGTCTCTGTCTCTGTGTGTCTCTGTCTCTGTGTGTCTCTATCTCTGTCTATGCGTGTCTCTGTCTCTGTCTCTGTATGTCTGTCTCTGTCTGTGTGTGTCTGTCTCTGTCTGTCTCTGCGTGTCTCTGTGTGTCTCTGTCTCTGTCTCTGCGTGTCTCTGTCTCTGTCTCTGTGTGTCTCTGTCTCTGTCTCTGCGTGTCTCTGTCTCTGTCTCTGTGTGTCTATGCGTGTCTCTGTCTCTGTCTCTGCGTGTCTCTGTCTCTGTCTCTGTGTGTCTATGCGTGTCTCTGTGTGTCTATGCGTGTCTCTGTCTCTGTGTGTCTATCTCTGTCTCTGTCTCTGTCTCTGTGTGTCTGTCTCTGTCTCTGTGTGTCTGTGTCTGTCTGTCTCTGCGTGTCTCTGTGTCTCTGTCTCTGTGTGTCTGTCTCTGTCTCTGTCTGTCTCTGCGTGTCTCTGTCTCTGTCTGTCTCTGCGTGTCTCTGTCTCTGTCTGTCTCTGCGTGTCTCTGTCTCTGTGTGTCTCTGTCTCTGTCTCTGTGTGTCTATCTCTGTCTCTGTCTCTGCGTGTCTATCTCTGTCTCTGTCTCTGCGTGTCTATCTCTGTCTCTGTCTCTGTGTGTCTATCTCTGTCTCTGTCTCTGTCTCTGTCTCTGCGTGTCTCTGTCTCTGTATCTGTCTCTGCGTGTCTCTGTCTCTGTCTGTCTATGCGTGTCTCTGTCTCTGTGTGTCTCTGTCTCTGTCTCTGCGTGTCTCTGTCTCTGTCTCTGCGTGTCTCTGTCTCTGTCTCTGTGTGTCTGTCTCTGTGTGTCTCTGTCTCTGTCTCTGTCTGTCTATGCGTGTCTCTGTCTCTGTGTGTCTCTGTCTCTGTGTGTCTATCTCTGTCTCTGTCTCTGTGTGTCTGTCTCTGTCTCTGTCTGTCTCTGCGTGTCTCTGTCTGTTTATGCGTGTCTCTGTCTCTGTGTGTCTATCTCTGTCTCTGTGTGTCTCTGTCTCTGTCTCTGTGTGTCTCTGTCTGTCTCTGCGTGTCTCTGTCTCTGTCTGTCTATGCGTGTCTCTGTCTGTCTATGCGTGTCTCTGTCTCTGTGTGTCTCTGTCTCTGTCTCTGTGTGTCTCTGTCTCTGTGTATCTCTGTCTCTGTCTCTGTGTGTCTATCTCTGTCTTTGTCTCTGTCTCTGTGTGTCTCTGTCTCTGTGTGTCTCTATCTCTGTCTCTGTGTGTCTCTGTCTCTGTGTGTCTCTGTCTCTGTCTCTGTGTGTCTCTGTCTCTGTGTGTCTCTATCTCTGTCTCTGTGTGTCGCTGTCTCTGTGTGTCTGTCTCTGTGTGTCTGTCTCTGTCTCTGTCTCTGTGTGTCTCTGTCTCTGTGTGTCTCTGTCTCTGTGTGTCTCTGTCTCTGTCTTTGTGTGTCTCTGTCTCTGTCTCTGTCTCTGTGTGTCTCTGTCTCTGTCTCTGTGTGTCTCTGTCTCTGTGTGTCTCTGTCTCTGTCTCTGTGTGTCTCTGTCTCTGTGTGTCTCTGTCTCTGTCTCTGTCTGTCTATGCGTGTCCCTGTCTCTGTGTGTGTCTCTCCCTGTCTCTGTGTGTCTCTATCTCTGTCTCTGTGTGTCTCTGTCTCTGTCTCTGTGTGTCTCTGTCTCTGTCTGTCTATCTCTATCTCTGTCTATGCGTGTCTCTGTCTCTGTGTGTCTCTGTCTCTGTCTCTGTGTGTCTCTATCTCTGTCTCTGTGTGTCTCTGTCTCTGTCTGTCTATGCGTGTCTCTGTCTCTGTCTCTGTCTGTGTATCTCTATCTCTGTCTGTCTCTGCGTGTCTCTGTCTCTGTCTCTGTGTGTCTATCTCTGTCTCTGTCTCTGTGTGTCTGTCTCTTTCTCTATCTCTGTGTCTGTGTGTCTCTGTCTCTCTCTCTCTCTCTCTCTCTGCGCCAAATGCCACATGGTGAGAAAAAAAAGAACCATGACCGGGATTCGACCCCATGTACCTTCCCTTGCATCTCCCGACTGATCTAACCGGCTACTTGTCAATTTTGTCCCCCATAGTCGCGATATGTGTATCAGGAAAACAAATTTTACTCTTGCTTTTCTTATAAATATCCTACTCGAATTATAGACCGTTACTCACTGGCCGAGACAGTATAAATACTCTACACTTATAACTAACATAAATTTGAAGGTAACAACATATAATGTTGATAGATATTAATTATTTACGTTCTTAAATTATCAATCCATTCAAGAAAGACTGAAAACGCACGAGTATTTTATTGTCTATTATTAAATTATTATCGGTTATCATAAAATTCTACCGCGGGATTCGAACTCGCGAGCAGAAGGCCCTATCTCAACACTATGACGCTCCCATAAGATTTGTTCTCTGTTATCCTGGTATTCTATTGCAAAAAAAAACCCAACAAATTTGTATGACTTAATTTAATCTGGATATCGATAAGCACTGTTGAATATATATTGTATCACGTACCATGGCTTATGGTAAAATTCATTTGAATTTGTAGTACCTATACTTTCGAATTCATTACCTGAAACAAAAAGACAGATAACAAACTTCTGTAATTTCAAAACTCAGATGTCTTTTTGGGACGTATATAACTGCAAATGTTGCGCATGCCAAAAATTTACATCGTATTTATCTCTTAAACGTTGTCTCAAAAATGTTTGACTTTAAATCACCAATATGTATAAGTGACATAGATATTTACAGATTTTCACTGTCTTTTATAATTTCAACTTGTGTGATAGTATATACATGTATATGTTACCTTGTCATTTTATATGTTGTTATTGTAGTTATCGGTTAAAAAACCCATTCAGGGCATATGTTATTTGTTAAACTCTTGCCGACTGAAAATAAAGCTGATCTAATCTCTCCTTTTTTAAATTTTAGATGCGACTGTGATACGATGGATGAATTAGAGAGCGTTGTTAACCACTCGGCACCATTCGGTAACCATTCGGTCTATTGTAGGAGTAAGATGTAAAACAGCGCAAGGGGAACATACATTCGAATGGTATGACTGGAATCGTTTCTCAGTCGCTACTTTCGTCCGATAAAGAACATTCGGAAATACATGTACTATTATTTCCGACTCAGCAGCGTACAGCCCGGGTTTGTCTTTGTGAAGCAGTCTTCGGACGGCGTGGAAGAGCCATGTCAAATATTGAAACCCACGGCTAAAGACTTTGATGTGCATTTTCCACAAGTCATACATGCTGTAGGTTTAAGCAATGATGGAAAGGCATACCTGTACAAAAAACATCAGAACATTCGTGAAATTGCAAAACAGAGATGTATTATGTCCTCGTGTTGACGTTGAAGAATATATAGGAAAGCTCGTTCAAGAAGGACTTGTTAAATATATGCCTTGAGATGTAAATCTTATGAACATACACTGCTACTTTTTACAGCTGTTTTTGTCCAGACCGTTCGAGTACTTTTAGCACACCTTGATACGGCTGACTGCACTTCACAGAACTATAAAACGTTTCACTTGAACACTGGCACCATTATTAAGTTTTTCAAGATACATAATCTTTAATATTGTAAGCTCTGATAACAGCTGTCTAGTCTGTTGCATATCCTTTACGAGTCCAAGATTTAAATTATTTCAAACTTTACCTGTCGTTTTAATATGCATGTATGCGCTTTCTTCATTTACATAACTTGTTTATGTTTTTTTATAAAATTTAACTAAAACGTGAAGCGCAAAGTGCACCGTTTTTTTAAATAATGCAGGTGGCAATATTTAACACTTTTATGAGGATGATAAATTTGTATTCAGACGAACATGGACGATAATATTTGCTTTGGAGACCTTCAAAATGGTACCGAACATGGTCAGGTTCTGTTGTCGACTCACGGAGCAACCAGTGTTGGAAGATTTCACTATATATTCTAAAGGAAAAGCTACATGCCGTTATAGTTACAGGGAACCGTATACTGTGGGTTTGGTGTTTTGGTCCGTCAGGTGAGCGGGTTCGAATCCCGGCTCACCCGATTGGTATCCAGCCACGCGTCAGTCTGGCCTGGTACCAGCAGCTGTGCAGGTGCGAATCGGGTGTCAGGGGTGTATCATATTGATGTAAGTTGTCCGTGGGCACGGCAGTACGGAGCTAGTACTGAGCGCGCGTTCGGGGTTTAAACAAGAACGGTAGACTATTAAGGCAAATTTTACGCTACAACGTGTAGGTGCTTGGGAGAACTTCAAAATGGTACCAAACATGGCCCAGTTCTGTGCCCGACTCACGGAGCAACCAGTGTTGAAAGATTTCGCTTTATATTCTATAGGACAGGCTTCAGGCTGTTGTAGGTACAGGGAACCGTATACTGTGGGTTTGGTGTTTTGGTCCGTCAGGTGAGCGGGTTCGAACCCCGGCTCACCCGATTGGTATCCAGCCACGCGTCAGTCTGGCCTGGTACCAGCAGCTGTGCAGGTGCGAATCGGGTGTCAGGCGTGTATTATATTGATGTCAGTAGTCCGTGGGCACGGCAGTACGGAGCTAGTACTGAGCACGCGTTCGGGGTTTAAACCCCAACGGTATATTATTAAGGTAAGTTTTACACACCAACGTGTAGGTGCTTAGGAGACCTTCAATATGGTAATAAATATGGCCCAGTTCTGTGGCCGACTCATGGAGCAACCAGTGTTGGAAGAGTTCACTATATATTCTATAGGACAGGCTACAAGCCGTTATAGGTACAGGGAACTGTATAATGTGGGTTTGGTGTTTTGTCAAGATAGAGTTATGGTTTTTGTACACTGCACTTCCTCTCATTGTGCTTGACCGTTGTATGAAGTTTTATTGAATTCAAACCAATAGTTTTCAAGCTATGCTCCGAACTAGGAAAATAATTAAGGGGAAATAACTCTGTAATTGGTCAAACTAGAGTTATGGTTCTTGTACATTGCACTTCCTCTCATTGTGCTTGACCATTGTGTGAAATTGTATTGAATTCCAATCAGTACTTTTCAAGTTATGCACCGGACAATGAAAAGTTACAAAGGCCAATTACTCTTAATTAGCCAAGATGGAGTTATGGTTCTTGTGCTGTGCACTTTCTCTCATTGTGCTAGACCATTGTATGAAGTTGTAATGAATTCCAACCAGTAGTATTCAAGTTATGCTCCGGAAAAGGGAAAGTTACAAAGGGCAATAACTCTGTAATTAGTTAAGATAGAGTTATGGTTCTTGTGCACTGCATGTCTTATCATTGTGCTAGACCATTGTGTGAAGTTGTATTGAATTCCAACCAGTAGAGTCAAGTTATGTTCCAGAAAAGGAAAAGTTACAAAGGGCAATAACTCTGTAATTAGTCAAGATAGAGTTATGGTTCTTGTGCACTGCATGTCTTATCATTGTGCTAGACCATTGTATGAACTTGCATTGAATTCCAACCAGTAGTTTTCAAGTTATGCTCCGGACAAGGAAAATGCAATGGACCAACTGTTCGCCGGATCGACAAACCTCAGGGTGACTCCATTATACCCCATAAACTTTATTTCGGGGGTATAATTATATTTCTAACGCAGTTATTGACGTAACGTCGATATCGTTCTCTTCAAGATGGGGTAAGTCTGGGGTGGATAAAGTGACTCTGACATTATAAGCCTTCTAAAAGTTTTTGTTTGAGGTTAATAAACAGATAAGAAAAGTAAACATATTTTATTATTTTTTAATATGTGCTTACATGTAAATGATCAAATACAATGATGTAATACATAAGTAATATGCATTTTCACATTTGTCATTGAAACATTACATTGCTGATATCATTTAAAGGTGATGCATACATAAACATACATTGACAAAGATAGTATATATACTTACAGGAAACAGGCAAGAACCTATTTCTCTACAACATGTAATATAGCATTTAAAAGTGTAAAAACAACTGTCAGTATGCAATAACTTCAACTCTTCTCCTTCATAAAATTAATGCAGATTAATTTAATATTTATGAAATAGCATCCGTTCAAGCAGTGTTCATTGTCTAATAAACAATGGTTTAGAGTCTGATGCGCAGTAACTAACCGCAAATGCCTGAGTGGTTTAAAAGTGCGCATCTGGACGACAAAGTGTTGTTTATAAGACGATAACAATGATGAAAAGGATGAATTTGAAATATTCATGTTTTGATATACTGTTTAGGTAGAATTAAACAGGAATAGAAAACAGACAAAACTTACTCAATAATATGTACTGTAAATTGTGCGGCGGTCACCTGCTTTATAAAACGAGAAAATTTGGCGGGAATTCGATCACCAGAGACACCTAGCGGTAGATTTTAACACAAATTAGTCAGGATTGTCTGTTTGCTTTCAAGTTGATAAGCGCAATCCTGTCAAATTGATTATTGAAGATCGCGGTATTTTAGTTCTTTGTTATATATCAAATAATTTTATGCTTTTGTTTTATTAAATGTGATAATCATTTTTTAATAAATCATGAAAAAGACGTGTCTTAAGCATTTATATTACCGTTACATATTTCATACTTACAACTATAGCTAAAACTCAGTATATCAAGAAAATTTATTACCTCCCTTTAAAGGGTAACGCAAGTCAAAATATAACTGAGCCTGAAATAAAAGAGCATTCTTCGTGTTGAAAGAATTTTTGAAAACAGATAAAAAATAGAAGAGTGATGAGAAATCTAAAATTAAGTATATTGCAAATTTGAAATACTATTAGAAACGTCCCTTTTTCAAAAAAACATATTTACTCTTTTTTTCATAATTGTTTTCAACTAAAACTGGTAGCATTAATTAAGTGTCATGTAGGTTACATGTACTAAGCTTTTATATATATCTGAAGCAGCTGTTTTAACTTAGCAGTCATACTTGCATAAATATTTAATTACAGTACTATGACATCACAAATTCTAAATGGCCACCTCCATGATTCTCTATTCTTCAATAACTTCACAATTAATACTCCGATTTCATTTTCAACTATTTTCTGACTTGCCTTGCTGTTTAAAAAGCACACGTATCCAAATTTAACAGGCACTGTTAAACCGGAGTGGGCTAAATGTTTACCAACAAGGTTGAAATGACACGTAGGCCCAACTAAGAGACACAATTTTTTCCCCTATTTGTTGCCATAGCAAAGATGGTTCTGTTAGGAATAAAATTCTTTGAATTATGTAACAGAATTGTTGTAATAGTACTAAGTTTTAAGTATTAACAAGTGTTTCAAGAGGAGATTACATAATATTTACAAACAACAAGGTCAAAATGGCCCAGTGGCATAAATGTTTACAAAGAACAAAATTAGAATTGCCCAGTGGCCCATATATTTACCAGCAACATGGTGAAATTGGCACAGTGGCCAAAGATTTACAAACAACAAGGTCAAAATGGCCTGGTGGCCCAATATTTACCAACAAGGTTAGAATTGCTTGATGGTTAAAATATTTGCAAACTAGGTTAAAATGGCCCAAAAATTTATAAGCAACAAGGTGAAAATGGCGCAGTAGCCCAAATATTTACAAACAAGGTCTAAATGGCCTGATGGCCCAAATATTTACTAATAACAAGGTCAAAACAGTGTGGGGGTTCAAATATTTGCAAACAATGTCAAAATAGCGCAGTGACCTAAATATTTACAAACAACAAGGTTTCATGGTCAAGCAGCCCTAACTGTTACGTACAAGCAACAAGGTAAAAATGGCACAGTGGCTCAAATATTTACAAACATTAATATCAATATGGCGCAGTGGCCAACATATTTACCAACAAGGTCAAAATGCTGCAGTGACCCAATTGTTTACAAACAACAAGGGCAAAAGGCCCAGTGGCCAAAATATTAACTAACAAGAAGGTCAAATACTGCAGTGACCAAAATATTTACAAACAAGGTCAAAATGGCGCAGTGGCCTAAATATTTACCAACAAGGTCAAAACAGCGTGGTGGCTCCAATATTTTAAAACAACAAGGTCAAAATGGCGCAGTGACCCAACTATTTAAAAACAACAAAGTCAAAATGGCGCAGTGGCCGAGGTATTAACCAACAACAAGTTCAACATGGCGCAGTGGATCATGTATTAACCAACAAGGTCAAAATGGAGTATGACCAACATATTCACATACAACAAGGTTTCATGGCCAAGCAAATTTACTTTATAAATAACAAGGTAAAAATGTGCAGTGGCCAAAACATTTACCAACAAGAAGGTCAAAATGCTGCAGTGTCCAGAATATTTACAAATAACGAGGTCAAAAAGGCACAGTGGCCAAAATATTTACAAACAACATGGTCAAAATGGCACATTGGCCAAACTATTTACAAACAACAAGGTCAAAATGCTGCAGTGACCAAAATATTTAGAAATAATATGGTCAAAATGGTGCAGTGGCCTAACTATTTACCAACAAGGTCAAAATGCTCCAATGACCCAAATATTTGCAAACAAGAAGGTCAAAATGGCGCAGTGGCCCAAATATTTACCAACAAGAAGGTCAAAATGCTGCAATGACCCAAATATTTACAAACAACAAGGTTAAAATGGCGCAGTGGCCAAACTATTTACCAACAAAAAGGTTAAAATGCTGCAATGACCCAAATATTTACAAATAACAAGGTCAAAATGGCCCAGTGGCTCAAGAAATTACAAAGGGAGAAAATGGCCCAGAGGCCCAAATATTAACCAACAAGAATGTCAAAATGCTGCAGTGGCCAAAATATTAACAAACAAGGTCAAAATGTTGTTGTTGCTCAAATATTTTCAAACAAGGTCAAAAAGGCGCAGTGACCCAAATATTAACCAACAACAAGGTCAAAATGGCGTATGAGCAAAGTATTCACAACCAACAAGGTTACATGGTCAATCAGCCCAAATATTTACTGACAACAAGGTAATAACTGGCGCAGGGGCTCAAAGATTTACAAACAAAAAGGGCAAAATGGCCCGCTGGCCCAACTCTTAGCTTACAAGGTCGACCCTAGACCAAAAATTTACAAACAACAAGGTTAAAATGGCTTATTGGCCCAAATATGTGCAATTAACACAGTCAAAATGGCAGTGACCCAAATGTACAAACAACAAGAGCAAAGTGGCCAATATATTCACAAGCAATAAGGTCATTATGCTCCAGTGGCCCAAATAATTAACAAGAGCTGTCCATAAGACAGCACGCTCGACTATTGTGGGTGCTTGCTAATAAAACTTTTATCAGTACAATAGTAAAACAAAATTCTGCTGAATCTCAAGTATACAAACTAGAAAAGTTGAATCATAAAAAAAGTAAAAATCTATCACAATAAATTAGCGTTTGGTAAATTAATTGTTTTATACAAAATGTACCCCTGAACACTATTGCTAAGTTTGATATAACTACTATAAGTGGTTACTGCATGATAGTATCTTGCGTGCAAAACTTTAACCAAATTTTCAAAGTCAAACAAGGGCCATAACTTGCACTTAATTTATACAAGAGTTATCTGACTTGACTGTGTGACACCCGTAAAGACATTAATGAAGTTTCAAGTCAATATCATAAGTCGTTACTGAGATATGTGCATGATAGTACCTTGCATGCAAAACTTTAACCAACGAGGCAACGCCGAACTTTATACTCAGGTAAGCTAAAAATACTCTACATGTATAGTTTCAACTATATGCATAAAAACAAAAGGTCACTATGATGACCCTATATCATTGATAAGATGATATTAAAGAGCCACTCCCTAAAACTAGTGCCAAATCAAATAATACTTCAAACATTTTGTCAAAAGCATAAATAAAAGAATATTTGCAATTTAACTATTATTACTTAACCTTAAAGTTTTATAGCTATACATTCCAGTCAGCAATAGAAAAATCAATGTTTTAAGTAGTTTGCAGTACCGGTAAGTTTTCTATAGCTATGTCAAATTGTTGCTGAACAATTAATGGGAGGATAGCTATTTATTACAGATGGCCTCTTTGTTGATTAGTTGTGCTAAAATGAGGCATTCTTAGATACATGTTGTTTTTTTAGAATTGTTTTATTTATCACAGTGATAAATAAAACAATTCTAAAACAAGAGAGCCATCATGGCCCTATATCACTCACCTGAATACAAGTCCATTTGCCTGATGGGTGTGAACAATATAGACCCAGGATGCATGATTTGAACAAAGTAGGTGGAACATACCAAATAGATTTTTCTATTTTATTCTTTGTAAAACAAGTGACCACTGGGTGGGGCCAATATTGACCCCAGGGGTATGATTTGAACAAACTTTGAAGAAGTCTACTAGGCAATGATACATGCTATATACCTAAGCTCTAGGCCCTGTGGTTTCAGAGAAGATTTAAAAAGTTTTTCCTGTATAAGCCTATGTAAAATCAAGTAACCCCCTGGAGACGTCAATTTTGACCAATATTGGTAGATATCTACGAGACAATGTCAATGTCTAAGCTCTCAGGCCTGGCTTGTGGTTTCAGAGAAGATTTTTTAAGTTTTTCATAATTGTTGCCATAGAAACAAGAATTCTACATGGAATGGAATTTTTTGAACAACTTTGATAGAGCTTTATGCAAGGAACATTTCTTGAAAGTTTCATCAAGATTTGCCTAGTGGTTTCAAAGAAGATGTCGTTTGAAGGAAATGGTGGACGCACGAACGGACGCCGGATGGTATGCGATCCTAATACATGTAATAGCTCACTCTGACACTTTGTGCCAGGTGAGCTAAAAACAACATGTATCGAAGAATGCCACATTTTCACATCAAATAATGTGACTTTACATTCTTTGAACATATCAATTACATTTGAAGAAAT
>JAFMSR010000004.1:11453209-11542731 GCA_022818135.1 Saxidomus purpurata
AAATGAGCAATTTACGCTGTAAGGCACTTCTAATTGGATAATACCATATAAGAATAGACAATAAAATACTCTTGCGTTTTCAGTCTTTCCTGAATGGGTTAATAATTTAAGTACGTAAATAATTCATATCTATCAACATAATATGTTGTTATCGCCAAATTAATGTTAATTATAAGTGTAGAGTATTTATACTTTATCGGCCAGTGAATAACGGTCAATAATACGAATCACATATTTGACACGAAAAACAAGGATTAAATTTGTTTTCCTGATGTACATGTCACGATACATGTTTATCTACTATTGGTAAGTGGCCGGTTAGCTCAGTTAGGGGAGCATTCGGTTCAACAGCTTTGTAAACGAAGGTCCATGGGTTCGAATCCCGGTCAAGGTTCTTTTTTTCTCACCCTGTGACATTTGGCGCCTTCCGACTGAATAAAATTAATTGTTTACTTAAAAAATCAAGGTAACAATCGTTTGCGTCGATTATATTTTTTAAAGATATTTCTTGTTTTAATCATCTGCCAACTTATGTCGTGCAAATTATCTCCCTTTGCCGCTCTAAGTATTTCAGGCTGGTGAAAGTCTTTTAAGATCTCGCGTGTGTGACAAAACAATGGACAAAGTAAAGATTACGCCGTAACTCAGCTGTCATTTTACAGATAATCGAAAACGGTGTCTGGCATATTTTTCTATTTGTTGTAAAATATAAATAAATATGTTGGTAACACAATTATCTGGAAAATGTTATTTTTACGTATGTGACAAATTGTTGGACAAAAAACACCACGAAATATCTTCATTACACCAATATTTTACAAATATTCAACTGTTCGTAAACTAGATTTAAGACGATATAACTTCAAAATATAATTACTTGTAAAATAGAACCGTTAGAAACGTTTTAAATTAACCTTGAAATGCATTCGTTGACATATTTTCCATTAACGTAGTGAACTGATTCTTCATAGCGTATTATATCCCAGTGGAAGCTCAAAAGTATACCGTTTATACAGTAAAAATGATAAAATATTGATATTTCAAAGCTAATGTGTTTAATTCTAATGGTTTTTGACAGAAATTAAAGAGGCGAAAGTGTTTTTAAATCCTCAGTCCGAGAACGTTGTAGACACTGATAGGCAAGTGTACTATATTTTGGACAAGTTATTTCAAAACGACATTTCGGATATCAGACATTTATTTTTATAATTTTAGTCGCTCACGTCGAACCAAAACATGTTCAAATTTAAAGCTGAAAAAAGAACAAACAAAAAAAAAAACAGAAAAAAGCAGTGGCTGTGGTGGGATTTGAACCTCACCTGTGGAATAAGAGAGCCAGTAACATAACCACTGGGCCACGGAAAATGATTTACAAACCGACGGCTTCAGTAAGAATTAAGAATCAATTAACCCTGCTAATATATTAGTATACATACAAATAAAGCTATGTTTCTTTTATACAAAAGGATCTTTAATTTAGAACTGCATTTCGTTTCTATGCACCATTTCGCTCTTTAACTCGGAGAAATTAAGAACGATGGCTTTGAGGTATGACTACACTAAATCTTTTTCCATAGTCTTACTGTATAATAAGGGCAGTAAGAAATTACCATTGTCTGGATGAAAAAATGATTGCATGATTACATCTGTTGAAAATGAAGCATTTTATTACACTCACCTAGAATAATAACAAAGCTGTTGATCAGTGTCTCCTTGTAATGTCCATTAAAAAGGAAGAGGCTTGGGGTTAGTCTTTCTAATTCTATCTGGTTTGCTACATTACTGTACAGGTCAGGTCGGGCAACTCTGCAGAATATGAGGTTTGATGCGAACAGGTGGAGATCTTTATTTGACTTCTCGAGTGATTTGTGTCCTGTCCTGATGTAAATATCAAGCTTATCTCCTGTGACTTTTACAAGGGGGTTATTTGAAAGCTGCTTTGCTATGCCAGTGTCCATGCAGTCCGCTGCTTCATCCAACAGTGTGAGTTTTGTTGCAGGTGACATGGTCACACTCAAATGGTTCAGTCTCTTCAGGCCCTGTTTGTAATTTATAAGCATTATGACTATATATATATATTAGTATATAACGTGTGACTGAAGTTATGACTGAGATATTGTTACAAACATTATGGAAAGACCAAGAGAATATTCTAAGGTTTATGAATGTGATTTGGAAACAAAATGGCTTACCGACTCATCTAACTGGCCTTTCATAGCAACCATAGTTTTCACTCGATGCCATGCTGATAACTTCTCGCATCTTCCATTCATCAGAATAGCATAGGCCGCTGCAATAGGTGCTACTTTATTTTCTCTTGGTTCCTTTCCACCAGTCACAATCATAGTCAGCAAGTCCAAGACAAATGGAAGTCTGTGTAAGAGAAAACCATAGTATAAATATTTAAAGTTCTGATTTCAATAAAAATGTTATTAACCTATACGTCATAATATTGGGTTGAATAAAACTCACTGAAATTTATAAATTAAAACTATAAATGGTATGGAATAATAATTACTATACATCAGCTAAAGAAATTTTGTGATCTATGGTCAAACTTAGCAGTCATTATATTAAGCGGTATAAAATTCTTCTTGATACATGTACCAGACAGGAAGAAATTTTCCATAACATACCGTTAATTTGTGAATTCAAAGCTGTAATTTACCTGACAGACATTTCATGAATAATTTCATTTAGCAAATGTTCCCCATGTTGAAGCAAGTTCATGACACTTCTATATCTGGATAACACACTGGCAAAGGCAACATTTCTTGACGAGAGTGATGAACACGTACCATTAATGATACCAAGTATCTTCCTCTCAACAGCTGCTTTCAAAAGTACCTGTATTTATATTTGTAGAAGCTATGTATTGTTATACAATACGAGTTTACAAGCCAAAGCAGTTACATACACAGCTAATTTGTGTGTACTGCCACTAAATTTGAAAGTTATAGCCAGATGTACAACTACACCTTACTTTCATTTCAGTTAAAGGAAATGTGTGAAGACAAATACCTTTAATAAACAAGAGCTGTCCCTCACAAGCCCCCGAAAGAGGTGTCTCACAGTCTGTGTCCTCTCCATGTGCTCAATAAATGTGCTATGTAATTTTAAAATCCTTCCATGCATGACAGAGTTACCATGCATACAGTATTCCATTACTTTTAAACACTAAGTGTGACCTTGACCTTTGAGGTAGGGACATGGTTCTTGCAGACAACACATTGTCTTGATGTGCTGAACATTTGTGCCAAGTTATTTTAAATCAAGTAATGCATGACAAAGTTACAATCCGGACACAAATGTATGCATATATACAGGATTCCATTACCTATAAACTCTAAGTGTGACCTTGACCTTTGAAGTAAGGACATGGGTCTTGCACGCGACACATCGGCTTGATGTGCTGAACATTTGTGCCAAGTTATTTTAAAATCCTTCAATGCATGACAAAGTTATAGTCCGGACACAAATGTATGCATATATACAGGATTCCATTACCTATAAACTCTAAGTGTGACCTTGACCTTTGAGGTAGCGACGTGGGTCTTGCACACGACACTTTGTCTTAATGTGCTGAACATTTGTGCCAAGTTATTTTAAAATCCTTCAATGCATGACAAAGTTACAGTCCGGACACGAATGTGTGCATATATGCATATATAGAGGAATTCATTACCTTCAAACTCTAAGTGTGACCTTGACCTTTGAGGTAAGGACGTGGGTCTTACACGTGACACGTTGTATTGATGTGCTAGATATTTGTGCCAAGTTATTTTAAAATCCTTTAATGCATGACAAAGTTACAGTCCGGACACGAATGTGTGCATATATGCATTTATAGAGGAATCCATTACCTTCAAATTCTTAGTGTGACCTTGACCTTTGAGCTAGGGACGTGGGTCTTGCACGTGACACGTCGTTTTGATGTGCTTAACATTTGTGCCAAGTTATTTTAAAATCCTTCAATGCATGACAAAGTTACAGTCCGGACACGAATGTGTGCATATATAGAGGATTCCATTACCTTCAAACTCTAAGTGTGAACTTGACCTTTGAGGTAGGGACGTGGGTCTTACACGTGACACATCGTCTTGATGTGCTAGACATTTGTGCCAAGTTATTTTAAAATCCTTCAATGCATGACAAAGTTACAGTCCGGACACGAATGTGTGCATATATGCATATATAGAGGAATCCATTACCTTCAAATTCTTAGTGTGACCTTGACCTTTGAGCTAGGGACGTGGATCTTGCACGCGACACGTCGTCTTGATGTGCTAGACATTTTTGCCAAGTTATTTTAAAATCCTTCAATGCATAACAAAGTTACAGTCCGGACACGAATGTGCAAGTGGGGACGCACAGACAGACGGACGGACAGAGCGATTTAATATGCCACCCTTCGGGGGCATAAAAATTTGCCTGCCCTACCACTGATGCTATTAGTTACAGATCTATACAGTTATCAATGTATTACAACCGAGGCACAAGTATAATCATATGAAATGATTTAAACCTTCTTCAGATTTTTTTAAACTTTTTTATATGCCCTCCAAACAGCAATATCTACCAAAAGGCCTCTGCCAGGATTTGAACCTGGATCTTTTTCCAAGTAAGACAAGGAAAGTCTTCTACAATTGAACTACAAAGGCTGTAATGGGTAGAAATATACAACTTGGAGGTACTTTTCAAAAGAGAGCACTGATCATTATCTATATAGTGAAGGTAGAACTAAATTTTTAGGACTAAAGGTTTATTTAAAAGGAAGTTTCTCCACGTCCTGTTCTGGGCGCAGAGACCCAAAGTATCTTCATCTGGTTCAACTGGACCTGGAGACAAAAGGGGAGTATTTGTCTCTGCGTCCAGCTCTGATATTTTATCATTGTTTACTGACAAAATATTCTATAAAATTATTTACTATAGTTTTCCAGTCTTGTTATGTAACATGTCAATAAAAAATTAAACTTAATTACTTTTGAAACAACTGATTGAATGGAGTGAGAAAAATGGTCTCTTTGTATATACAGTAGTAAGTGAAATTATTAATTCGTTATTATGTCTTGTTTACTTTGGTTTTCACTTTATAAATGCATTAAATTACTTACAAACCAAAACATTATATTCAATTGGGCACTTGCGTCTGACATTAAAATGGCAATTAAATGCAAAGCACCGTATGGCAATTAAATGCAAAGCCCCATAGGTTTTAAGTTAACATCAAATACTCTATGTGTTAAGTATCACACATTTTAGCTGATTATCTACAACAGTTTGAGCAATTTCCTCAGTGACTGTTGCACATTCAACATCGGAAGCAAAACATGCAATATGTTTCTTCAGGATTTCTATTGATTTCTCTCTCATAGATTCTTTGTCACCCTGTATGCTTAGATCCTTGCTGTATGAGTGTTCCCCAGTCTGTGGCAGTACTATAACCTCGCAATCCTTCTTGCTATAACAATGTTCACTTTCAGGGAATTCAGTGGAAGTGTTAAAACTAACACTGTGAGTGGGTGGGTGGTTGACATTAAGTGACCGTCTACTTTTCACTGAAGTTTTGAACTTTTTATTTTACCCCGAGATACGTTTTAGTTATTGTGTTATCGGGCTTTTAGAAAGCCTCTTGAACCGGGGACCGGTTTCTTGACATGTTTCTGAATTAATTCTACATTTCAGCAACTCTACCAGCTCGAACGCTGATTTTATTTGGCTGGTACACGTCCGGCAAATACCGTAGGAAATATCACTATTTCTGGACAAAAATGACCCAAAGTCCGAATTTGTAATAAAACTAATTTGCTAGGATAACTCTGTCGTTTTAATTCCACCAAGTTTGTATTACCTTTTATTGTTTTCACAAATAAAACTTCTTTCTTTGGAGTATCTTCCATTTTGTTATGTCACGTGTCTAAGTTCTATCGTCACGTGATATCTTGTGAAGGAATTGTGCTCATTAGGTCCAGTCTAGAGTTTAGGCCCACATTTGCCAGGAATAACCTAGTAGTAGGTAAGTTTATCTAAATGACTGCTCTGCAGGATATCTTATTATAACCCTGGCGTGAACTATAAACTGTCCATGGTGCATTATTGATGCAACTCTTATCAGAAACAATATGGCCATTTAGCAGTGGTCAGTGTGGATTGATTTCACCTAAACATTAGATTAATACCTACGGAATGAAAATAATGTTGATACTGTAAAATATGTTTTACATAAATTTATTAAGGAAAACAACTGATTACAAATATAATAACAAAACCATTGTCACAGTGTTACATTTAATATTACAGTTTTAAAATACCTTAATTTAATACAGAAAGTTGTAGTGATTTTACAGTTTAGAATAAGTAAATAAAGCTGCAGTGTAGGAAACTGATATAACGAATCAGTAAATCACATATTTCAATACAGTTTCATGTGATATGGCATGGAACTTTGGTATAAAGTCATTTCCACCTAGGCATAAAGTGAATGCTATTTTCATACCAATGGTCATTGTACCTGTGCTCAAACAGTGACAACATTGGTGTTATGTTGTATGTGTCAACTTTACCTCCAGCCTTCTGTTAGACAACAAACATGTTGATTTTGTATGTACCATCGTCCTGTCTTGCGACAATATCAATGACACTTTTTCCAAATACACATTATGACGCCTTTTTAAGCTATAAAAAGCCCTTGTGCACAAATCATGAAAATCAGTTTGGAGACCACTAGTTTGAACGAAAACAGCCCAGATGCAGTTTTTTATAGAGTTTGTCACATCAAAATTGACTGCATTTCCTATGCAGTCTGGGCAATAAATATCTAAAAGGGATTTTATGTCATTGTCTACTACTGACGTAATGTGGACCTGACCAGCTACAATTCTTATTTCATCATCTTTTTCTGAAGATTTGTATCGAAGTATCTTTTTCTAATTTGTGAGGATCGGCTCCACTCTTTGCTACATTCATTCAGTGACAGGAGAGACTCGAATCTTGAACCCTTTTTTTTACTATGTCTTCATATGACATTTCTCTGAACTGTATGAACTTTGAGAAGTCGTTCTCAAACCAGCATATTCAGTGTTTCTATTCCAACTGATTGAAATTCTGCTTATAATCTACTACCAATGTTGAAATATCACTTTCATTGATATGTAGAGTCAAATAATATTGATGTTCTTAATATCTGTGTTTTGGCTATCAGTTTGTAAAGTTCTAATGACGTTGTTTGAAAACTGCTCAATATCTCTAAGTTTCTTCTTACAGGAATTGGTTGTATTATGTTGGCATAAATATTTAAAAACTGACAATACTGTTACTGTGGCACATTCTTTACCAAGAAATGTTCTTGAACCACCCTGAAATGTTTTGAGAGCGCGTTTTAAATGACTTTTCTGAATATTGTCTCCACTTCTGCTAAGGGCACTATAAACATCCTCAATGAATATAAAATTATTCTGATCATTTTTATCTTGAAGGTCTGAGAAAATTTCATGATAACCCATTGATGAGAACCTTAAATTTTGAGTAAAACTTAAAAGCGACTGTTTTCAATAACTTGTATTTTGTTTCAATCTTACTTCAGTCACATTTTTAAAAGTTTTTCTCCTTGCTTTCGTTCTAAGGAAATCAAATACAGTTTTTCTTTGATTGTAAAATTGATTGCCAATTTGGTGGAAATAAATTTCAAACTAATTTCTGACAAAAAAGCACAATCAGAAAAATGTGTCCAAAATGATATTTACAAAGTTACGAAAAACTTTATATTATAACAGGAAACCCCAATGTCTATAGTTAGCCATGCATTTATTCATTTACGTAAATATAATGAGCACTCAAAACTCTTTAAATATGAATGCAGTACTTTACATTCAATGTATGTTTTATTTTAAATGACCAAATTATTTCTCCGATCTAAACATGTATAAACTAATGCTTATTATTGAGTATACATTTTAATTCAAACAGTAAATAAATAAGTCTCTATCCTTTTGATATTTGCATTCCACTGTGTTTAAAAATGAAAACAATTATCATATAAAAAGAAAACAGACTTAAACCTGCTACTGAATCAAATAATATGACCAAGAGGCCAGCAATTTATTAGTATTAGTATTTATGCAAACAGAAATATCTTCATTAGTTTCTGGTTTGGGCTTATCAGATGGAAATGGGATATTAATTGCCCCCCCCCATGCTGTGAATCAGCCACACCGACCACTTAATATGTTCATGGTCATTCTGGAAATAACAGTACAGGCAAGATCACTAGTGATCAGATTTTTGGGTCTATGGTCTAGACTGGGTCCACCAACCTCTACAGAGGCTATAATCGGTACGACCGATGTGAAGGCCGGAGCTCAACCGAGGAGTTTGTATACTGTAAGGGGAAGTAACTACTGCGGGGAGTCTGGTGACGGATACCTACCCAATAAAAATCAATAAAAGTTATATCTGAATTACCTCCCTTATCTATTTTGTCATCATTTGCAGTAAAAATGGGGGAAAGTTCCAAAGTTCTTCAGTGCTTATTTATTAGTGTAGGTATATTAGATATGAAATCATGTTAAGAGACAATTGATATTGTGTATGTTTGTATGCACTGTTTTGTTTGAGGTTTATTGCAGAAAATGGAAAATTGGTCTTACACACTCACAGTATGTGAAACAGAGAATCGTTGGAAGTCAAATGGATTGGTAATATGTTATCCATGTATGATGTCTTGATGATACTTAACTCTGACTCTAACACGACGAGCGAATAACCAACATACATGTAAAACAAAATCTATTTGAGTTATTCTGCAATAGACCGACCTTGAACGACGCTGCACGCACATCGTGTTTTGGCTGTTCAATTTTCCCAATGTATAGAGGACTTACATGGCATACTGTGCATGACTTGGGGCAAAACAGGGGGATCCGATAGATGACACACATCCAGTTAACTTGATTAATGTTACGATACTATTTACGCTGACTTTATTTACTGTTTTGTTGCTATTGTTTTTTTTTACACAGTGATGTCCGGTAATTTTTGTTTGTTTTTTTTACAGCCGGATATCAGCAGCTGCTGTTTCCCCTAGCCAAAAAAGCTATATTTTGCCCTAATGAAAGTCAAATATTTTCCCCTTGGAATTTAAAGAAAATGTTCTGTAATATGCACAGTGAAATATTTTATGAAAATCAACGTTTTAAAACAAAGAACGCATTGCATATCACAGCTATCTGTGATAGTAGCCGATTCCGGGTTTGGACGGGTTACGGGAAAGTCTTTACCGATCATCGCCACTGTGACGATTTGATTCACAAACGTGAACATAAATTGATATGACATTGTGTCAGTTGATATTGCCAAAAATATGAAGATGAGTGTAGGATGAGCAACTGCATCCTGACTAATGCAATTACCACCCGTAGTCATACGTGAGCGAAATGTTGGACATATGACTGCAGAGTTACACGATTACTCAAATCTTTGTTATAAAATAGAAAAAGAAAATCAACGCACTAATAAGTTTAAACGTTTATCGACATGTTTTGGCCGTAAAGCCTTCTTCAGAATAAATGTATATAAACAATTATGACGTCACATCCGTAAGACGGACGCGAACGTCAGCGTGCAAAATAGCGCATAAACGTTTCGAATATTTCAACAATATATAGATATGGATGATAAAAGATGCAGCGGTTTTAATTACAAAATATCATTAAATACATGGTTTAATATTAAAACCAACATACCCATATTAATAGAAAATTCACAAATAAGTACAGTGAACTCCGTTTATAACGAACTCCCAGGGACCATTTAAATTTATTCTTAATATCCGGAGTTTGTTATATCCATACAACATTTACATATGAAATATAGAAAGAAGAAAACTCGGGCAGATAAAATGTGTTCGTTTTATCCGGAATTTCGTTATATCAGTGGTCGTTATATTCGGAGTATACGGTAACAATAATTTCTAAACAGAATACAAAATGCTGGTGTTTAGACCGTCCGGGATTTTCGTACATAGTTTATAAATGTATCCAAAACTTTTCCCGTAATAGCCTTTCCATATCATTATTAACAGTATCTATAGGCATGAAACTGAAATTACTTACATCATGCCCCGGAGAATTAAAATGAGTAGCAATATTTGTAGCATATAAAGGGTCGGTAAAATTGTGAATGTCAAACTTATGACTATTCATTCTTTGTGAAACTTTCTGACGAGTCTGTCCGACGTATTGCATGTTACATTTTGTGCAAGTTATTAAATAAATAACACCTTTACTGGCACAAGTTGTATTTACGCGAAGGTCAAATACTGTGCTAGAATTAGAAAAACTTGTAAAAGTACTGCCTTCCTTGATCCTAGGACAGTTGGTACATCTTGGCCGATGACATTTTCTGGCTATACCTTTAACGCCTTGACCAGGTGATAATTTTGAACTGACCAAAAAGTCGTTCAGATTTTTACACTTTTATAAGCTATAGTAGGCTTGTAAGAATGTAAATTATTATGTTGAACAGCTGTATTGTGGGAAAGTTTAAGCAAATCCCAGTATTTATGGAGAATATTCCCTATATTAGGTAATGATGGGTTGTATTCAATTACAAATGGCAATATATTGTCCTGTCTATTACTCTCTTTATTAGTGTATTCAAGGGCTTCACTTTGTGTTAAAGATTTAACCTTGGTAAAAGCCTCGTCAATAATGTCAAGTGGGTAATTTCTTCTAAGAAAATGTTCCTGTAAATATTCCAATGAACGAAAAAATGCATCATCGTTAGAAATAATACGACGATACCTCTTAGCTTGACTCTGTGGAATACCATTTTTACATGACTTGGGGTGGCAGGAAGAGTAATCAAGGTACTGGTGAATGTTAGTGTTTTTAATATGAACGCTAGTGTTTATAAAGCCACTTGTAATATCTTTAGTAACATTTACATCAAGAAAGGTAACATGAGTTTTAGAAATTTCATACGAAAACTTAATTGTATCATGAAAATGATTAAGTTTCTCAATAAAACTATGTAGCTCCTCCATGGAATGGTCTCAGACCATGAATACGTCATCAAGAAAATGCAGCCATAATGTAGGCTGAAGTGTGCAAGTTAGCAAAAAATCTTGTTCAAATTTACCCATGAAAAGGGAAGCATATGCTTTGTTATAACTCTTTAACTAACTAGAATTATTTCTGCTATTGTTCACATTTTGGCGTAGAAACATTCAATGTATGATAAAGAAAACATATTTAAAGAATCTGCGGGAAAATGACAGTCTAAGTGAAACTTTTTGTTTTGCACTGACCGATGTGTCGTCACTGTCACTGAAGTAAAAAATACACAATAGTCTAAAATATCTTAAAGCCGAAATGTTGAGGGGGAATAAAAACGAAAATAAATATAAATATTGTACGAAAGTCCTGTTTCACCCAGCCGAGACCATCTAGATCTAATAATTTGCAGTATTGGGATAACATTTTAATCACGCCAACTATAAAAGAGCGCTGTTAATATGTTTTACTATTATTTGTATGTACATGTATTGCCTCATGGAGTAGCCTCAATAGTTCGACTGCAAGACAGACCAATTTTACAAACTGACATTACATCTAGTCTGCCTTTGTAAAGGGCGGCCATTGTATATAGCAAAAAGCTCTTGCATGTAATTAGTTGGGCTATTCGTTGAGGTACGCAATAAAACTTCCATAGTCTATTTCATAAAGTTTGGCAAAAGTTCCATCAATTAGTGTACACCTGGCTCCTCCATTCACCCATTGGCATATCGATACTGCTTCTGTTAATTATGACTTTAACTTTTTCTTTTCACACGGAACGTGATGTCAGAATCAAATAAAGACTGGCCTTGTTATTGAAAGAACGGAGGGGAGGAGTTAAGCGATATATACATGCTCCATTAATAGTTTCAGATTCGCCATTGTGTGACGTAAGATTGTAACTGTATTGATTGCTAAAATAGCGTACGGGCAAAGCCAACTGCAACGCATTGTATATAGACAAGACTTTTTTTAAATAAAATGAACTGAGATTTTATCCAGATCATGTTACAAATCCCTTTGGTTTTGGATAGTGTAGACATTACGTCTAAGACTCGAGTTTATATCGTTGCAAAAATTGTCAAGGCGATTTGCTTTTACACAGTGTTTCTGCCAACTATGAATTTGAGGGGGTCATTTTGTGACCCCCTTTATCAGAATTCGGGGGTCATTCTGAGGGTCATACTCTTCATGGTATAAAAAATCTATGACATGACTATATGTTAAACATGTTTAAGAAGTTTTATTCAGTTTGCTTCTGTAAAACTGCATGTGATACATAACAAAATGGTAGAGTTGACTAGACAACTCTGACGTTTTTTAACAATGTGTCACGTGACACATTGTTATAGTAGGCAATTTTGAAAACGACTCAGCGGAGGGGCTTATACGTTTGACGCTGGCCGGAGTAAGCCGGGGTACGCCGGTATATCCAAACCTCATTGCTTAAAAGGCGCCGATTTCATTCTAGCTTTTTATAACGAGTAGAACGGCGTACGCCTGATGCGTCAAACGTATAGCCCCTGACAGTTTGAACAGCCATAGGGTTCTCCTTTCGCCTGCAAAGTAGATCGACTTTAGCTGAAATGCGTGTGGATCAAGTTTGTGATCTCGACTTAAAAATAAACTAAAACCTGTTTCCGTTGCGTAATACACGTGTTAATTAAGTGCTTTAAATCATTGTAACACTAATGTAGGCAAAATTCAGAGTATTTGAATTACTACACCATCAGGCAGATTCAGGATCAAGTCTTGTTTTGGCATCCCGCATGTATACATGTATTATGGAAATTAAACGTAATCGAGAGGAGTATTTGGATCCGACATTTCATACAATGTGAACATCCTTATTTCCATTAGTAAAATTACATGCGTGCTTAAAACGGAAATGGATAATAAAAGTGGGTTTTTGTTAAAGGGGGAGGTATTATAAACATAAACGATGAAGTAAATGAATGATACAATGTATTCGGTTTAATTGTCGGATTTCATCAAATGATTTTAAATCCATTCGGACTCGAAAAGCTGCATTGAATGACCACAAAACAGCGACCGATAGTGGCGACCCTTAACTTAGCGACCGATAGACGTTATTGAGATATGCTGAGTTACTCCGCTTGAGTTAACGGTGTAACCGGTGAAGAGGTTAAATAATTTCTGTTACCTCCAGAGAGTTACAACGTGTTTATACTGTTCGTTTTATAAACAATAGAAAATGATATAATGACGAGAAAGAATGGCCTTCTTTGGCCAAGGCATGTTTGGTAAAGTGTTGAATTACATAATTGAAATCACTTAAATATTAACTTATCATATTTGCAGTCTCACGTAATTAAAAGCTTGTTTTTTTTAATATTTGAAGAAATGGATTACTTTGCATTTACTAGGCAATTTCCCCAGACTTTTTCCAACTTTACCGGTTAGTTTGTCTAGATCATCTTGTAACGCATAGTGCAACCTGTAAATATTTTGAATGCTCGGATTTAATTGAATATAGGTAGGAAGTGTCTCCTTGTCTGGTCCCTGGAATTTTATTGAGTGAACCAGACTTGGAGACTGTGCTTGTCTGGTTCAACTGGACAGAGACAAATGGGGGGGATATGTCTCAACGTCCAGCTCTATTTCTGTTAACCGACAACCTATACTGTAAAATTATTTGTAACATATTAAAAAACTTTATTACTTTAAATTTGAAATATTTGCTTGACCTGAGTGAGAGGAAAGTAGTGTCTTTATTTATGCTAAATTTACTAATATTTCATTTTTCTACTATTGCATAACTTTGCAGTTAATGGGAGTGTGTCTTTAAATTCAATTGTTCACACATTTTTACAACACACATCCAATGTCAACATAAACAATATCGGATTTATTCAAAGATATAAATGTTCTTGTTATTACTGAAGCATAATATATTTCATTTATAGTATTGCTATGTTAGTGCTCACCATGTACATACTTCATTAATAGTGTTGCTATTTAAGTGCTCACCATGTATACATTTCATTTAAACTGTTACTATGTTAATGCTCAAATACTTGCAATTTGTCTGTGTCCCATCATAGCAAGGCAAATTGTGGCTTTAAAAAAGGACCCCTTGTCGTCTATCTGATGTCCATTAACTTCTTTCTTTAACAACATTTCTGAACTCACAGCATTAAACTTTAACAATCTTTTTATGAACCAGAAGGCCAAGGGCTTAAATAATTGGCATGCAGCATTGTTAACTAAACCTCTACCAAGATTGTTAAAATTCAACCCCTTGATCAATATTATCCCTATCAAGGACTCGCTTGGGTATAATGCCTAAAATACAAACATTTTAAATTCTTATTGTCTGAAACCAGAGTAACAGGTGGCCACTCTTGTTTTAACAAAATTGTTGCCATTTTCAACTTGGCGAGTTTTCAATTATAAATTGTAATATCTTCAGTATCAATGATCCCACTGTTCTGAACTCCACCTTCAAAATCTACAATGACAAATGTTTCATATAAATGCTCATTGTCCTTTTGTATTTAGCACATCCCAATGATAACATGATTGCATCTATCATACATTCATGGTACTTTGAAATTGTAAGTGAAACTTGTCACACCCAATGTATAAATCACTATTGATGGTTAAAGTGACATTATGCGCATCTTACTGCACATAGTGTATTTTTGGTCACGACAGTTTTATAAAAGCAATTTTTGGTTGCTGTTCGTTTAAATGTGTTAAATTAATGATTATGCCGCATTAGTATTTGAACTTGGTGCTTTAGATATAAAAAAATCGGACTGATAAAATGATAGTTGATTGTGTCGTTATTTATGTTGGTAGAGATTTCGACAGTGGAAGGGAATCAACTCCTGCATGCAGCTGTTCTTTTCTTAAATTGACTCTCCCAGTCAATTAAGAAAAATCAATATATGGAAACTTATTATTTCATACTGGTAGCGTGAAGAGTTTGGTATATTGGGTAAAAAGCTATTATTTCCTCTACGCTTTTGTACACACACCATATTCAGCTGGATTTTTACTTGAAAAAAATGCGCATAATGTCACTTTAATACACTTACAGTATTCTACTATTAAATCATAGCTTTGTGAAAGACCATCTTCCGCATATACACTTGTGATGCATTTTCAATCTGATACATAAAACTGCATTTTATGATTTTAGCTCAAATGGACCAATAGTGCTATTAAGATCGCATTATGTCTATTATCCATCCATCCACAATTTCCTTTAACAACACCATGTTGTCTGAAACCATTATCTCATTGTTAAAACTTTCCAGGGATGTTTCTTGCATGAAGCTCTATCAATGTTGTTCAAAATATTTCATTCCATGCAGAACTCTAATTGCTATGGCAACAAATAGAAAACACTTAAAGACTCTTCTTCTCTAAAACCACAAGGCCTAGGGGTTAGATAGTTAGCATGTGGCATTGTCTACTGCATCTCTACCAAGATTACTCAAATTATGACCCCCATGTCAAAACTGAACCCAACCGAGGTGTCACTTGGTTTTACATAGGCTTATATGGGAAAAACTTCTAAAATCTTTCACTCTAAATTCACAAGACCTAAATATTAGATATTTGGCATATAGAAATGCCTAGTTCACCTTTACCAAGATTGTTCAAATTATGACCCCCAGGTCATGTGTTGAGGGTGCTGATAATGATTTTTGTGTGACTCAATGTAAAAGATAATCAGAAATTTTTAACATATTTGGAATGCAACAGAAATGCGTTAAATACAGTCAAAGTTTGTGTAATGTCATATGTAAATGCAATGCAAGCTAGTATAATCATGAATATGGTTAAAAAAAACATTTATCCCATCAGCAACACAATTTCATAGATAGTATGTAATATGATCTCCAATTTTTGATCTCGTTCATTTGTTATTTGTTCGCTTTTTTGTACGTATGTTTTGTTACAATAGTTTATTTCATTTAACTATATTTTATATATTTAAAATATCATTTTAATATCTTGCACCTATTGATATTCCAATGCCACAAGTTTTTCAAAATCCAATGCCTCAGTCTGTCCAGACTGTCATATAAAGGCTGTAACTCTCCTACATGGATTGATTGGGATTGCATTCCATCCGTCTGTCCGTCAGTCCACCATTTCCTTCAAATGACATCTCTGAAACCACTGGTCCAATGTTGTAAAACTTTGCAGGGATGTTTCTTGCATGAAACTCTATCAAAATGTTCAATGATTTCCATTCCATGCAAAACTTTGGTTGCTATGGCATAAAATACGAAACAATTAAAAAATATTCTCTAAAACCGCATGGTCAAGAACATAGATACTGTTAGCGAGGTATCACTCATTTTGCAGAGGATACATTGTTGTCAGCACTTTCAGTGCTTTGATTTCTATGGATGCTTTCAATTTTGTCACTGCATCTTCAAAGTAAACTTTGTCCACAGCAGGTCCTAGAGAAATTTTCATAAGTGCATTCAAGCTTAGACATTAAACTTTGATATTATTTGGCACACTTAAACCTTTTTCAACAGCATGAACAGTGTCACAGTAGCATCATTGGTAACTGACGTTTTTATTTATGTAGAATGTTCCTTTGTTTAGCTGGTATTATTTCATTGACATGATTGAAGACACATTCAATGCATTTCATCATCGTCAAGTCAGTTGTTCTTTAAAAGTCAACAGGTATACGACTCAAAAAAAGTCTTGCTTGTTTTCTTACAAAGTTATTCTCCTCACTATTTCCATTTCAAAGGCAAACCAGTTTACTGGTTGACATTTTAGAGTCGTCCCCCTTTTACGTCTCACTGCGATGTGCAAATGGCTGTGTACACATCCCCAATAAAATTGGTTTGGCACTTACAAGCGCAAGATAATTCAATTTAATTGTATTTATGATTTGATTAGGATTAAGTTTAAAAATGATGTTAACACAATTCCAAGTTCAATTTACCAATTTACCTATCAACACACAAGTCATGCATCAATCGGTGAAATCTGAAAAATTAAAATATCATAATTGTCATAACATCTGGAACTGTTCGGCAATGAAGGACAGTTTTAGTAACCGGATAGGCGGGTACCTGCCAATATACTGCATGCGTTTAAAATTAATGAAATAATATCTGTTCCGGTGGTGTTCAGTGTTAAATAAACAATGATTTTGAGTACTGATACGCAGTAATTAACCACAAAGGCCGGAGGCCTGAGTGGTGTATAACTGCACATCAGAATGACAAAGAGTTGTTTATTATACGATAACAACACTGAACATGTTGAAAAGGATTTCATTTTTAAAAATCTTCATCTCTGAAACCACAAGGCCTAGAGCTTAAATATTTGGCATTGTATCATTGCCTAGTCATGTAATATTTGAGAATTCATTGACCTATACTTGTGCTTTATAACTGGAGAGAAAATACATTTATGAGATTCATTTGTTTATACCAAGAAAAAAAACTGGTGTTGCTCTTTCTGTTCTGCTGAAAATGTATAATTATTGCTGCTAATTCTACTAAAATAGGGGAGTTATCTCTAATATTCAGAGATATCTTCGTAAAGTAGGAAATATCTTTCTTTTTAACAGAGATATCTCTCATGTTTTGAAAGATATCTCCCAACACTTAAGAAATATATGTCAATGTTATAGAAATGTCTTCACAAATAAGGAGATATCCCTCATGTTTTGAAAGATGTCTCCCAAACACTTAACATATATCTTTCAATGCAAAAGAGATATCATTCAATGTAATAGAGATGTCTTCATAAATAAGGAGATATCTTTGAGAAAGATGTATCTGTTTAAAATAGAAAGATATCTCTGTAACTTAGAGACATATCTCTCAAAAATGGAAATGTATCTCTCAAATGATGTTAAGCAGATATCCCTGTAAGTAAAAGAGATATCTCTTGACATTCAGGAGATATTTTTCTGTGGTACAAAGATATATCTCGGTGTGAAAGATATATCTCTATTATGATAAAAGATCAAATGTATTTGATATAAGAGATATATATATTTTTTTTAAACAGAGATATAATTATATCTGATTTCATACAAACATCTCCTAAAATAGGGGAGATATCTATAAAATTTCCTTATGGCACAAACTTGTAAATCTTTTGTGTGGAAAAAATGTTTAATAGTCCTTGACTTGTCAAATAATTATTAACGAAATGGAAAAAGAATTGTTAAAATTTACTGGAGAAACACTGAATAAATCACGTGAAATAAGAAATATAATTATCTTACACTAAGTTGTAATAAGTTGAATTAAGACACAGTCATTGTACTTTCCTAAATCAAGAGATATTTTAATATTATTTATTATCATTATAGTACTGCACTCAATGCTCTAACAGATTGGTGCCTGTAATTAGATAGGGCTATTTATGTCCAATCAGATGGTGTTAAGGTCATTTATCAGGGAGGTGTTTATTGATACAATTCCATGCTGATGATTACCTGGCAGATAAAAATTCTAGGGAAATAAGGGAGTTTGGCATATGTTTGTTGGTCTGTAGTTGATCTCTACCAAGATTGTTGAAATCATGACCCCCAAGGTCAAAATTGACCCTGCCCAGGGTCACTTGATTTAACATAGGCTTATATATTAAGGAAAACTTCAAAATGTGTCTTGTCTAGAACCACTAGGCCCAGAGCTAAGATATTAGAATATAGCATTGTGTAGTGGACCTCTACGAAGATTGCGCAAATCAGAACCCCAAGGTCAAAATTGACCCTTTCTGCTATTGATGGCCTTGTATTATAGCCTTTGGTAACCTGGTGAGCAATATAAGGCCATCTTGCCCCTCTTGTTATAAATTATATCATATACATGTATGCTTATGAATGTTAAGTAGTAAATATACCATATTTAAATTTATGATAATGTAACAATGCACCACAATAAAGATTCCGTACACAGCTATTTGTCACATGTATATGAATAACCAATTGTCATACTTGTATGACCTAAGGTTCGCACCGATCTGGAAAAGTCATGGAAAATGATTTCTTTCTGGAAAAGTCAGAACTTGAAAAAGGCTGATTTCATCATGGATAACTCGGTGAAATTCATAAAAACAGCCTTGAATTTTGAAATACCTCCTGGGATATTTTACTAGGTGTTAAAATACATGTAGTAGATAAATAATAAGAAGTGTCTGCAAAGTTTTCTGTAGCCAATGATGCATAGTATAACGTGGTATGAAAACTGTTGAGTACGAATTTAAGTCCAGATTATTTTCCATGGCAAAATCTTAACCAGGCACTGTTTCCGTTTTCATTTTTAGCTCACCTGGCACAAAGTGCCAGAGTGAGCTATTAGGATCGCAGTCCGTCCGTCCGTCCGTCCACCATTTCCTTCAAACGACATCTCCTCTGAAACCACTAAGCCAATGTTGGTGAAACTTTGCAGGGATGTTCCTTGCATGAAGCTCTATCAAAGTTGTTCAAAGAATTCTATTCCATGCAGAACTGTGGTTGCTATGGTAACAAATAGGAAAAACTTTAAAAATCTTCTCTCAGAAACCACAAGGCCTAGAGCTTAGATATTTAGCATGTAGCATTGTCTAGTGGACCTCTACCAAGATTGTTCAAATTATAACCACCGGGTCAAAATTGACCCTGTGCGGCTGGTCACTTAGTTTTGCATAGGCTTATATAGGAAAAACTTTAAAAATATTCTTCTCTGAAACTACAAGGCCTAGAGCTTAGATATTTGGCATGTAGCATTGGCTAGTGGACCTCTACAAAGATTGTTCAAATTATGACCCCCGGATCAAAATTGACCTTATATCTTTTGAGATATTTTCAAAATCCATTTTGAAATATATTTTGCATGAAATCTAACAACTTGAAGCAACTTGTTGATATAACATAATATGTATTTTGATTTACCACAAATGAGTGATTTCAATCACAAGAACATGAATATAACCATGGCAACAGAAGAATAATTCAATATTCTTTTGTATTTAATTTTTCTTAGAATTAGAGAATGTGGTACTGCCATAGAGGACACAGCAAAAGAAACAGCTGAATTGTCACTAGAAGAAGAACTGAAGTTGCAAGGGTAGAAACTAATCATTATATTATGAATATTTTCTTAATGAGTTTATTTTACCTAAGACATGTAAGATGCTCTTCCATCTTTGAAACAAAGTGACACCTCCTGTGAGGGATGCAACTTCTTTGTATTCATTTAAATGCAAGGTTAAGGAACATTTTTTAAGCTTAACTTGACTTTTTTAATGTCTTTCAATCAGGGTTTTTATACAAACTTCTCTTAAGGCATTTTGCTGTGATTTTTTACTGTGATAAATTGTATCTTCCTATGTCATACAATACTATATCTTAAGGACCACAATGGAAATAAGAGTTTGTTTTAGCTCTTTTTTGTGTTATCCTTAACATATAATGTTGATTGGCATGGCTATATTAATTCATACATGTTTGTTTATTGTTTTATTGTATGTTTTAATTATAAGTTGCCATGTAGATTGTACATTTTATGTTGAAATAAATCTATCTATAAATCTATCTATCTATCCTATGATTTTCCATTGAACTTTAAAATTCAATTTATCAAGTTTATGTTTCAATTTTGTAAAACAAACTCTGACAAAGCATAAGAGATTGCCACACGTATTCTAATGAACACCCGTCTAGTGATTAATATACAATGATGCTTGAATACTCATTGACTATTTCAATTTATTTACAAATCATTATGTTTCAAAAAGAGGCATTTTGAACAAACTTTGATTGATTCAGACATAAACAAATCAACCATGCTTCTTCTTTAATAAATAAACTGATATTTATCATGCAAGTTCTACATTGTTCTAATTCAGAAATACAAAGATTGATGTATCTGTGGATGCTGGATTGGCAGATACATGGGTGTGGCAAAGCCTATGATGGTTTATCAGGTATTGTGTACAATATTATGAAATTCAATCTAGTCTTGTCATGAAATTTTATTTATACTACATGAAATTCAAGGAAGTACAAACTGTTTATGCTGTACTTGATGTACTTCGTGTCTGAGTTTTTTGTATAAGTGTGTATTTTATATAAGAAGAGTCATAATAGTTGTTATTACATTGTCAAAGTAACTTTTCATTTTTACATGTCCATCAAGATTCCCATTTGACACTACATTGAAGTTGCATTCATTTAATACTCTCTATATCACTCCTACATGTATGTACCTTTATTCCTTAATGTACTAAGATAACTTGTACTGTGATATTAAATGTTGCATAATTCATGTTGAAATTGAAAATACATACAAAAGATGTATCTTTGAACATACATGTATCATTGGATGTTGATCTGATGCACAGATAAAGATCACATGGGGGCTTTTCTCTGTGACCAGGGATTTATTCTGCAAAATAAATCACTGAAAGATATTTCAAATTCTTATTTAACTTTCTATTTTAGGACATTGATCAATGTTTGGTGTGAAGACGGGCAAGGTAATAGACTTTGTTGTTTGATCGAAGAAATGCAGAGTCTGTGAGCGCAGCAGACATCCACGTAAGCATGATAATTGTAGAAAAAAACTGGACAGGATCAATTAAAACAATGGAGCCAGATATGATGGAAGACATGGTCAGGATTGTTCAAAAGAAAGGAGCCACATTTTGTTCAATAACAGGTGACAATTTTACAACAACTATTACCAGATAAAGAGCCATCATTAACAAAAACATCATAAAAAATTCTGAGAAAAATCATACTCAAAAAAACATAAACAATTCATTGTGCTCTCTCCCAAAAATTATCCTTCTCTTTCATCAAAACTTATAAAAGTCATTCTGAGAAGTTTTTCATACATGCTTGCTCAAAACAAGGGAGACCCACAAGGTATAAATGATGGTCTTACAGCACAAAGCAGACATCCATTTGGTGACCATTCTTGTTGTCATGGCTCACGGTGCAACATAAAAACTGGAAAAAGTAACAAGCATAAATCCATGCCATGGGGAAAACCTCTAAATGATCAATAATTAAAAATTGCTTTGGAGAAGCTTTTCGAGAGCTATCTTAAACATTGTGAAAAACTGAGTAAGTGAGTCCTCAATAGCTTAGTGGTTAGTGCACTTGATGCAAGAGCGGAAGGTTGTGGGTTCGAACCCCACTGGAAGCAGGACCCTTCACTTCTTTTCATTTCATCTCTCATCTATCACTGGTCATTTCTCATCATCTTTTGGCAAAAACTGTTTTGTCAAATTTCTCCATTAGTAATATGTATGTCTCTGCTAACTTGTGACAAAGTCCGAAAGTAGGAACGCTGGTAAATGGAAATTCTAAGGGCATAAACTGGCGTGTCCAGAGTATACAGTGACAGAGTAGCTGAGTAATAGCCAAGTAATAGCTAAGTAAATTGTGAAAGAGTACCGTAGAGTTCCATTGGAAAAATGTCCCGTAACAATAAGCGCACAAATTGAGTCAAATGAGTATTTTATCAAAGACAGCGAGTACAAAGGGAAACACCAGAAAGTAATAATTGAAATGCAAGTGAAAAGTAGGTGAAAAGTGAAAAATCACAGTTGAAAATTAATAGAATATAGAGCAATGTTCGGCAAAGAGTAAGTGAGAACAAATAGCTGATGACTAGGGCGGGCGGAGGTTGCAGATAAGGAAAGAGAAAGTGAAAGGGTGGAGAAAGGAGATAAGGCAGACCAAAATTAAAAAAAATAAATTAGTAAGTTAGGAAGCACACAATCCAATGAGAGCCTCAATATGGAAATTGCCTCAAAGCTTCCAAAACACGCCACTCTGCAAGTTTGAATTTTAGTTTTGCACAACAGAATAGAGGCCACAAATATATATTGGATGTAAGTTTCTGTTTTAGCACTGAGATAGTTTGTGTTATTTAAGGGGGTTCACTGCTGAAATTCAAAATAACAAGAAATTTTATTGACCCTGTTTTTTATGGAGACTAACATTTTGCTAGTTAATTTCTGGAAAAATAATGATGGGTCAATGACTTAACTTTTTCGCAATATTAATATTTAGTGATACACTATCAGGTCAAGGTGCTTAATTCAGAATTAGCTAGAATTTTGTTATTATAAACATTTATGTATGTGGTGTATGTTTCAGAATGGATATCACTTTCTAATCTTTTCTTATGTAGTATATTATACTTTAGGATGAAAAATTAGAGATAGTGGTATTTCTATCATCATCTGAATAAATATTACGCACCTTATTATTACCCCACCCACTTTACTAAAATTTGTTTTTCCAATTTTTGATAAATGAATATTTCATGATAAAGGAGTAACAAGCTTTTTCAGATATTTTGTCTGCAGTTTGATTAAAACCTTTGTTTTAGAATGCAAAAATAAAAAATGGGGGTCAATGTGCATATGAGAAAGAAATTCAATAAAAACTGACAAAAATGTGTTTTTTAGATTTCGGCGAGCTTTGAGATATGACGGCATATATCTGTAACTAAGAACTGTAAAATAAACTAGTTATTAATGAATTTTTATATCCTAACAATTCTTCTTATAGTACAGTTTGAATTAATATGTAAATATCTTAAATGGTTTTCGAGAAATGACTATTTTTGTACCCCTACCCCCATTTTTGGCATATGACAAAATTTGTCAATTTAGTCACCAAATGTGAGGTTAAAATATTTTTTTTCAAAAATGTTCAATTTGTTTACGCTAAAATATTCCTATTGTGCCTAAGTTTACTACTACCTAATTGTTTTTTCCAATTATATTATCATTTTTGAAATACAACAAATGTAAATTTCCGGAAGTGCACAAATCCAAAACCTCACCAGTGACCCCCCTTAAGAATGTTTTTGCACGATTTTAGCTTACCTGAGCTGTTGTCTCAAAGTGAGTTTTTTAAAAGGTTGGATGTTTTGTCTGTCTGTCTATCTGACTGTTGTTTCATAACTGTTGTTTCATAACAGTGGCAACATTTTTCATCTGATAATCAGTAAGAGTATTGTTGCCAAAAATATTAAAATACAATGTAATAAGAAAATTATTGATATTTAAAATGAGATCAAAATAGGTCTATAACAAATTTTTGTTCTTTGGTGTTTTATAACACAAATTATCTTTGCAGACCTTTCACTATCACATCTACATTGATTGGTTTAAATACAGTAAAATGCATAACAAATGTGTCACTGTTAAAAATATCAGAGAAAACAACTGAAGATCAAAGTGCTTAACAAATGAAATAATAGTCAGTCTTCATTTGAATTTACAAGGTGAGTGATATAGTGCCATGGTGGCCCTCCTGTTTTATTACAGCCGCTCTGTCTGATGAGAGGTAATGAATCCTGATTAATACCAAATTATGTACAATGTAGCTTATTCAAGGTCAGAAGTGATAGTAAATTGACTATGAGAAGGTGCAAAATAAACTAGTAAAAAGTGTGAAGCCTACTTTATACATTTTGTACAGACAAACTGTTTTTCATATCCCAAGTAATGCAATAGATTATTGATTCAATTCTTAAATTAACACTCCTAGATCCTAGATATAATCTGTTCTTACCAATATGTATGTGAAAGGGACATGCAGAAAAGATTATCAGAGATGTTTCATTAAGTTTAAGCATTTTATTCCATATGAAATCTCTGAATTAATGGAAGTCATCTAATGATATAACATGTAATATATAAATCTTTCCAGGTGAACAAAAAGCTTGGTATTTCTTCTCAGAGACATGCAGGCTCGGATAAAGAGAGCAATTGCAATTACAATTACAATAAAAGCAAAGAGAAGAAGAATGCAACTGAAACAAGAAAGGTTTGACACATTTTTAGCTCGACTATTCAAAGAGTAATGAATGCTATTGCAGTCACTTTTGCGCCGGCTTTGGTTAAAGTTTTGCATGCAAGACCTTTTCTTACCAACCACATATGCTATTTGAACTTCACAAACTTTCGAGGTCATCAATTGACCTTGCCAGACAAGTCCCGTTACCCTACATCAGATTTTAACAGAGTTATGCCCCTTTTGACACAATACGTACAATTGAATGTCAGCTATAACAGTTTTACTTCTATTACTGTACTATAGTAGTACCAATACTGTACCAGTGGAATTCAAAGATAAGCTCATAGAACAACTTTTATTTCATTTCTTTTACACATTTAAATTTCAAATTCTAGAACACAGAAGAAGGCAGTTGATGAGATTAGAGAAGGACCAATGTACCACCAAAATTTAGAGATATATGTTGGTTTAGAGAATCAAGAGCTTATTCCGGAAGCTACAGAGAAACCTCAACCTGTCAACCTTGAAGAACTACCAGAAAATCAAAATACTTTGATTTGGAAACTACGGGTTAAGGTGCTGAAATTCTTATATTCACGCACTAGTTGATTTAAATATCACATTAAGGAGGTATGAGTATTTCTCTGTGCATGTGCTGATAAACAAAAGTTGTGTTGCCAATGTCGTACAAAATGGCTACAACTCAATACAGATTTTTTGTTAATTGTACTAAAGATTTGCATTTTGTCAGTGTGAATTTAGTAATAAAATTTTAATGATTTCTAAATAACTTAGGTGCTGCGATTTTACAACATAAAATGCTATTTTCATTTGTGGCATACAACTTCCTTGTTTACTTTGACAGCAAACAACATCAAGTTTACGGATGAATAATTGAAAATTCCGATACTAAAATGAATGGGGGAAGAAGAAAAAATGGCTAGTTTTCTAATAGAAAGTATGGTAAACCTACAAATTCATCACCTAGTGTTATAGAAAGTGATCATGAATATGCATACATGCCTTCGACCCCAAGAATTGGCGACAACAATATTTGCTAAGAAATTTCCTTGGATGTAAAAGTGACTGGCAGTCCAGTAGACATGTCATTGAGTTGGACTTTCTTGCCAGTGGATAAAAAAATTGCATTTCATGCAGCCAGCAGCTATTTTTTGAAAACTGCATATCTTGCAATACAACAGGTCTGGCTGCAGTTTTGTATTCAGAACAATGTTGATAATATGGTACCTACTGGAAAAAAAACATGGCAATGTGTTTGATATGAACACAAAACTTGGAACAGGTGAGTGAGTTTCAGTTTAAAAATAACAATAAAATAAAATTTGTATGGTATTGATATGACGATATCATCTTCCGTAATGGGCAATATAAAACTCTATATTATAAATTCTAACATGAGTCACGATTTTGTCTCTATATACAAAGAAAAAAAAAAGTTGTATTAAACCATAAACAACGCGGGGACTGATATGCTGTAAACATGATGTCATATTGCGCCGCATGATGTTAAATGAGCGCTCGCGCAGAAAATAACGATTTGCATTTATTCACCTTTTGTAATATCTGGTCATGTTAGAATTGAAATAACATCCTTTTCAGCGTTGTTATCGTCTAATAAACAATAATTTGTCGTACTGATGCGCAGTTATTAACCACTCGGGCCTCCGGCCTTCGTGGCTAATTACTGCGTATCAGTACTCCAAATCATTGTTTATTAAACGATGAGGGTGTCGGTGTTTTGGGTATGGTATGGTATATTAGGGTTTTATCGTTGGTACCGGTTTCCCATATGACCAACGCCCCCAGAAGAGTTTAGTTATTTTAGGTTTCGGGGGATAGTGCAAGATACAGAAAGCGTCCCAATTCCAGAGACACACCTGGTTCTTTATCATGCCAGGTTTTCACCCATACATGGGACCTCGGTTTTTAAGTCTCATCCGAAAGACTGTTAGTAATTTTAGTTGGTCAGCCCTGGGAATCGAACCCACAACCCCGGTGTTTTGGGCTAACTGAAGTTTCGGCTAACTCAATTTATATAGTAAACATGGAGTGTTTTCGGCTAAGTCAATTA
This sequence comes from Saxidomus purpurata, assembly GCA_022818135.1. Classification (NCBI taxonomy): domain Eukaryota; kingdom Metazoa; phylum Mollusca; class Bivalvia; order Venerida; family Veneridae; genus Saxidomus; species Saxidomus purpurata. The sequence continues at coordinate 11,480,124 of JAFMSR010000004.1, forward strand.
GAGTAGCACAATAGATCAAAAGAGGTGCGATCAAAGGTGTTAATGGATGTGTCAATTAGGTGCGAATGGTATGTCAATGACAACTTGTCAATTAAAATGTTTGTTCAATAATAATAAAAGTCTTTAACATGTTGCAACATTTTTTAAAATTTATATCTAATTTAACACTTTGATCGCATCTCTTTCAGTTTACTATATAAATTCAGTTAGCCGAAACTGCAGTTAGCCGAAAACACTATAATTCGAACGATGAACACCCCTGGAACTGATGTTATTTCATAAACAAATTGTCCTTAAGTCTCATAAATTATTCTACCCATGCAGTATTATAAACTACAGTTTTCAATCAATCCCAACAGGTCTTGCTTATAAATTTAAATGTTCAAAATCATTAGAAATTACACAGACTCTATTTTTAACTGAAAGTTGTTAGTGTCAGCTCAGTCTTCCTGAGATGATTTTGTTAAACAGTGCCTGACAGTTGGTCAGGGAAACTTAAACTTTGTCTGACAAAATAGTTAGTTAGTATCACAAATGTATTGATATTATACTGGAGTGACTGATTTTTTACCCAAATTTCACTTGACAGTTTTATGTTTTGAAATAAATGTTTTACATAAATATGATGTAAAATCCAGCAAAATGATGGCAAAAAAATTGACAATACATGGAGAAGTGGACAAAGAAAATCAAAAAGAAAAGCCAACATAACCACTACCATGGATTGAATCTAATTGTCCCGCATGCTAAACAGACACTTAACCAAGTCTCTAAAGAGCTAGCCTAAAAGCAGGGCTATTGGAACTGGCCTATAATACTACATTCATCATCTTGATAATTTTTAGCTGGGCATAAACTGCCAATTTTTTCCCGTTACCACTCCTCTGTGACCGAAACCCACACAAGGAATTCCTCTCATTACCATTAAAGTAAATTAAGACAGAAAAATCTACATGCCCATACCAGTGATTGAAATCAGGTCTGTGGATTCTCAGCTACAGAGATAACACAACAGCGAGGCTGTTGGAAGTGGCTGGTATCACAACACAACACTTGTTTATAAGTATTAAGTGTCAGTAACGATTCATGTAATATATTGATTATTGTTTATATGCCTAATTCTACCTAAGTACTAAAATCTTAGCTCATGAAGATGTCTGAATTCTGTGCCAGTATAATATGAGTAAAATATGAGAACATCTTTAGCAAATAAATGTTTTGATGTTATTAGTCATTGTCTTGTGTGATTGCATAACAATGCAAGTTAATTAAAACAGAATGAATATGGTGAACTTGCACAATTACTGATTTAGCAGCAATTCAGTTATTACCCGGTACGTCAAAAAGGATTTACTGTAAAACAACAGCAGATTGTAAAATGTACACCCAGTTATTCTCACTCTGATTTGATTTACTGTAAAACAGAACAGCAGATTGTACAATGTACACCCAGTAAATCTCACTCTGATTTGATTTACTGTAAAACAGAACAGCAGATTGTACAATGTACACCCAGTAAATCTCACTCTGATTCGATTTACTGTAAAACAGAACAGCAGATTGTACAATGTACACCCAGTAATTCTCACTCTGATTTGATTTACTGTAAAACAGAACAGCAGATTGTACAATGTACACCCAGTAATTCTCACTGTGATTTGATTTACTGTAAAACAGAACAGCAGATTGTACAATGTACCCCCAGTAAATCTCACTCTAATTTGGAATAGAAAAATGGCTGTGTGCTATTGAGTAATGTTACTTCCAGTACAGATCAATTACAAACTGAGCTTATTATATTTCAGCAATTCTGCACAATGGAGTGGGTGAAAGGTTACTGCATGAACAGTATTTGATGTTGTCTCAACATACCCCCAGTTAGCCATACCATGCTGAACAGAATGTAAATCTGTTAATATATGTAAACACAGGATGAATGTATGAACATGATCAATAAGCATACCCCGGTAGTTAATGGGTAGGCAGTTCAATTTAATGTCTTTTTTTTACTGATAAAATTAATGTATGTAAATATTAAAAAAGGGGTTCCACAAGGTTCAATACTGGGACCTCTTCTTTTTAACGTATTCATAAATGATATTTTTTACTTTATCAAGAAAGGCACACTTTACAATTACGCAGATGATAATACTCTATCTATTAACTCTCCTGATTTTAATGAAGTTTTAACTGTGATACAATAAGAAAGTCAAGTTCTAATAGACTGGTTTGATTTAAACTGTATGTAGGCAAACCCTGACAAATTCCATTGCAGTAGGGTAAAGGACATTTCAGAGGAATCCTGTATTTCAAATATCTTCTGCTAATATAACATGTGATGAGGTTGTAAAATTACTTGGTGTTGATATAGACTACCAATTAAACTTTGATTTTCATGTTAGTAATATTTGTAAAAAAGCAGCTAGGCAATTAACTATCCTTAAGAGAATAGGTGTACATTTGTGTAAATTAAACAGGTTAACAATCTTCCATACTTTCATTTTGTCTAATTATAACTTCTGCTCTATGGCATGGCACTTTTGCTCAGAAAGCAATACTAGAAAAATGGAAAAAAGTTCAAGGAAGAGCACTCAGATTTGTGTACAATGACTACTTTTCCACATATGATGACTTACTGTTGAAAGTTAATATGCCAAGTCTACATATAAGACGCATGAGAACTATGGCTATTGAAACATTTAAACTGATAAATAACATTGCACCCCCTGTTTTATCAAATTTAATTTCCAAACGCGATTCAATTTACAAATTCAGATATACTTATATTTTACAGATTCCAAGAGTGAACACCACATTGAGAGATACTTTGCTCAGTAAACATCTGGGGTGTGAAGTTTCATTGCCTACACAAGGATTCTGACACCAGCATCCCATACAATGGAACTCTCACCAGATCTGGGTTGCATCAGAAGACGCGGCTTGTTTTGGACATAGAATACTTATACTTGATGGCTTCTGAGTATCTTGCCAACTCTAAAGGTGGAAAGGAGGTAAGCATGTCTGTTCTATTGGTCAAGGTTGTCGTTTCGTCATGAATAGCGGTTTGTAAGATCTTAACATACAGGTACTTGGGCGTCGCCAGCTATACAGATACACTCTTTTATGAAGCTGTCTATTTTTATTACCCAAAATATGGGTCGTTATATAAGATCACTTGACATAAAACATTTATTAACTTAATTAGTTACTCAAATCAAGTTAAGTGTCGTGTAGATTCATTTTCATAAACATTTTTCAATACACATTTATCATTATCACCTCCTTTTTACTAGTTCACCCAGTTAAAGACTGGTCATCTGCACACACAGTGTTCCAAGGTGAGCTGTAGTGAACACCTGAAGTCTGTTGTCTGTATAAATAATTTTACTTGAAATTTTGGGTAGTTTTCCTCACTCTTCATCTTACCAAAACCACAAACTCTTGATATGTTTTACGATTATAATCGTCTTAAGGGAAGAGAGCTTATTTTGCTGCAGAGGTAAACATAAATTTATGACATACATTTGATGGTGAATTATTTATAAGAGCTATCTCATGAGGAAAAATCCCTCACCTGCTTTCAACCAGCATTTACCCAAAAGCAGCCTTTCAACCAACATTTACCCAAAAGCAACCTTTGTACAATCACAATCTGATGCGGGCTTGAATGTACTTTTCACTTAATAGTATTTACACATTGTATAATCCTAAGGAAACAGTATTTGCCCATTCAGCCTGCATACAAATGTAGTTGATATTGTCTTATAAGGGCAGCAGTAGCAATTCGGGATGCACTCTTATATTCCAACGTACATGTTCTGTTTTATCTTTGTTTATGTGAAGTTCAAAAATGCATTTGCAGGAAGGAGTGCAAACACAAGTATGTGGGCAGCCAATGCTGGTAATGAGCATGGGCAAGTGATCAAGACAGTCATGATTGCCAGTGAGTGCAAGTATTTATGATACATAGTTTAATGTTAAATTATAGTCAAATTGGTCGTAAATGGGTCTCAGGTGAGCGATACAGTGCCATCTTGGCCCTCTTGTTAACTATAAATCATCTTGAATCTGGAACAGTCAAATGTGCTTTCTTAACAGAGCTCTTGTTATATTAGTGACAAGGAGCTTGCAGACTTTAGCAAACATTGTATTGTATCTGGAATGTGTCTACCACTTAATCTTTAATATTTAACGCATCATAATTAATGAAACAAATTGCAAAAAATTTGAAGTGATAATATTGCACAGCCTGAGGGAGAACCAATTTATAAGATACTCTCTAGCAAATATTTTGTTTGAATACAAAACATATATTGTATGCAATAGATTATAGATAATCATATTTTTAAAAGCATTCTTTTGTGACAATAGCAACTAAAGGTAATTAGAACTTTATGTGGACTGAGCTTTTCAAATAGTTTTGTTGTTATAATGGTATATAATATAGGCATGTAATAACTGGAATTCAATCAACAGGTTGGACATCTGACATTTCATGCGTAGACTGTTGGGTGCACAACTAATGTCCATCTATTGTACGGGAGCTTCTTAAGTCGTCTCAGCCACTGCATCTTCAAGATGTAAAGCTCCTGAAGAAAGCAAAGAAGGTTGAGATGCTCCAGCAGCACATCCCGGATCCATCTGTTGACCAGAGGTACTAGGGAGACCACAACTCACTTGACCCAGCTTATACAGTCGCTGGAATGTGACCACAGACTTGACATTCTTGGGGTGCCCTTTATTAATTGATTAAATATGTGGCAAATCTGGGCACAGCAGAGCCAGCATGTGGCTTGTCTCCAGGATCCTGAGGGTGTCCAGTTATACACTCATGTAGGAACAGTCAAGTAAGGTGGTTTGGAACTCCTGAAGTACCAATGTGCCAGAGGTTCTACCTCTTTACATTAGTTTCATCTGTAAATGAACAGCTTCGTCCCAGGTTTGTTAAATTAAATTTTAATTTCCGGTCCGTACGTCCGTTGCATTTTCCTTGTCTGGAGCATAACTTGAAAACTACTGGTTGGAATTCAATACAACTTCATACAATGGTCAAGCACATTGAGAGGAAGTGCAGCGTATAAGAACCATAACTCTATCTTAATCAATTACAGAGTTATCGCCCTTTGTTACTTTTCCTTGTCTTGAGCATAACTTTAAAACTACTGGTTGGAATTCAATAAAACTTCATACAGTGGTCAAATACATTGTGTTAGAGTGCAGTGCACATGAACCATAACTCTATCTTGACAAATTACAAAGTTATTGCCCTTTGTTACTTTTCCTTCTCCGGAGCATAACTTGAAAACTACTGGTTGGAATACAATATAACTATCTTAATTACAGAGTTATCGCCCTTTGTTACTTTTCCTTGTCTTGAGCATAACTTTAAAACTACTGGTTGGAATTCAATAAAACTTCATACAATTGTCAAGCACAATGGGAGAAAGTGCAGTGCACAAGAAACATAACTCTATCTTGACTCATTACAGAGTTATTGCCCTTGTTACTTTTCCTTGTCCTGAGCATAACTTAAAAACTACTAGTTTGAATTCAAAACAACTTCCTACAGTGGTCAAGCACAATGAGAGGAAGTGCATAGTAGAAGAACCATAACTCTATCTTGACAAATTACAGCATTATTGCCAAGGACAATATCTCTATTTTAGCTTTTTTCTGCAAGGTATTCTGTTACTATGAACTTTCTCAGTTTATAAAGCAGTCTTTTGGGGGTATTAATCACATTTAGTGATAAGTCTAGTTCTTTTTGTTTAAAATTATAAATAACATAGCCACTATCAACAATTCTGAATAGGAACACAGAAAACATTTGTATAAACTTTGTCAGATACCTCTAATGTCATTGGAAGCCTCAGGTTGTCAGCTCAAAGACGGATGTCACAATTAATGTCAATGCTGCATTAAAGATTACATAGAAATGAAAAGTGGTATCGAAAATAAATCTACATTAAGAAATATGTTTTTCACACAGTTAAAGTAAGAAGCAATTAGAAAACCAATGCCTACTGTGTATATTCAGAAACAGTCTAAACATAATTATATACTAATATAAATGAGTATTCAGTCCATTTGCATAGATTGATTGATAAATTCATTTATTAACTATTTTCAGTAAATCCACTTTGTTCTGTTGCTAGAAAACTTCACTATTCTTGGGATTTTGCCCAGCAGATACACTATCCTCATCACAGTCAGTAATGTGGGCCAATATTTTTCAAGACCCCAAGAAAGTGCAATGTGTTTGGCATTTGTTCTGAAGGCTCGGGTTTGTATTTATAATAAATCATTATCTACACTTTTATATCTTTGGTTTAATTCTTGTTTGTTTAAGGAAATAATACAGTTTGAAAGGCTGTTGCTACAGTTTGAAAGGCTGTTGCTACAGTTTGAAATACAGAGGAAGATATGATTATACATGTACAGAATTTTATAAATATAGCTACCCGTTACCAGTACATGAAAATTGCTGCTTGTTTTATAAACCCTTTTGTAAATTATTAAAGCTGTTAAGTAGCAAGACCCTGAAATAAAGATACATGTATATTTTAACTTGAAAATTAGTTATAGCATGTTTTACTCTAATAAAGACACTAGTACTCTTTTTCTTGTACATGTGCAAATGGTCTTATTTCTTCCCTTTGTTAAAATTATGACAGATTCTGAATATTTTATAACCTTTATGCTTTACAACCCAGTCAGTCATTTCAATTTATAATTATACAATTGTAAATAACTATTTGTCACACTTTGGGTGTAAATGTCTTTAGAAATACTATAGTGATGATAAATATAAGTTACATTCGGATATTTTATAACTTCCTTTTTTAATTCTTTTGTAACAATTTGCAGGAAAACAAACATTTTATATTATTGATGAGGCAGAATGTGTGGGAAAGGGAGCAAATTGTGTGGTCAGTATGGCTCACAATTATTTCCAGCATCACAGTCATGGAGAAACAGATATTCTGATCCACTTTGACAACTGTTGTGGCCAGAACAAAAACAATGTGGTTCTCTGGTACTCTATGTGGAGAGTTTTTTTTCAAGGTAAAAGATCATAGTCTGCACAGTTTTAAAAATATATAATTTTGGCTTGTCTGAGTATTACAATATAAAGAACTGAAGAATAATTGATAAAGAGGCAAACAGATATATTTTATAGTGTATAAATTAAATGCACTCTAAGAGTAGTTCAAATACTGGTTAGAAATCCAAAAGGCAGTCAGTTTTCCAGCATTGTTCATAATGATAATTTTTTACTGTTAAGAATGTGAAATTATTGTGGTCATATTTAAATTTTAAATACTGACAAGTGTTATGATCAAGGATCAAGGATATAATGCAAGCAAACAAAATATATGCTTCTAAATATGAGATTTAACATGAAAATCAAATTCAGACATGCAATTAGATTTTACACTTGAGTAGGTTTACATCAGTCAGTTGAATTATCAATGATGATAGCAGGACACACAAAGTTTGAGCCTGACTGGCATTTTGGTTTGTGGGAAAGGAGGTAATTTGATTCTTATACAATGTACTTACTTTTACTGTACATTTGAGAATTTTTGCCTTACTTCATTTTGGTATCTTGTTTGTCAATGTTATTCATGAATTTCATGTATACTATTTTAGGTAGTTTTTAACAACTTGCTTATAGCCTTAAAAATAAGTGGTTGCAAGCTTTAATTAATTGTTGAAAAGGAACCCAATGATGTGAAAGCCAGTGTCTCTACCATATACACCTAATGTTAATACAGGTTTAACAATTTTATATTATTCATATTCATGGATATGCTAAATTATTCATGCCTCATGCCCGGTACTTATCAGACATGAGTGAAACTTACAGTAAAATAATTACTTAAATTACTTTAATCACTTAAAATTGTGGTGTTTTTTTACAGATGAAGAAACAGTAATGCAGAGACAATGGCTGACATTGCACATACCGTCACAGATTCATCAAACAGTGGGCATAATGTTGCACAGCTTGTTGGAGATATGGCCAAACTTGTTTTTTTCTATGAGTGGAGAGATTTGCTGATGAGTTATTTCAAGCCATTGAAAAACATAACAAGATACCACCACTTTAAGATCTCAATTCATGAACCAGGCATTGTAACTTGCAAAATATCAGCGAACAGTGAAGAAGTTAAGGTTAACCTGTTGGGAAAAAATGTTGAAATCACGCCAGAATTACCAGAATTATCTCAAGTTCCAGGAATGGATGCTGCACGTCAATGGTATTTGTATGAATCCATAAGACAATTTTGTACTACTCCAGAATCAAAAGACAGCTGTTGTCCGAAATCTGTGGTACCAAAAAAAGAGATCAAGCTCTGTGATGATAAGTCATCATGTAGGAACATTCCTTCAGGTAGTAAAAGGAAGTGTCTCTTGCTGAACTAAAGCGTTCATAACATATTCTCAGACAGTACTATAATGTCACACTGTGGTTGTATTTTCAGAAGGGTTCATTATTGAAGACATTTTTAAATATGCTACCTGAAGGGGGGAGCATAAAGTTGCTGCTTTGTCCATCCGTCCCACAGTCATTTCTGGGCTATTTCGCAATACTTGCGGGAGTTGAACAATACCTGATGTTCATAAATAGTGTTTAATACAGGCATGAGTGAAACTTACAGTATGGAACCAAATCAGTATCTTACAAGTGTTTATGTGCGCAAATGTTAGAATTCTTTTCAAAAGATTTGTTGTAGGCTCTGTTTCTCAGCAGTCAATGATTGTGATTTAACAGTACTTCATGAGAAGCTTAAATACTTACAAGTAAATAAAATGCAAATATTATCAAAATGTCTAAGCATGGTTATGAATTACCTCCCTTTATTGTATTTTTTAAATTCAGTTATCTCCCTTCGCTATACAAAATTATATTTGTCTTTGACATTACTCGATATCATTGTTTACTGAGGATACCATGTATTATTAATTCAGTATCAGAACAACTGATATGAGACAGTTGTTATACATAATATCTGAGTACAGTTGAGTTCTGTAAATCACCATTGATGGATACGGATGTATTCGCTATAACATTTTGATATATAAGATATATAAGACAAAGTATTGCTTTCTATAGGCCTGAAATGATATATATAATATGTTGCTGTTTTTTACAGTCTTATTGTGGAGTTGAATTTGGCTTTGGCCATTTTGTATTTTTTCTCTTGGCAAATCCAGATACTTTTTGGATGTTATATGTTATTTGACAGTAGAGATTGGTTTAGAACAAATTACTCTCTGGTTACTATAGTAACATACATACTTATTTTTTAGAGCAACAGATTGTTAATAAATTCAAACAAATAAGTGCTGAAAATGATTTTAATGATTTCAAAAAGTACTACTACAGTTCTCATATAATTCAAACTAAAATTTGCAGATAAATACTTGATAAATAAATTATTTTTGCCAATGAAAAAGCCTGTGGTATAGATGTAAATTATCAACACTGTAATAAAATTTATTATTGTTTTTACTTTAGGGCAATACTGAATAGTTTTCACTAAACCTAAGTTTTAATGCAAGGTTTTGAAATAAAAAACACCTGTCACTTTATTGCTTTTGATACAGAACATAACGAGTAGTTACAACTAACACAATATAGTTATGTTGCCATGGTTACAATGAAGTGAACTTCTGATATGTCAGAGTTTGTAGTGATTATTGATTTATAACTATTAAAATAGCACTATAATTAATATCTGCTATTATTATTCAACTTTACAATATTACACTCTGTATTAGATCAATTGCACACATGATATGAAACAGGTAGAGCTAATACAAAGCATAACTGAGCCAATATGAGAAAAGCAGGGCCAATACGGGAAAAGCAGGGCCAATATGGAATTCAAGCATTCTGATTGGCTAAAAGATAGGGCAAATACGGAGAAGTCACTTCCGTTAGATTTTTAAACGAAGCCATTTTGTTTTTAGACTCATGCTGATATCGAAAAATGACTGTAAAAATTTTATTTTTGAAATAAACACAGACTCAGGGTTATGGGTATTAATTTTCTTAGTTAGATCATTTTCTATCTATCCATAACAGTTTTGAAGTAAAATTCAAGAAAAAGTTGATTTTCATTTTTTCATCCCCCTCCTGTATATTTATTTCTTCTTGCGTGAAAATGCGATTCAAACGGTGAGAAAATGAATCTGCCATGTCCATTGAGTTGTGGATAAGGAAATCTCACCCTCGGGTTGAGATACGTCCAAAAAACTCGGCAGAGCCTCATTTTTATGTCGTATCTCAACCCTTGGGTGGGATTTCCTTATCCACAACTCATGAACATGTTAGATTCTCTTTATATTCTTGTTTATTTAGCCAATATTGTAAAGTTGAATAATAAAATTATCATTAATCAAGTGATTTCATATTGGCCTTGTTATTTGTCCTCGGGCAGTGGTATTGGCCCTCGGCCTTCGGCCAATGCGACCACCCTCGGACAAATAACAAGGCCAATATGAAATCACTTGATTAATAACATTATATTTTAACTTTGTGTTTTTATTATATCAGTGTTTATTCATTACTGGATATAAATTTAGAGATTTTTAATGTTTTTTGTTATTCGAATAAATGTGGTGGTCTTATAAGAATGCCCATAGTATTGGAAGTTGTAAAGGACTGCCCATAGTATTGGAAGTTGTAAAGGACTGCCCATAGTATTGGAAGTTGTAAAGGACTGCAGCAGCATTAAAAATAGATAAATAAGGCAATACAAATCAATAAAAGTTAGTTTTGATAAAAAGTTTTGAAATAAAGATTACAGCAGTGTCACTTTATTTCTTTTGATACAAATAAAGCGGTATCTACAACGTATATTATTATATTTCTGTTGTCATGGTAACAATGTGGTGAACTTATGATATGTCTGAACTTGTAGTGATTAATATATGCATTTACAACTTTTAAAACAGTATTACACTAAATATATCCTGACTTAACTATTTATTTTTTATGTCAGAGTATATCCAACATTTAACATAAAATTGAGAGATTTTGGGTGTTTTTGATATTCACACAAATATAGTGACCTTGGAAGAATGCCCACAGTAACAAAACTAAGTGATAGATGTCCAAAAAAAATTCAGAAGTTATTTAGCATAGATAGCTCTTTCAAAAAATAGAAAAAAACTGAAAATGTGATTTTTCCTCATTTGGCCTCATTTTCTCAGGCATGGTCACATTATGTCACTTACAGGTATAACTTAAAACTCTTTTTCTATTGTACTGATTGTAAAAGTATTTAAATGAAAATTATAATGAATTTTTTATCCATTTTCAGGTAACGGGTACAACCAGAAAAGAAAAAAGACGAGGAGACGATCTTGCTGCAGGGTATTCAATTACCTCAGCCTCCACTGACAGGAAGTGGAGCTCTGGCACCAAAAATGAAACCAAAACCTTGCAAGCAGGACACTCAGAAATTCCAATTTACCGGTAATGATCCACCAGTTACTGCAGGAATGGTTAAGCTGAAGGTACAAAAACAGCAGTTGCCGACATAACTACAAAAAAGTTGGCATTAAATATGTGAAATCTAGTGCATAATTAAGCTGTTTCAGTAAAAATGAAAATTTAGTAAAGCCATTCTTGTGAGGAATTCATGTCGGAGCTGGTTGTGAAAATATGTGAAATAAAGTGCATCTTAAAGTTGTTTTAGTGAAAGTACTATGAAACAGCTAGCGTTATAACATTTGTATAATATGTGAAATCTGGTGCATCAATGAGCTGTTTCAGTGAAAGCAAATATTTATTAAAACCATTCTTGTGAGGAATTCATGTCGGAGCTGGTTGTGAAGACAGATTCATCTGAATAGAGACATGCTTGGATCAAAGTGAAGCTGTCACCTTGCTGATGTCTTCATATGTCTGTATTTTCTGATGGTGGCATTTTAGATTCAGCATTTTGGCATTTTGTTGAGGAATATTGTTTTGGCGTCCATATGTCCGTCCGTCTGGAGTCATAATACTCAAGAACCAATTGATAGAATTTCATGAAACTTGAAATAAGTATACACTAGCATTATGCTGCGGCGCACACACACCTTTAATCAGGATCAGATTAGTATCTCTAGAGATATTGCCCGTTAATTGTTATTTTCTTCTATATTCAATTTAAAAACATAAACATTCTATTTCTTTGAAATCGGTTATCAAAATTAAATTGTAGTTGGCGTAAATAATTTAATGATCACTATTTCTAATATATACCCCCTACATTTTCTTATTTTTAGAAATGAGGCCACTTAAGGGGGTGTAGTGCTTTTATTAAATACTCTATTTAGAAACTTAGAAATGTTTGTTTTCTGAAACTAACAGCACTGATTTAATTACACTGATAAAAACTGAGTTCTGTATCACTGTGAGATGCTTAAAAAAGAATCACCCCTCAGAGATGAGACCCAAATTGGGGGTGGGGGGATTTAAAGAATGCTTCTCTTCTCAGAATAATATTTTGTATGGCACAACTCCTCAACTTTGTATTCTCTAACATCAAAACATTTAGAAACTGGATTTTTACAGAAATGAGGCCCTTAAGGGGATGTAGTGCTTTTCATACATAATTATTTTGTATATAAACTTAAGAATTCTTGTTGTCTGAAAGTAGTAGTACTGATTTAATTTAATAACTACAGTTAAGTCTTTTTTGACTGTTAGTTGAAGAAATAAAATATCACCTTGAAGATGAGGCACCAGTGGGGTGAAATTTTAAAAATGTTTTTTTTTTTTCTGAAACAGACAGACCAATACACTTTCCAGTTGTTCTTTTTCAGCTATTCGCTTCATTTGGCAGGGGATATAAGTTCACTGAATTTGCTTGTTAATCTAGCATTTTGGTATTTTCAATTCAGCATTTTGGTATTTTCAATTCAGCATTTTGGTATTTTCAATTCAGCATTTTGGTATTTTCAATTTAGCAGTTTGGCATTTTCAATTCAGCATTTTGGTATTTTCAATTCAGCATTTTGGCATTTCTAATTTAGCATTTTGGTATTCTCAGTTCAGCATTTTTGCATTTCTAATTTAGCATTTGTAGATGCATTATGTTAGGAAAGGTCAACAGAGACTTTAATACATTTGTAAATGTGTAAATAATTTCTACAGTTTAAATACAAGAATAAACACATTTACAAGGATAAAGAACAAAAAAAAATGTAATAATGTTTTACATATATGTAGCTCACCTGAGCATATCTTGAGGTAAAAATTGGTTCTTTAGGTTTGAATCCTATAAATACGGACTCTACTGTTTTCTATATAAAATCGCTGAAATACATCTTCTTTTTGTCATGATTTTCAGTCTTTCACGTCTTGCATGACTGTCCTTATTTTGAAGATCTATCTTTATACACACAAAAAATAGCGAAAAAACAGCATGTTAACCATGATGCAAGAAAGTCCTGGTCAAGTGACTGGAACATGTTCTGAAAACAACATATTCTGTCAGTAGAAAGGCAAGAATACCCCACATCACTTCCACTTTAGCTGACACTTCAGATTTGGTCATAGAAACCTGTAATATGGATAAAAATCGCATGCAGCATGTCCTTTTAACACTGAACATCAAACAAAAGACAATCTGCCATGGGAGTGGCTCTTAAACACGGAGGAAATGGCAATATATCTTACTAGGTACACGGACCTATGTGTATATAGGCCGCCCCGGAGGCAATGGGAAAAAAACCCAAAAAAACCCCCCCCCCCCGGCCGCCCCCCCCCAAAAAAAAAAAAAATTTTTTCCCTACTAAGGGAGAAGACTAGTACTCGGGTCACAAAGGGAGACTACTCCAACACTTTACAAATGAAAGGAATTTACTTATGAGGGCTATTAAACTTTTGTTTTTGTTACACAGAGATCATGTTAATACTTAAGGTAGTGGGGGTGAAAAAATACTTCCTGTTTTATGACCATTTGGAATACTTTGGATTTTATAGTTGTACACATTTTGTACCAGGCTGCAGTGGTAGAGCGTCCACTTTGAGAACAACAGGTGCTGGGTTCAATCCCCATTGGGGCCAATTTTGTTGTAATTTTTTCACCTTTTTAAACTTTTATTTTTATGTTAATACTTAAGGTATGGGGGTGTAATGAGTACTTCTGTTTTATGACCATTTAGAATACTTTGGATTGTATAGTTGTGCACATTTTGTACTGTGGCACAGTGGTAGAACTTCCACTTTGAGATCAATAGATCCTAGGTTCAATTCCCATGGGAGCCAATTTTTTTGTTTGTTATTTTTCTGTTTTTAGTTATTGAATTGAAATACATGAAAAAATATAATTTTGCATGATAACAGAAGTGTTCTGATATCTTGCAAAGTCCAATATATTTTAATACTACTTAAAACTTAAAATGCTTCTTTATTTTCAACATCTACCCCAGGATAAACATTGTATTTGTTTGTGTATTTTTGTTTGCTTGGCATTATGACAGATTTATGCTTGTTTTGCCTTTTACTGTCCCAAAGTTTTGTTTTATTGTCAAGCATTGAAAATCTCAAGCGTGCTGTCTTACAGACAGTCTTGTTAATTTTGCATTAGGTTTACTTATCAATACTTCAGTACACAGATTTACATTTCTCTGTAGATTCAATTTGAAATGTATAAATTACAATGGATTTAAAACAACATATAGCGTCTTCAATGCCACATACCAGTAACATACAGATAGGTGTACATAGCTGAGGTAATTCCAGAGTGTCATCCTTGTTTGTGTGTAATAACAAAAAGGTAGTTAAGCTCAAAAATTTTAATGCAGTCTGTCTTGTCTAAACAAAAACTAGTTTTAAAAAAGACTGACGGACCCAAGCCCTTTACATGCAGAAGAAAGACTTAAAGCTAAATTATGTAAACAGTTGAGCTACTGTACCGTTTGCATTAAGAAATTTTCAGAAAGTTTTCATACCAGTTCAAAATATGTCTTAAATGTTTCACATATTACTTTCAAACTCTTAATTGACCCACATCCGTACCTCAAAGGTCAAGTTTGCAATTACATGTATTGAGATCAACATGTTTCTCTCGGAGCATCTAGTTATTCATAAATCTTTCAGCTTTCAACAAATTCCACATTTTTTAACATGGAAAGTTTAAAGGAGTACATCAACATTGTCCGTAAGTAATAGGAATTTTCAATCAGTAAAACATACTTAATTTCTACAGCAATTAAAAGAAACTTTGGTAGTTTAATGGGGAGAACGCTTTCCTTCAATGGAAAGAGATCTGAGTTCAAATCTCAGCTAAAGTGAATGAAGTTGTTTTAGTACAAGTATGTTTTCGTTGTTCTGGAAAAAATATTTTACACAAGAAAGCTGAAATTTTAGGTGAATCCTGTCTTTGCATTTAAATTTTGCTTCTTCTGTATATGAAATGCATTTTGTGCAAAATCATGTTTTGGGGAAACGAGGGGTATGGGTGGTGTCATCAGGACGAGACATGCCTGTCACCAGGTGATATTACTTGTTCAATGTATACTGTCAATTATTGTTCACGTCATATCACTGAAATAACGTATACTGTTTTTTTCAACTCGGATAGTTACTCTTATTCTTCATACGGTGCATGTAAATGGAATCGAATTATATATATTTATTTAATATTGGCCTATGTTATAACCGGTTTTGAAATTCTGCACGAGATATTACCATATTTGGTAATATTCTGGTTTAGCGGTTCATATATAAACCGCGTGCAATTGACTTTCTTCACTTCGACTATTTTATATTGGAAATATAAAAGTATGAATCTATACTTGCAGTGTCTAATGGTTATCTATTTGTAAAAATATAGACACAGCCAATTATCTTAAATTCGTCTATAATTACGTATTTCCATTATTTGTACCATGATGTATTTATATGCTATATTTCTTGCTTTGTAATGTGTTATCAGTTTGTCTATCTAGATAAAACGCTTTTCAAATTGGTCGTTCTTGGAAGTGAATGAAAACACAGAGAGAGTTGATGTATACTCCATTCTTCATAATCGTGTGACTGAAAGAAGATGGTTTCTTGGACTTTACGATAATTGTTATTCTCTTTTCTAAGTGTTAAGAGATGGACTAAATCCGCCACTGTTAGTGGTTAATATCTATTTCAGAAACCATCTATAGTGTGATTGTGTTTTGTGTAACCTTGAGAAATAAATTAATGCCTGTAGCGACCACACCTATACAGATGTTTGTTGTCTTTTATGCAACAAAGGTAATAATATTGATAGGTAATAAATAATTTATGTTTGTCTGAAGGAAGCGAAAGAAAAAATAAGTTATATTAACATTTATAAGTAAAGCAAATACATGTTTTATAATATAGGATAAATAGAAATAGATATAATCATTTATATTACAAATTGACAACAATTCAAATAACCTTTACACTTGAATGGGGTTAAAGTGGATCAGTTGTATGACCCTCAATCGTTTTATTACCTATCTATTATCTGGATATTGCCTGCGGGTAACGTAATTTCCTGTCTCTGTTTCACGGACACATGTTTCTTGCATACTATAGTATTATATAATATATCGGTCTGTACCCTCTGAATCTTTTAAAAACATTTTACCGTATATAAAAATTTAATAAGAAGTATTTTTTTAAAAACAAGTTGATTAAATTATATACAGCCACGGCATTTGAGGTGTTTTCGTTTTCCAGCTAAATGTATAAATTTGATAAGATGCCAGCATGTCGCACGTATGTATTTATTGTAAAGTTTTCTCGTTGGTACCAGATAATCCATATGACCAAGCCCCCAGAAGAGTTTTAGTTGTTTTAGTTTTCGGGGGATAGAGCAAGATGCAGAACGCGTCCCGTTCCAGAGACAGCCCCTAGTGACTTAACATGCCCGATGTACAGCACCAATACCCCTCGGTCTTAGGTCTCATCCGGAAGACTATTAGTTATGTTATTAGACGAGCGGGGGTCAAACGTGCGATCCCTTGACTACCAGTCCAGAGCGTTAACCACTAGACCACTAAACCGCTCAAACATGTAGCAAAGTCACAACCAAGGCTAATGCACACCTCTGAATTATACATGTTTATAATTAACTAGTGATGAAATTTAAACTAATGAAGTTATTTCATAATCATAAAGGCATAATCATAAATAACATTTCCTCTTTTTAATGATTTTTTTCCCCTTTTTTTCTGAGACTTCATTGATTGGTCTGTTTTAAATTTAAAACCACAACTGTCATTTCATTATAGTAAAACGTGCAAATTGTGCCAGTTTTACTGAAAAGAAAAGCATACGCAGCATACGCTATAAGAACTATTTACGATCCAAAACGGAACAGAATAAAACATGGTGATATCATTTGTCCAGGTATATCTTCACTGCGAATTGACAGTGCTCGACGCTGACAATTTATTTTAAAGATGAATGCTGCCTTTGTTTTCTTTCGCAGTTTCTGGTCGGTAAACTCTTTAAAATAAATTGTCAGCGTCGAGCACTGTCAATTACCTGAGAGAATAGAATAGTATTTCTTCTCCGTTACACTGACACATTTAATAGGAATTTACATGTCAGGAGACTTGCAGTATGTATAGCACCACCCTACCGTCAAATCCCCACCGCCTCGTACTCCACCCCACCACCTCATTTGAGAAATTGGCTGTAATTTCAATTTATTTACTCGCCGATCGTCTTATGACAATAAATGGCTATTTTGTACATTTACTCGTACGTTGCATGTAAAATATGTTCGGAAAAACGGGATTTTGGACAAAAAATAAGGATAGTTTAACTTTGGTTACTGAAAATCGAGATTTTCGCCAACTTATAAACGTTCTAGAGACTACAATTTATGGAATTTTGTTTCGACAATTCGCGCAAACGGTAGTCTCAGCATTTCTACTGGTAACTACATTGCCCGATTTTTGAAAGTTTTTCAACAAAATAATTTAAAACAAAATTTACAACAATTATACTCACATTTCTTGTTTATTTATAAATCGTGCGATAGAAATTAAATTGAAGTTGAATATTCTTGTTACTTCCCTTTACATACACATATTTTAAATTAGTAAATTATGTTTTACTGTTCACTACATACCAACTTGCTTCCAAATTTCCTTTACCGTTTATTTCGTTCTTTGCGTAGATTCCTTGTCAACTATTTATTTCCACCAGATTGAAATGTTGGAACAAACTCCATGTTCATATATTCTGTTTCGTTTTGTTTTTTATAAGAATGATTAAATCAAGCTCTTCTAATTGCCGTTGGAAATTGCTGTTACCTCCCTTTAAATGTAACCCTGAAGATGGCAAAACATTTGAATAAAACATCGTTTTAAAGATGTTGTGGACCTGCCACATTTTTCAAAATTCGGTGCATCTTTGTCGCCATCAAAATTGTTGTTAAATAAATGTTAAATAAAGCTATGCATTTTCTCAAGTACGGAATGACTTGGTCTGAGGTCGCATAAATACTATTTATGGCATATGATTGCGATTACTGCAGTAGCGGTTCGTTTCGTAGCGTTACCTCTATACAATGTCTGTGTAATATGTTTTATAAATGGCTGCCAACATGAAACCCACAGTAGCTAAGTGGCTAGCATGCAAAGCCTTAGTACAGCAGAATGCAACACAATAATGGAATACGCAAATGCACAACAACTATGAAGATCGTTTTGTTATCGAGAATTGTAATGACAAAACAAGATTGTGTTTCTTTTTCATTTTGAGTTAAGTAAGCTAACTTTTCACATAAGTAATACATATGAACATACAAAGCCAAAAGAATGCCTAAATAAGTTGTAAAACACCTAAATGGTTTCTGCATGTAACAGTGGTGGCACTCGTCAAGACGATATAAACTGTTGGAGGCATTAAATATCAAACATACAATCAGTGAAGTGTTTCGCCGACTAGTCAGTTATCATAAATTATTTTATTATTTTAAATATTCCTTTAATTTCATTTACTAGTGAAACACCTTCAGACAAGAATACATCGAGCAAAAAGTTACTTTTTTTTTCTTCATAATTTGAGCGATCGAAACTGAGTAGAAAGTTTTAAAAAATCACATCTTTACCTAAACATGTGTAAATAACATAAATAAAATAATTGAAAATTAGTACACATTAAATATCACGGATGTCATGAAAAATCGACCGCCACTGCCGGGATTTGCACTGCGGGTCCCTGTATCACCGGTGCAGCGTGCTAACCCTTACACCACGTCGGCACGTGAACTCTTTCATGACAAATGGAACAGGGTAGTTTGTAAGCAGTTCGGTACTTCTATCTGTGAGACGTTAAGAGAAAACGCGCCATCAAGTATTGATAAAGTAGTTTATCACATTTCGACCTTTCGGCTTACGCCTTCATCAGGATAATACATATAAACAAATATTACTTTTTCATAAAACAATATCAAATTACTTGAATGTGCGGTAACTCTCTTGCTGTCTGTGATCAAACATGTGTCATAATTCAATGACAAACGAGTAATATTCCAATCAAAAGATCAAACACTCATGCTAATACAATTTAATTAATCACAAAATCAATTCAAGTTAAATCTACATATATAGATTCATGAGGCTGCAAGGGTGGGGTCCTCCTGAATGATGCAGGGATTACTATCCTCAATTTCATGTTGAGTAATGCACAGTATATAGATCAAACTACTTGTCTTTTTTTCAAGGTTACTATGATATGTATTTGTTTACAATTTGAAAGTACATGGTCACGTGACTGCTCCTCTCCGGATAGCAATTTAACCAATCGGATCCCAGGAAAACGACACACCTCCAGAAGTTACACAATACTATTTTTGTACATCCGGCTTCCATTAATAGTCGTTGGTGGCCTCCAAACTTTTATAATTTGTGAAGTACTTAATTTGTATATAATAGTTATTTGTACTTTTGACCACCACTATATTATATGTCTCCTTTCAACTTAAAACATGAGTAGTCATACATTTATTTAGACATATAGTTGAAAAGTTATTTAACTCTCGTTTTAACGCACTGAGCTAAGGTTCAAAATACACTTGACCTCAGTCAGTCAGAGACCGGCTTACAAACGGCAAATCCTGCCGAACCATATAAAGCATACAAATAGTCTTTGGGACGCCATAATGTAAGAATGAGGATTACAAGTTGTTTATTTCGCGATTTTTTAATTTTCGATTTATTCGCGATTTCCTAATTTCGCGAGCAATACTAATTAAGCTTTGCAGCACTACATCAAATCTTAAGAAAGAACTTTTAGCGAGACTGATGAACTCGCGATGTGCTTCGTTTGCGAACAATAGCGAAACTAAAACCTCGCAAAAATAAAACAAAGTTTACAGTGACATTTTACAGTCTGGGTACTATATATATTCTTTTTATTGTATATATTGTATATACAACAGATACTTGTTTCTTTTAATTGTACTTTATTGTTTTATAGTGACCCCATAGAGAGTCGAGTCGTACTACATATTCACTATATTTGTGTCCTATTCCCGAGATTTACAATAGGTGACCAATACATTTACAGTACAAACAGTCGCATACATCAGTACATGTATCATAAACGTTTTAAATAGTTAGCAAATGGTTTGTTTACATCGCAAAAAAAATATGCAACGTTTATCAGATCTTTGAATAATCATGACGCATGCTTCGGGTTTTAAAGACGTTTTATTTACTTAAAAAATATATTTTGTTTACATCTACGGGCCACCTTTTGTAAATCTCACGAATATGTTATTCTTACGAGACACCAACAACTTTCAAAACGTGGCTGTTGACTTCCGCATTTGGTAATGTAGTGATTTTGTAAAAAAGAACTAAGCATAGTGGAATATAAAACTGACTGGATGGTTTATGTTATTTAAATCAATCCAATATAGCTCGCGCAAACAGAAAACACAAGTACACCGGTGATTTAATGCTCAACTTTTATGAATTTGACAGTGAAACTGTGTGACCTTAATCCGGATAGTTCAAGTTTGGCGCGTAATTTAAATAAGAATATCAAAGTGAACGTATCGCCAAAGAAGAAACACTATTTTAGAAATGCCGTATTATATTCAGTTTATTATTTTTCTCGACTGAATTTTGTACAATGCACTAAAACTTCAGTCGGAAAAATTATAATAAGGCATCCGTAATCAACCTCAACACGGATACGGAAAAAAAGTTTCGTTTCTACACTGGAATGCAATCGGATTTTGGACCCCCTTGGGAGATTATGGAACATTCTGTGAACAGCAAATCATTATGCAGTGATCGTAACTGATTGTTCTTCACCTTTCCCGTTTTTAATGTAAATGACTGAGGGTGTTTCAGAGGCGCCCTGCTGTTTAGTACTACATGTAATGGCTTTATTAACATATATATTAGGTTTCTTTCACACAACAAAAACTTATTTCAATTACAACTATTATCAACTTAAAGGATGATGAATGGGTTTGTTGACCTAACGCAGATGTTCAAGTCGGTCAGGTTGGTCGCCATCATAGGAAGTAAGGTGTACAGAATATAAGGGAAATACAGATCATACTATACTTCGGATATAAAAAAAATAACGGCAAAATAATTGATTTGTTTCTCCCTTCGCAGGCGTAGAAATATCCATTCCAACAATTGAGAACATATGAGAAAGAAAGAAAAATGCTATATTATTTTCAAATATAAAGTTTTCTCGATGTAACATTTTGAATAAAAGTACTTTAAATAAATAATTTGAAAAATTAAAACAATAATATAATATGTATACTTTTTTTCCTTTTGAGACCCCTTAATTTAGGGTAACCCCGTTCATCTTAAAGGCAGATATAGAAACGATCTATCAAAACATATTACCATTGTTGCCCTGTCATGTACGGAACTTAAAGATATTAATATAATTTATTTTGAATCAAACATATTTCCTACTAAAGGAAATTGGGAAATCAATTTATTACGTATCCCAAATTCTTCCCCAAACGAAAAGGCAAAACTTTAGAGTGGTGAATATTTTCTCCGTGAATGCGTTAATATATACTTCAGTTTTGATATTCTGAATGAGTTTTCCTTGCGGAATGGAGCGAAATGCACGGTAAAGTACTTTATAAAACAGGAAGTAAATTGTAGCGATAAGTCGTAGGGGAGACAACTCTGTTGAGCATGTTCTGTAAAATCATGTAAGTTAAGTTTTCTACGTCCGATATCCTCATGCATATAACTTATTTTTGACAAAAAGAATAGGACAATTTTATATGATGAAAAAAGTACAAGGCCAGTAAGAGAAATCCCTCAGACTATCATATCTCGTCTCTAAATAAATTTTAAAAAACGTAATAGAGACATTGCAACTACCTGTTAACAAACCTCAATCATCATAACCAGAAATGACATAATATTATAATCATCATCTGATCATGTTAATATAATTTACTCAGATTCTGAAGTTTCTTTGCAATAGTTAATACATATGTACATGACTGTATTACATCGTAAAATATCTTTATCAAGTTAATAAAATTTTCACAAAACTAAAAATATCTTAAGACTTTATACATAGGTATATGAAATGGAGTAAAATATTGCAGCAAAATCAATTAGTAATAACATTCCTGGCAGCTTATGTCACACCTCCCATTTATTTGTATGTGTTTTTGTTATATTCCAGATAAGGTTAACCGAATGTAATATTGTGTAGTGGACCACTTCCATGTTCCCCGGTTCAAATTTGGCCCAGTCCAGGGTCACTTAGTTTTACATACTAGGCTTATATATGGAACATTTTTAAAATCATCTTTTCTGAAACCACAAGGAATAGATATTTAGTATGTAGCGTTTCCTTGTGAAACCTTACCAACTCTTTGAGGTTGTTCAAGGCCAGAGCTTAGGTATTTGGAATGTATCAATGTGTAGTAGACCACCTCGAATCCCTGGTCAAAACTGACCCTTTCTGTGACACGGTTGGTAGTCGGGTGAGCAATATAGAGCCATCCTTTACTTGCCCCCTCGTTTACTTAAAAGCAATGTATAAGGAAACGATTTTTGTGGGTTACACATCTTTCTTGGTAATAATAAATGCTACAAGTAATTTAACATCCAAAATGATCTGTGGACTTTTAATTCAATTTGAAATTTTCAGAATGGTCATCATTATTTTATTCGTTAATATTGTATATATAATTTGCATCCTGATATCTCGAAAACTGCACAAAGGTACATGTGAGAGATCGTCTTTATTTGACATCAGTATATCTCATACATGTATATCTTCAATCTAAATCTGTCTTTCTGTGATACACTTCTTGCTGCTGTCTTGCATAATGTAAGTTTCTAATTGCTTTTAAAGGTTTCTTGAAAATAAGTCATTCGTCATAGCGTTTGATATCATATGATGTTTGTTTAATGAATAGCATTGTTATTATTAGTATTACTGTTATCATTATCTATTATTAGTATTACTATTATCATTATCTATAATTATTTTCAAAACAATTTCTACATTGAAAACATTCAACATCTATAATAATATCGTCATTTATTTTATGCTAACTAATGGAATACTGTGATCTATCAGTGCAATACAGAGTGATGAAATAGATATCATAGATATCATAACTGTCACAGTGCGGATGATATAGATATCATAACAGTCACAGTGCGGATGATATAGATATCATATCAGTCACAGTGCGGATGATGTAGATATCATAACAGTCACAGTGCGGGTGATATAGATCTGCCAGAACTTTTTTTCCGTGGTAATACTTTTGTTTTAATAGTTAGCGTCAAATGAAATAAAAAATCATTTGTATTGTGTGGATATGGAATATTTCTTAACTCAAAGTGATACAATCAAAATTATATCACTTTTCGTTCAAATATATTCCATTTTCACTGAAAACAAACAAATATATTTTAATTGTATAATACCAGATTTACTTGTTAACATAATATTTCTGTTATAACATCAGAAATTATTCGTTACGAAATTTAAATTCTACAAAATGATTTGTTTTTTACTATGAACGCAATGAATCACTTTCTATATCTTGACTGACTCATACCGAACAGTTTACAATCAAAAGTAGTTCTCCACCTACATAAGTATCTTAAACAACGCATATTCAACAACTTTTAAGTAGCTGCTCTTAAAGAGTTAAATATTTTTTCCGTTACTATTCCTGGAACCCTTGATAACAATTAACAATCATGACCCATCTACAATGGCCTCTCAAAAGATTGAAACTCAAGTGTATTTATCAACATTTCACAGACTTCCGTTAGATAATAGATACTCCTTGCAAGCCTGTTATATCAAGCTACGGGACTAAAGAGGAACATGTATGACACATAGCGAAACAAACTTTAAATCACAACCAGACACTTTGTCGCTCACACCGTACAATAAGATAACATTCATAAGGCAAATATTTGAAAAATATTAGTTGCAAGGGATCAAATATTGATTGTTTGCATAATAATATCCATTTGAGTTTGTGTGACCCTACGTAACATTGAAGAGTTAAGCGTAAAACAGTAAAAGCATCTAAATTTATATTGTCAAATACATTATTTCAATAAAATGGTGTTTTGTTTCGATTAACACCTATGTCATTTTATCACATACAAAACGTGCTTAAATTATAAAATGTCGAAACTACATATTACATGTAAATCTGAACACAACTCCTACTTAACTTTAATTATCATCCATATTGAGAAAAACACAATGATATCAGGATAATAACGTTACCAGCGAATCGTTACTTCTAAAAGTTGATCTACGACAAACCTTATATGTAGTTAACAAGGCTAATAAGCATTTCTTAAATCAAATACATTTTCAGATTTTTTTATTATAAGATTTCTGTGTCGTATAAATCAAGGCAAATACCCTAGTTTCACATGAACGACTTTAACAGTGTTATAATGTTATATACATGTACCTAGATGGGCATGGCAAAAGCCAGGTTAACTGTCAGTGACAAATAACAAAAACTAGTAGTGATTACTCCATTTGTAAGACGTTAAAATTTCTTACTGCATGATTAGATCTAGAAATATTTGAGTTTTATGTCCAAATGTATACAACTTAAGTGATGCATGAAGCAGTTCAGACACTGAAACCTGAATAATAAAAACGTTTGCCCAATCACACTGTTGTTTATGCCGCTTCTAAAGATGATTGTTTGTAAATAAATATATATGAATGACGAGCCAACTGAGAAGTCTGCCGGTATGATAGTCGCATCTAAATCCAATGGGGAGGGTAGCAGAATTTGAGTAGATTATCCCACCAGAATGACGGTTAAAAGAGAAAAGAACCATTCGACATCTGCAGATGAATATCTGGCAAAACTATCCAAGGGTCAGACTAATCTGCAAGCTTTTGACAGATTCAGTCTCGCCTACTGTGTACATTTCTCATCCCATCTATTTTGATAGATCGCGTCCCGATGGGTATTAATTCGGAACCAAATGTCTGCAGACAAATGTCACAGCTGCTCAAATCCATCTCTAGAGTTATATATCTGCAGACACAAGTCACAACTGCTCAAATCCATCTCTAGGGTTATATATCTGCAGACACAAGTCACAACTGATCGAATCAATCTGTAGGGTTATATATCTGCATACGCATGTCACAACTGCTCGAATCCATCTCTAGGGTTATATATCTGCAGACAAATGTCACAACTGCTCGAATCCATCCCTAGGGTTATATATCTGCAGACACATGTCACAACTGCTTGAATCCATCTCTAGGGTTATATATCTGCAGACACATGTCACAACTGCTTGAATTCATCTCTAGGGTTATATATCTGCAGACAAATGTCACAACTGCTTGAATCCATCTCTAGGGTCATATATCTGTAGACAAATGTCACAACTGCTTGAATCCATCTCTAGGGTTATATATCTGTAGACAAATGTCACAACTGCTTGAATCCATCTTTAGGGTAATATATCTGTAGACAAATGTCACAACTGCTTGAATCCATCTCTAGGGTTATATATCTGCAGACAAATGTCACAACTGCTTGAATCCATCTCTAGGGTTATATATCTGTAGACAAATGTCACAACTGCTTGAATCCATCTCTAGGGTTATATATCTGCAGACACAAGTCACAACTGCTCAAATCCATCTCTAGGGTTATATATCTGTAGACAAATGTCACAACTGCTCATATCCATCTCTAGGGTTATATATCTGCAGACAAATGTCACAACTGCTTGAATCCATCTCTAGGGTTATATATCTGTAGACAAATGTCACAACTGCTTTAATCCATCTCTAGGGTTATATATCTGCAGACAAATGTCACAAATGCTTGAATCCATCTCTAGGGTTATATATCTGTAGACAAATGTCACAACTGCTTGAATCCATCTCTAGGGTCTAAATCTGCAGACAAATGTCACAACTGCTTGTATCCATCTCTAGGGTTATATATCTGCAGACAAATGTCACAAATGCTTGAATCCATCTCTAGGGCTATATATCAAATGGACGACTGTTTAATTTATGGGGATACAAAGGGTGAGCATAGCACGAGACTGTTTCAGGTATAAGAGAAACTACAAAAAGCGGATACTAAATGTGAATTTGGGAAACAATCCGTCACATTCCTAGGACATTAAATTGTCCAGGGTACACGTACCACTGGGATGGACCCAGGTAAGGTCAAAACTATTCTTGAGATGCCAAAACCAGAAAATGTCTCTGATGTACGAAGATATCTAGGTCTCGAAAATCAGTTAGACAAATTTTCTAAATGGCTTGATATTCATCCTAAAGATCAATCACAAACCAGTTGTGCCATTATTTATTGCAAAAGACATTTCAGATTTACCTCCCAGAATTCAAAAAATTCGAATAGGGCTTATGAGGTGTCATTTTACAATTCCTCACACAGCGGGTAGAGATCTTGTCATTGCAGATTGTTTATCTAGGGTACTAATATGTAGCCAATCACAACAGGACAAGGAGCTATCTTAAGGAAGGCTGAACTGATGGGCTAGGACTCGGAAGGGTTGGTAGGGTAGGGAGGTAGGTTAAATATATGAAATATTATAGACCGTTTAGAATTATTATATGGAGTGGAGTCTTAGAGTGGAGTCTTGGGATAGAGCCTTGAGTTTGTACTTTTAGTTGAGTCTGGGGTTGAATGTTTGGATTTGAGTCTGATGTTAGATTATTTTGTACAAGTATTTGGTTAATAGATGTCGCTGTTTTAAGGTTTCAAAGCTATTGTTATTAAATTTTAATTGTTACTTTAAAATACATAAAAAATGACCTTGTGAACATGATTATATTTTCTTATCTTCAACAGCCTATTCAAACCACCATCATAGTTAAATTCAAATCAGTGCGAGATATTCTATCTAAACAGTTCATGAACATATTTTAATGTTTCCAAGCTATGTTTGTATCTTTTATTTAAATCTCAGTCAAACTTACTATTCCCTTTAGAGGGGATATATTGGAGTCACTTTGATCGTCCAGTGGTCTGTTTTGACTCAACTAGCACGTTATTTTTGGAGTATTATGTTTCTAAACTTAATAAATTATTTGTACAATTTTAAACCCCTGATCTTATAGGAAAATGCTAATTTCCCGAAATGCCTTTAATCAGACGTGTATGTGTTTAATTCACATTGCTGCTGTTTTTTCGAGAGGAATAGTTCCATACCATCAGCTGCTTTACTAATACAAAACCTTTTGAACTCACTTAGACCATGGAAATGTTCACAAATACATGAAGAACATTGACTGTATATTGTTAATTCCACTAGGTGGATAATAATATATTTCTAGGCATTGTTTGGATGCGACTCTAACATGTTGTATATAGTTTTTCTGTTCAGTCTTAAAGAAACCCGATACTAACTTTGTATCAAATTTAGTATGATTATGAACTTATGATCTTTGGACATATACATGTAGTTCAAGCCAGATCTTGAGATTTTGAAGTACATAGGATTGACAATGTCATAAAATGCATTTACAAGTGCAAAAGATCAATTAGGCATTATTTAGTTTCAGCTATAGTTTGTCATATGTATGTGGGGTCGGGCAAGCATACATAAAAACAAGTACAATATACAAGTGAAACGTTTTGCTATTAAAGACTGACCATCCTTCCTACTTTGATTCCTACCTCTTTGTTCAAACCTTCCTTATACTTTTATATCATCACAAGTACCTACCTCTAATGCTGACAAAGATCACATGTTGAAACAGATCCTTGTAATCGCTCCATTGAGTAAACAATGCAGATTTCATTTACAGTCATTCCAGTAAAGGAACATTAACATCTCTGTAACCTTATCACCACGGGGATATGACCCTATCTTCCAGGAGTCCAGAGCGAGTCCAGCCAACTAGCCCGTGAGTCCAGCTTATCCCTAGTTTTTCAGCCTACCTAGTTAAATACTATGGAAAAGCAAAATTGTCTGCCTGGTGTCAAGGCTTAAGTAAACAACTAGAAACTTTGAGTCAAAATGCCAAATTTACATTTAAGTAATTGATTACATTTTACGATACATGTATATTGAAAATACATGTACATCTCATTATTTTTTTGTCATCTTTTGTTTTTGAAAAAAATGTTGATTTCAAAGTGCACGAATTTTGCAAGCTATATTCTGATGTTAACTGTTCATTAGAGGCTACACTTAAAGGGAACCGAAAGTCAAAAAAAAAAATTATTCCCATGTTGTAGTCCGTACAATTTAATACAGAATCGCTTATTTGCAATCAAAATTAATGCGATATTAATTTTGATATACTTGATTTAAAACGTCAATTTTAGCTGGTCGCTCGCTCAATGTAAGTCGCCATATTTGCTTTATAGAGTCACGTGACCCACTATGTGTGACGTCACACTGCACTGATCAGTTTCCGAGACCAGCAACCGCTACCTTTTTCTTTTGATTGCTGATAGTATATAATTGAAATTTTTCTGTGATCCATAACAAAAAAAAATAATTATTGTCTATTACGAGCTTCTTAACCATTGATGGCCTTTCACAGTTTTCACGACAAATTCCTTTCGATCCTACATAATTAGATTTTTTTTAGGGACCGATAATTGCAGCGCAATTCTCACCCGTTACTTATAAACAAATGAGACAAAGTGCGAAGATTAATTTCAATTTACGTCAAAAGTATTTGTGCAGCATTTGCAAGTAAAACACATATTTTATAATTGATTATCACGGACTTGTACCGTATAATTTTGAGCCCGAGTACATGGAGAAAGAACTGCATTCTCTAGAGGAAATTATGCAATCTAAATACATCCCAGATCCCTCTTTGTTACATGGGGACAAAATAAAGATGATCGTGTTAAAATCATTTATTTGTTATCGCTTCATATTGTTATTGATTATTCTCTTTTTCAAGTTGTACCGAGTAAATTTTGATACATGTGATGCAATAAATTTACATGTGGTTATATCTTGTTTGTGTTTTCTGTACGTACTAAAAGTGCCCCTAGAATGCACAAGATGCAATGTTAGATTTCATTTTTTTCCGGGGGAACCCCCCTAGCACAACTGTGCGTATACTTCATTTTTATCCGGGTACGCCTTTGCATAGGAAAACGTTTCATCAGAGTACAAAATTTTTGTCATCAACAGCAAAAATGATATATTTTCTGAACATTTGTAGGGGTGCTGGAAACTTTCATTTCGTATGTTTTTTACTAAGGTATATTTATGTTAGATGACTAAATAATATTTTTATGCAAAACTTGATCATATTACCTCGATCGTGCAAATCCAAAAATGTTGCATAATTCAAATTTGGCACTCTGAATTTTGTTGTGTAATTATCAAATGCAATTGACCAGTGTGCAATATGCAATAATGTGTGACCAGTAAGATTGTTGACAGGGGATCGCCAATTAACAACAAACCATATCGCATCTTTTGTTGTGAAATATGCCCTTGGGCTATATCCAATCAAGTTCCTTCAATGGTTAGAACCACGCTAATTATTTTCCATGGCAACGTTGTCAAAATGAGATATTGTTTGCGTTTTAATTTTATTGAAAGCGAAAATTTAATTTTAAGGAATTTAAGGAAGATCTCAGCTTTCAGTGTTCCGCAACATGTAAGTATCTTCTATATTATCTTTTTCGCATTTACTGTAACAACATGATTTTTTGAAAATGCCAGCCCTTTATATAGACTAGAATCTAGATATAAAAAAAACAAATCTGTCTTAAATAATAGCATATGGTCCTGTAATAAAATACGTTGCGTTACAGTACTTTCGACCTAACATTCTCGTAAAATGATGTGTTTCGGCATGATTTAGTCATACGAGAAAAGTTGTGCACTTGGGAAAATCTATATCAAGATGGCATAAGTGTGAAACATTAAATTCTTAATCGTAATATTAGAAACTTAAAGAAAATGATTAAAATATATAGATCATTTCACAAAGGCCGAATGTAAAATGCATTCTGTCTAGTCATGCATGATATTTCACCGAACGTCATTAAACAATCATTTTCAAGATATTTTTTTAAAGAAAACCTGACATAAACATCGCAAAGACATTGTAATAAGTAAACATGTACAATGTATTATATGAAATGGTTTGCCTCAAATCGGCCGACATCCAGTTAGCAGGTGCGTGAAAGACATCGATGTACTTCCGTAATTTAGACAGCGCAGTGTTACGTCACATCTGGTTACTTGGCGCAGGCGCAATAAGGCTTTAAAGCTATCAATGGCGGCGTCCTTAAACCAGATGGAATCACGCAATTTCAATGAAAAATTGAATAAATCATTAAAACGCAGTTGACAACATTCAAACGCATTTTTGGAAATGAAATGAAATGACAGGCTCGTTTGAATTTCGCTGTCGAGTTTTCTGACTTTCGGTACCCTTTAAAAACTAAATTTCACAATTCTCAATTTAACACCATCTGATATGGTTTAAGGAGAGACTGGGGTAACTGCACTTAAGATTGATATTCAAAATAAAGTAATCGCATTTTGGACAAAAGTGGTAGACAACATCTATAATAACACTAAACTGGCGTCCAAACTTAACACGTTATTACTTGAATTGGAGTTGCAAAATAAAATTAAATGTAAATGGTTAGACAATGTTACACGATATCTTTGTGAGACTGGTTTCACAGGACTGTGGTATAGCCTATTGTATTAGTTGACTTAAAATATATTTCCATCCAGACATGGCGATCTGAAATTAACCATATAGCGAGAACAAATGTTGACTGATTTCAGGTGTATAGTTTTATTTCGTTTTTAACCCGACATCATAGACTACCTATTAAAACAGGACACTGGTAAAATTTACCTGAACATTATGTACACACTGTTAAGAATTAGGATGCGAGTATTATTTCATATTTATGTGCCCATTATTTGAACATTCTAGAGTTAAATACATAGATGCATTTGTAGATACACAAGGCAAATATTAAGTACGTTTAAACTTATAAACTTAGTTTAAAGAAACTAGAAAAATCAAGTATAGTATGTGAAAATATCAAGGACTTAAACGAGCTTAACAAAGGTTACTTATTTTCGCTTACACACACAATTTAGAATATTACACAACTTACTCGTACATGTATTTTCGTAATATTTGTGATCACTTTTTTTTGTCTGACATTGTCCTTATTTTTTCGATATTGTAATGATGATTTTCTAAATGTATTGTTAGAACATGTAAAAACTACGCGTTATGCTTGCAAATAAACTACATTATTGTAGCCGTTTTCCATTATTACGCGATTTGTTTATCATGATTTCATATTGTTTGTACTGCTAAGGAGTTCTTTGTTTTTTTACTGAAACCGCATCCATTAAAATCGTTTAATAACAACTCACATTGTTCAACTTTTCTCCGAAGGAGGGTCAAAAGTCACCGTACTTTAAGGTCACAATGTTTCACATTATGTATGTATAAGTATACCAAGAACACTAGTATTTCAGACCACACAATGCATACAATGGATGTGTTACATTCATCTACTTATTGTCATTATATTTCTTAAAAATATTTTCCTCATACGTTTAAGTTCGATGACCACAATATTATAGTTTTAAGTTGCCATTATACTATAATGTCCGTATACATGCAAGAAGATTGAGATTGAGAAAAAACATATACTGAATTAACGTGCTAAAACATTTTTAACAACAACCACATAGTTTTGTTAAAAACATTTAATGATGATAAAAAGCAGTTACTGTTTCCATGAAAACAATGTTTAAACAAGCATTCGTGATCATGTTTCAATATATTCTAAAAGCTACTCGCTATCGTCTATATTGAATTCATAGTTCAAACTCGGACCCCTCAATTTACCAGACAAGTAAAATGACTTGAAATAAATCCGATTCTATTTCACAAATAGCTGCAATGTAATAGAGGTATTGTGTCGAGCCGGTTGACAATTACATAAATGGTTGGCGATAAAGATATAAGTTAAATGCAGTGTGCATTTACCAACATTCTCAGTTTTTACAAAAACACATATATCTATTTTTCTCAGCTACCATCAGAGTGTTTCAGTGGGCGGTAGCAGGCTTACTCTTAGAATAACGGATCGTACTACTATCATAGAAAAAAATCAAAATGACCCGAATGCATCTTTCAATTTATGGAGAAGGCATAATTAAGAAAAAAAGTGAGGACTTTGTAGCAAGAAAATAACATTTGCTGTGTTATATCGTTGGCATTATAGTAGTTACCTTGTAAAAGCTATGGTAAGATTCTCGGGTTAAGCAATCCTTTTGAATAGCTTATTTGCTTTGGTGTCGCTGTGGGTGCCAGATGTAATATGTACACTGTCAGACACGTATACATCAAATGTGTACACGGTTCTATTGCCAATCGGAAAGCGAGAAGCATGTTAGACAATATTGTGTTTAGTTTCCTGACACAAAATAATTGTATCAAGGCTGTTACATGTGAAAACGTTTGGATAGCAGCTAAGGCTATCTATGGATGGTAGCTGTAAACTTGCAGACATAAACATTTCGATGTTTGCAGCTTCATCAGGGCGTTAACTGTTTTTGGTATTTACAGTTTTGTGCGGTATGCTGAACTTAACTGAATTATTTTCACTCGTCGCTGGATTAAATCAAAGCACTGAAAGTGCTGACAGCAAGGAGTCCTCTGCAAAATTTGGCACACGGGGATTTTTCTTACAGACAATGAGTGATCATTTGTATCAATACTTTGCTAACAGTACTTGATTTTGGTTACTATCCGTTTATTTTAATCACAGACCTGCAGTTCATTGATAATACATCATGTTGCTGTTGTTTTATTAAACATAGTTTTGCTTAAGACTTTTTGACGAAGTAAAATACAGTGCTTTTAAATTGTATGTAACCAGCTTTGTTTATGACACATCCTTCAGGAATACGTGACACAACCTACTCGTCTATTATTTCACGAAATTTTCATGAAACCTAAAATTTAAAAGGTGGTGCATTATGTTTCCGTAAGGGACTTATGCTAACATCATAAATCATATAATACAGGTTATTATCTTCATAATGATGTCCGACCAGATACGCCCCCGTGGTCTAGTGGTTAGAGAAGCTGACTTAAAATCACTGTAACCTCCGACTTTGTCTCTTTAATTAAGTGGAAATTGGCAGTGGCTTGCGAAGATTCGTAGCCTAGCACTGACACTTTTTAGGACGATGTTAGGGAAACTAGCTGCCTATTAAACTGACCAAATACATGTACTTTTAAAGTGGACGTTTAACTCCTTCAACAACGATATCCGATCAGAAATCACAAAAGAAAGCAAATGCAGCATTTTTTTCTGAAAGGGACATACCCTTTAACTGATGCCAAACGAAATAACCTCCAAAAATAATTAATATAATCTGTGGAAGTACATGTATTACAGTATATTTTAACTTAAAAGTTTCAGCTGATTTTTGAGAGCATTTCATTAAAACTAAACTTAAACTAAATTTACAGAATTCAAACTCATATTTGTGTTGATTTTTCACAACCGCACCACATCGGCAGTTCATTTCATCACATTTTGTGTTAGTAAGGAGAGATAACCACCCGTGTAAGTAGTCTATTAACCTTACACTTTAATTTACTTTAAGAAATCCTATGAAAACCGAAATATTAAACCAAGGCTTAGACTTAGAGCAATACTTTGAAACTTAAGTAGGCCACACAAAATATTTAGTGTTCTCTTATCATTTTTCATCGGTTTGCACCATTCAAATTTTATGAATGGACGCGTTGTGAATGAAATACGAAAGTATTGATCACGTGATCGCCGATCTAAAGATAGACTGCATATTGATAATTTTCCTCGAAACGATTTTTATGTAATAAAACTGTATACATGTATACGCATTTTATCTTTTTAAAAGTATAACTGGCTGATATTGGAGTGAGTGACATACTTTTTAAAGTTCATATTGCTAGTTGCTCTATAATTGCAGAATGAGTTATGTTTACACAGTCGCTGATATGTAAGCGCGAGCTTTATGTTCTGGCAGATCAATTGATTAAGTGTACATGGCTGCCTGATGGCGTATTAATTAATATATTATGAATTTTGCCTCCGTAAGTATTACAATGATTTACAGCATCAACACATACAAAAGGCAATGGAAATGACTTTTAACCCATTTTAAGCCGAGTTCGCAAACACGGTCCAAACGCGATTCAGCAAAAGCCGATCTACTTTGCAGGCGAAAGGGGAAGCATATGGCTGTTCAAACTGTCAGGGGCAAACGCTGAGTCGTTTTCAAAATTGCGTGACCGTGCCTCCTTGTTAAAAATAATCTGATTTCATATTTAGGGACAATTCATGTAAGTCCAGTTTATCGGATAATTTTGATCATTTGCCGTCTTTAGAAATCCAGTAAAATATAATATTAAAATGGTCCGTTTAGGTAGCGCTCCATTTCCCTTAGTGGATGGGGTGCATTAAATTATCATCTTTCATTTTTATAAGAAAGCAGTGTATCATTATGAAAAATGGAAACATTTTGAAATATTATCTTGCTCGTTCATGAACAAAAGTTATGCGACAGAGTCAGTGGAAGAAAAGGAACTAAACATACTTAGCATCGCTATCAACACCACGGTGGGGAATCACGTGACTTTCATAGTAGCTGCAACGGACAAAATGGCCGTTTAGTTTTGTCGCTTCGGACGGATTTTGTCAGGTATTTAAATAATTTCACGTTGTATTGTTTCCCGACACCATACCAACTCATGCGGAATGTTTTGCTGATTTCTTTGATAGCCCAACCATCGTCCTTGATTCTATAGTTTTCTCAAACACTTAAAAAGTCCGACGCTGGACTGCATGTCAACAAGAAAAATATGTGGTAACTTCCACGGACGAATCGCATAGTGTGGAAAATCTTCTAACGTGTGTGTACTTCATAGAACATTTTGTTACGGAAAGAAAAAGTGTTTCGATGCAATTTTAATGTGCGCTTGATTTCAAGATTTTTGCTTAAAAATGATAGCACCAACGGACACGATAGTTTCCACGTACTGATCTAACGGACAAAATAGCTTCCACGTAACAGTACGCAGAGGCGTTGAAATGCTGAAAATTTCCTTTTGATTTTAATGATGTTTCTTTTAAGAAGCATAGTGTAGAAAGTGTTAACTATATCCCGCCTGTATAATAACTATTTTTGTTTTAAGTATTACAACATTGACTGGAAAAGGCAGATTGAAACAGTTTCTGTTAATGACCAGTGGAATTGCCTAACGCAAAACCTTGAATTTGCTGGATTATCAAATGTAAAACAACATTTGAACTTATTAAAAAGGGTATGTTATAAATTAGAGTTTTACATCGGTGTCAACTTAAGATTTTCTTGAGTACTTTAAGTCTATAAATGATCCAGATTTTATTTCAATCAGATAAACATATAATTTATAACACCCAGAGTTTTGGAGAAATAGAGGCAATGTTTACTGAGTTTACTGCCATTTACCAAAACAGAAATTATTAAAACATGTAAAAGTTTGAATAATGCAAGAATGAGGGATAACTTTATTTAGCATTTTGGGTAAATTGTTTACAAAAGTTATAAAAGTAGACTGAACTCAGACTGAACTCATGCCCATGTCAACCGTTTGATGCTCAGGCAGGTGTTAGGCAAAACGTGGTTACTATGGATGATATTTTTAGTGCATGGTCTCAGTAATCAAGTATTGAATGATAATAATAATAATAATAATAATAAAATGTATGCATTTTTGTGGATTTTACTAAGGCGGTAGATTATCTATTAAGAGACACCATCTGGTATAAGTTTATAAAGCTAGGGGTCAGAGGTAAAATGTTTGATATTGTTATATCTATGTACACTAATGTAAGTACAACAACAAAGTCCACATGCATGCTTGGTGTGCATCAGAGAGGATCATTATCCCCTTTTCTTTTCTCTATGTATGTAATTGAATATTGAAGAATAGTTTATAGGACATGGGTTTATTGGTTTACATGTTGGAAATGTTTTAAAAGTTTTACTTTTATATGCCGATATTATTGTTATTATATGAGACAGAGGAAGAATCGTACAGAAAGCTATTGAGATTAGAAAACAATATTGTTACTAATATGATTGATGTATGCCTTATACTTAATGTACATGTGACACTTGATCTGAGGTCACCTTGCTGTTCTACATTTATGCTTTTGTATTTGTATGTGTGCACATGGACCTATGGTCCACTTCATATGACAAATGTCAATAAACTTTCATCAAACTATCAGGCGTCTTCGTAAATCAAACTATATTTGTACTTTCAATGTACTTTCAATGTGTCTTCTCGAACAAGCGAATGCACGAATTAAAACAAAATAAAGTGCAAATGTGTGTTGTCTTCGTTCCTTGTCTTTCAGCGCCAAAGTTATCATGTCGGTGGGATTTGGATATTGAAACAGTGGCCTTTGTTTGTCGCGTTTTGTGTCTTCTTTACATGAAGATATGACAAAATCAACAGATTTTACGATGGCTCATTTCTACTCTTTTGTCCTGCTACGTGGAAAATATCTTGTCCGTTAGGTCAGTACGTGGAAGCTTTCGTGTCCGATGGTGCTATCATTTTCTGAAAATCATCCCCATTTAAAAAAAAGCATAATTCTTGAAATCAAGTGCACATTAAAATTGCATCGAAATACTTTTCTATGAAGTATATACCCTTTAGAAGATTTTCCACATTGTGCGATTCATCCGTGGAAGTTACAATGTACCGCAGATTTGTCTTGTTGACATGCAGTCCAACGTCGGAATTTTGAAGTGTTTTAGAAAACTATAGAATCAAGGACGATAGTAGGGCTATCAAAGAAATCAGCAAAACATTCCGCATAAGTTGGTATGGGTGTCGAGAAACAATGCAACGTGAAAGTATTTAAATGACAAAATCTATCCGAAGCGACAAAACTAAACGGTCATTTTGTCCGTTGCAGCTACCATGAAAGTCACGTGATTCCAAACCGTCAACACATTCCTGTGATCTTTTCGTCTTTCCTTATCATTCACTGCTTTCTATCTTTCTTTACATGAACTGCTAGTGTAAGTATACTACACTATTAAGGGGTCCCATACAAGTCAAACACATTGGATATTAATGAAAAATAATAAAGGAAAACACATGCACCCCACCCACTACCCAGTTCCTGTAGTGATAACTTAATGTGTTTGGCTGTATCGTTTCTGGAGTTGGCTGTAAAGTTCTGGATCACACGAGTTTGGCTGTATCGTTTTTGGAGTTGGCTGTGAAGTTCTGGATCACACGAGTTTGGCTGTATCGTTTCTGGAGTTGGCTGTGAAGTTCTGGATCACACGAGTTTGGCTGTATCATTTCTGGAGTTGGCTGTGAAGTTCTGGATCACACGAGGAGTTCTTGATCACACGAGAAACGTACAAAAGAAAAAGACTGCTATTTTGGTATATTGCTTTTATTTTATAGAATTCACTTCTGTAACATGTGCCTTTGGAAATGTTAATCACCGGCATATGAATACTATAGGCGTAGGGTATTGCAGTGTATACATATTTATATCGAAGCAACTTCTACGAGAAACACGTGCATATGTAATGGCGTTCTTTACACACTAAATAAAAGCTTTACGTACAATATAGCAAATATTGATACAAGCGTGTGCATTTTATTGTGCAGACACCGAAGGAACGGGTGTGAAATAAAAGCAATAGACAAAAGCAAAGTGTCTTCTTATGGTAGTAATTGCATTATTTGGTCGGACGTTTTGGCATCAAAACAAGTCTTCCGGGATAAGTTGAAACACTTTTCTTATGTCAGAATTTAAAATATCTTATTTAAAATGAGCTACTCGACGCATCATATCATTGAGAATATCACCAATATCTGAAATGCGATTATTACTTAAACCTTACACTCTTGAAAGATACCATTGTTCTTGCAGACAAACTTAAAGAGAAATAGTAAGGTAACAAACCCTTTCATAAGATGTATTTTTAATTAATTTTTACATGTACAAGACATTTCATTCCAACAAATAAAAGCCACTAGCATCTTTATCAATACACAGGAATAATTTATTGCTCATCTTTTCGTACAAGTTTGAGTATTCTATCTCCGCATACTTGCGCACTAAATACAAATGTATATAAGATCCAAATATCTTTGCTTGATGCGATGCATGTGTAATTTAGAGTTTAAACTGTATGGTATGACATTAAAAATCAAACGGTCTTTGTGTAGTAGTGTATGCATTAATTCTGCTGATACAAATGTCTCGTTTGAGGCTGTGCAATATCTTTTGGACATTCAAGTCATTAAAGGCATTGTACATATAATTGCATTTGTATCAATTAAAATTTGGTGAAGCATGAATGATTTAGTTCAGATGAGAGCTATAGGACAACATTGGTCCCGTTTTTCAATTTTAGCTTTAGGTAATAAACAGGAAATAACACAAATGTATTAACATTGGCAATTTTCTGCAGATGACTATACATGTCCTTAGAGAGAGAGAGAAAAAGAAAAATATCATTACAGAAAAGTGGTTTTATAGTTGCTCGCAAATAGGGACAAAAGCAGGTTCAACCGGAAATGTAAGATGAGCTACATGTTTGTAAAGGCGTGCTAAAACTTTCAAATTGTCTTATGGATTTATGTTGTAGCACGGGAGAAATGTCCATACACATTATGTCTTCTATAGAGACGCAAAATGTCAAGCAAGTTAACTCTCTCGAATAAAGCTTTTTGTAAAGCTAACACTTGATGACATCCGTATATGAAACAATTTTAATGGCCGAAATTTGCATAATTGTAAAGTTGCACATGCGCACATGATCTTTATTAAGTGCTGAACTGAGATAAACACAAAACAAAAGGAAGTGTTATACACATCGAACAAAATTGTTACCGAATCCATTTATTTACGAGACATATTGTATAAAAAACATTTAAATGATTATAGTGTAGTTCTTGGAAAGACACTTGAGAAATTGCCGAAAAAGAGTGAAATTTTGATAAAAATGAGGAAGATATACGCATAAAGTAAGTTGACATATTCTCAACAAATATTTCTGTTTTAATTTCACGACTTGAATGCGGAAGTAAGCAATGTTTATTTTTATCAAATAGAAATTGAAAAAAATACAACATTTACTTCTTAATTTGGATAAAAATCGCTTTCTGACTGAGAACAATTAATCAAAAACAACAATTGTTATTTTTATTTCTCAAATTATACTACATAAAACAAAATGAAAGAACTCCATTCAAGTCATATTAGAATATTAAGTGAATATTTAGGTAAATGAAGCTGTAGTCCTGTTTGATATTAGAATAAGGCTTAGTTATTTACAATTAACAACCAGTCGGGATATCCCTTTACGGATGGCGATTTATTCAATCTTAATTTCAAGACTAGCTTATAATGGAGCCGCAAGATATTTCCGAATTGCCTCTCTTTATCTTGGGAGTTGATTCTATCTGGAGTGAGTCTCGAGAGCGATTAATCTGGTTTCTCAATCAAGGATACATAGATACGTGTAAGTAAAACTAACGTATAGCTTTTATATAAGGTACTTTTACAGCATTTCATAGAACTTTGGAAAAAAAACAGAAGAAAAGAATTTCCAAATGCGCATAAATTTATATATAAGACTGTCTCAATTTGCTAAAGCTAAATTATGTTCAAGATAAGCTCTAAAATAACATAGGTGGCCAGAAGATCACAGTTGCTAGCATACTGTACAACATATTGTTACAAGTTTTTCTTCCGGTCAAGTGGTTTCATTACTACTATATTTTGTGTATGGATTCTTGTACATTTAATATTGACGAAATCTTGAGTTATATTTTGGTTCACATCACTTTACTTAACGTAAGTAGCGCTGATCTTCTATTAAAATACTTTATATCAGATTGACATGAAACTTAGATGTATTACACCCGAAGTCACGGTCGTTACGGGATCACAATTTAATTAATTTTGAAGACGGTTTGCAAGAGATAAAGTGACGTTAAGACGCCAAAAAGCAGCACAGCCTATGTATTTGTCGTGCCTTTCCTTTATGACTCCGCTCTAAAGTATCGCAACATTGATATAGTAAAATTAATTAATTACAATGGCATATACCAATCAATAGGGATTATCTACATCTCAACAGACATTTCAAATCAATTGATACTTCATATATTGATAGAGCACAATAAGAGGAAGTGCAGTGCACAATAGCCATAAGTATAGCTCCATTTAGTTTGGAGTTACTGTCCTTTGTTACTTTTGAAATTGAAAAGGATTGAAGGGAATCAGTCAATACGCCATGTATTATTACATGTAGAAGACAATGACAGAAAGTGCAGTACACAAGAACCCGTGTCTTTAACATTATTATTTTCGGTTTGCTATCCTTAGTTACCTTTTCTTGTGCAGAGCATAACTCTATATTTATTGAAGGGAATTTGATACTTTATAATTCTGATAGAAGACAATGGTAGAAAATGCAGTGCACAAGAACCATAACTCTTTCTTCTTTAATTTTGGAGTTACTGTCGTTACTTACTTACTTTTCCCTGTGCGGAGCATTTCTGGACAAATTTTGAGAGACATTAATTAGTACTGCATATATCAATAAATATCACTGAGATGAAGTGTTTAAAAACGTCGTGAAAACAGGGTTATTATTAGCTCAACTGAGCAAGAAGTCCTGAAAGGTGAGCTATTGTGATTGTCCGATGTCCGGCGCCTGTCGTCGTCTGTCTGTCTGTCCATATTTACTTTGTGAATACTCAAGAGACCACATTTAAAGTCCAATTATCAGGGAAATAGGTCAGAATGTTTGTTTTAATGCAATATCAATGGAGTTAAAGACACGGTTACGTGGGATTAAAATCTAGATCTCCAGGTCAAATAATAGAAAAACCTTGTGAACAACCTAGAGGCCACATTTGCCACACAATCATCCTGAAAGTTTATCAGAATGTTTGCCTTGATAATCCCTATAACAAGTTTAAAACTGAGTAACGTGGGATTAACGTCTAGGCAATCCGGTCAAATCATAGACAAAGCTTGTGAACACTCTTAAAGCCACAATTTGTACCCAATTACCCTAACATTTAGTCAGAATGTACGTATTGATCAACTCTAAATTAATTTCGAAACCGGGTTACATGGAGTCAAAACCGAGGTTACCACATCAAATAATAGAAAAACGTTGTTAACAGCCTATCATTTTGTACCCATTTTCCATCAATTTCAGAATATTGTTGATGCATTCTAGGTACAGTTGGAAACTGGGTCACTTGGGATCACAAAAATAGGTCGCCAGGTCAAATCATAGAAAATCCTTGTGAACACTCTAGAAGCCACATTTTCTACAGAATCATCATGAAAATGTGTGAGAATGTTTTTGCAGGAATACTTAGTGAAGTACGAAATTTGGTCACTTGGAAACAAATACTACGTCACCCGGTCAAATAATAGAAAAAACCTTGTGGTCTCTATGGAAGCGACATTTTGTACTCAATCATCATGGAAATTTGTCAGGATGTTTGTCTTAATGAGCAAAGGTCAGGTTCAAAAGTGGCTTACGTGAGGTCAAAAACGATTAGTTAAATAGAAAACGTATTTCTTTTACAGTAATGTTGATTTTAAATGCAAATAGTTTTAAGATTTAATGAAATCAGTGCATAACCATTAAATTAAGCGTGAAACATGTAACATGTAGCCTGATAAAAATGCACAAACATTTAGATATAGATATACAGGCTATATCTGTAAAATACACCCGTCGCATGAAACAGTTGTGATTAAGAAACTAAAAATTGTGTTTGATTGTGACATTTAAGCCTTAACGTATATATATTTGTTTCCTTTAAAAGGCCCAGCACTTTCAGGACTAACCGTCACATTGTTTTGATTCCTCGACACATCATCTCTTGTGAATGCTTCAACGTCCACGCGTGCCTCAGTCCATCCAGCAGCGGTGAATGACTCACTGCCTCTCTCTCGCGAGCGTGATAAATAAGCTAGATAAGCTCTCTTCGTAAGAGAACTAATTTAAAAATAAATTCGTATAAACTATTAACTAAACAGTTTAGGGAAATTTGATTTTTATTATTATGCATCACATTCGTATTTATTAGCATGTAGAATGGTGTGTAAGATTGAAAAATTGTGATAGTATGTACACCCTTCCATTTCATACAGTTTCCCATGCACATCAGGTTAATCCGTCGATTTTACCTTACTAAAGATACATAAACTGTTAATATAAGGTAAAAAAAATGTTTTAATTCAAGTTATAGTCACGTAAAAGTATTATATGCCATCGTGTTTTTTATTAACTTGTTACGTTCAATTTCTGTATACCGCCGGTCTCAATCTACAAATGAACGTACACTTCATTAAATTCAAAGTCTTCAATCAAATTAAATCTCAAATTTAATGAACAGGAAACTAATGAGAATAATGGTTTTACAGTACTGAGACACCTGCATCTTATTTCATGCGTAGACTGTGTCATGATTGTGCTTCATATTAAATATCACTAACCATATACGACTTTCAACAGTACAAACAATCCAAATAAATATTTTTAATGTCAAGTGTTGAATATATATAGTAGAAACGGAAGTAAGAACAAGTGAATGACTCACGCTTGTCTGTGTATAGTCTGAGTACAAAGTGTACATGGCAATCAGAGGCAACACTTTTAAAACTAGGACACAATGCAAAAGTAAACTGTATGTTTCTTGTATCTATCGTTTGCATTTCCCGCTGCTAGATTGGCTTGGTAACGATTATGTAAGCTTCACTCTTGGATGCAATCAAGTAATCAGATTTCTTAATCAAAACACTTCCTGTTACAGTGTGTTATTTAGCAGAGAGGCGATACTTTTGAACCTTTTCCAATGTCAAGTGGATTTTATCACATATTCAGATCTTTCGTAAGTTAAAAGGGGATCAGATCCAAGAACGTAAGAATATACCAGACAATTTTCACACAAGAAGCACACGATTACTAATATTATTGTCCATAGCTGAAGGCGTAGTAAATGCATATTTAAATTATTTCGCAAGATATTATATTAATTTATTGAAGTTAAAGATCTACTTGTATTGCCATTGCAAATTCAATTTTAAAATTGACTTTTCGTCAAGAAAGAGTGTATTATGACCTTTAATTGCTAGGGTTATTTTGTGATTGAATATTTTACGTAAAGTAAATTTTAGTTATTTGATGGTTTATCCCTTTTTGAACGTATGGTTTGAAGCTCCATTTGGCAAAATGTTCGGAGTTTTAGGGTAAGCATAATTGTTGATTTGCCTCTTTAGGTGTGTCGGTTTATCCTTTCGAATGCATTTATTCATTCGTTTCGCCTTTTGATATAGCCTATTTGGTTCTAATTATTGCAACAAATGATAAATTGACGTTAAAATCTAGTTAATGTATTTTTTGTAAGATACGTACTTATTTTAAAACAATTCAGGCACTAGTAGTTCAGGGTTTCAATCAGACCTTAGTGTTTGAAAATATGTTTTGTCCAATTGCAGCGCAGTATTGGCTGGACTTTAACGTGGATATTTCAATATACATATATTCCGGGTCAGTAAATATAATAGGGGAATACTGCTGATTTACAAAATATAATTGCTAACACTTAGTCGGTTAATGTTCGTTTTGATACATCTACTACAATATATTGGTCGCTCCTGACCAATTTATTTTCGTAAATGTATCAAAATGAACACTTACCTATACTTACAAGAGTAGCGTTTATATAGTTTATTAAAGTCTCATCCAATGCATGTGCATATCTAAAAAACATATGAATGAAACATACAAACAGCATGCAATTGGCCATTCTATGTAAGAATTACAAGAGACTATTATTCGTATAAATAACATTATCACAGACTAAACTATACATGTTTAAAAATAAGATTACCACTGCTAATATATATTTTAAAGTCTGACAAACAAGTAGCAAATCTAAGATACTGAAAAGAAGGCACAAATGTGACCACTAATGCGCATGATAAAAAATTATTTAAAAGATCATATATCAACCCTGATCAGATCAGAGGTGAAGTGATTAGCAGTGATTATTTAAATTTGATTTTTTAATAATCCCGATATTAATATCTTAAAGTAAGTGATGCCTGATCTAATGTACAATAACACAATTCAATGTCTAAATAAAATGTTTAAAAACAATGTATTTTATGTATATGTTAATGTAACCCTTATTAATGATACAATTTGAAGAATATGATAGCAGGTTTTGGCAGTTAATTTGGCAATTTCAACATTTCAGAGTACAATCATACATTATTGTTCATTATTCAAGTTAATAATCTTAGCTTTTTCAAATATTCATTTCTAAATGACATTGAGTTAACACGTGTATTTCTGTCTCAACATTTGTTTACAAATAGGACAAATCCTGTTACTTACCACT
Source organism: Saxidomus purpurata (assembly GCA_022818135.1). Classification (NCBI taxonomy): domain Eukaryota; kingdom Metazoa; phylum Mollusca; class Bivalvia; order Venerida; family Veneridae; genus Saxidomus; species Saxidomus purpurata. The sequence continues at coordinate 11,525,110 of JAFMSR010000004.1, forward strand.
ATATTTTCATATCTTCCTGTTTCAATACGAAGGGGTGCAACCCCAAACCTAAATTTTGCTAATGCTGATCTATGCTTTGCAGACATTGGAACATATGTATACGGTTCAGTCATAAACTGATGTTTAAACTATTGATACATGCGATATTTGTTTCTGTTATTACCATTAGATCCATTTGGAGTAGATATACATAGTTTCAAGTCATTAATATACTGATTCTTCTGTCCAACTATATCACAGACATTTCTAGATGATAAATATGTGCGAGAATTAATCAAAAAAGAGAGAATGTTGTACAAAGCTGTATTGCCAGTTTTCGCACTTAATGCCAGATTTAGCATTGCAATATGCATAAACTCTATCATTTTGTATAGCTCTATCAGTTTGTTAGAATTCTATGCCATTGCCTAGCTACCGATACCCATTGCTTCACCTGTGGTGGTTGCCAACCAAGTTCACTATACAAAGCAGCAGTAGGAGTATATTTCCCAAACCAAGATAAAAACGCATTGCTCGGTTTTGTACTGCACTGATACAGAAGGGAGGGAGCCTTGTACCTCAAACAGAGGCGCCATGTGATATAATAGGCCATACCAGGCTATCGTACAATTTGTTGAAAACGTTTTAAGGCATACTACCAAGAGTTTTAGATTTTGCTATAAGGAGACCAAGTGCTCTTCTGGCACTTTGTGATACAGACAGCAGTTTTACAAAAATACAAATATTCGTCTAAAAGAATGTCAAGATAAGTGTAATGATTGGCAACCTGTAGACTATGAGTACCACAAGTAAATGTTCTTATTCAGATGGTGATCAAAACTGTACAATCTTGCTATTTTAAGGGTTAACTGTCACAAGAGTGTTAAGAACACCAACTTATTATAACTATTTATAACTGCGGTGATTTATATTGACAGTGTTTAGAGTTGGCGCAATCAATGGTGACCGCAAATATAGCCAAAATAATAAAAACGCCAAGAATAGTATATATACAATACACAATAAGCTTGATTGACCATTGTTTTGAGCAAATGTAAACCTTGTTCGACACTAGTTGTAGATTTTCTTGATGTATTGTCATACAGAACTCTACGTAAATTAGCCATAGCCCTGTCTGACACCTGTTCATCCTCAGTTTTGCCATCTTTACTGAGGCACCACCAGAGGCACCACTAGATTTACCAGAATCAAACAACCAATATCAGTCTCTGAAAAGTTTCGCTAACGTTCGTTTGGAGCAGTTGATACCGACTATTATTTTTAAATACATGAAAGTGTTGTATGTCCAGCCAAGAATAATTAATAAAATTAATGATCATTAGAATTCGGATTTTCTCTAATCTTAGAAATATTTAAGATTCTACTGCATCGTGCGTAAACAGTTAGTTGATTGCAATTTCATTGATTTATATAAATGCTTTCAGACACCTTATAACACGCATGAATGCACGATTCATTACAACTTGTGACAGAACCTGCTGTTTCATATCGTTAATTAGTTCACTTTTCTATAAATAAATGCAAATTGCGAGCAGAACCTACTGCATTGTCTTGTCGATCAATAAAGTTTTCTTTGAAATTTGACCTTACAGATTGTAACCTTTATCTATCAAAAATCTTTATTTTCTATACTTACTGGCCATAATTGTGTACAATATAATATTCATAAATTTGTAACTAAAACGTCTCTTTTTAACTTCAGATTTAACGTCTATCAGCGGATATTAGAAAGAGGACATGAGTTTCTATCAAGTTTGTCAAAGAATATAAAGTGAACATGGCAACAGGAACGACATACAACGACCGTGAGTTCCTCTTCCGTCTTCAAACCGAAATAATCGATGGAGGTACTGACGTTTTACGGAATATCTTTGACCAGAAACTACCGAATACATCGCTTGGTGTTTTCCTTTCAACTGAGAAAACACAAATCAACCGGCTCCGAGCACAAAAAACAATAACAAAGACCCAGTATGACCTACTGTATCCACCAGGTGGACAACCTCCAAACAGTGCAAACTTTGATATAACTCTCATTATCTGTTTGTTGAGGAACGTTCAGTCTCTTGGATTGAATCCAAAGTATAAATGGAATACACCACCACAGCAAGCGGATATATCGGTTGAAGCTGATTTATGCCGCCTAAAAGGTTTTCGAAATGAGGTAAGATAAGCATCAACTGTAAACTGAATTACCATGTTACTTTGAGAATTTTTCTTCATACCACAACAAGAACTTAATGAATAAATTTAATTGTAACACAATAGTCAATGACAGTCGATACGTAGGTGCAAGAAAAAAAAATAGACAAAGAGGCAAACTTTTACATGCCAATCTGCATTAATGTATATTTTACAGTGCGTGCAAATACCCTGAAAGTCCTCAGTACGTAAAACAATGTCTCACAAAAGATTATGATATCGAACATTAAGTAATTTGATTTATTTTTTCAGTATCAAATACGCACATTTGATCATGCTACCGTAATTTTCGGACAATAGGCCGCGACCTATACGTAAAAAAACAGATAAATTTTAAAGAAGCGGCTTATTCGGCGAAGCCGCCTATACGACCTTTCTGTTTTTAAAATTGATAGTTTTAGGCGGCCTATACGACATTTTTATATTATAAATTGGTATTTTGAAGAAGAAAAAAACAAGTTGAAATCTACTTACATATCTGCTCTTGAAACGGTACTGGATCGGTGTATTGTAATGTTAGGTACTTTTGTGCTGTTTGAAAACAGTTCACCAATACTTCCCAACCCATTTTGCCTTCATGGGTCAATTAATTACCGTATACTGCCATATTTCATAATAAATTATATATTCGGCGTATTGGCCGCGGTCAATATGCCGGAGCGGCCTATCCGTTCATTTTTTTTTCTAAAATCATAAAAATATAGGGGTGCGGTCTATACATAGGAGCGGCCTATTGTCCGGAAATTACGGTAATCGTATATTTTTATAATTGTGCCTTGCTTCAATTGCAGTTAAATAAGAAAAATTTGTTTCAGATTGCACATATATCTTCGACTTCTGGATTCACTAAGACACGTTTTCTGAGTAAATGGATCGACATTGAGCAAGTAAGTAAACTTGCGTCTAGCTTCTACCACTGCTACTACTATTATTATTCCCCGCCATAGACGGAGGGATATTGCGTTGGCTTTGTCTGTTTTTCGTCAGTCCGTCCGTCCGCGCTTACGTATAGATACTTACGTGGCAAGGAGGACAATACGTAACTGTAAATTTCTATTCATTCAGTCTGTTATGTGGTTAAATTTTCTTTATCGTGGCTAAACGAACAATGAAGTGATAAATAACATAGCCACATTAAGTATCCATCTGTGAGAACGTCCGTCCGTCCGGTAGGTACAACTACGGAACCAATGGATATACTTTCATGAAACTTAAAATAAGTATACAATAGCATAATTCCGGGGTATTCAATATGAAAACATTAAAATCATATTTCTCTGCAACCGGTTATCAAAATTAAATTGTAATTGGCTCAAATAATTTAATGTGATCAGTTTTTCTAATATTCACACCCTGCCCCTGGATTTCTTCTGAAACTCATAGTGCGGATTTAATTTAATTTACAACAACTGGGTTCTGAATGACTGTAAAATACAGGGGAAAAAAACCCCTCAGAGATGATGGCCAATGGGGTGGTGACATTTTGAAAATACTTTTTTTCTAAAAAGGCTTGTCAGAATTTATTTTTGTTTGGCACAAATAATCAGTTTTGCATTCTTTAACAATAGAAAATTAAGAAACTGGATTTTAACAAAAATTGGGGCCTTAAGGAAATGTTCCATCACCAACACCACCATCACTACCACTACCATCAGTACTACTACCAACACCACCACTACCATCACCACCTCTACATCCACCACCACGTCCATCACCACCAATATCACCGACACTTCTCACCACAATTACCATCACCATCATTACCTTCACTACCAAAACCACCACCACCACCACTATTACCAACACTTTCATCAGCTACACTTCCGTCATTTACACTACCATCACCACCTCCACTACCAACACGGTCATTACCAACACCAGCACTAAAATCACCATTACCATTTTTATCACCAACACTTCCACTACCATCACCGTCACTACCTCAACAACCATCACCAACACTTCCATCATCAACACTTCCACTACAACTACCATAACTGCCACTACCTCAACCACCATCACTTCTGCCACTACCATCACCACCACTACCTCCACCACCACTAAGAAGACCAACGTAACAATCACCAACACTACCGACACTTCCATCACTAACAATACCACCACTACCCCCACCTATATTATATTCACCACTAATTATTACCAACACTTTCATCAGCTACACTTACACCATAAACACTACCACTACCATACTCACCACAATCATCACCACCACTACCAACACCACTACAATCACCATTACCACTTTCATCACAACCACAACCACCACCACCATCACCAACACTTTCACCACTTCCATTATCACCACTACATACATTACAATTACGAACACCACCATAACCATCACTAACACTACCAACACTTCCATCACCAAAGTACCGCCACTACCAACACCAATATTATCATCACCTTCATTATACCAACACTTTCATCAGCTACACTACCATAATCACCGCCACTACCTCCACCACTTCAACCAACACCACCATAATTACCACCACTACAAACATTAACACTTCCATTACCACTACCAACATTATTATCATCACTATCATTTTTACCAACACTTTCATCAGCTACATTTCAACCATAAACACTACCACCACCCCCCCCCACCATCACCACCACCATCATCAAAACTTTCATCATTAACACTACTAGTACCACCACTAGCTTCACTACCAACACCACCAACGCTATAATTTAGATCACCACCACTACCATCACTACTACTACCCCCACTACCAGCGCCACCAAAACCACAAAAACAATCATCACCACAACTACCACCAACACCTATGCTCATAATCATCCCTCCATCACTTAGACAACCATCACCAACACCATGACCAACACAAACCACCAACACCACCAGCATCACTTCCTTCGCCACTACCATCACTACTACTATTTCAACTACCACTCCCAACACCACAAGTACCACCACAACCATTACCACCACCAAAATCATCATCACTGCAACTACCATCACCGCAACTACCATCACTACCACAACCACCACTACAACTGCTACTACCATCACTACCACTTCCATCACTACTACTGCCTCTTCTTCCAACACAACCAACAGTCTAATCACTGCTTCTACTGTAGTAACTACTGCTTAATTTATGTCCAACAGGTTCTCCTCAGACTTGACAAAGCTGTCCCGTTTCCTGTTCCTGGTTTGAAGCAAATCCTTGACAGTTACAAACACAGTCCGCTTGAGCCTGCTGCTGAAAAAAGAATCCAAGCAGTTATTCATCAATGGCGGGCGATGGAAAAGGGATTGTCGGAAGAAATGCAGCTTATTAAGACAGATGTTAAAAAATTAAGGCAAGACGTGACGGACGTCGTTAAAAATGCTAAAGAAGAGAAAGGACAACTCAAAATTATGTCGAAAGACGTAAAAGACATAAAACACAATGTTGAGGATGTGCAAGGAAATATTACGGAAGTAAAAGTTGACGTTACAGAAGTGAAGGGCAATGTTACAATTATGTCGAAAGACGTAAAAGACATGAAACACAGTGTTGAGGAAGCGCAAGGAAATATCAGGGAAGTAAAAGATGACGTTAGAAAAGTGAAGGACAATGTTGGAATAATGTCGAAAGACGTAAAAGACATGAAAAACGATGTTGAGGAAGCGCAAGGAAGTATTAGAGAAGTAAAAGATGACATTACAGAAGTGAAGGACAATTTTGAAGTTATGACGAGAGACGTTAAAGACGTGAACATCAATGCTGAGAAAGTGCAAGGATATATCAGGGAAGTAAAAGATGACGTTACAGATGTAAAGAGCAATGTTGAAATTATGTCGAGAGACGTAAAAGACGTGAAAACCGATGTTGAAGAAGTGCAAGGAAATATAAGGGAAGTAAATGATGACATTACAGAAGTGAAGGGCAATGTTAAGAAAGTAGAAGAACTACTTTCAAATCAGAAAGAGACGGAGGCCAGCGACAAGATAAAAGGTAAAGACATTTTATTCTCGTAGCCATCTTCTGTTTTAAATCATTTTTCGTTTGATTTGTTATCTAGTTATAAATGAAATGTTGTGTACAGTTTCTATTGCATGCCTGCTATTTTAGTATGTCTTTATAATTGAATGACACTTTATGATCAACACCAAATGACGAACATATACGTATATTTCAAGCCCTCTTTCATAAAAGATTGCTAGACATAGATTTGAATAAGATAAGCTACGGTTACTGTCGCTAAAATTTCCCACGTCTGTTTAAATCAGAAATTTAAATACTATTAAAATATTCAATTAAATCATTTGAAATCATATATTTTTATAGTTACAGCTGTGGTTCTATTTTAATAATTGAATAATTTGATAAGTGAAACTATTTTTACAGAAATGTTGTCCGCGCTAATTATCATAAACTAAAGGCGAAAAATCTATAAAACTTTACGATAGTAATTGATACCAAGCCTATATGTGCATATCGTTTGCATTTTGCGTTAGGGTAATTTTTTTATTAGGTTACGGCCTTTTGATTTATTCAGCTTTTGTCAGCGCTTTTTTCTCAGCAACCTTAGGCCGGAATCAATGAAAATTCAGAGTGATCAATCAATATGAAGCCTTTTTTGTGCATATCATTGACATGATGCGCAGAGACAATTTTTCCATTAAGTTACGGCCCTTTCATTATTGTTCAGCAAATTTTGTCCGCGCTAATTCTCAGATACCACTGACTGGAAATCGATGAAACTTCACTGGATTGATTGATACCAAGCCTATTTATGACATCGACGTCATTATGTGCTAGGATATGTTTCAAATGAGTTACGGCACTTTGCTTTTATTCAGCATACTATTATCCGTGCTATTCATATATACATAGCTGTGTAAAAGCCACAAAGGGGATATTAATCACCTTCAGTGATAGTTGTAGTTTATCAAATGAAGCAAACAAATGCCATGACTATTATTTCTTTGTTTAAACTGTTGTTGAAAGATTGTTCGTTATTTATACTTGAAAATGGCTACTTAAGGCCATATCAGTTGAAGAAAGAATAACACGGGCACTCTTGTTTATACTTATATAGAGAGTCAGTTTGATTGCAAGTTCAATAGGAAATAGTTTATGACTCTATCGAATTGCAAATTTATTATTATTCTGCTTTTACATAATTATACTCGAAATATTTCTTCCATTTTCACCTCTTGTTTTTTCTTCCTTTGATTGACAATATCATCGTCGTTGGCCCGTCATATTAATCAAGTGTCATGCGTGATGATGAATTGTATGTGTACTCGTCTCTGTTAGTATCCGCGCATACAAAGATGTTTAGTAGAAATATACTAAACGAGACTTCTGACGCACTACCTGCCTTTTTCCTTTATTTAATTATCGATCCTCCCTCATCTGCCAGCTATTTTTCTCCTTCTAGCCACTTCTTCTAGCAGTATACATCGTATTTCTCGTCTTGTTCATGACAAAATAGCTGCAGTGGTAAAGAGTGGACACGTTCAAGTAGTTGGCACTACTTCAACGTTCAAAACTAGCACAACTAACTGAAAAGACGGCATAGAATCAACGACAGCATGCTGTTTATGTGCCTCTCCAACAGGAAAAAAGTCCAAGTGTCTACAAAAAGTTAAAAACAAAAAATTACTACCATTCTTTGAAGAACTACATTCCCCGATTTTTGAAAAAAGAGCTATAATCATACAAAGAAAGGATAAATTGGACCATCCCTTTCATTTTCCCGTAAAGTGGTGAAGACCGCGTCGCCTCAGAAGATACAACAATTTAATTCCCGTTTCCTATTTTTAGACGAAAATTGGGTGATTCACGGGCTTGGTAATACCAAATGGCAAATGATTCTGTAACCTCTTAATGAAAAAACGAGACAATTTCGAATTAATGCTTGAAATTTCGGCATTGACAAAATTATAGGGGACCAGAGGGGACACCACTCCAACTATCACCCCGGACAAGCCCCAAGTAATACCATATGGACTTACGTTTTGATTTGATGAAAATTGTTTGCGGTTTCTATATTGTTCCCAACAGCTATGTCAATAGCTGTATTTGTATAGTTTCACTAGGGTTCTATTTCACCTTTACCGTAGGAAGTTCGGTGTTATTTTTATTAATTTTGAAAAAAGCAAAATTAACAAAACGAACAAAATAGGTTTTTTTCTTTCTGTAGAATCATGCTGTTGCTGGTACGGTTATACATATATATGCCTGATAGTTTACCGATATGAAAATGTTTAACTTACATCGGCCAAAACTTATTGGTAGGAAGTTGGCAGTAGCAAAAACGTAAAGTTTGCAGTAGCAGAAGCAGTAGCTGGCGGAAGCAGTAGCAAAAAACGTTAAGTACGCAGAAGCAGTAGCTGGAAGTAGCAATAGCAAACACGTGAAGTTGGCAGAAGTAGGGACTGGCAGTAACAGTAGCAAAAGAGTGAAAATGGCAGTTGTAGTGAAGAATCTGACAGAAGCAGTAGCACACACGTAAAGTTGGCAGAAGCAGTAGCAGTAGCTGGTATAAGCCGTAGCTGGTAGAAGCAGTCGAAATACGTGAAAATGGCAGTAGCAGTAGTAAGCAGTAGCAGTAGCAAAAAAAAAGTGAAGCTGACTTTAGCATAAGTTACCAGTAACAGTAGCAAAAACGTGAAGCTGGCAGTAGCAGTAGTTAGCAGTAGCAGTAGGAAAATCGTGAAGTTGGCAGTAGCAGTAGTTAGCAGTAGGAGTAGCAAAAATGTGAAGTTGGCAGTAGCAGTAGTTAGCAGTTGCAGTAGCAAATACGTGAAGTTTGCAGTAGCAGTAGTTAGCAGTAGGAGTAGCAAAAATGTGAAGTTGGCAGTAGCAGTAGTAAGCAGTAGCAAATACGTGAAGTTGGCAGTAGCAGTAGTAAGCAGTACCATAGCAAAACTTGAAGTTGGCAGTAGCAGTAGTTAGCAGTATCAGAAGCAAATATGTGAAGTTGGCAGTAGCAGTAGTTAGAAGTAGCAGTAGCAAAAACGTGAAGTTGGTTGTACAAATGTAGCAGGGACTGGCAGTAACAGTAGCAACAGAGTGAAAATGACAGTTGTAATGAAGAAGCTGGCAGAAGCAGTAGCACAAACGTAAAGGTGGCAGAAGCAGTAGCAGTAGCTGGTATTAGCAGTAGCTGGTAGTAGCAGTTGCAAATACTTGAAGTTGGCTGTAGCAGTAGTAAGCAGTAGCAGAAGCAAAAACTTGAAGTTGGCAGTAGCAGTAGTAAGCAGTAGCAGTAGCAAAACAAAAGGAAAGTTGACTTTAGCATTAGTTACGAGTAACAGTAGCAAAAACGTGAAGTTGGCAGTGGCAGTAGTTAGCAGTAGCAGTAGCAAATACGTGAAGTTAGCAGTAGCAGTAGTTAGCAGTAGCAGTAGCAAATACGTGAAGTTGGCAGTAGCAGTAGTTAGCAGTATTAGAAGTAAATACGTGATGTTGGCAGTAGCAGTGGTAAACAGTAGCAGTAGCAAAATAAAAGTGAAGTTGACTGTAGCATTAGTTACCAGTAACAATAGCAAAAACGTGAAGTTGGCAGTAGATGTAGCTGTCAGTAGTAGTAGCAAAAACATAATGTTGGCAGAAGCAGGACATGGCGGTAGCAGTAGCAAAAACGTTGAGTTGACAGTAGCAGTAGCAGTAAAAAACACTAGCTGGCAGCAGCAGTAACAGAAACTCGAAGTTGGCAGTAGAAGTTGCTTGCAGTAGCGTAGCAAAACGTGAAGTTGGCAGTAGTCATAGTAAGCAGTAGCTGTAGAAAAACAAAAATGAAGTTGACTGTATCATTAGTCAGTAATAACAGTAGCAAAAATGTGAAGTTGGCAGTAGAAGTAGATGGCAGTAGCAGTAGCAAAAACATAAACATGGCAGTAGCATTAACTGGCAGTAGCAGTAGCAATAATGTGAAGTTGGCAGTAGCAGTAGCTGGCAGTAGCACTAGCGAAAACGTGAAGTTGACAGCAGCAACAGCTGGCAGTTGCAGTAGCAAAAACGTGCAGTTGACAGAAGCAGTAGTTAGCAGTAACAGTAGAAAAACGTGAAATTGGCAGAAGCAGTCGCTGGCAGCAGCAGTAGGAAAAATATGAAGTTGGCAGTAGCTGTAGTTAGCAGTAGCAAAAACCTGGAGTTTGCAGTAGCAGTAACTAGAAGTAGCTAGTAGTAGCAGTAGCAAGCACTTGAAGTTGGCAGTAGCAGTAGTAAGCAGTAACAGTGGCAGAAACGTGAAGATGGCAGTAGCAGTAGTTAGCAGTAGCAGTAGCAAAATATGAAGTTAGCAGTAGCAGTACATGGCAGTAGCAGTAGCAAACCGTGACGTTAGAATAAGCAATAGCAGTAGCAGTAGCAAAAATGTTTAGTTGGCAGTAACAGTAGTTAGCAGTAAAAGTAGCAAAAACGTAAAGTTGGCAGTAGCGGTAGCTGGTAGTATCAGTTGCAAACACGTGAAGTTGGCAGTAACTATAGTTGGCATTAGCAATAGCAAAATCCTGAAGTTGGCTTAAGCAGGAGCGAAAACGTGAAGTTAACAGCAACAATAGCTGGCAGTTGCAGTAGCAAACACGTGCAGTTGACAGAAGCAGTAGTTAGCAATAGCAGAAGTAAAAACGTGAGGATGGCAGAAGCAGTCGCTGGCAGTAGCAGTTGCAAAAACATGAAGTCGACAGTAGCAGTAGTTAGCAGTAGCCAAAGCGTCAAGTTGGCAGTAGTAGTAGCTGGCAGTAGAAGTTGCAAAAACGTGAAGTAAGCAGAAGCAGTATTTAGCAGTAGCAGTAGAAAAATATTAAGTTGGCAGTAGCAGTAATTAGCAGTAGCCGTAGCAAAACCGTTACGTTTGAAGTGGCAGTATTTAGCAGTAGCAGAAGTTAGCAGTAACAGTAGGAAAAAACGTTAAGTTGGAAGTAGCAGTAGCTGCAGTACATGGCAGTAGCAGTAGCAAAAACGTGAAGTTGGCAGTAGCAGAAGCTGGCTTTAGCAGTTGCAAAAATGTGAAGGTGGCAGTAACAGTAGTAAGCAGTAGTAGTAGCAAAAAAAGTCAAGTTCATTTTAGCAGAAGTTAGCAGTAAAAGTAGGAAAAACGTTAAGTTGGAAGTAGCAGTAGCTGCAGCAATGGCAGTAGCAGTAGCAAAAAACGTGAAGTTGGCAGTAGCAGTAGCTGGCTGAAGCAGTTGCAAAAATGTGAAGATGGCAGTATCAGTAGATAGCAGTAGCAAAAACGTAAAGTTGGCAGTAGCAGTAGCTCTACTGCGTTTGTTGGCAGCTTTATTGCGGGCCACAGTAGGGGTCCTCTATATTCATTACGGGGTGCGTAAAAGGTGCATGGAGACTTAAAGGGAAAAGCAAGTTATAAAATAATTTGACTTCAAATTGAAGAATGTGTTAAGAGAAACACACTGCTAAAATAATTTCAAAATTCGGAGTATTAAATGTGTTAAGAGAAACACACTGCTAAAATAATTTCAAAATTCGGAGTATTAAATGTGGAATAATATCAGATTGAAAATATAAAAGATTAAGGTTTATGGAGGCGGCCATTTTGAATTTGTGATGTCATATTGCACTAATTAAATATTCATGCAATTATTACTGCCAAGTTAAAAACAGCAGCTTCAAATATATATTAAAATATGGTTACCTTTATGACACTTAACTAATGTAACCAACTTCAGATGAAAGAACAATCATGAAAAAAGAGTAAATTGGGTTCAAAATTTAATTTTGAAAAAGGGGCGTGTCTAATAGTATGTCTAATTTGCATATTTACTTAATCTTTTATTTATCATAGCTCTTTCATTTTGTATCCGATTTCAAAACCTCTTTCAACTATGTGTTTATGTTAACAAGCTTTTTAATTTCAGGCTAAGTTATATTTTGACTTTCGTTACCCTTTAAGCACTTGATCGAAAATATGCGTCTCTCTGCATTGAAAAATTTGGGTACTTCTGAGATGAAAAATGTAGAAACAGTCTGTTTTTTTCTGGAACGCACGAGTTGTCGTTCGTTATTTTGAAGTGTCTCTCATCATTGAAAAAATGAGGTACTTCTGAGATGAATATTGTAGACACAGTTTATTTTGCTTATAGAGTTGTCGTTAGTTATTGTTTGTGTTCTAAAAATAGTAACAATATTTTATATACTGTTCTACCTCTGAATTTAGACAGTGACTTTAATAAGTCGATTCATATTATCCGATAACAATAAAGTTTTAATACAGCACGTCAGTCAGAAGATGTGGTGTCGTGTTAGTTTCTGCTTTTTCAGCCTGAAGGTTCCGGGTCGACTCGCACCTAAGTTAACTCGTACCTTAGTCATCTCGTACCCTAATTGGTCACCTCGTAGGGATTAAAAAGTCAACTCGTACCCTTTGTGGTCAACTCGTATCTTCTATTTCAAAACTTCAGTTTTAACCAGGAAAAAAAGGGGCCATATGGAATATATGACGATATTATTGAAATCGTGGTTATAATACATGTATAACGCTTAAAAATATTGACCCGGTTGAAATTAACAGTTTTGGTGTAGATTTATTTGCATGTTTATAGACTAATTTGCCCAAAAAGTAAGCGTTTCCTTCATGTGAGCACATTGGTGCAGGTGTTCTTTTCCCAAAATACAACTAAAAACCGAAAGAAGATGTGGCGGCAAATATCTTAATAATGTTTACCAACAAGTGTGATTTCGGCAATCTGTAATAACAATTTTTTAAAGATATTCCTTTTGGGTCATGCCTCAACAGACTTTATGCGTTGTCATCTTTGTAACTTTTGTTCTTGAAGTGAATAGAGCTTGTTTTAGTTATTGAGCAGGCAATGTTCATTCAGCAGCCGCGATTTAGGTAATGTAGGTTTTATGTCGGTACATTTATTTAACTCATTGCATTTCTGCGAACATGCAGTTTAATTGGGGATATACTGTAGATATTACTCCGCTTCGAACTATTCCTTTCAGCTGAGTTGCCTGTATTTTAGGAACGTAGTAACTGCAAAATCCGCTTTATATATTGTTATGTTCTGTGTTATTCTGTTCTGTTCTGTTCCCTCTGTAATGGCTGTCTTTCGACGACCGTCAGAAAAATGGCTGATGATGTGTACCTCACTTTTGTCGCTGTTACTTTGTCGCTTTTACATTTAGCGTTATGTTACATTTAGTAAATGAGCCAAATTAGTGCTCATGATAGACCTTATCCACTTTAGGGTTTCATTTAAAATATAATTATAATAAGTAATATAAAAATAAAAACTGTTTCTTATGTGATCGCACATCATGCATCAGTTGATAAAGTACGCTGATTTATAGCAAAGAACATACATTGTATAATAATATATATTATATAGTACATACAACAGTTTGATTAAATTTTCTGTCATATGTCATATATGTCAACATAATAATTATGTTGCTACTTCCAAACTAATATTAATTACGAGTGTAGACCAGTAAATAAATGTCAATATTTCGAGTAACATTTCTGATAAAAAAAAACATGAGTAAGTTTGTATTCCTTATGCACAAGACACTATTCGTTCGGAAAGGCTAATTCTTGCATTATATCGGATCGGCATTTCCGGTGATTTTGCCCATGCCGGAAAAACCGGTCTGGCATCCTTCCTATGCCAGACGACTCCCGTGAATTAGTTATGACGTAACGTAATAAACATTGTGACGTCACTTTCCTAAACGCAACGTCGGAATATCGTTGGTTTTTTATGATAATTCATTATTTTGATAAGTTTGAATTTAAGAAATCTACTTTAAAGTGCATGACGGTATGCAAGAAAAAGTTGGCATCATGAGGCATTTAGCTCAGATGTAAATATCCGTCACCTCGGGTAACTGTTTTGCCCGTATGTCAGTCCAGATGCATTAACCCAATTGTAATGGTTACAAACAGAGACAATTTTGTTGTGTTTAAAGCATGATGAAAGAGTTTTCAAAAACTTAATCGTTTTGTCCTAATTTCTGAAGATAAAAGCGAAGTCGAACCAACTTTGTTTCTGATGTTATAAAAGGTAAATCACAGGATCTTTTTGCATGCACAGGTGGTATACATTTGGTGCGAGATATTTTAGAATTGATGCTGACTGCATGTTACCATTCGTATGACAGACTATGTCATTTACACCTTCCTAACCCTTGGCGCCGCGCTGATTCCCTTATGCAGGGGAGCGCTGGACCCTAGTCTGATCCTTTCATGGCACATACTCATGTTGGATATCGTTGGACTTCATAAATATGTTTCGCCTCTATCCTTACTTGGCTCGCTAAAATGCTGGGTGGATCCATTAAAACCGTTCAAATGTTTCCGGAATATGACAGCTTTCGGAGTTCTATTCAGGTCTTTAATAAAGACCTACCTAATTTTCGTCTCGTATGTAGTTTAGCTAGTTTGCGATTAGTACTATATTGTAATAATCTCGTGGGCGGTTTTGGTTAATTGTAATGCTTTGAAATAAACTGACCATCGAATTCAGAATGTCTACTTAATTTTACTCCTGATGACACTGTATACGTTGGTTACACTAAGTTTAGTAGAAGTTTTAGTGCCAGTCTCACTGTCGGTTTTTGCGATGTCGTCTGCTGCTTTTTCAGTGCCTACAATGCCAATGTGACTGGGTATCAATGCGACTTACAGTTTTTCCGTCTCAATTTATTTGTTTGTTGTAACGAACTAAGGTCATGTTTGGTAACCTATTTTTTTCTATATAAAGTAGGGCTTTCTGTAAAGCTATTAGCTAACATGTGAACGTTTTTTTATGCAATATTTCTTGATTTTCTGAAAAAACTACTATTCCTGCGCCCGCGATGTTTTGTTCGGATTTTTGTTGTTGTCCGTGTATATCTAGATCTACACACAGCCTGTAAAGTTCGAATCAATGAACCTATTCTATTTTGCAATGTTTTTCGGCGCATCCGTATTAAGCTCGCTTTTCATCGGAAGTTGGGAACTTTTCAACCGCCAATGAAATGACACGTAGAATGTTTAACAATTTTTGACTTGAGAAATTTACTCTGTTAGGCACCTTTACATACTCGTTTCAGTCTTTATTGAATGGATTTAAAATTTTAGTACGTAAATAATCTATCAACATGTTGTTACAGCCAAACTAATGTTATTATAAGTGTAGAGTAATTTTTCGACAAGTGAATAAAGGGTCAATGATTCGAGTAGCGTAGTTGATAAAAAAATAAGTATTAAGTTTGATTTCCTGACGCACATGTCACGGTACATATTTAATTACAATTGGGAAGAAATAAGGCATGCGTCCGGTTAGCTCAGTCATTGGAGCATACGATCTAACATCTTTATAAGCGAAGAGCCAGAGTTCGCGAGCACAATTGTTCTAATCCTTGACATTTGGCGTCTCCTGACTAAATATAATTATTTTTACTATAAAATCTAGCTACAAATTACTTTCATATACTCATAATTGCGCCGACCATCTTTTATAAAGATAGTTCTTGTTTTGATCATCGATGGGGTATGTATTTCCAGTATAATCAACATTTACAAAAAATGTTTACACAAATATTTACGAAATGAAAGATATAGGTACCCAGACAAATGGATGCTGATCATTTTAAGTGATTGTCAAAGAGCTTTATCCCGAAATGTGCAAAATATGGCGAGTTATAAGTTTTAAGTTGAAAGTGTATACTGAAAACATAAATTTCGTCGAAAACACGCTTAGAACTCAATAAATATGTAAAATAATACCATTCTTCACAAGGCTCACGTATGATAACTTAGACAGAAAAGAAAATTCCGGACAACTTTAATACATCGGGTAAATTTTGTCGTTCATGGGGAAAACTAAAAGGATCAGTTTGTTTAAAGCAATATTACCCTTCAAAATGGTCATATTGAGTTATGGTCAAGAATGTTGCTGAAAACATAGTGGATGTTTTACAATCACGTAAGAAGTTAGTTTAACCAAGTTATTTTAAGACTCATGTTTCAGAATAGCAATCACTTACTTTTGTGTTCTACCCGGGTTCGAACCGCGAATCAATTTATTGCTACACTAGAACACCTAACCATAAATAGCTACTTATCAGATTTTAGCATCTGGTCATGATGACACTGTGATATGTATGCAAAAAACAAAAACACCGCTCACCGCAGGCGGCGGACATAATATAATAACAACAGAAATCAACAAGAATACTATAATTTTAGAAATATCGTCTTATTATTTCGTTTAAAGTTTAGTATAGACACACACAATTAATGTTTCATGATTTCAATCTCAGGATCTACTGAGGTACCTTATAGGCAGCAGATAGATCTATATATAGTCCTGAATACACTTACAAAATTGTCCTTTTATCGTCTGCATTCCACACTATATATTTTCCTATATAATAATGATTGTTATAAATGTGGAGTTATATGGCCGCTAAGTGAAGATGTCTACTGCATCGCTGCCTGACACGTGACGGAAACCCTAGCTTCGGGCGTTTTATGAAAAAAAATGTTTTTGAAATGTTAAAGCTTTCCCCTGTATTACTTCACATACCAGACACTACGGAGTAATACAGTAACCATGCACTAGCATGCTACATCTTGCACTAATGTGCTTCACCTTGCACTAACGAGCCACACCATGCACATATGTGCTACACCTTGCACAAACGTGCTACACAACGCACTAACGTGCTACACAACGCACTAATAAGCCACACCATGCACTAATGTGCTACACAACGCAATAACGTGCTACACAACACACTAACGAGCCAAGCCACTAATATGCTACACAACGCACTAACGAGCAACATCATGTACTAACGTGCTAAACAACGCACTAACGTGCTACACAACGCACTAACATGCCAAACCATGCACTTATGTGCTACACAACGCACTAACGAGCAACATCATGCACTGATGTGCTACACAACGCACTAACAAACCACACTTTGCAATAATGTGCTACACAACGCACTAGCGTGCTACACACTTTACACAGCATAAAAACGTGCTACACAACGCACTAACGAGCCACACCGTGCACTAACGTGTTACGCAATGCACTAACGTGCCACACTTTGCACTAATGTGCTACACAACGCACTAGCGTTCTACACACTTTACACAACACAAAAACGTGCTACACAACGCACTAACGAGCCACACCGTTACACAACGCACGAACGTGCCACACAACGCAAAATGAACAACACCGTGCTCTTACATGCTGAACAACGCACACACGTGCTACACAACGCACTAACGAGCCACACCTTGCACTTACGTGCTACACAACGCACTAACGAGCCACTCAATGCACTGATGTGCTACACAACGCACTAACGTGCCACACAACGCAAAAACGAACAACACCGTGCTCTTACGTGCTAAACAACGCACACGCGTGCTACACAACGCACTAACGAGCCACACTTT
>JAFMSR010000004.1:11543231-12113785 GCA_022818135.1 Saxidomus purpurata
CATAATCCCAGTTGAAGAACAGTTTAAGGACCACAATGGAAATAAGGGAGAAACACTTTTCCCGTTTTAGCTCACCTGAGCTGGCTCAGGGTGAGCTATTAGGATCGATGAATGTCCGTCGTCCGTCCACATTTAGTTCGTTAACACTCTAGTGGTCACATTTTTGCCTCAATTGTCACGAAACTTGGTCAGGATGTTTGTCCCAGTAATTACTCGGACGAGTTCGAATATGGGTCATCTCGGATGAAAAACTAGGTCACATGACCCAAAAATAGAAAAATCTTGTTAAGGCTCTAGAGGCTACTGTTTCAGTCCAAATATCCTGGCAATTTGTCAGAAAGGTTGTTTGGTTGATTTCTAGCTCAAGTTTTAATATGGGTCACCTGGGGTCAAAAACTAGGTCACACAACCCAAATATGGAAAAACCTTGTTAACACTCTCGAGGTATCATTTACAGCCCAAATATCCTGGAAATTTGTCAGAAAGGTTGTTAAGATGATTTTTAGCTCAAGTTTGGATATGGGTCATCTGGGGTCAAAAACTAGGTCACACAGCCTGAATATGGAAAAACCTTGTTAACACTCTAGAGGTAACATTTTCAGCCCAAATATCCTGGCAATATGTCAGAAAGGTTGTTTCGATGATTTCTAGCTCAAGTTCGAATATGGGTCATCTTGGGTCAAAAACTAGGTCACAAAGCCCAAATATGGAAAAACCTTGTTAACACTCTAGATGTTACATTTTCAGCCCAGATATCCTTGAAATTTGTCGGAAAGGTTGTTTTGATGATTTCTTGCTCAAGTTTTAATATGGGTCATCTTGGGTCAAAAACTAGGTCACAGAGCACAAATGGAAAAACCTTGTTAACACTCTAGAGGTTACATTTTCAGTCCAAATATCCTGGAAATTTGTCAGAATGGTTGTTTCAATGATTTCGAGCTCAAGTTTCAATATGGGTCATCTGGGATCAAAAACTAGGTCACAGAGCCCAAATATGGAAAAGCCTTGTTAATACTCAAGAGGTAACATTTTCAGCCTAAATATCCTGGAAATATGTCAGAAAGGTTGTTTCTATGATTTCTAGCTCAAGTTCGAATATGGGTCATCTGGGGTCAAAAACTAGGTCACAGAGCCCAAATATGGAAAAAACCTTGTCAGAAAGGTTGTTTCGATGAGTTCTAGCAACTTTGTTAAAAGCAGTTGTACTTGGGTGAGCGATAAAGGGCCATCATGGCCCTCTTGTTTGTGTTATCCTTGGTATTGATGTGCATATCATGGTTTATAAACTTGTGTATACATCTAATTATCTGTATATGTATGCATCATGTTTGTTTTAACCATGTTTGTACATCTGTGATATACTGAAATAAATCTATCTATCTAACATAATTCAATTATATTGCTCCCAGACACCTTGGGATTTGTCAAATCATAGAAAAACTTGTGTAGCAATATAGGTTGCATTTTTCGTTGGATTTTCGTGAAACTTGGTCAGTATGATTGCCTTGGTGAAATCTATGTAGAGTTCGAATATGGGTCATCTAGGGTCAACAACTAAAACCGTGTGTATGCCATACAGGTGACATTTACAACCCAAACATCATGTAAATTGGTCAAAATGTTTGCCTTGTCAAGGTCAAACAGAATGTTTGTGTTTATGGTTATATAGTTTAGAGTTGAAGTTTGGTCATATATTGTCATAAGTCGCAGATGAGCGATATAGGGCCATCTTGGCCCTCTTGTTTTTTTTTAATTTTCTCTCATTTGTTTATCTTACATAATTTTTATTAACTGCAAAGAAAGCAAACGATTGTATGAATAGGCTGACATTAGAGTATTGTCACAAATGAAGGACAGATCTATTGAGTCAACTCGCTATTGAGACCATTCCGCTATTAAAGTTTAAACCCCGAACGCGCGCTCAGTACTAGCTCCGTACTGCCGTGCCCACGTACTACTGACATCAGTATAATACACCCCTGACACCCGATTTGCACCTGCACAGCTGCTTGTATCAGGCCAGACTGACGCGTAGCTGGATACCAATCGGGCGGACCGAGGTTCAAACCCGCTTACCTGACGGACCAAACCAACGTTATACAGTTCCCTGTACCTGTATAACGGCCTGTAGCCTGTCCTATAAAATATATAGTGAAATCTTCCAACACTAGTTGCTCCGTGAGTCGGCCACAGGACTGGGCCATATTTGGTACCATTTTGAAGGTCTCCCAAGCACCTACACGTTGGTGTGTAAAACTTGCCTTAATAGTCTGCTGTTCGGGTTTAAACCCCGAACGCGCGCTCAGTACTAGCTCCGTACTGCCGTGCCCACGGACTACTGACATCAATATTATACACCCTTGACACCCGATTCGCACCTGCACGGCAGTTTGTATCAGGCCAAACTGACGATTGGCTAGATACCAATCGGGTGGACCGGGGCTCTAACCCGCGCACCTGACGGACCAAAACACCAAACCCACAGTATACGGTTCCCTGTACCTATAACGGCCTGTAGCTTGTCCTATAGAATATATATTGAAATCTTCCAACACTGGTTGCTCCGTAAGTCGGCCACAGAACTGGGTCAAGTTTGGTACCATTTGAAGGTCTCCCAAGCACCTACACGTTGGTGTGTAAAACTTTCCTTAGTAGTCTACTGTTCGGGTTTAAACCCCGAACGTGCGCTCAGTACTAGCTCCGTACGTACTGCCGTGCCCACGGACTACTGACATCAATATAATACACCCCTGACACCCGATTCGCACATGCACAGCTGCTGGTATCAGGCCAGACTGACGCATGTCTGGATACCAATCGGGTGGGCCGGGGTTCGAACCCGCTCACCTGACGGACCAAAACACCAAACCCACAGTATACGGTTCCCTGTACCTATAACAGCCTGTAGCCTGTCCTATAGAATATAAAGTGAAATCTTCCAACACTGGTTGCTCCGTGAGTCGGCCACAGAACTGGGCCATGTTTGGTACCATTTTGAAGGTATCCCAAGCACATACACGTTGGTGTGTAAAACTTGCCTTAATAGTCTACCGTTTGGGTTTAAACCCCGAACGCGCGCTCAGTACTAGTTCCGTACGTACTGCCGTGCCCATGCACGGACTACTGACATCTTTATGATACACCCCTGACACCCGATTCGCACCTGCACAGCTGCTGGTATCAGGCCAGACTGACGCGTGGCTGGATACCAATCGGGTGGACCGGGGTTCGAACCCGCTCACCTGACGGACCAAAACACAAACCCCCAGTATACGGTTCCCTGTACCTATAGCCTGTCCTATAGAATATAAAGTGAAATATTCCAACACTGGTTGCTCCGTGAGTCGGCCACAAAACTGGGCCATGTTTGGTACCATTTTGAAGGTTTCCCATTTGGGATGACATTTTTAGAGTGAACAATGACGCCTTAGGTATACTTTTTCAAAGTTTTGTAGTTTTGTATGTACTTGACGTAGATAACTGATATTTTCCAATACTGATATTGAAAAATTGTTTGTTCGAAATATGCACGAAAGGTAGTTTCCAAGTATTTTGTCCGAAGGCCCATTTTCCCGTGTCGCTGGTCTAGTGGTATTTTTGGTTTGGAATACGATAATACATGTCTGCTCCTGGAACGCGTGCTACGCATTGTTTTATAACTGAAGTAATCAGACATTTATCTACTACATGGTGACAGTTAAAGGGAGATTATAATTTATATTAACGTTGAGAAAATTGTAATAAGGTATATCGAGTATTTCCCCTTACAAACGCCGAATTACTCATAGTGAAAGTTGGTATAAGATCTAAATTAGAACAAAAGAAACCTCCAAAGTTATATATGTCCCTCATAATACATTCTCAGTTGTCACTGATGTATGTTTCATGTTTTCACATAGAATTTGTATAACATAGGTTATAGATAGATAGATATTTTATTTCCTCCAACATATGGAGAGCAAAACGTATATACATTATAACATAATGCTTTATAAACAGAAAGACAAGACATATATTATATACAGTATTTGTGTATAAAAGTGCATAAGTGATTCATAGGCCCCTTATTTGATATGATTTGTTTAAAAAAAACGCCTGGTTGCTGATCAAACTCTAAACTCCTATTTCAAGATGAGTTCATCCACAAGAGAGAGACAAGACACACACAAGAACCCACCCTGTCTAATGCGAAATGATCGAAAATTCCAGGTGAAATCAATCGCGAAGAGACAATAACATTGTATGGGCATACTATTTAATTTATTTCGGCGAGGTCGATAAAAAGTAAGATTGCACCAAACATCATTAAATCGCCAACTTTGTCACTATACAATAGTTCTGAAACCATATTCCCGACTTCGCACATCCGGGTACTGATACAATTATTTATATTCGGGAAAGGTGATTCCTCGGCTTTCATCGTTTGACTCTTCATCTTCAATTATTAAATATACACAATGACAGAGGACGACGTTAAAAACTTTTTTGTTTCGTTTGAAATAAATTTCAACATAATTATGCGTCTACGATAAAGACCGGGTTTTCACTTTTTGTAGATTGAAGAAACGTACACGACCGAATAATCTGATTGGTTAACAAGCCGGCATGACGTCACGGCGTAGCCGGCAATACATTATAATAACCAAACTTGTGTCGGAAAACTTAAGGTACTTCTGAGATATACCTCTGAATAGTATGCTTAGTAAAATGTCGACATCACCAGGTGTGCGAACTTATAGAACGCACCTTTCGTGACAAAAGTAGGTCTGGAACAGAATAGATAAACCTAAATTTGCCAGGTCACATATAATGTACGCCAGTGAATAATCTCATTACATAATATCTATTTTTCTCTTCTAATATACGTGATTTTTTCAAAATTTGACAATCCAGCGAAAATGTCGGATGTCAAAATCACTAAACCGTAAACCCTTTTCTAACGCACAATAGTGTAAAATGCGATCATAACTGATCGTTCGATTTTTGCGACTATATATCATAGGGTCAACTGTTTTGTGATTTTTGATATTTGCGACTGTATATACGGTTTTTAATGGTCGCAAATACTTTTAACGGCGACGGTCGCAAATGTCAAAATCACTAAATAGTTAACCCTTTTCTAGCGCACACTGTGTTTAAATAATTCAAACGCCGTTCGATTTCATGAAGTTAATGTTCAGAACCAATGATCTAGCCACGCCGACTCAATGTCAAGCTAGGGCTCAATTTAAGGTCAAATATTTGAGTCCGTCCGCTCAGTATAATCACAAACTCTTTGAAGGATTTTTATGACAGTCCAGTCAAATGATCGTCGAGACAATGTGTAGAACCCATGATCCAGTCACACTGCCTCAAGGTCAAGGACACAGCCGGAGGTTAAAGGTTTGAATCTTGAATTTGTGTCCACTAATATCTCCCAAACCACTTGATGGGATTTGAATGAAACTCAGGCCAGATGTTCACCTCATCAAGATGATGTGCAGAACCCTCTACAGGTGATGGGTAGAACACTTTTTTAGGCCTTTTCTTTGACCACTTGAGCAGATCAGTATCTTTATTTGCCTTTTAGAAATCCGAGCTGTGCACCTCTGAGAGAAATCTACACTCAGTAACATTAATTCCTTCAGTGATGCTATTTGCGGCGGAGGGTATAGCTGTCTTTTAGACTGCCCTGTTTGCTATAACTCTCAGGAAAACTTTGCTATGACGGAAATGAAGGTTATGGTAGCCAGAATAGTTCACAGGTGAGTTCAGTAGTAGACTCGTGTTTCACAGGTGAGTTCAGTAGTAGACTCGTGTAGTATGTACTGTAAATTTAGTACTTTTTGTGTGACGAAAGTTTCGCGATTTGTGAGCAGACGACTTACTCGGCAATT
The DNA here is from genome assembly GCA_022818135.1 of Saxidomus purpurata. Classification (NCBI taxonomy): domain Eukaryota; kingdom Metazoa; phylum Mollusca; class Bivalvia; order Venerida; family Veneridae; genus Saxidomus; species Saxidomus purpurata. The sequence continues at coordinate 11,549,108 of JAFMSR010000004.1, forward strand.
TAAAAATAGAGAATTCTCTAATAATAGTAATGATCTTCTACATCTACATCTACGGGGATACTCCCAACAATCAATTTCTGATCATAACTGGGAGGTCGGGGCAGTTCAACGGTTAATAGAAAACGCTAAATTACATGATATGCATGTGTTAAGAGAGTAAAAGTAGTACTTTATACAACTTTGTTTAAAAAAAAAAGAGGGACGATGACATTAGTCCATATATGATCTAGGCCAGTGTGAAGCACTGAAGCACAAAGATCTTTGTGAAATAAATCTTTTGCGAGGTATTTTAAAGTCTCTGTATGTCATAGTAACAAAATTTGGAAAAATTAGTAATTGATTATAAAATGGATGATTTTATCATTCACTGTAAAAAATTTAAAAAAAAACAGTTACTTTGACAATACTCGATTATTCGATCATGTAGAATGTTTAAAAATATCGCGCTAACACGTCATCAGCGCATGTGACAGATCACGTGATACAAACGAATATCAAACATGGAGGTTGATGATTGGTAGTTCTTCGAGTAATGTAAGTGAGTTTGCCGATTTTTCTTTCATAAAATTAAAACGATACTTATTTCAGTGTCGATTCGTTCACAAATGATATGTTTTCTATGATTTTATATATGAATGCGTTGGTGAAAGCATATAAGGTTGAATAAACGTATGTTTTTATGTGCGAGGCTCCCACGGGATAAATTGATCGGTGTTACTGAAACGTAAATAAAATGAAATTTGTATTTTATGTCAAACTGTGTACTGTTTAGTTCGACTTTTTAGGTGTTATTTAAAAGCTTGTATAGGGGTAATAGTATCTATGACGAGAAAGGATCAATCTAGTCTGACTATAAGCACAATAAGGCCACATACAGTATATACAGTACTGAACAGTATCTATTTTCACTTCGAAAGCAAACCAAATTTTTTTATTTTAAAGTGTAACAGTAACAGATCTGTGGTAGGGGCCACACTGGAATGAGAGATTAAATAAGACTCGAACGAACGAATTGTATTTTGCTATACACACAGATCTAACTAAGTTATCATCATAACCCATTTCATGATGATTTGTAATTGATAATTATGTTGCACTGTCTCATCAATTTGTATTCAAGACTGACAGATCTGGTCTGATTGTCATAACTTCCGGTTTCCATTAGACCGCAACATAGACATGTATACACAATGATATGGATATAGTTCCATATCATTATAACATGTGTAACATAAAATAATGTTACTGTGAAAATAATCTACTTACAAGCCCGACACTTACTGCCTTGAAAATGGTTACTGAAAGTAATCCATTTACAAGAGATGAAATGTATTACAATGATAATACTGCAATTTTGTGACTGAAATTCTTGATACTGAGACTTTCTACAGAAATGGCCATTTTTACAGGTTAAGCAGCTGAGACTGCAACAGTTACAGGGCTATATCAACACATTTATTAGTATCAAGTGTTGTTATAGATAGAAAATTACTGCTCAAGTACAATGGACATATATTTCAGTAAAGTACACAGTTGGGGTGTACTTCTTTTGTGCCGAAAGACATAGTAAAATGAAGTGAAATGAATATAAATGGAGATTTCAAGGTAAACTTGTAAAGCAGATCTGGAGGTCACCATAGTAATGGATATAATTATATAATTTACACTCTCGCTTTGAAAATATGTTTATCTTACTTGTTTGCAATGGTTAGTTGTGTGTTGTAATAGTTAATTTTAATCATTAATACAGTCTCCTGATATTTATTTATTGCAGGCTAGTACAAATGTGTCAGAATCAGGATCTGAGATCAGACAGCTACCAAGGTAGATTTACTAAGAAACATTTTCAAAATTATTATGTTATGATTTATAGAATGATCATTTCAAATAGTTCTGGATTTAGTGCATACAGTTTGAAGCAAGCAATTGTAAGTGTCTAGATTCCTCAGCCTAGTGCTGTTTGAAGGGACCTGGAAGTTGCACTTGAACACAGACAAGCAAAATTAGGCCATAGTGGCCCCTCTTGAATTTTATGAAAAGAGAAGATGACTTTTCATTGTATTTTGTACATTTGTTTTTATGTCCTCTTATGTTTTCAGGGTCCATACAGTAATAAGTATGGATCTTTGAAAATTTGACTATTTTAGATATTCTACATAGGTCCTGTGCACTAGACATATACATGTACTTTGCATGTCAGAGTATGTGTATACATGTATATATTAACTTACATAAACAATGTATGATTGCTAATAATGAATAGGGTCATTCAGATTCTTTTGCTAATTAATGCTTATAATTTGCAGAGGTAGAAGAGGTGGAGTTTCTTCTGGTCGAGGCAGGGGAAGTGCGACAGCTAGGGGCACTGGTCAAGGTGGTGCTGTAACAACCAGGGGCCGTGGAAGAGGTGGAAGTGTGCGAGGTAGGGGCCGTGGAAGGGGCGGCGGAAGAGGTGGAAGAGACAGAATAGCACAGTCGGACAGACAAAGAGTAGAGGAGAGGTTTAGAGAAAGAGGAGAACAGCTAGAGGTACTCTTCTTTATTTTCAGTAATTTTGTTTATTCTTTATATTTTGTATGTACATAAACTTGAAAATGATAATAGAGTACAGAGGTTTCATTCATTGTCATGGATTGAAATTTGGTATATGAACTTCTTGGTATTATTTACAGACTAACAGTACTGTAGGCTAGGTTGTACTTAACTACTGAATTCATGATATTAAAAGATTGTATAGGTGTAAGATTGCCATGTAAACTGGAGTCACTATGTTAGCTGTTGTTTTTTTTCCAGATGGTTGTCAAACAGATGAAGCCAAAGAAGCTGAGAGAGCTTGTGCTCAAACTTGTCAAGAGGGAGCCAGGACTCATTTTTGATTTAGTAGATGATGGATGGGCACCACCACCACCTCAACCGCCCTCGCCCTCTGCAAGCATGGTGCCATCATGGTGCAGATGCCAGAATTGTGTAGAGATGCCAACGGAGCTAGAACGCAAATGCTGTGGGTGTAAGCCTGAAAATTGTGTCAGTCAGAGGGATGTAAGTTACTGTTTATTTATGTATATTTTTTTAGCAATTTTTTTTTTTCATATATAAACATTGCATTTTTTACAAGAGGCTGGTGATGTCTGAAAATGTATGCTAAATGCACACATTACTGAGAAAAAGGGGATGTTCAGATGCAATAACTAGTTACACTGATATAAATGATGATGTATGTGCATTTCCAATGCTGAATTCCTGGTATTTTAAAGGAAATTAACCATGTTTATAAAGTCAGTCATATGTAAAATTACATCTGTCAGTCAGCATATTGCATAATATCATTATATGTCACAGTCTAAAAGGATCTCCAATCTGCGCAATATGAAACTCTGCTTTATAGTTATTGAGTTACTGAATATTTATAGAGTATTATATACAGGAAATGTGGATCTTTCTAAATCTTTTTTCAAAATGTTTTGATCCTATCTTCAATGTCTTCCCAGAGTAGTGTTGGTGTATAAGTAAAGGCGTCTGCCGCTCATCATGGAGGAGGCGGGTTCAAACCCCACTGGGGTCACAATTATACCTACTCATATGAAACCAATACAGGTTTCCAGGATGTAGACTCAAGAGGGACTTGATAAGCTTTAACTTTCTTCACAGTCGAGCTATTGTCATTTTTGGTATATAGTAATTTCTCACCATTTTTACACAGAACACTATTACTACTTATTTACAAATGTTCAATTGTTTATTTCAGCAAATGGAGAGAATATGCTTGGACCCAGAAGTTTTAGCCATTGGCCAAGCATATTATAGAGACATGCTGGGGCGACACAGACAGCCTGTTGAGGACTATAACAAAACATGCCGGCATTCGGGTTACCGAAATTTTACCCTGTGGAGGCACGGCAGATTGGGGGCCGGAGTGCGTAAAGTCATTCCCAGCTGCTGTGTTTGGCAAATTCGGAACCGATTTCCATCTGCCTCAGGAACATATACTGGATTTTTACAAGGACGATTTGTGTAAATTAAATTAAACAATGACTGACAAGTCTATGAATGTTTATTACTTTAACTGATATGTTTTTAAAGGCCCAGGATCACTTTCAATTTTTTGTAACATAAATATTTTGATAGGATAATGATAGAACCATTTTCTATTCACTCTAAAACAATGTTGACATGTGCATTTCTTTTGAATGTTGTTTCTTTAGAAAAGTCACCAGAATCATTTCTTTTTTTTTTTGCAATATCATTGAAAGAAGTACATTGTACTGAGCTTGTTTTTAAAATGTACATACCAAATTAAAAAGCAAAGTTGCAAATATTTGTGTTACAATTGGGTAATTACTGACAGTAATACATCTATCTTGATAAAATGAGAGCTGCTTGCAGATGTGATCCTGGGACTTTAATGCTCAAAAAAGCTATTTCTTATACCTCTTTGATATTATGCTTATTTGTGATAGTGGACATTTGTGTACTGTTTACTCCTAACATCCCAGTACCTCAGGGGGCATTTAATTACACCTAAATTCCCAAATCTATTACTCGGAAATAAATTAACGTCTATAGTACAGAAAATTGCAATTAAACTTTAAAGTAACAGTAACTATGCTTATATAAAATGGTAAAGCAACTACTAATAATCTTTCACCATGATCAAAATGCATATAGGCCTGTACCAGACATGGCTGCATCTTTAATTTTGGGCAGAAACACAATATAAAAGAAACTTAATCGCTTCAATCCTCTTCATTTGGTGCTGAAGAGAAATTATTTTAATATCAAATACTGATAATAATGCATGCTTTCATGTACAGTTTTAGCTCGACTATTCGGAGAATATGGAGAGCTATTACAGTCACTTGCGCGTCGGCGTTGCTTCTTTGGTTAAAGTTTTGCCTGCTAAGAACTATCATGCATATCTCAGTAACCACTTATGATATTGACTTGAAACTTTGTTCATGTCTTTAGGGGTGTCATACAATCAAGGCAGATAACTCTTGAAAAAATTTAGTACAAATTATGGCCCTTGTTTGACTTTGAAAATTTGGTTAAAGTGCGCAACACATGCACATCCCCCCAAAAAAAATATAATATTTTATTTAAAATTTTTTTTTTTTTTTGGGGGTTTTATTCAGTCAAGGCGAAAAATTTTTTTAAAAAATTTTTAAAAAATATGGCCCTTGTTTGACTTTGAATAATTGGTTAAAGTTTTGCCTGCTAGGTACTATCATGCACATATCTCAGTAACCACTTATGATATTGACTTGAAACTTTGTTCATGTCTTTAGGGGTGTCATACAGTCAAGGCAGATAACTCTTGTATAAATTTAGTACAAATTATGGCCCTTGTTTGACTTTGAATAATTGGTTAAAGTTTTGCCTGCTAGGTACTATCATGTACATATCTCAGTAACCACTTATGATATTGACTTGAAACTTCGTTAATGTCTTTAGGGGTGTCATACAGTCAAGGCAGATAACTCTTGTATAAATTTAGTAAAAACTATGGCCCTTGTTTGACTTTGAAAATTTGGTTAAAGTTTTGCCTGCTAAGTACTATCATGCACATATCTCAGTAACCACTTATGATATTGACTTGAAACTTTTTTAATGTCTTAAGAGGTGTCACACAGTCAAGACAGATAACTCTTGTTTAAATTTAGTGCAAATTATGGCCCTTGTTTGACTTTGAAAATTTGGTTAAAGTGTTGCATGCAAGGTACTATCATGCACATATCTCAGTAACCACTTCTGGTAGTTATATCAAACCTTGCGTAGTGTTCAGGGTAAATTTTGTATCAAACAATTAATTTACCAAAAATTAAATCTATAGTTATAGATTTTGACTTTTTTTATGATTCAACTTTCCTAGTTTATACTTAATAGTTAGCAGAATTTTTTTTTGCTATTATACTGATAGAAGTTTTGTTTTATTAGCAAACACCCATAATAGTCGAGCGTGCTGTCTTATGGACAGCTCTTGTTTCATTTATTGAACCTTCAATAGAACAAATGCAATAAGTCTGTCTGGTGTATTGGACTTTTAAAAAGTTTGTTTCTGCAAATTGTCATGTGTACTGACTCTCTCATTTTATCCATCTTTTTATAAACTTAGTTACATGTATGTCAGTGTCTGTATAGAAGACCCAAGTATCTGATTTAGCTTTTGTGGTAATAGCTTGCCATGTCATCAGGGGATACTTTTGTATATTTTCAAACAGTTATGATATCTCGTAAGAAATATTTCAAAATAAAAAAATAATTTCAAATATTTCTTTTGCTTTTTTGGCTCACCTGGCACAAAGTGCAATGTTGAGCTATTAGGATTGCTTGCTCACCATCCGTCATATGTCCATTTTATTAAAACAAATATCTGAAACCTCTAAGCATATAAAATCATGACCCCTGGAGGGTGTCTTTTTAGCTCACCTGGCTATGCCAGGTTGAGCTTTTCTGATTGATGATTATCCGTCGTACATCGTCTCAACATTTTGATTCAAATGACATCTCCTCTGAAACCAATGACCCCCGGGTCAAAATTGACCCCGCACGGGGTTCACTTATTTTTACATAGGCTTATATAGGAAAAACTAAAAATCTTCTTCTCTGGAACCACGGGGCCTAGAGCTTAGATATTTGGCAAGTAGACCTCTCCAAGTTTGTTCAAATTATGACACTGGGGTCAAAATTGACCTTGCCCGGGGGACATACATAGATGTATATAGGAAAACCTATTTGGTATATAACATTATCTAGTGATCTTCCACCAAGCAAGTGGTCTTGTACGAAGGTGAGCGATAAAGGGCCATGTTGGCCCTCATGTTATTTTACATGGGCCGATACAGGAAACATTTTAAAAATCTTCTCTTAAACCCCAAAGATCAGGACTTACAGATTTATTATGAAGCTTTAGACACTAGTCCTCTAACAAGATTTTTCAAATCATGACCCTTTGGTACAAATTGACCCTTTCAGATAGCGTTGACCTTGCATTACATGAACGTGCTGGCTACGTAAGAAATATAGGGTCATCTTATGCAATTTTAAACGGTCACATTTCATACTGCTGAAAAGATCATACACAAATCATTCAAAGAAAGAAAAGTTTCATTCATATAACCCTGCCATTTCAACCACCCGAGTTAGCAACAACCTGACATGTACAACCACTAATATTCCTGTCTCGTAAACAAGTTCATAACATACCGGGTTAAGAAGGCACAATTCTGGTTTCAGAATGAACATATCTAGGGGAAAGAAACACAAGAAAGTGAAAACTGTCACAGACCTGTAATACCAGTTCTGACTTCCCATTAATTTCACTATATCAAGATGCTTTTGCTTTGTGAAATGTCTAGGTAAAAAGTTACAATATACAGTTTTAGTATATCTAACGTACTGGTGACCTAAACCTTTGACATACAGTAAACTCTGTTTATAAAGACTCTGGATATAACAAAAATCCTAATATAAGGAACAATTTTTCTTAACCTGAATAGTTTTATTTTATCTGATATGCAAATGTTACACGGATATAACAAATTTCGGTTATAAGGAACAAATTTATCTGGTCCCAAGGAGTTAACAAAGTTTACTGTATTTACCTGAAAGGGGTCTTGTATGAATAAACAAGGTAAAATTTCAAATGTATTTCCAAAAACCGGCATTTCCACATGGTTTACAAAAAAAGGTTTCACAATCTGCACATTGGTTGAGAGCATTAATGTCCCAACTAGGTAGGAAATGAAAAGTGTTATGTCTATTGTGACATTGATAAGAACAATATTGACTGTCTGCTTCAAAACCATCTCTTATTTGTAAACAGAGCCATGAATGCACAAAGAGAAAAATATCTTGTTTTGATATTCTTTCATTTTCCTGTCATTTACATCACACTTCAAAACAGTACACTGCTATTTTAATTGCATTTAGGTGTCTCTGTGTTGTATTGAAGCTGTTCCAGTTTTGTCTTCAAATCTTGACTTCTTAGATTCTAGTAATGCTTTAGTTGGAGGTGGCGATATCCCTGATATCCTTTTTTCAGTTTCCGGGGATCTGTGGGAGTAAGGGCGACTGGTGCTCTGAGTGGTTCAGTTCTGGTAAAAACTGAATTCAGAATATCTTGAAGTAATTCTGGCACGTATGCGTAGGTCTTTGGAACTTTCTCTTTGTAGCAACTGTAGGTCCCCGTTCTTTTGGAGAAGCACCTATGCAGCCTGAAATAATTCGTAAGGTTAAGTTAGTTAATTCTCTGACGAAGTATGGTTTTACTGCATCTTGTCCTCAAAATACCGCAGTCTCCTACCACAGACAGGCAATACTATAGGGTTAACTGTTTTGTAATTTTGATATTTGCGACTATATATGCGGTTTTTAATGGTCTCAAATTTTTTTAACGGCGACGGCGAAGCCGGAGTCGTTAAAACAATTTGAGACCATTAAAAACCGCATATATAGTCGCAAATATCAAAATTACACAATTGTTAACCCTTTTCTATCGCACCTAGCGCTGTTTTCAGCATGTATACGGTAATAAAATATTTTATCGGTGACCTACATATTGACCGCATAACTATCTTGCATAAATCGGTCTGCGCGTACAATGTAGTTCAATATTTGTACGAAGAAAAATGGTAATATTGATAAAACAGAAAACATGTTAAATCACAGTTGTTTTATTTCACATATAAACAATTCGATAGTGTAATGTATCGAAGCAAAAAGAAATAATGGAATACAAAAATATGTGTCCGCACTGTGTTATGTCAATGTGTAAAGCAGCGGGGATTTGCAACATGAACAAACAATTGGATTTTATACTGTGAATATACAAAATTACGAGAAGATTTATGTTAACAGCAGTTTTTAAAGCTTAGTCAATGTACGATCAAGGTTTTTTTTATAAATAACTATTGTGAAACAGTGCGTTTGCTTATTTTTTCATAACTGGGACAGTCTGTCAACGTTCTGCATATAACGAAACGTGTAAGTTTTACTGACTAGCAAAGTAGTTGTGAATATTAACAGTGCATCCAGTAAATGTGAACGGGTTCATGAAGTGAGGATTTTGTTTGTTATTTACAACGTTGGTCACACTGTTGGAGGCAACGTTCATTTGACTTAATGGCATGGGCGGATGGGGAAAAAGACTTTGGCTAGAGCCAGGCAAGACTACAGGCAGACATGAACTACTGTCACCAGCATTACCATGAGGTGACTGCTCTGTTGTCACAGTGGCCGGAAGAGGATAATAAGGGGAAGAGGACCTATCATTGAAAGAAGGCACAGACACAGGATTTTCAAGGTATTCGTCATTTAATATATCTGAAAACAGTCTTTTCTGTGCATCACTTGAGTCTTGCTCATAGTGTTGTAAGGATTTTTCATCTCTGTGTTTAGTTATTCTTGCTATGGCCCTATTTGTAACACCTGCATGGGACAGCTTAGTGACTGTTGTAGCCCGTACACAGTGGTTAGTGTAACGCTTACTAAGGTTAGCATCTTTTGACATAGAGGACATAAATGATCCAATTGTTTTCTCCCCGACTGGTCGAGTGGTGTACCATATTTGGTCATCATTTCTGATTTTCTCCGGCTTTCTAGCCTGTTGAAACAACAGGTCACTTTCCGGGTTCAAGTGAGACAAGTACAGCTTTAAAGCACTTACTGGGCAATTAATATCATCTGATGTTTTAGAGTACATTCTATGTTTAGCCTCTTGGTTTTTTGTTTTTTCCTCACCCTGGTGGTTTTTAATTTGCTCATTGTACCTCATTTCAACATACTCTCTTCCAGTATCATCTATCCTGAAAACATATGCATCTTTTTTTAATTTTTGTATATTTTCACAGCCACGACGTGCAAAGGCCAAGGTCAGCTCAAACCATACCTTCTTCTGGAGTGACAGAGGATCATTTGATCGGAAAGCATCGCTTGAGCGAAGTTTTCTCAGATCACCAGTAGATATTGCATCATGGTGCTTGGTGATGTCGAGTCCATCCATGCTGAGCTTCTTGAGAGTTGCTTTGAAGACTTCATTTGATTTGTGGAACTCATTATCAAGGATGGAGATAGTTCTGCTGTACGGAGGTGCTCGTATGTGTCGATTGATAGCTGCCCGTATTCCGGAGAAGGTAGATCGACTGTACATTTTGCCATCAGCTGTCCGGAGTTCTGCGTAAAATCTGCGAAGCAAACTGTCAAGTTCTGGTACAGGAAGTGCCTCAAAGTCATCTGTCAACCCTCTCTCATAGAGCCATACTGAAAATGAAACAAACATGCAAATTGTGAGATTTCTTCCAGGACTGTGATTCAGGATCATCATTTCAAACTCATTCCTGAATATTTAACTGAGAGATACATTTAAATTGTTGTTAAATAAATGGAAAAAAAAATTGCTGATTAATTAAGAAGTAACATTTCAAAAAATAAGAGAAAGAATTAATCTGCTTTATGCAGATCTAATTTTGACATTTGCGAATGCTGTATCCAATTAATATATTTGGACTTTTAAAAATACATAATATGTTACTAATTATTGTATTTAAATAACACTGGTTTTACTAAGTTGTTAATAAACCAAAATTAAGCTAATTCTTTAATTTATCTAGGGAAATGTCACCAATTAAAAGCCTTTTGTTGAAACTTTCTGGATATCATTCATAATTTATACATATTCAATCTAGAAAAATTGATAAGGCCAAACAAATATGTTTGTTTCTGGTCTCCTTACCAAAATTTAAGGTAGGTTGGCAACTTACACTTTGAAAATTGTCTATTTGGTCATTGGCTCATAATAATTTGTTATACAGGGGTGCGAAGAATGAGTGAAAACAACCAAAAAAATCTGAATAAAACAGAAAAAGGACAATAAAACAGTTTAATATGCAGACTATGTACCTTTTTTCTAAAACTAAAAGATAATCTATAATTTAAGTATAAGTTAAATGAGGAATTTGTAAATAATTAATACTCAATCCGGACTAGCTATACTGTACTGTATATAATATAATCTGTAGAGAAACAAGTCGTTTTCGGTCGACAATATTTGTTTTTTCAGTCGTTTTTCATGATTTGTGATACAAAATTTAGAAATTTCTTCATCTAAGCTGTGAAAAATGTTTTATCTTTTGCAAAACAAATTTTTTTTGGTCTGCGGGGGGGGGGGGGGGGGGGGGGGGGGGGGGGGGGGGGATCAGCTGTTTTCTGTCTTTTGGTTGTTTTGCGTTATTAAATACACTGGTTTTATGGTAAGCTGTCAATATGATCAGGTACAGACCAGAAACACACATATTTTTAGCCTTATCTGGGCAGACAGTTTACAGTTTTACTACTGCAAAATTATTTATGTTTTTGATGGTCTCAAATTAATCTAAATGGGTCACATAAGGAATAAAAAGCAAGTCAGACTGGCTAGCCTGTCAAACATGGTCACATGATGATGGTGTAGTGGTAGGGCACATTTTTTACACACAAAAAAAATCAAGTTTGCCTTGTATGTAGAATAATATCTAAGTATTGGGCTTTGCTTTTGTGATAAGACTAACATTTTAATTGTTTGACACTCCAGTTGGTTTGCCGTTTTGTTGCCTTTGACTGTCTTTGTTTCACCAGTTCGTCAATCTGTTCGTCACTGAGATCTGCAAAGCGATTTTTAGCTGGAACAGTGGCCTGTTGAAGATTCTCAATGTTCCCTTCTATGTAGCTTAAAGCTTGTGACAAAAAATCGTCTTCTGAAGGTGGCATTTCAGTATCTTCGATTGCAAAATTGGCATTTTCATTAAACAATTGCAGGCCAACAAAGAATTCGCCGAAACTGTCACCGGCGTCCATTGTTTGTAAACAAAGCGGAAGAATACGGTCGTCACAGGCAAAGTGCGCGAAAATAGTTCGATTTTTCAGGCTATATATGCGGTATTTAATAGTCGCAAATTTAAAAGGAACGGCCAATCAGTATCGGCGTTACATAGAAAGTGCGATAGAATGTGGTTTCATCAGTGGTTATATATAAAGTGCATCTGTATTAGCAACCTCTCATTAAAGCAACTGTTTTTATGCATCTTTTTGATGTATGCTCATTACTAAGTGGATTAAAATTCTGTTAGTTTGCAGATGGGCAAATCTGTTATAATTTTCACTATAATTTCACAAAAACAGACTATAATGAGCTACCATTTACAGATCAAATCAAATGTGTGTTATAAATACTAGTGACTGTTCTTACTGCCTGAGGCCTACTTAAAATTGATGGAAATGTACCGGTATATGACATGTACTGTTATCAGCTAAACGAGGTTTACCTGAACTCTCCATTCTTACTCAGTAACAAAGGGCGATCTTTGTGGTACTGGTAATCCATTGCAGCTAGATAGTTCCTTGCTTTGTATGCAGGGTATCTGCAATAAAATGAAATGAAAACCAGACATTACACTGGTTAAAAAATTTCATTCTACTTCATGCTGAAAACTATCCTTTAGATGAGATTGTTACAATAAGAAAGCATAGCACACCTGACATTATTCTAATGACATCATCATTGTATTGTTTCCACGCATCATTTGCATTGTATACATTCACCCTTTAAACGCAGGCATTACATTTCGATTGAATTTATGATGAATCATTCCATTGCTGTATTTCGATAAACCAAAATAAGAACATGTCATCATTACTTTTTTTTAACATTGAATAAACGCTGAAAAAAATACCAAAACTTACGTGTAAGCAAACCTTTTAGCACAATACATCAAAATGTGTTCATGGAATGTTTCCAGCTCCCCTGTGTGTCTGCAAAATGACAAGAATAAAAATTAAAGTAGGCAGGTAATACATCCAGTGTCTCAAATTATGCTTTTATGCTATAATGTTGTACAGCTAAAACAAAGTAATTTACTACACGATGACAAAGCATAAAAGTGAAGGCAAAAATATAGTTACTGTGTCTTGTCTTTCAACTTTTCACCTAAAATCAAAGAGTAAGACTGTCAGAAATTTATGACTTACCTAAAGTTAACATAATGGTGAATATTGTGCAGAAATCGTGTGTCAAGCATAACTTTAGTTAGTGCAACATGTGCATCACTCCCAGGTTCCAGCCACTTCGAGATTTCTTCTGGCAGATCTTCATGTTCGCACCTGGGTTCAATGGCTTCATCTCCCAAGATCCATTCATGGACATTAACCACATGGTGGTTAGCACCTCTCCAACGTGCCTAAAAAGGAAAGGTTCATGCTGTCTACTAATGTTATGTATTATGGAAAACAGTGAAACCTATGTCATCAGTACATCTATGTAAACGTCAGCCCGCAGAACACTAACTAAAGCTCAAACAGGTCAATTATTTTATACAGAGACACAATATGGGAGGCATTACATTGTGAATAGGCTTATGGCAATTTACAGCTGTAGAAGATTTAAATGAGTGATTTATCCTACTGTTTTCTTAGCCCTGCCATTTCCAATGTTTACTCTGAAGGGTGCAGCTCTTCTATCTCCTTTTAACTTACTGTCTTCACATGTCTTCATGATGTGTATATGTGAAAAATTGCTCCTCTGATAGATTTTTATGATACAGTATGGCATAATTAGAAGAGTAAATGTATTATTAAAGGTACAGAGATAATTACTAATCAAAAATTGATTTTGTATGAGGTATGAAAGGATATTAGGAATTCAGTATTATTACTAAACTAACTTACTAATAACACACTCTCTGACCCCTGAGAATTTCTGGAGACATACCAGAAATGATTTATCAAATGTGGAACCCATGGTCTTAAGTCCTTGTGACGAGTTTCAGCTGCGACCTAAGATTATAAAAGCAAAAGTAATTTAGTTATAAGTAACGTTCCTCAATGCAGAATAGTTGGTGTGATGATTTCTTCACCTGCTCAAATTCCTATACTTCCATTAGGTTACTATAACATATAAAGGGTGCTTATTTCACAAGTAAAACATATGTGCATGCAATCACTTAAAAGTGTGTCCTGCAATTTAATAAACTGATAATTATTTTATGTGTAATGTCTTTATCCGATGTTTACATGATACTTTACATAAAATCATGATGTATCAATTCGCTGGTCTGCACTCAAGGTTACTTCAAACAATGTAGGCACACTTACAGCTCCAAGCTTTTTCCCAAAGTTTTTAGCACCATGCCATGTGTCAAAACTATGTTTTACGTCTGGATGATCTTTCCCTGGAAGACATTAGAATTACACAATTTTCATAATATATAAAAGTATCGAAACAGCAGCTAAAACATGCTTTACTCGAATGATATGCACTTAATTAGTACATAGACTTTTTAAATGTTGTGCATTGGAATGAGATGTGCATGCTCGAAAACATTGTCAAGAAAATAGTGTATTTTAATGTTGACCTTGCAAACAGTTTCATGAATTGTTTACTTACTAATCATTGCTGCTATTGTAGTGCTAGCATCAGTAACTATTTCTTTCACAGTAACCCCTTTGTCCTTCAAGATATTCAGAGCCCGAATAAGACCTTCTTTCTCCATGTTGGTTGATTTTAGATCTGTCATTCTCTTGTCGATGATGACACTGGCAAGAATGTCTTTGGAATCGTTTTCCATCAAAGTGTATGTACAGTACTGGGCTGAGTGGCCAGGCGAGTCCATTCTTCCATCTCCTTAAGTTATAAATATTCAATGTCTGACTATGCTGTAAGATACGCTATGATATTTGTAGTTACTGGACTTTGCAATGAAAAAAATTAACACAAAGTTTGAAAACAAATATACATGGACAAGGCACACCTTAAAATACACAATAAAATTTTCAACATGATTACTAATTACTTTGTATTAACTCAATCTAATAGTACATTAGTTATTAGAAAATGTCAATAAAATAAGGAGAACATAAAATGTTAGATTTATAAGAGATGAATTCCAAGAAAAACTGAATCTGGTCAAATAAATAGTGTATACAGATGAGCAGTACCTTTTATAAATTTTGTTGTTTAAAAGAAATTATTGTATCAATCATACAAAAAAGATAATCCCTACCTATGACAACCACTTCTTGGCCAGCATACTTCTCAAGGTTGTTGTTTGTTATCTCTTGAAACTTGCCATGTATAATGGGACAGCTGTGCTTCGTCTGGATCTTGAAGTGGGTTTTGACCTTGACGTGAAACCCAGACCAAGGAAGTTGAACAGTAGTTTAACTTTTTCATAGTTATTCCCACTAACAATAATAGCTGCAGATAACAGTACATCCCCTGCTGTCATTCTGCGTACAATTGGCTGCGAATCCCATTTGTTCACTTCATGCCCTGCACCACAGGTCTGTAAATAACACCAAATATATACATATAAGTTCATGGCAAGAGACACAGCTTACACCCTTTTAACTGACTCTGCATATTTTGGCAAAAAAACAGGAAAACACTCATGAAATAACAGCAGATAAAATCAATCTGTAATTTTGCATTGTTGTATAGCTCCAACAAGTTCAGAACATTTTTACATCCAGAAATTGATATCACATAAACAAAGTGTATTTACTGCTTGCTGTATACTATACCTGTGAAAAACAAAAGTTTTGAAATTGACTACTGGTAATCAGAAAAGAGCAAAACAGTTGTTGAAAAAATTACAAAATGGTTACCAAGATTTATTTCAATTGCTCAACAGCAAATTTTGATATATAAGTGTTTGTTTGTAAAAAAAACAATTGATTGTGTCTTACATGTGTATGTATCATTATAATACTGATTCTACAATGTGAAGAAAAAATTGTACTAATCTTTCTAAAGGCAAGTATTTCGTGGTTAAATGTAAAGGTAGTGATAATACAGTAGTCAGTCCGATAGAAAAAACTTCTTCATTGTACTAAGGATATCTAGTGAAAAATAAAGCTAAACTGCACATACTGTAGTGTCATCTCCAACTCAAAATCATCTGTCTCATCATAGTCTGACTGCTCATCCTCTTCATCTGACCATTCACTTTCAGGTTGGTAGCTATCTTCTTGGCTTTTTGCATCATTTATAATATCATAGGATATTCTGGAAAAGTTTACATATTTATAGTGTTTTCAAAATTCATTGATTAGTAAGAATTTTTTATTCAAATGCTAATTGTTTTCCTCAAAAATTGTTTTTTTTATAAGTCAGTTAGGTACAGACTCTTTGCACAGTACTCTCTTTGTTCTTGGTAAATGTTACTTTAGAAGTGTTGTACCCTGTCCTCCATAACAAACTTCCAACATGCAGACTACAGCATACTGTTGATAGATGGGCTTGAACCCAAGACCCTCAATCAGTGCTAAATTAGTATTAGCCAATTATGTTATCAATTCAATCACAGAAACAGCCTTTATTGCAACAAAATTTATTATCAAATATGTAAATCTTCTATATTTTACTATCTGAGAAAGCAATTTATAACACTGTGATACATACTCAATAAAAGATGTATCTGCTTCCTTTGCCCTGTCCAGTAATTTTGTCACCACACTGTCATCAGACTGTTCTGTTTCAGACCTATAAAGAAACAAGAGCTGTCCCTCCCAAGTGACGAATGCCCCCGAAAGAGGTGCCTCACAGTCTGTGTCCTCTCCATGTGCTCAATAAATGTGCTATGTAATTTTAAAATCCTTCCATGCATGACAGAGTAATCATGCATACAGTATTCCATTACTTTAAACACTAAGTGTGACCTTGACCTTTGAGATAGGGACTTGGGTCTTGCATGCGACACATCCACTTGATGTGCTAGACATTTGTGCACAGTTATTTTAAAATCCTTCAAAGCATAATAAAGTTATAGTCCGGACCAAATGTATGCATATATACAGGATTCCATTACCTATAAACTCTAAGTGTGACCTTGACCTTTGTGGTAGGGATGTGGGTCATGCACGCGACACGTCGTCTTGATGTGCTAGACATTTGTGCCAAATTATTTTAAAATCCTTCAAGGCATGACAAAGTTACAGTCCGGACAAGAATGTGTGCATATATGCTTATATAGAGGAATCCATTACCTTCAAACTCTAAGTATGACCTTGACCTTTGAGCTAGGGACGTGGGTCTTGCACGCGACACGTCGTCTTGATGTGCTAGACATTTGTGCCAAGTTATTTTAAAATCCTTCAATGCATGACAAAGTTACAGTCCGGACACGAATGTGTGCATATATGCTTATATGGAGGAATCCATTACCTTCAAACTCTAAGTATGACCTTAACCTTTGAGCTAGGGACGTGGGTCTTGCACGCGACACGTCGTCTTGATGTGCTAGACATGTGTGCCTAGTTATTTTAAAATCCTTCAATGCATGACAAAGTTACAGTCCGGACACGAATGTGTGCATATATAGAGGATTCCATAACCTTCATACTCCAAGTGTGACCTTCACCTTTGAGGTAGGGATGTGGGTCTTGCACGCGACACGTCGTCTTGATGTGCTAGACATGTGTGCCAAGTTATTTTAAAATCCTTCAATGCATGACAAAGTTACAGTCCGGACACGAATTTGTAAGTGGGGACGCACGGACGGACGGACAGACGGACAGACGGACGGACGGACAGACGGTCAGACGGACAGACGGTGCGATTTTAATATGCCTCCCTTCGGGGGCATAAAAATAGATAATTACACACTGAATAATTTGTAAATTCAAACAAAACAGTAATTGTTGATTTCAGTATAAATCGTGCGAAATTTCCAGACCACTAACAACAAACTACAAACAAAATGTGGAATTGTAGATTTTAAATATTTATCTTATATCATCTGAATCTATTTCCATGAAAATTAGAGAGAAATAAATCCAGAGTAAATTTATATCATGATTAGTGTCATTATTATATAATGTATACATTTCTAGTGATAACTTACGCTCCAGTTGATTCCGAGATATCAGACACTGGAAAGGATGGCCCAGGAACTGCTGTATCAGCAGGCGTGGAATGATAAGCCACTTCTGTCCTTCTCTTCAGTGGTGTTTTTTCTGTTTGAAAACTATCAGCAGAGTCCTTACTTCCTTTATCAGGTATTCCCTCAGTCCTTCATGCAAAGAAAAGAACTAAATGTATGTTTCTAAATTAGTGTATTTATTTGTTACATACTGGTATATGTGCGTTGTGATTCCACAGGTACTTGATCAGTAAGGCTATTTGTTATAAAATTGATAGGCATGTCTGTATACAGGATATATAGGTGTCAGATATATGACATGCCTAACTTCAAATTTATACTCAGGAAGACAGTTGTAGAGAAAAATCCAATCTTTGCTCGATTAACCAAAAGTACCACTATTTTAAGAAACGTTTGCTTTTTAACAGCACACCAAATACAGTAGGTTTATTAATCAAAGGAAGATAGATAGATAGCTCCCCACCGGCGCCCCTCAAATGACTGACTGTAAATAAAGTAAGATATTTGATGTTATTTATCCGAATCGTTTGCAGAAACACGGTATTTTTAAAACCATAATGTTGATTCAAAATCAAAGTATCAACGTTTACCACTAAACCCGAATGAAACAGATACTCCATTACAAACAAAAAATCTTACCACGCTTGAAGAAGCCGCTCGGCGAATTTATCATGAGTTGCCGATTTAGATTCTTCTTTCAACCGATTTCACTCCGTCCATGTGTTATCTGATAACCTCACGATATGTCGGGACTGTGAATATTCACGTAGCGTGTCTTTTCTTTTGTCTTTGGCCAGTAATTTCGCTCTCGGACTCAAACGTGACAGCCGCGGTTTCTTTTTGTCCGCCATCTTCGTTTATAAATACACGCTATCATCTATCACGTGACCTTAGCTCATTTGCATTTAGAGGATGATACATCCAGTTAGTGATACCGTTGGGGTTTTCCGACAGTTTTTTGCAATATAAATATCTTTTAACAGTCGGAATTTTTGCAATGGGTGTTTGAAGATTTATTTTAACATATATGTGAAAAACATTTTTACGCCTATTAAATTTAATGTAAGTGAAACTGGATCTGAGCAAAGTTGAAAATTTACAAAAATAGCAAAAATCAATCAGCGTGAATATTACCCAATTTACAATTTATCTCATTTTACAATTTATCTCATTTTACAATTTATCTCATTTTACAAGTTATCTCATTTCATGGAAGCAAATTACATGTGCGAATCAAAGTGTAAAGGACAGGAATCTCTTATCAATGAAAACAGTCGTGATTGTACAGCAAGGATAGTCCGTTAGTATTTAAAGACAGTTTTCACTGTCAGGAAAACCAGACTAAGGTGCAGATACAGGTTAGGAGCAGTCCAATTTAGGTGAGTAGGCTCTAGATTTTATGTACATAGTTTTGCGTACGTTTATCTTTAGTAAAAACACGAACGATTTTAACCATGTCTGCTATATCACAAAAACCAAGGGAGAGCAGTCAAGTTTCAGGTGTCATCATGGTGTCTCCAGAGTTACCCTTCTTTTATATTCAGAATATGAATAATGCTTTAAAACGGAAAACAAGCTATCTTCATCAACATTAACATGATCTCCATTCAATATTGTTATTGTAAACATTGTGTGTTTTTACTTATTTATTTTTAGCGTGAGGCAAGGATATAACATGGATCGTCTCGATACAGCCATATCAATTACCAGGTTACCAGGTAAGATATATCCGTCAAAGAAATACAAGTAGGGGTAGATCGACAGCGATTTATTAATAGATCTACATTTGTAAAGTAAATGCTAACCGTTTCAGTTTTACCTAGATCTACATACTAAAGATACGTTCAAATTTGTTTTAAAAACATATTTAAGTGTTTAACCAATGTTTATGTTTCCCAGATATTGTGGTAGCATTACTTCTTCCAGCAAACGTGCACTGGATTTCTATTGGACGACACATGTGAAACTCAACCTCTGTGTAGTTGCCTTGGAAACGATGAATTTAGATGCTACGGCGAGAATTTTACAAGTATTCAGGCATTTCGAGTTCCTGATGTCATGAAAGCAAACTCTACACTATAGTAGGCCTATAGGCCTACATTATTCTAGCGAACAAAAACTTGCAGACGGTGCCGTCAAGAGCGTTTGTAAATCTTTCATCGTTCAAAGTGGAATCTATATCAGTAGGGCCAAATGTTGATCTTAGCTGAAACCAGACCTAGAGTCTAAGTGGCGTAGACGAACAAGTTTTCTTACGCATTGAGGACTAAGTTTTTAAGTTGATGATGTATTGGAACAACTTAACGCGTCTGCCTGAGGTTCTGATGAATTTTAAACATTTGACACTTATAACGCAATGACGTCACTAGATCCGACCATCATGACGTCACTGGGCTGCAGCTGGGATGTCTTAGCTTGTTTCCAGAATGGTCAGGAGAACTAAAATCGCCTGGCCCTGCTTTCCAATCAAAATCTACCGTGGTTTAACTTGACGGATGACGCGTTCAATGGGACTGAGAACACACATGTCAGTTTATATATCTCAATAACCTCGTCTTATTATTTATCCCCACAGTAGCCTGCCTTCCATTCGTGTGGACATGCGTTACTATAGGGGATGTATAAGATCGGTCCATCTTTTTGCAACCAGTCTCCGAATATTTCCGTCTGAAATCTTTTTTGCAACCAGTCTTCGAATATTTCTGTCTCAAATATTTACCATATTTCCACGTATAAACCAGTTATCGGTCACTGGGCTGGACAGTTGGATTAATGAGTTCATATGAGTCTCGGCTATATGCTAAACTCAGGACAATGACCTTTATGATATACAATAAACTCCTTAAAAACGGGACTCTCAAAAAACCGGAATTCTCAGAAAACCGGACGATTTTTGAAGTCCCATAATTTCTTCTTCTAAATTCACTTTACATTTGTATCTGCATGCATCATAGCTTCAAAAGCGTTGTTTATTAGCCGATATAAAACTGCTGAACGGATATTGTTTTCGATTCTAACGCTCAATGATTAATGAGCAAGGGTAAAATGATTCTCAAGGTGCATTTTTCTCGCTTTAAATAACCTTGGCACATATGTTTGGATTAAAAGATAAATTTATTGGGTATAACCCACTATTAAAACACATATACGCCTTAGGCGCTTACATATACATTTGTACTACATTGTTCATAAAAAAAACAGTAGGCAATTAAAATGGGCCAGAGATTTGAGTATTCTTAACGAACTTTAGTATTTAAAAGAACATGTAATACTGTTGAAATATTCAAACAACTAGTTGGAGTATTCTCCCTTCATATACATTTCCCGTCCGCTACGATACTCTCAAATATTTCGAATTTTACTGAACACAATGTCATTTTCCAATTGGATTTAACGCACATTCCTCCGGTATTTCAGTTGTGTCCCAGCGGTGCATTTTCTACCATTCCTAGAAGCAAACGTACACTACAATATAGTATGTGTCTCTTTACAAAATGTGACATTTACGGAAGTAATTGAAAACTTCGTGTTGTCTTGATTTTATTTATACATTTATTGTAGGACGTATTTTTAAAATTATTTACGAAGAATAAATATACGTTGTACATGTATGTATCTACAAAGTTCAGCCCGGTTGGTAAAGCCAGGGTTAACATTTATAAGTGGTTGGTTCGGAATTCAGCAGTGTCTCTTGTTTATAAACTCTTAAATAAATATTGAAGAATCGCTACCTAACTTTCTTTAGTTTACTTCTTCTTTCATCCAAGCAGACCGACGTCTGACGGGGTATATACGGATAAAATCTCGTACCGTCATCCTGCCAACTGGTTTCTAGGGTATATACGGTAAGACGGGTTCATTTTTAAAGGTTAGATAATTCTGTACAAAATCAACCCAGAGTTACAGTTCTTTTGTACCCCAGTTTCCCTTATGATGCTCAAGATGTGTGCTTAGTTTTAAAAGCTGTATCTTTAATAGTTTATAGATTAATTTCACATAAAGTTGCAGCTTAAACCTTCGCACAGACGGACAACGGACCACTACGGACAACACAATCACTATAGGAACAGAACTTTATTAATGCAAACAAACCCTAACAAGGTTCACGAGCATTGCAACAATAAATACATATACAAAGTATATACAATAACAATGTACGACAATAGTTATACATATACATGCTATATACATAATTAATACGGTTGCTTTTGTTTTACAATATTCTGTCAGAAAAACGCCTTTGTGCATATTCGAACAAATATGCAAGCGGTTTTCAAAAGCCTTTCCCTTAGTATCAAAGTTGCAAATAGTTCCGGCAGTAGACAAATGCAAACCGATCACGAAATACCGGTAGTTCCGACTACACGATCCAACTCTGCAAAAATGTGATGATCATAATGGGAAAAAATGTAATGATCGAAGAAATCATATGATATCTTTATGCAAAACAAACGAAGTTTTTAACGGAATCTGGTAAATATAAATAAAATGAACGGATTGTGTATAGAAATGTGCAGTGATCTTATCATAACATCACGTGGGTTTCACTCGACCGATTAACACTAAGCTGGCAGAATTCGTCTACGCTTGAAAAGTAGTCAATATTTATAAATCTGAAACGACTTACAAGCGAATTGGCTAGAATAGAGAAATCGAAAATACATTGGAGCCATGTAAAATCCTACTGAGCACATGTTTCAAACGTGATTGTAACACTGTCGTGAACGCGCACCAGTACGGTGTTTCCGTAGACCGGTACAGTCAACCAAGATGGCGGAAGAAAACGACCAAACAAGGTATGTGTCAGTTTAGGTCTCTGTAACTTCAGTCAAATCGCGCTTAGAAGTGTATCTTTGACATGTTCATGACAGTGTGTAACTTCAGTCAAATCGCGCTTAGAAGTGTATCTTTGACATGTTCATGACAGTGTGTAACTTCAGTCAAATCGCGCTTAGAAGTGTATCTTTGACATGTTCATGACAGTGTGTAACTTCAGTCAAATCGCGCTTAGAAGTCAGTGTGTAACTTCAGTCAAATCGCGCTTAGAAGTGTATCTTTGACATGTTCATGACAGTGTGTAACTTCAGTCAAATCGCGCTTAGAAGTGTATCTTTGACATGTTCATGACAGTGTGAGCGCTTAGAAGTGTATCTTTGACATGTTCATGACAGTGTGTAACTTCAGTCAAATCGCGCTTAGACGTGTATCTTTGACATGTTCATGACAGTGTGTAATAACTTTAATAATACGGGAATATTTCGCGGAACTTTACAAATTTGGACACACGTGATTATACCCCTGTCATAATCTTTTTAAGGTCAAAGAATTTTTCATCACCGTGTAAACAAACGTGAGTATCTGTAGCTGTTTTAGCTCACCTGGCACATAGTGCCACAGTGAGCTATTAGGATCATTCACCGTCTGGCGTTCGTCCGTTAACATTTTCATTCAAACGACATCTCCTCTGAAACCACTAGGCCAATGATGATATTACTGGGCAGGGATGTTCCTTGCATGAAGCCCTTTCATAGTCGTTCAAATAATTTCATTCCATACAGAACTCTGGTTGCCATGGCAACGGAACAAAAACCCGTTAAAAATCTTCTTCTCAAGAACAGGAAGGCCTAGAGCTTAAATATTGGGATGTGGCATTAGCTAGTAGACCTCTATCAAGATTGTTCAAATTATGACCCCCGATTCTAAATTGACCCACACAAGATGCTCAAATCATGTCCCCAAGGGCAAATTAACTCGTTTTGCTATTGACGACCTTGTATTATAGCCAGTGGTAGTCAGGTGAGCGATATAGGGCCATCTTCGCCCTTTTGTTTTATTTTACACATATTATTGTGGGATTGTGTTTTTTCGTTTGAATCTTTGTGTAGCCTAATATGTACATACTCTTTTGCTGTAAAGGTTTGGTAACTCAATAATCTATCAAACTTAGATTTATAGACAAGTACACCTGTATGATAGAAACATTTGTTAGTTTGTAAACAAATACACTTGTATGATATAAACATCTATTAGTTTTGTAAACAAGTACACACGTATGATAGAAACATATATCTACAAAAGTCAGAGCTGGTTTATAAATTTAGTACGTAAAGGCAATTGAACAGGAATGAGAGATATGTGGCCACAGAGGTTCAAACAGATTACAGTTGGTAAAAGTTGATAAATGATGGTGTACATAACTCAAAGGGGGGGGGGGGGGGGGAAAGGAGTTTTTTTCTTTTTTTTTTAAATAGAAGGAAAAATAAAATTTGAAAGCTGATATGTGACAGGAGCTCTATGCCTATGCTATGCCATCGCCACGTCACGTGGCCCATCATTTACTGTCAATTACTCAGCATTTAGCTGTGCTTGTAAGCGCCACAGGAATGTATTTCGCACATCTGTAACCGACTTCAGGCGGTGACGGAGACAGCAAGGCAAGTTGTTCGCACTCGTGGAACCGTGGAAGTGCGTTTAGAAATGTTATAGTAATCAGTACAATGTACAACTTAACTTGCGTGTAAACTAGTTCGGTCTTTTAACATGAATAGGCATGCTCCGGTACCTGATACTTGATGAACAAATACATTATCATTTTACAGTCATATAAAATCCCATTTTATTCACTGATTTGTTAACATAAAGAGACAATCCCGAACTTATTTGAACAGGTATCAAGGTGTAACACTGTAACATTCCTCCCAAAACATCTTCCTCTGGTTATTCTAATATCTTAAGGGTGTCGCGGTGGTCCAATGATTACATGTACGTACATGTACATAAAGCCATTTTAAAGTTTTGGATAAAAATGTCTGCTACTTGTGAAGGTCACTTGTAGAATCATGACGGGTTCGGGCAAATCAAACAAAGTTTCTTTAATCTGTTATCATGTAATAATGTAGCAAAAGTAAAGAGCATGTACATGACATGGGCCAACAACGTGAGATTCTGAAAAATCTTACGCAACATTTCCACG
This sequence comes from Saxidomus purpurata, assembly GCA_022818135.1. Taxonomy (NCBI): domain Eukaryota; kingdom Metazoa; phylum Mollusca; class Bivalvia; order Venerida; family Veneridae; genus Saxidomus; species Saxidomus purpurata. The sequence goes on from JAFMSR010000004.1 coordinate 11,573,990, forward strand.
TTATGAGAGGTCAAGGACAAATTTTTTGTATAAAATGTTTAAGCATTGCTTTCAGAGCTGACTTCAGCCACTCATTTTTAAGTGAATATATGAATGGATCTAACGACGAGTTCAGTATAAACATTGTTGAAGCAAAAAAGCGCATATTTCTTTTTACATCCAAGTCTTTGATATGAAGTCGGAACATCACCATTTGCGGAATTGTACAAATATTGAAGATTATCAATAGCCAACCGAGTGATAAAAGAACTTTCTTCTGATTCTTGATAGACGCATTGAGTGCCGTTGAGCTAGTTGTATTTTGCGGTGCCGGGGACACCTTTTTCCAGTTCAGTCTAAGCAGTAAAGAAGCTAAAACGTACAGAATGTTCGTTAGAACTTGAGGAACCAGGTACACTCCTAAAAAGAATAAACCGAACTTTCGCTCGCTGTTTTTCAAACTGTCTTCCATCATACAGGTTCTTGTACTTACTCCTGGACTTCCGAAAAGAACGATTGCCACTGAAATTGCGACAATACTCACGCCCCACGCCGAACTTGTTATCAACAACGGTACACGGTTTGTTAAACTTTCCCCATTAAATCTGGTTAAATGTTGAATGATGACATACCTATGTATGCATATTCCCAAAACATGGTACAGAGAGGCGCACTGTGTGGTAAATAACATAAAATACATTAGCAAACATATACTTGAAGATATTTCAACATCGATAAGCGGCAAAACCGCCAGTGGTAATGCGGAACATCCAACAAGCATATCACAGACGCATAAACTCAGGATTTCTGTACAAAAGCTCGGCCAACTCTTCTTTCTGTTTACGAGGAAGCATATGACGATGACTCCATTCGCAAATATCGTAAAGTTTATAACAATCAAGATGGATATAACAACAATAACATTAACAGCCGTATCTGTCTGATTATTTCCAGATATATAAGTTGTGTTGTTCATTTTCCCAGACCAAGTGCGCTGTATCGTATCTTGTCACTCAAAATCTGAAAATATACAATGCCAAAAATGCAATAATTCGAAGGACGGTCGGTTGCTTATGTTTATGTCTGGTTTCCAATACTATGTCGCAGACGTCCTTTTTCCGACAATAATAATGCCGAGTTCTCAAATACTGAAAATGGCAATGTAAATGGGCGGTCGGCACGCGACAGATTCACAGCTATCTGAAAGAAAAGAATTATTTCATTCTTGTAGGTACACTGTATATGTAACATAGACCCAGAGGTATGAGAGCAGGAAGTGTACGATTATCTAAGAAATAATGTAAATGTAACACATATGTCAATGTTCTACGGAAGGAATGGTTCTTCCGCAATAATTAATATCCCTGAGTCGGAAGAACTTGAGTACTTTTGGCTGATGGTATTACTGTAATACGATTGGTTTCGCGCCAAGAATGGGAACAGACGTACGGACGCAACAGCAACATAAACAGAGGATCGTACCGGAACACCGACGACCGTAACACCGACGACCGTTCTCAACGTTACAGACAACGACTTCGGAAGACAGGAGCGGAACGAAGACGAGGGGAACTACAGCAGACATGACAAGTACGAGAATAACTACAACCGTCACGACAAGTACGATTATGAATACGACAGAAACGACAAAACAGATAACGTTTGATGCTCACACGATGACGACTGGAATAGGAATACTGACGCTTGGAAAAATTCACAATGAACTACAACGCTATATTCACATTACCCATTATTTTAAATATATCATGCTGAAATGTAATAGGCATAATGTCCTCCACGTACTCGCTGTCAAATCTGTTAGACTCGAATAGTATCGACATGGCTCTTTTAATGGAGCACAAGTTATTCTCGCGTTATGCGCAATTCCTGGAGAGTATACATCCGCGTTACCCCCTTTCTATACCACGGACTCAACTGTTAGTCAGTATGGCACAGCTAGATGCGGTAAAGCAGGCACGGTGACTGCTATTCTTATTAAAAAATCCCTTCGGTAACAAATAGCGCCTAATCAAAACATAACAAGAGCTGTCCCTCACAAGTGACGAATGCCCCCGAAAGAGGTGCCTCACAGTCTGTGTCCTCTCCATGTGCTCAATAAATGTGCTATGTAATTTTAAAATCCTTCCATGCATGACAGAGAAACCATGCATACAGTACTCCATTACTTTAAACACTAAGTGTGACCTTGACTTTTGAGGTAGGGACTTGGGTCTTGCACGCGACACATCCGCTTGATGTGCTAGACATTTGTGCCAAGTTATTTTAAAATCCTTCAAAGCATGATTAAGTTATAGTCTGGACACAAATGTATGCATATATACATGATTCTATTACCTATAAACTCTAAGTGTGACCTTGATCTTTGCGGTAGGGATGTGGGTCTTGCACGCGACACGTCGTCTTGATGTGCTAGACATTTGTGTCAAGTTATTTTAAAATCCTCAATGCATGACAAAGTTACAGTCCGGACACAAATGTGTGCGTATATGCATATATAGAGGAATCCATTACTTTCAAACTCCAAGTATGACCTTGACCTTTGAGCTAGGGACGTGGGTCTTGCACGCGACACGTCGTCTTGATGTGCTAGACATTTGTGTCAAGTTATTTTAAAATCCTTCAATGCATGACAAAGTTACAGTCCGGACACGAATGTGTACATATATGCATATATAGTTGAATCCATTACCTTCAAACTCTAAGTATGACCTTGACCTTAGAGCTAGAGACATGGGTCTTGCACGCGACACGTCCCCTTGATGTGCTAGACATTTGTGCCAAGTTATTTTAAAATCCTTCAATGCATGACAAAGTTACAGTCCGGACACGAATGTGTGCATATATAGAGGAATCCATAACCTTCATACTCCAAGTGTGACCTTGACCTTTGAGGTAGGGATGTGGGTCTTGCACGCGACACGTCGTCTTGATGTGCTAGACATGTGTGCCAAGTTATTTTAAAATCCTTCAATGCATGACAAAGTTACAGTCCGGACACGAATTTGTAAGTGGGGACGCACATATGGACGGACAGACGGGCGGACGGACAGACGGATGGTGCGATTTTAATATGCCACCCTTATGGGGCATAAAAAGCGAAATGATACTGGTTATTAATGTTAGTTCGGAGACAGTTAGGCCGACATAACAACCAGGCAACGGTAAAAGCAAATGAACCAGGGGCGGATCCAGGATTTGGTCTTAGGGGGTGGGAGCGGGGGCGTAACTTTTTTGCCATTTGTTGGTTCTGCTCAAGCCTTATAAGACGGCAATTATGACAGTGTTTTATTCTTCCTTGTTTTTAAGTAATCGAACACTTAATATCGGTGGAGCGAGCGAGTGTATAATTAACATGTATAATTGAATGGCAATGAACAATGTCAGGGCCGTGGCCAGAGATAAAAAAATAGGGAGGCACTTTCTAGGGGGATAATCGAAAACTGATTATTATTCATTACTTGAATTTAAATCTGCCATGAACTTAGACGACAGTTGCTGTATGTATGCCTTTACACGTAGGAGATCGTGATAATGTCACAAAAATGAAACAGGCTATGCATGAATAACTTATTTTCCACCCCCTATACAGTAAACTCCGTTTATAACGAACTCCTTGGGACCATTTAAATGTTTTCCTTATATCCGGAGTTTGTTATATCCATATAGCATGTTCATATGAAATAAAGAAACAAAAAAAAAATCTCGGACAGAGAAAATTTGTTCCTTATTTGCTATATCCTGAGTCGTAAATATACGGGGTATGCTGTAATTAACTAACATGGAATAAACACGAAAGGTTTTTGGTATATTAATTATTGTAAACGGTGGCTTGCATGTTGATACCAAAGGTTCTCATTTACTTCTAGAGAAAAGAAGCTGAATAGAGACAGATTAAAACGGATATAGAAACAAGATTGGTAATTTAATAATTACACGTTTATAGAAAATATATGCAAGATAATGAAAGTCCGGACATTGTTTTTCTTAATTTTGAGATAAAAGAGGTAAATAAAATCTTTAGAGTACAGTAGGTTCAAACACCGGGCATGTTAAGCATTGACTTTGTTTTTGTAAAACATAATTTACTCCTTATATAGAAATATTAATTAAATGACAAAACAGAAAATAAACTACTATCAAAATACAAACAGATTGCCCCCTGTGGCGGATATCAAACCTATCGAATATGCTTCCTTGTCCGAAAAAAGAAAACTCAATTTTTAATTTCGTTTGATTTTTCAAAATTGTCACGTGAATATGCAAAGCCGGCAAATGGCTCAAACAGATTGTGGTATTAAATTGATTCAAAACAGGCATTTCAAAGGGTAGACACATGTATTTTTGCTTTTAACACGCTCAGACATTAGCAATATAAACGGATTCTGGATACTAAAATGTCTTCATGTACAAATGTATATAGCATTTATTACAAGCTTAGTCTAACACACATTTTGTCGGGTTTCCTTTATCTAGTAAGTAATACTTTTGTCACACCAAATGCTATATACTAAAGAACGCTAGATCGACTTCTATCACGAGTTTCAGATCGCCAGTTTCATTATACAGTAAGTATGGGCTTCTCCTGTAAACTCGTATATCTTTTGAGGAATTCCTCTGAGAGATCCCCGCAATATGGAGGGCATGGGGTCGGGGTCATATACAATGAACTCCGCATATAATAGGTGTGAATAAATAGAAATATTAAATTTGTTTTAAATCAAAAGCAATAATGATAGGTAATTCATATAACATTGTGATGAGTTTAGAAATCAGCGCAAATGTAGGCGTATCGTTTTATATTCGGTGTATGTTTTCTCTATATAGCTTTAATTTTAAATACAGGAGAAAAACCACTGGGGCCAGGAAAATGTATTCGTTATATCCGGTCTTTCGCTATATCCGAAGTCATAATATACGGAGCTTACTGTAGAATATACATATATCCGAAGTCATTATATACGGAGCTTACTGTAGAATATACATATATCCGAAATCATTATATACGGAGCTTACTGTAGAATATACATATATCCGAAGTCATTATATACGGAGCTTACTGTAGAATAATGATTGTAGAATATACATATATCCGAAGTCATTATATACGGAGCTTACTGTAGAATATACATAAAAATATTAACAAAATCGTTTTTGCAACAAACGTGTATTTTTCTAAGTAATTTGGAACAAATGCGTAATTACCTGCTATCTTACGGTTTTGTGAATTCCACATGACCTTTTTGTAAGGTTAGCGGAGATGTCGACTCTGCGAGTCAATGCAATTGCCTTTCGATATCATCAACTTTATACTTTGTATCCAAAAAATTATTGTAATAATTCGTTGACCAATTTTTATGACAAGTTTTATTTACAAAGTTTATTTTATTTACAACCAGAAGGTCAAAGACCCATGTGGTACATACAGCATACATGAGCGTATCTTGAGATGGCACACAATTGAGGAAGATCGTGAATTAGAAAAGTTGTTGAGTGTTTTTAACCTGAAACTGTATTATCAAAATAATGGGTTACAGCGGTATGGCTGACATTGCAACCGCCACTATAATTATCATCGTATGAAAATAATATAATATTGAAAATAAACCTTGAACAATAAGTGGATTAATGATATCTGACCAGAAAAAGTTAATGAAATTATGCGCTGTGGTGAGATTTTATACACAATTTTATATATCTTAGTATAGACATCGTATCATTCCTGCTTCTAAGAATAAAAATCACATATACTTAGTCTTGTATGTGTTTATCTTAAAATCATAGTTATCACTTTGAATGGTAATATTATAATTTATTATATACTTTCATATTGCCCCGTTCACTTTGCCTTAGAGAGTTCGTTCAGTATTCTACGGTACTGCACGTTGGCAAGGAATGATACTGAACGTTGGCAAGGGGGGCGGTCTTAGCGATCAGCTGTGCAGACTATTTTATTTGTTTGCAAACATCATTTTAAGGAGGTTTATATGTGGAAGTTTGACATTTTTTTACAATTTAATGAACTATGGTCTTAAAATGTAATAAAAACTTGCATCATTTTCAAGTAGATGTACAAGAGTTTCATTTTTAAAATGGTTCGAATTTTTTAGGGCACGCAATACCAGTTCTGGTTACGAAAGTTACTGGTACGCATATCAGCCAAGTATTGGTAAAGAAAAGGAATAATGTTTTGCATGTAGTCATAAGAAAGAGAAAACATTTTTAGGAACGTATGTCAAGTTGATTTATTCACATTTCAAAGTACAAACCTGCATCCTCAGGAAAAGTCTTGCGTTTTTCAAAACAAGATGGCGGACGGCAACTGAAATTTCTTCTGTAAAATTGACGTCAACGTTTCTCCTTATAAATGACGTCACATATAAACATTAATATTGAATCGAGTCTATTATTGTAGGGTTAACGCACGTTTTTTCGTGTTATAACATCTGCAGAAACCCGAGGGATGGTTGGTGCCCGAGCCCGTTAGGGCGAGGGCACCAACATATCCCGAGGGTTTCTGCAGGTGTTATAACACGAATAAACGTTCGTTAGCGCTATTCTAGCATAAATAACATAAAAAATCATAGAAATAAAAATGAAACGCTCTTACTGGTACGACGTTCAATAATGCGCGGGACAACGTCCGTGTTGTTTACGTCATATTTATGACGTCACCAGCGGTTTTTAAGCCCGGCACTGTTGACGCCGTACATGATGTAAGACTTGGAAGACAGGTCCATTGTTTACAATGGCCCTGTACTGCGCATAAATGAAAACGGGTTATAACGGCGCGTGAATCTCCCCGTTAACACACGTTTTTTCTCCTGTTAAAACACCGGCAAAATGGGCAAAAACAGCACATTTTATGCTAGAATACGCAATAAAGTAAATGTACATGGTAAAATAGTACGCTAGTTGTCTGAGAAATTTCAAGATTCATTTATTGTTTTTTGCTTAAGGAATATCATTTTGTTCATATTCAATATGAAAGTATATAATAAAAAGGTTATTGAACTTGTATGGCGAAATATTACTTGGAACTCGTTGATTTGGCGGGAACAACTCGCAAGCTCGTTGTTCCCGCCAAATCAACTCGTTCCAAGTAATATATCGCCATACAAGTTCAATAACCTATAATATTTATTTTTGACACTGCTTCTCCAAAATGATATACTTAATTCTAACACAAGCGGATGCTTTTCCTATATAAACATATAGGGAAAAGCCTGTATTTTATTTTACGATAAAATACAGCACGTTTTTCCAAGGACGACGTGCCTTAAATGACGTAACGACGTGACGTATTTAAACAAGCGCGTCCAATCGTATCTCACGTTTTGAGGTTACAATGAGGTACTACTACGCGTTAAATCAAGTTCGGGTTGTTTTCAAAGAAACTAACGTGTTAGAATCGAAATAATAAATTGTTCCCTATATTTTATCGTTGAATAAAATACAGTCAGTCATTTGGATGCGAAAAATTAAATCACTCGTGCTACGCACTCGTGATTTAATTACTACGCATCCAAATTCCTGACTATATTTTATTCAACGATAAAATACAGGGAGGCATTTATTATTTCTTAAACATAAAGCGTAAAAGTAATACCTAGAATCTTTAAATCTACAAAACGCCTGATGGTAGCGTATAATTTCAAAAATTCAGTCATATTTAACAGGAGCTAATACTGTAACCTTTTAATTTAAAGCTGCTCGCTCTCAGGTTTTGGTAAAAAAAATGTTCTTGAAATTGTATGAAAATAACGTATCTTAGACCAAATGGTCATATAAAAAGGCTTCAGTATAAATTCCGGTCACGTAAATCTCTAAATTAAATGAAAAATACGCTTCCAAATTCAAAAGCGTTGCAAATGCTTTTTAAATTCTAATATATACATATAGTGTAGCGGTGCCGTAAAACCGACATTTTCAATCGATTTCTGCAAATTCCTACCTAGATTTTGCTTATATTTTGATTCTAGCATTTAGTTTTATATTTATGTATAAGTATGTCAATTTTTTTTAAATAGTTTTTTCAACGGTAACTGAGCAAGCAGCTTTACTGGTTTGATTGAAGCAGTTCGGAAAACTTAAATTGTTCACCAAACTCGACACGAGCGACAAACTTTAAGGTAAAAGGGATTAACTTACTTGATACCGATATTCCTCCTTTTTATAGATCAATGAAGAATTTTTCTGTTTCTGTTGCAGATTTCTTGGCGTTGTCTTGGAGAAGAATTATTTTTCCTGCCAGATAAGAACATATGTTGTTCCACCAGTCGTTGTTAGATGCCGTTTTCTTTATTTCCAATATATATGTATATATATACTTACAGCGCATATTAATCGCTTTCATTGGGCGTGTCTTCCTGTCAGTCAAGCGTTTTGGTGTACATGGCGTGTTGAACTAGCAATCGGAGGTCCTCGGCAGATTCCGTTACCCTACATTAGATGCGAAGCATTCTGCCGAGGTGTTCCGATTGTTGGAACTAGAGCTAGTCTGACAATACGAATACATTTACAATTGATTGTACAAGTCAGTCATGCTGCAATGTAGGATTCACAAAATGCTGGGGGAGCGTGTGTAACACATGATACAGCTCCTTCCGAATACATCGCCCAAGGGAGCTGTATTCGGTGCTCATTGTTTTCTGTTTATGGAGTATATTTTGTATTTGTTAAAAATAGAATATTCAAATATATTATGTTTTTTTTGCCTTACAAAACCTGTATGGACAAATATTTAAACCAACTTTAGGTTCATCAAGATCATGTACTATAGGCAAGCAAAACATTTATACTGAATTCTATATTTGTATTCTGAGGAGTAAGTTTAAATATTAAAGCCCCAGGATCACAGTCAATTTACTGGTATCGCAAACTATATTTATTGATCGGATAATGATACAACAATACACTAAAACAGTGTTAGCATGTGCCTTTCTTTCGTGTTAAAGTTGTTTTTTCACGAAAAAGAGTTGCCAAAAAGCATTTCTGTTGTTTACTTAGCAATATCTTTGAAAACAATTGCTTTATTTCTAACATGTATTTTAAAACGCAAGGTTATGTCTGTTTTTGGTACAAATAAAGATCATTTCCGCTGGTAACACAACGTTCTTGGTAAAATAAGAGCTACTTGTAATTGTGCTCCTGGGACTTTAAACTGTGACTAGTATCAGTCATAACAATACAAATACGTTTTAAAACCTGTCTATTTTCATTTTTTATAATCATTTCATTGGTCAGATTGCAATATGCATTGTCTAATTGTCGAAATGAATAACTGATCAAGTATGTTATGTTATGTTATGTTAGATCTATATGGTTTTAAGGTCCATTACCCTCTTTCAAGGTATATAACTGATGAGACTTTAGCACATTCTCACTTCGTTCCTCCTGCTTAATATAGGGGCCTAAAGTTTAGGTGTAAAGTAGCTGAAACTTTACCTGACTGCAATGTCCAGTCAGTATAAGCTAGTTTCCCTGGCGGTACTGAAAATGAGCAACTGCTAGGCGGTGCTCCAGATGTGGTAAGTCCAGGACTGCTCAATTAAAAAATGTGGATGTTTACATACAAAAGCGAGTTCCCTAAACGTCGAATGAGAAATGGTAAATCCCACTGAACCTAAACGCCCCTTGGCCCAATAAAATGACATTATATCACGTTATTGACATACTTGGCTGATGAGTGAAGAGAACATGTTAGTTATAGACAGTGACGTGAACAATGTAAGAACCTTTTCAATATACAACGAATTCATTATTAGCGTCAATTAACAATTCCTTGAAATACATTTAATATGAGACGCTCAGTGGTTGAGTGGTACGAGTTGCTTACTTGAAATCCCTGTACATTTAGTCTTCTCTCATTGATTGAATGACATGGGTTCGAATTCTAATATACGAAATCAAAGAAATGAAATGAAATTAACAGCGGTGAATTGAAGTTTGGTTACAATTTTGTTCTCGTGCGCCCGTCATTCTATCCCTGACAAGAGGTACATGGTGGCCCTTTACCGCTCACATGAGTACCCTTTGCCATTATACAAGGTCAACAACAAGATTGCCGAAAACAAAGTAAACAGACATCGATAGTTAAGTCTATGTAGATACTAGGTGTTGTTTAAATGGTGGCAAAATGCATCAATAGAAAAAAAGATGCAGAAACGTCACTTACATTCACGCTCGTTTATTACAATACACATGGTCTAAATGTAATGACTGTAGCTTCATAAGCAAATAAATAGGTCAAACGGTCAAACTCAAGGTCATTAAAGTAAATTATTGAAATTTGTTTGAAAAACTGTAACTATGGTCCTAATTTTGTTGCCGTAGCCCCCCAAAGCAGTGAGTAGGTAAACAGGTCACATGCGAAAAACACTAAACACGTGGTTCAAACTTCCTCAGTTTAGCTTCAAAAACAAGAAAATACTTCAAAAAAGCGTGGCCGATTTGGAACCAGGGGCATAAATTGAAAATTCTTGGTAGCGGATCATTAGATAAAGCTATATATGAAATATCTATGCTTCGGACTTTTTAATTAGGGAGAAAAGATTTTTTTTAATTCGTATAAAAGAGTGTGTAAAATAATGACTCAAGAACGGGACCAATTTAGAGCCCTGTGGTACAAGCTGAACAATTTTGACAAAAGACAACTAGGTGATGCTACATATTAAATATCCCTTGGTCCTTTGATTTATGAAATAATATCCGTTCCAGCGGTAAACACTGACTTGGAGTGCTGATACGCAGTAATTAACCACGGAGGCCGGAGGCCGGAGTGGTTTATAACTGCGCATCAGAACGACAAAGAGTTGTTAACTAGGCGGTAATGACACTTAAAAGGGTGTCATTTAAATTCTAACATGACCAGATATTACAAGAGTGAATAGATGCAAAGCTTTATTTTCTACGCGGATATTTATTTCAGGTCATGCGGCACAATGTGACGTCATTTTGACGGCACATCGTTTTCCCGCGTTGTTTATGGCATGAGAACACATAATTGATCTACTCTTGTGTTTGTATATATACTCAGTTCCAAAAGAAAGTGTGCACTTGATTTCTGTGATTTTTCATCGACTACTTTTCTGAAAGCCTATATATTTGGTACCAAAATTGAGATCTGTTTACGTACAATATGGCAAACATTTTAGATTTTGCAATCGATCGATGACAAATACACATGAGATATAGTGTGCGAAAACTGAAGCCGATAAGAAGTGCACACTTTCTTTTAGAACTGAGTGTAGATACACAATCGTGAGTCATGTTAGAATCCGTATATAACGAATCCTTTGGGATGATTTATATTTGTTCCTTATATCCGGAGAATTGTATATCCATATAGCATTTTTATATCTGAAAAAGAGGGAATGGCATTAAGCCCATAAAATGTATTCCTTTTATCCATAATTTCGCTATCTTGAGTCGTTATTTACGGCGTTTACTGCAATTAATACGCCCAAGTCATACGTACGAGTTGGGATATAATAAGGATGTGAAAATGCAAAAGGAAGTATCCTACGGCCTGGTCACATGAACAGAATTTCAATCTATAAATTAATAAGATGAACCCATGGTCCATGTTGAGACATTGTAATTATTGCGGCAAAGTCCTTGAAAGTGTTGTTTTCATAAGTAGGTACACACTACGTGACCACCACTTTTTTAGGGAATATTCTTTTCTTCCGTCAATAAGTACCCTTTGATCCCATTTGTATATTTATTGTGTCCATTAAATTGATGTAATAAATACAATTATTGCCAATTTATTGCAGTGTAGTGAAACAATACGAATAGGTCATGTTGGCCCAAAGTCGCTAACCTAGACAAACATTTATTTTTGTTTGAAAACAACAACAAAAATGACTATTTCGGTATGGGGGTTACTTACTTTGTGTACATGTACCGTTTTAAAAAAGAAAACAATTATAGGCTAACGTATTTACATACCTCGTTCCAAACGAAAATGAAACACGTGAAAACTTTGTACAGAAGGCGGTCACTACAGTCTTCCTATTGCAATGCTCCTCGGATGCGCGTCCAGTTGAGCTGATAATGCACTCTATGTGTCACATATACAAAGGACACTGTGAATCAGCAATTTGTTAAAGAGAAAACATTTTTCTCATTATGAGTTACATTTATTGATTCATGTTAAACACATGTAAACATGCACTTAGTGGTCAGCGAGAATCAATTAAGCAGTAACAAAAACATAAACAAAATGGTTCGAATATTTCCTTCCCGTATATAAGGACAACTTGGACTAGATATAATCATCAAAAGAACAAAATGAACAAGTTGTTATTGGCGGTTCTTGTTACCGGCATGGTCCTGGTAGGACTTACGTATTTTGCTGATGGTAAGTTTTGACTTTTAAGTTATGTAAATTTTCTAAAGTTATATTACTTTTCATAATGACCATATTACACATCGGTCAAGAAAGATGCACAATGCTTTAAAAATCTATGATTATTTTGAAAGCACGTAAGAAGTAGGACCGGCTATACCGAGTTTTTATTCACGGATAGAAATGAAAATGTATTTAAGGAAGTTGGTGAATTTTCACATTCTGTCTTGGACAGTTGAAATTTTACACTATATATTCATGGAATATAATTCTACATATTCATATATTTAAGTAATACATATCCATATATTTCAGTAATACATTATTTTTATATTTCTGTAATACATAAATATTTCAGTAATTTGACAATAGCGGAAATACATATTCAAATATTTCAGAAATAAATATTCATATATTTAAGTAAATAATACATAATCATATGTTTCTGTAAAACATAAATATTACAGTAATAGATATTCAAATATTTCAGTGATACATATTCATACATTCAAGTAATACATATTCATATATTTCGGTTGTAACTTTGGAAGCATTGTTTCTTTTGGGATTAAAAACCTGTAAAAATGTCTTTTAAATTCTTTTCAGCAGTATAATAACTCTCATACATAAGCAAAACATATAAACTGTTAAAGGGGCATACATTGTACCCTACATCTTGGATCAATTAAAAAAAATCAAAACAATTCTTATTCAAACAATGGAAAAGATCGCCACTAAACCTGAAAATTTTAGCTAAAAATTTCAACATACATCAGTGAAATTAGCATAATTGTGCGAGTTGTAGTTCTGTAAAACCTTCGTCAACATCTGTTTCATTACATTTGAATGGATAGTGATTTTTATTTTATGCTAACTAATAAAATACTATGTTATATCAGTGAACTATAGAGTGATGAGGGGGAGAGGAGGAAGGGGGGAGGGAGAGAGAGGGGGAAGAAAAAAAAAAAAAAAAAAAAAAAAAAAAAAAAAAAAAAAAAAAAAAAAAAAAAAAAAAAAGGAGGGGGAGGGGGGAGGGAGGAGAAAAAAAAAAAAAAAAAAAAAATTTTTTTTTTTTTTTTTTTTTTGGGGGGGAAAAAAAAAAAAAAAAAAATATTTTTTTTTTTTTTTTTAAAAAAAAAAAAAAAAATTTTTTTTTTTTTTTTTTTTTTTGTTTAGAGGGAGAAAAAAAAAAAATTTTTTTTTTTTTTTTTTTTTGTTAATGGGGGAGGGGGGGGGGGGGGGGGGGGGGGGGGAGGGGGAGATTTTTTTTTTTTTTTTTTTTTTTTTTTTAGGAAGAAGAGAAAGAGGAGGAATTTTGGAGGGGGGGGGGGAAAAAAAAAAAAGAAAAGGTGGGGGGGGGGGGGGGGGGGGGGAGAAGGGAGATGGGTGTTTGGGGGGGGGGAGAAAAAAAAAAATATATTTTTTTTTTTTTTTTTTTATATAAAAAAAAAAAAAAAATTATGGGTTATAAAAATGGGGGGGGGGGGGGTTTTTTTTGGTTTTTTTTTTTTTTTTTTTTATTAAAAAAAAATTTTTTTTTTTTTTTTTTTTGGGAAAAAAAAAAAAAAAAAAAAAATTTTTTTTTTTTTTTTTTTTTTTTTTTGAAATTTTTTTTAAAAAAATTTTAAAATTTTTTTTTTTTTATTTTTAAAAAAAAAATAAAAAGTTAAGTTAAATTCTTATAAATCGCTTTCCAAAGAAGGCAGGTTACTTAATGAAATTTTATCGAGTTTTTGAAACTTAGTAGTTTAATACACAAATGTAGTTTTAGGTTTTCAAGAATATTACTGATTGGTTCAAACAAAAATATATATTTTTAGGTCCACAGGAAGATTTGTCATTACTTTTTGCATGCGTTTTTATACTGTATATGTAAATGTATTATAAGGCAATAAATTTGCTATTTTAAATTACTGTTTTTATGCCAATAAAGATTATGTTATGTTATGTTATGTTATGTTCTGTTATTTAAGAGCTAAGTACGCCTGTAGACGAGCATAATGTCGTCGTCACGTGTAATAGTTAGTCATGTAATTATACTCCCTAATTCAGACTTATTTAATTACTGCGTGTTTTTGTGTGTCCGACGAAACCATAGAAATTTCCAAACTTTCTGAGAAAAAAAAGCACTTAAATAATGATGAGTATTTATTTCCAGGGCAAGGTAACTACATGATACGGGGCGGCGGTGGATATCCAGGAGGTGGATATCCGGGTGGTGGATATCCGGGAGGTGGATATCCTGGAGGTGGATATCCAGGAGGTGGATATCCGGGATATCCTGGGAATGGAGGGTACCCTGGATACCCAGGAGGGGGCGGTTATCCAGGGGGCGGACACCACGGCGGAGGTAGATACTGTCAATGTCGCAGGCAAGTTATTTCTGAAAGTACTTCTGAAAGCAACGTAAATGCCCCCAAATTACACTTTTGTATCGGTGTTATTAAATATTTGAATAATTGTACATTTTGCATTTTAAAAGATATTTGACTTGTGTTATCCTTTCTAAATGTAAACTGTGATTCTGTTTTATGAGACAGAAAATAGATAAATGACTGTTAAACTGGTATTCGATTTCCCAAGTTCCAACTTTATACATTGTACTACCAACCTGCTTACAGTCTGTAGCTTTATTATTCATTTTACTGTACATCACTATTTCATTTAAAGCTGCTCGCTCACAGTTGCCATTGAAAAGAAAGAGAAAAAAAAGACATACTAAATATTATTTGGTAGCGTATTATTTCAAATCTACAGATATACTTTACAGGAATGTATACTGGAGCCTTTTTATATGACTATATGTTCCAAAATATGTTATTTTCATACAGTTTGAAGAACTTTATTTTTTTTACCAAAATCTGAGAGCGAGCAGCTTTAAGACTAAAACACAGAACTAAATATGGAACAGTAAGATCGACAGCCTTAAAGGATTTTTATTCCTTTACCTGTTAAATGAATTATTAATTGAAACTGTAGGTCACGGCATGTCATAAAGATTCAACTCTTCTAATTTTAATGTTAATTCCAGATACTGTTTCCGCGGTGAGAGATACGCCGGTAGATGCCGCAGACCGTGGCGCAGGCGTCACTACGGACGAAGACTGGTTAGATGCTGTCCGAGATATGGACCGTACCACTAAATATTACGGTACATATATAATTTACAATTAGTGCAATTGATACGTGTGTACGGGTTTCTTTCACATTTTTGAATCAATTAAATGCGATACTATGATACCGATACATGTAAATATGAAATTTTAGGGCTGGTTTTCAAGTGTTTAGTTGTATATAGTACGATAGTATACCAGTTAATAAACGATCTGTTAGAGAGATATTGTGATCATATTAATCGCCGAAAATATAACTGAAACAGTTGAAATGGATTGTATCGGTATAAAAAACATGAAAAGTATGGTGGCATATTTCTTCATAACATAAACCAGGAAATATCTCACTTAATTCCAAAATTATCTCGAAAAAGAGAAATTGTCATGAAAAAGATATTTTTCGCAAAACTTTTTATTTTCAGCTTCATAATAATTCCAATTAAAAGTGAAGAAAATTATGACAGTATGATAGTGCCCATTAAAATGAAAGACAGTGCATATTTGACTGAAAAGCATTTATGATTTCATCAGTATAGCTATTAAAAAACCCAGTTTTTTACTGTGTACACTTTAGACTCTAAAGTACATTGTTGTGTAATACATTGCACTTTTTCTTGATTTTCCGTTTCAGTCAAGATTAGGTGATAAAATGTATCACTACGAATGTTATTCATAATGTATTGCGACTCTGTTAATATGACGAAAGATACACTATCTGAAATTGATACTTGTGCTCTCAAGCGCACATATATATGTATACAATTGTGAATAATTTGTTTAACTATATTAATATTTTGAAAAGTTTTCTACTCGTCTATAGTTCTTACATATCATACATGTATTATAATCTGAAATATCTTTTCGGGAAATAAACCTCTTTACATAGGAATATGAATATTCTTCCGCGGTCCACTCAAACATAGTTCCTTTTAGAATATCATTTTCCTCAATGTTTAAAGACACTTTCATGGCAGATTTTCTTTTGTTTGTTGTTGAGTTGTGAAAAGGATCAACTGCATGTGATTTTAATCCTATGACCAAATCTGATGTGTCAGCTAAAACGAAAGTGGGTTAGGGTATTCTTGCATGCCTACTCGCAGATATATTTTGTGTACAGCACATGTTCCAGTCACTTGACCAGGACATGCAGCTTTTCGCTTCTTTTTTGTACATAAATAGATCTTTAAAATATGGGTAGTCTTGTCAGACGTGAAACACTGGAAATCATGATGACACGTAGCTGTATTTAAGCACTTTTATATAGAAAACAGTAGAAACTACATTAATTTTATAGTTTCCAAACCTTCACAGTATTTTATGTAAAAGTGTCCGAAGTTACCCGAATGCCCGAAATTACCCGGATCGACCCAAAGTGTATTACTAATGTAGTCAATGAATTCCCTTCTTTTTCAGGTAGGCCGATTGTGATGACAGCAAATGGAAACCATCAACTGTCCATCGCCTAAATATACTGTTTATTGGTGTGCTGTCATGATTTCTTTTGTAATAAAGTGTTTGAAAGTGTCACAGATTCTTTAAATGAGACCAATTGCATTCTTTTCTTTTCTTTCTTGTTCGTATGTAACCATCAATTAAGCAATAAAATAAGAAATGAACTATATTTCCGTGTACAGAAATTGAACGGCTATCAGCAATTTACGTTCACTTTAGCCCCAACAAGTCTTAGCCCTAAAGACCAAGTGTCTCAAATGGACCTGTTCATCTTTCAATTGGACAGTCTAATTTATCATTCAAAGGTAGCTTACTGAACATTGACTGTCTGAGTAGCTATCAATGCAGATCATGATCACTTTGTACGGGTGTGCAAGGTGATCACGATACACACTGTTCGCAAAGGCAAAATAATTCGCCGCTAGCATGGTAAGAGTTAAAGAACTGGACTACGTATTTGCAAGGAGTGTAAACTCGACTCGATTCAGGCTTTCTTCACAATCGAGCTTAAATGAATAAGTATAAACTAAACTCGATTCAGGCTTTCTTCACAATCGAGCTTAAATGAATAAGTATAAACTAAACTCGATTCAGGCTTTCTTCACAATCGAGCTTAAATGAATAAGTATAAACTAAACTCGATTCAGTTTATAGTTTTAGTTTATACTAATTTGTGAAGGAAGCTTGAACCTAATCGAGTCACTCTCGAGTCCGCTTCCCTGGAAAATCCAGTACTGGTGTCATATGAGGAAGTACGGTCGTGACCCTAGTTGGGCTTGAACTCGCAACCCCCAGGTTGAGCGGCAGACACTTGAACCTCTACACCACCCTTTAGTATTTTAGGTATTTTTAGGCGATGTCTACCAAATCACCAAACATTGGAAGGCCCAGTAATACACACCCATTGTTCATCACATAGTTAGGTCGCTAAGCACTACGCCCTTGGTCACGAGGATAATACCAATTTTATCCTCCTACACTACTATAATTACAGTCAACTCTGTCTATAACGAAATAGCAAAATTTCGGATATAAGGAACGAATTTTCTGGACCCGATGTTTTTTCCTTCTTCATTTAATATGAAAATGCCATACACGTATAACAAACTCCGGGTATAAAGAACAAATTTAAACGGTCCCAATGAGTTCGTTATACTGAAATGAAAGGAAAGCAGTATATTCAAATTGGCGTTTATTAATACATTATCACAAAATCATTCAGAGAAATGACAAAAAGTACATTTTTAAAAGACATTTAAATATAATAATGCATGTTATCATACATATTTAATTTCCATTGACTGAGTAGGTTACAGAAGTGACAATACTTAAATTTTGTATGCTTTTCAACGAAATGTGTCATGCGATGTTATTCTACAATTTTTAACTGTTCCAAATTACAAGTTGAAATAAACAAAACAGTCATTAGCAACACGAAACAGCATCATTTGACATGAAATAAAATGTTTAAAGATACACTTGTGTCTAGCAGACAACAAAAGCTTTATACATTAACATGCACCATTTTCGATGATGTTGTTGTCTTTTTGAGCGGGAGTTTTTTTTCAAATTTACAATACTAATGTGGTGATGTTTTGTGCCAAAAAGAAAGTTCAAACCAGTAGGGTTTTTTATCACTTACTTATTCTTTAATAGAAAAAATGGTACTCTATGAGAAGAAACAAGTGTTTTGAAGCATTTCAAACTTCCGCAAAGGAGGCAATTATGCACTAGATGACACCGGAATCACATTTAAGTATTACAATGACATTATTGAATATAAAAAAAAAAACAATAAGAAACTAACATTCATTACGTCATAATTGTGTAGACTGTATAATCTGCGGTACATGAATATGCGTCTGCTCCGACATGATTTTGCTCTCGACAATTACTTTGACCGGAAGAACAGCGCGAGACATGTCACGGCTGCGGCATACACTTCACAAGCCATAGGCAGGAATCTGGAATAAGCAAAACGAACTAATATAACTATAGGTGCTACCTATCAACGGGAAAACAGAATACATTAATTAATTTGTAACTGTTATCATAATAAGGTCATACACCACATTTACTACAGTCTAAGCAAAAAAAAAAAAACGAAAAAAAAACACCAAGCATTAAATAACTTTCCCTATAATGGTAAGATGACGTCCATTAAACAACTCTACAGATTGTGGTCAGTAGACGCTTTTTGGATAACGCACCGCAACGATTACCTCCCCTTACAGTGGGGGAACTGCGCCAATTCAGTGTTCCTGTCAAAATTGTGGAAATCCTTTTACATATAATGAATTACTTTTTAAAAGTTTAAAAAAATCATTACGTTTAATAACTAGTGATACGCTGGTTGTTGAAGAATGAAAAATTGGAAAAGAGTTGTTTTCGGAAATGTTTTAGTCATTACCACCGGAAGTCGAAATCCAAAATGGCTCCTGTGAAGGAGAACCTAAATTCATCTTGGACGTATATTGAAATTATTGTAAATTTATTTGACATAAAATTCATGAATAATTTTTTAATTAACGTGCAACCTATAGACGGGAAAACCCCGGTTTTTCCCGTATTACAATGGACTGCATACCGTTCCCTACTTCAACAAGAATTTTCCGTACGACAGTGCGCTCGACTAGTCTCAGTGCCTACCAATAAACTAAAACTTTTGGCAGTAGAAGACAAAACAAGAATATGTGTGTTTTCAAAGTGTAAACCAGGGCCGTAAGTAGCAGGATATAAATTCAAGAGTTATCTACACTGCAGCAAAGTTTCAAATTAATAATTTGCGAAGTTACAGAGATATGTGCATGACAATGATTGCACACAAGACTTCAAAGTCACGGAATCACTTTGAATTTACTGACCATGTAAATTATCTTGGTAAAATATGAGCTTCTTGTAATTGTGGTCTTGGAACTTTAACTAGAGATTTTCTAAGTACAGTTGATATATGTTTGACAAGAGTTATTTAATTTTGTTTACATACGATGGTACGCAAATATTCCCACTTTTAAAGTAATATCTCAAATGGTAAAGAAAAAAAATTGTTGGTACGAACAACTTTGCGAAAATGCCATAAATCAAGTCTATGACTGAATAATTTATTTAATAACACGCTAAAAGCTAGATTTTAATTATATTTGACAAGTAAAGCATAGTATTTACATGTATAGTATTATAGTATTGTAGTGTAAAGTTTCCTCCTACATGACAGCCAGATTCGAACCATTTCTGCAAGCCGGGTAACGGACGTACCAAATATTGCATAGCAAA
Source organism: Saxidomus purpurata (assembly GCA_022818135.1). NCBI lineage: Eukaryota > Metazoa > Mollusca > Bivalvia > Venerida > Veneridae > Saxidomus > Saxidomus purpurata. The sequence goes on from JAFMSR010000004.1 coordinate 11,594,180, forward strand.
CATATAACCAATTCCCTGAGAAGCCCTGAAATTGTAATTTAACAAAAAAGAACATTTTCAATGTAGTTAACTCGCTTTCCTAGACACAAGGTCGCTTGGGTCAAGGTAAAAAATCACAGCATTTTCTAGCGGATTTAGTTCGCACGATACGAGATATAATTAAAACAACTGTCCAATCAAAGCTGAAGATTAAATATTCAAGCTCTATACTTTATATAACATCAAATATGACATTAGACCTTCTGAAAGTTATTTTCAAAACGTAAGAGGTTTTTCTTGTTTAACCGACAATCGCGTTTCCGTCAGTGATGTATTTCGGCGATCAACATACCCACAAATAATACAAAGCCCTGAGCTAGTTGCCATGGAAACAGGATATGTGACTGCTACATCCAGCTCCATTGAGACAGGATAAATTACAAGACCAAAACCTCCAAATGCTGACGTCACTGCCACCCATATGTGCTGATCATGTTCCCGAGAAACGTATAAGGATTTATAAAGTAGGTTTTAACATCGTCCAAGAATGAATAAGAGTTCTTTAATAGTATCAAATTTCATTTTTCATCTATCAGTTATGTCCTATTTCTAGTAATGCTTCTACAAATTGTACAATCTGATCAAAATATTCATTGGTCGCAAAGGCAAACTCAGTTGCTGACAGCATCATAAAGGTTTAAAACGTGAATGCGTTGTTTTGTTTGCTTTGTTTTTGGAGGTAGAGGTTAACACCCTTTTAATATACATATGGACATTACCCCTTCCTTCATGAGCATCATCTGTGACAACACCTACATATAACAACAACTTTGTCCCATATAGAGAATATGACCAGAAAACAGTGAGAGGATTTATGAATTCAAGTCAGGGACCATAACATGTGGATATATTATGAATATATACCAGTACAAAAGCGATGCCTGCTAAGCAAGCAAGACCATAAGAAACTTTGAGGGTTTCGTCCAATGTCTTTGTCTTATCCACATAAAATTATATAGAGGCAAATACTGTTCCAGTAATAATCGTTAGTGCGCCACATAGTCCTGCAAACTCCTGAAAAAAAAGGCAGTAAAGTGTTTAAGGAAAGAGCAACATAATCTCCATTCAATAAATCCAACAAGAAACAAAAAAAATACCTTTAGATACTCATTTAATTTTCAAACGTTGCAACAACACAACACGTTAGACCAGGTTTTGGTTTGATGTAGAGTCAAAACTACTGATTATCAGATACTTTGAATGCTGTTGTTTACTTCGAAATCAGCGATGATTGCTAAACATGTAACTACCTACATCTTGTATATCAAAAATGGTTCTAAGAACTAATGTTGAGTAGATCTAAATTTAAGATTTAAGATCTAAATTACTAAATTTAATAACCTTTTTCCAGCAATAATACATATAACCTACGCTCCATTTCTGACAAAAAAATAGTTTTACCAAAAATACGCACTAATTATCTAAAAGCTAGCTTTTCTTATTCCAGTGTAAATATATGGAATAACATACCTACGAATATTCGATCTCTTCCATCACTAATTTTATTTAAGAGAAATTACAAAAACTATTTGATGCAAAAACACAATTAAGACGTCCATAGAGTCTATGGTATAGACATGATCATTATGATGTTTGTAGTAAAACATCCTCCAAAATTTTTTACATTTTCAAATTATTTCATTTAATACATTATATTTCTGAACATAGAAGTTTATATGTGATGTGTATGCATGTATATAAGATTTATCTGAAGTGTTTGTCAAAGTCTTATTGAAAATTATCACACGATGTATCTGTGTAAATTTTTATTATGATGTTGTTTTTTTCTGTTCAAGTTTTTTTGAACTAGGTTAATGATATTGATAATTCAATATATCTATATTTTTTATTGTTGTAGAAGGTCACATTGAAATATTATGTATGTGTATTGTTTATATGTATCTAAATGTGCATCCTTCGTTATCATTATTATTATAAATAGAAGTTTTTCAAACTGAAATTATCTACTGACGTCACTCTTGACGTTTCAAAACTTGCGTCGATGTCACGTCTTACTGTTAAGAAATTCTTCTCTTTTGATGCTTGTTTTAAAGGAAGAAAAATATATAAACAAAATAATATTCCTCACGGGCAATTTATTACCTTTCCTTCAATTTAAACTTTTTATTATTAAATAAATGCATTTTCAAAATTGTTAACAATAATTGTTTTTTTTATAGAACATTCGAAATGCATGCACTCTTTTTTTACAACTACATTTTACATTGTATAACTGTACCGTAACTTTTTCCTAATATATTAAAATTTTGTCCTCATACGTTTTATATTGTACCTCTTCTCAAATTCACCGTATGAACGTTCTTGGTATAAATGCTATTTATAATATTACAACATGAATATTGCAGGGCACTCCTATTTGGTACAAGCAAACAATCGAGTAGATCTAAATTAACTAACTTCCAAGTAATCATAAACCATTTAAACCCCAATCCTTACTCTAGATCTAACATTTGTGTATTTTACTTCCTCTTTTGCGGAAAACAAACATTCCACACTTTAAATCGATAGAGGACGTTACGGATATCTAAATAAAGGTATGTTTATTTCGAAGCATTCTTAAACAAAACGCGTTAAGTTTAAAATTAATTGTTGTAGTTCAGACACAGTAGATATTGAGTTTAAAAAATATACATTAAATGTGCTAACGAAATTTTTGAATGAGAATATTTACTTATAACAGATGCACAGTTATGATCAATAACCCTGTTGAGAATACTCGTAAATATGTTTATATTTGGGTTGATAAATATATTGAGATTACAGTGTATCAAGAGTGCATACTCGTCAATTTTCTCAGTCGACCTTGCATATACGGGTTATTGTAGATCAAGAAGAGATACATGCCAGGTTATTGTGACCTATACATGTACCTGTAATTTAACCAGCTTATAGCTCGATATGCTTTTATCTTGTTAACCACAAACCGTATTTGCATAAAAACGTCACGTATTCATTTTCATTTTTCCTCACGGCTCCTGTTGATCGGGCTCATGAAATTGCTTTGAGGTTTTGATCTTGTTCGAGTGAGTCTTGTCCCTGATGCATGTAAAATAGCATATCTACATTTTACCACAGACCAAGATGTCGTCTGCCAACACACTGGTTGTTGCGATAGACTTTGGAACGACATATAGTGGGTACGCATACTCGTTCAATTCAGACCAGACCAATGTAAAAACGGTAAACAAATGGTCAGGCAAACTCGACTCCCAGAAAACACCTACAAGCATACTACTAAATCCTGCTCGAGAATTTCACTCGTTTGGATACGACGCGGAAGAAAAGTATGCAGACTTGTTAGAGGACGATGAAGCAGAAAATTGGGCTCTGTTTCGGAGAATAAAGATGTGTCTTTACAACAAAGAGGTACGCAAATCTTACAACACGCAGTATAATCATATGATATAATAACCTTTATCTAAAGTCGGCAAAATACATACAACTGTCATAAGCTAAGACGGGCTTTTGAACTGACCGCACAGGCTTTCGCATATGGTGGCCTTACGCAATTTTATTAAAGTGTTAAAAGCATCAAAAGTGACCGTCATGATCTTAGAAAAGTAATTTAGCGTTAATTTATATTTTATTCTATATTACGAGTCACAAGTAAAGATTCATGAGTCTGTTTTACAATTTATGTTTCAGACTGCCTTTCACTACATGTTCATACTTACATCAAATGACTTCTATTAAGTATGCACATATAGTGAAAGTATGCATACCAATCTAAGTCAAAGTTCTTGTCAGGGGTACTCTCATTTATATCTGATGGAAGTACTAACTCGGTTCAGGTTGTTCCTCACACGTTGGCAAAGAATAGTTGATACCTGTCTCACCCGCCTGCTTGTAGCTCGATATGTTTTTATTTTCACCCGTACAGTTATGCAGAGTGGCCTAGTTGAAAAGTAATATAACGTTAAATATTTATATTCATACTGATTTAATTAGTCACTATGTCGTGAAATTCTCACGGGATACATACGACTAAATGTTTTCAGAGTCTTTCTGAGAAAACCGAAATCCTGGACATCACAGATACCATCACAATGCCGGCAATGAAAATATTTACCATGGCCATCAAGTTCCTTAAGGACCATGCCATTGAAACAGTAAAGAACCCTAGAAATACAGGACCAGAAGGCAGGAATATCCATGAAGGAGATATATATTTTGTCCTCACAGTGCCGGCTATATGGGACGACAGGGCGAGGCTGTTTATGAGAACAGCTGCTGTGAGAGTAAGTACACAAGGTAGCACCGCTACTATAATTACATCCGCTTTTGATACCTTTCCATAATCAAATCAATGAATAGATTTAACGAACTGCATAAACAGTATGAAGGTACATGTAGATAAAAGTACATGCAAGGAAAAGATTAAATTATGTTTAGTTTATTTTGTATAGTTTATCTACAAATGTATGAACACCAGGTAATTTCCTTAGTTTTATGTTGAGTATTGAATCGGTTGTTGAGCACGACAATCTAAAATATTTATGACCAAATTACAAAATTTGATATGACAGATATGCACCGATACACATCACTTTTCAACGAGAGAGAAAAGAAAAATACCATATTTACAGTACCATGACGGTTTATAGTACATGTAGTTGTTATTTTAAGCTCAGTTTAAAAATGTGCAATACTCCGGTGAACAAATTGCAAAAAATAGCTAGTGAGCGAGAAAATGTTGCTGCAGTCGTATTAAGTTCGCTTTTGCCCGGAAGTTCGTAACCTTTCAACCACCAATGAAATGACGAGTAGAATGTATAACACTTTTTGAAATGTGAAATTTACGCTGTAAGGCACCTTCTGATCGGATAAAACCGGGTGCATAGAATGACCGAAATCAACCGAAGTCCGGGTGCAGAGAATGACCGAAAACAACCGAAAAAGACTGAAAAGGGACCGAAAAGCAGTTTATGCAGAATGCTCGATGATAACTGCCGAGTAAATCAATATCGATTCCATATCTTACAGCGCATTCGTTCGAATTTGTTTAGCAGTAAATTATTATTCGTTTGATATAAAAAAATTGTTGATTAAGGATTAATAACTATTACTCGTCAAATTGTATATGTTATTTTAAGACAGTTTACTTTCAATTTCTATACATAGAAGTGCGGAATTGTTCGGAAATTACATGAAACGAAGAGGGATTACTTTATAAATTACATAGGTATATTGTAGATATGTAATACAATGTAGGCTCAAATAATGTAAATCAAGACGTTTCAACTACACTTAGCATGCGAAAACACAACAATGCCAATAAAACAGTTTTCATCCAGACCTAGATTATGACATACCACACTGATAATCACAAATCCATAGAACATTGTCTTTCGACAGCGAGGTTCAAACCCTCAATGAGACCCAAAGTTATTTACGTTTACAGTAAGTATAATACACAATTTCGAACATAAGTTTGTGTCCAAAGTGGTCTTATATGATTATTTTATATCTCTAAATTAGGCAGGGATTCGAGAAACAAAACTAGGATTGGCTTTGGAGTCCGAGGCGGCATCAGTATGGTGTCAGAACATTCCGCTTGTAGTGCAACATGGGAAGAAGTGCGATCTTTCTACTGTAGGCTCTAAATACATGGTGGTAGATATTGGAGGTATACAAGGATTCGATTTTTATTTCTGTTATCTCTATTAAACTCTCGATTTAAACGATTTTCCCTCAGAGTAGAGACCTTTAAAGTCCCGTTTTCACTTTGGATGTAAAATAACAGTTATCTCCCTTTTTTCGTGACGCCATTTGCAAAATTCAGGGGAGGTCGCTTTTACTAATAAGCTCACGTTTTACCAGGAAAAACGTTTTACCGGTGAAAATGACCGTAATTTGTACATTCTTGACTATGCTTTCTAAATCGAAAGTTTTAGAGTAAACAAAACAGTCCTTTCATTGTTGTATCCGTACATGTATATAGAGGAATACTGAAAGTGATAATACAGCTTTAAAATATGAGTAATGCTCCTTCCATAATATGCCTCAATAGCAAATACAGTTATTGTAGAAACTTTTTACTACGCATACTTAAAGCTGCTCGCTCTCAGTTACCGTTGAAAGATTTTTTTTTTCAAATTGACATATTTATTCATAAATATAAAACTAAAGGCTAAAATCAAAATATAAGCAAAAATCTTGGTAGGATTTTGCAGATATCGATTGCAAATATATCGGTTACACGGCACCGCTACACTATATTTTTATATTAAATTTCAAAAGCGTTTGCACCGCTTTTAAATTTGGTAGCGTATTTTTTGAAAAGAGATATACGTGGCAGGAATTAATACTGGAGCCTTTTTATATGACCATATGTTCTAAAATATGTTTTTTGCATACAGTTTGAAGAACTTTTTTGTTTTACCAAAATCTGAGAGCGAGCAGCTTTTAAATAAATAGAATTTATTAACACAATGATCATAACATGTTGTTATATCAAATGATAATAAATATAAAAATTGGTAATATTGATACATGTACATGTAATATCTAATAGGTGGAACCGCTGACATCACAGTGCACGAGAAGCAATCTGATGGTAAACTACGAGAATTGCTCAGTGCAAGCGGCGGTGATTGGGGCGGCACGCAAGTTGATGAAGCATTCATTCACATGCTTGAAGACATCATGGGTAAAGGAGCAGTAAATCAGTTCAAGAAGGAATGTATGGCTGACCTGTTCGACCTTTTCAGGCAGTTTGAGATGGTTAAGAGAACAACAGACCCAACAACAGACGGAAAGTTGAAGATACGTCTGCCCGAATCACTGCGAAACATCGCACGTGATGCGAAGAGGTCTGCTTTCCTAACTTCTCTTCTAAATTCTATCGAACGTTTGAAACATGAGGGTGTGTCGATTGAAAAAGATAAATTGAGAATCGATGCAGATAAAGCTAGGGAGATGTTTGCGTATTCTGTACAAGGTACGTGTAAAAGAATCCATGAGATTTTGGATGATTCAACGATAGGGCCTGTGGGGACTATATTGGTTGTTGGTGGATTTTCAGAGTCAACCGTTGTACGAGAGGCACTGAAAAGACAATTTGCTGATGTATCTATTGTCTTTCCACCCGAAGCAAGCCTTGCTGTACTGAAAGGTGCAGTATTATTCGGGCATCAGCCAAAAATGATCGCCAGTAGAATTGCAAGATTTACATACGGCTTGATGTCTGAGGATGAATTCGATGAAAGCAAGCACAAAAAGAAGTATAGGAAATACATCAGCGGAAAACCTATGTGTACAAAACTTTTCCAAATCCTTGTCAAGAAAGGAACAAGCGTAACTAATGGAGAAAGGATAGTTGTCAAGCGCCAGCCAAAGCTGGATGATCAAAATTGCATGACGTTCGACATGTTCCTGTGCACAAAACCACGCCCAGTGTATGTGGATGAACCAGAATGCAAACATCACGGAACAGTGAAGAAACGACTGGCCCCAGATGATCGGGAAGTGGAGACCACCCTTTTGCTAAAAGACAACGACATGTTCATTGAGATGAGGTATATCAAATCCGGAAAATGTGACAGCAAGCGCTTTGACTTCATGTAATAAAATCTTATATTACAAACGTAACCTCTGTAATATTTCACATTGCAATATAACGGGAGAAAATGCTGTTGTTGTATTACATCCTTATTTGGAAAATGCCCAACTTGGTTAGAAAGTACAACAGTAAAATAATTCAATATACATGTATATATGTACGTACTTATTCAACTAATCATAAATGCAAGAGGTCGTCTATTTTCCGGGAGCCAAACCGCCGCTAGTCTAGTTTGCATCATCATAATGAATTTTTCTGCACGCGCTATCAGAACGTGGCCAATCAGAACAATTGAAAATTTATAGTCGGATGGCGTTATATCCATAGCACTTATGTTCCAAATAAGTGACCCGATATCATTCGCACCTGCGGAAAATATCAGCTGAAACAAAAACAAACAAGTTTTTGATGACACTCGGGTCAATAATTAATGTTCTTATTGAAACGAATGTTCCGAAAATGCGTTCATGAGCAGATGCTTTGTAATAAATTGCAAAATAATAAAATGTTAAAAAATGCTGTTCAGGATCAAATGCTTCGTAACTAATTGCAAAATGATAAAATGTGAGAAAACTAGGATTGGTTTTTGATAAACAACGTTACCTACTGATGATTCAGACCATGTTTGATGAAACTCATACAAGGGGTTTTCGAGAAGACTTTTTATGAAGACTTGGCAAAGTGAAGTGGACAGACGGACACATAGGGGGCAAGGGAAAAACAATATGTATCCCTCCTAAACGTAAGTTTATCAGAAAGAAAATAGCAAAACACGTGCATAACACGTGCACATTTTCAGGCATGTATACCTACAGAAATACAAACAAACAAACGTGAAAAAGTCATCATAACTGCCAATCATTTGCCATGTTGGGTAATGTCAATAAGACAAATAAACAAGCACAACGTTCATCAACCCCAAAGTAAAAGTAAAATCAGAAGACGCACTATAAAGTATAACAGAAGCTGTATATGAAGAAGCGCGCTCGACTTTTCACACTGCTTACACAAAAAAAAAAAAACGCTAAAAAAATGTTGTCAGTAAAAGGCAAAACAAGAATACAACTTTCAAACATGTATCTCGAATGGTTAAGTCAGACAGTGGACTGGAACGCAAAACTTGCAGAAATGTTATGTCGATTAATGTCTTAGGCCACACCAAATTAAAAACTTGTTCATCTGATCTTTTTTGAAAAAAAAATTAAGGCGGCGAGCGAAAGCAAAATAAATATTTATTTTTTTACTGCTGAACAAATTATGAGCTAGCGAAGAAAAATATATGTAAACACAATGCATACATTGTATTCATACGGGGCTGATTAAAAAAACTTGTCCATCATAGTTTGCATATTCAAGTTTCGACATACAATTTTGGATTTTTAGTGAGCAGATGCGCAAAATATGCACGTAGTTTAGACAAAAAATTAATAGGTAAATTCAGATACCAAATGTTCGTCAAACTGAAGCTTTACGGGCTCTGGCCAATACGAATGCCCTCAGCCAATAACAGGGCCAATATCAAATTACTCATTTAATAGAATATACTATACAAAATAAGAAACTTCCGCTAAGTTTGCTTGGACATTGCTGGATGAAAACATAACGGTGGAATCATTATATATGCGTTTAAAGAGTGTTCCATGATGCATCGTTTAGTGCAAAAATGATGGCCAAAGGGTAACAGAACGAGGGGAAAATTTTGACCAAGTGAGGTAGGGACTAGAAACAAAAATAACACTTGATAACGGGTATGACCACCTCTTATTAGGACTTTTAGCGGACCAGCCATTATTGACATCAATGTTATTTGTTATAAAAAGAATTACAGTGTCTATAGCTGTATGAGATGTGGCATTATCATGCTGAAAAATTAAGATATTGGCGTTGTTGTGGAACAGATGAATGATGCCTGCTAAAAGTCCTTATCTCAACCTAATCGAGCACGCCTGTGTTATTCTGGAAAGAAGAGTGAGGCGTCGTCCCAACCCAGCTGCTTATGTCAAGAACATTGTTAAGCGGTCACCCAGGAATGGAACAATATTCCACATGTAGAAATCGACACTTCAGTCAATTCTATGCTCCGGTGATACACTGCAGCGGTCAACTGAAGCGGTGATCGTACCCGTTATATAACAATGATTCCAGTGTTTTGTTTTCATGCAGCAATGTCCAAGCAAACTTAACTGACGTTTCTTATTTTGTATAGTTTACAATGAAAGATAACAATTCTATGCTATATTATCAACTGTTATCTAGTAGTTTCCCTTTAGTCGCACAATACTGGGCCTTGACTATACACATATACAAGAAAGGATAACGCATGTAATATCATAAAAGCATAATGCATGTAAAAGAAAAAAAAACATGCTATATTTTCAATTGTTCCCCCTTTGTTTATAGTCCCGGCCGACCGGGGGTGGGGCAGGGGAGGGGGGGTCTTGCCATGCTCCTGAGAGGTACAGGTTGAAGAGAGGCAGATACAGGAACAAAGGAATCCGGTACCATAGGGATGTCTTCTACGAATGGACCCCTTGATTCTTTTTACATGCCCGGTATATAGCACTGATACACGTGAGACTTCCTCTGGGTTTCTAACCAGTTCATCTCTAGATTGGTGGGAAACACTAAAAAGCGTTCGCTCTCGTTTCTATTGCTATCACCTTTTATCCAGTTTACTTTCTTTAATTGTATAAGACTGGGCCAACACTATTCGTTGTATGACAAGAAGAAAAGCTGCTGCAACTAGCAGCAAAGAAGATAGCGTTGCACAAGGAAATTATGCTGACTTTCATTAAAGGCAGAACTGTATACTTCGATTTACAGAGAGACATAAACAATCGACTGATTTTCTCCGCTAACAAAAGGCGCCATATTGGCCCTACATCGCTCATTTTAGTGCATGGCCTGCTTTTAACCCAATGTGATCTAAAATCAACCCTGATCTATATGTGGTCCAGACTTAGTTTAGTGATAGTCTTACAGATAACACCTCGTACTAAATACATGGGACATCATTCACAAATTATAGCAAAAATACTATATGGAATGACATTCCTTTAAATATACGTACTTCGAAAACTCTTTAAACGTTCAAAGGAAATTATAAGCATTATTTTTTGTGTGTATGATTAGTTAACCTACATTTTCTTTAACGTATTTATATGTTTAATTTATAGTCATGTCCTTTGAGTGTCTGTCAGTGAATGTTTATTATGAATACAATTATAAACAAAATGTTTTATAGTCTTATAATTTATTTTATGGAAATGTGTGGTGTGGTGGCCGAGTGGTTAACGCTCTGGGCTACCAATCCGGAGGTCCCCGGTTCGATTCTCGGCCGAGGCACTGGATATTTCAGAAACGCTTTTCAGTGTTTCCCACCTATCTGAGATGAACTGGTTAGAAACCCAGAGGTAGTCTCGCGTGTATCGGTGCTATACACCGGGCACGTAGAAAAGAACCAAGGGGTCTATTCGTAAAAGAGCTAGGGTCTGGTACCCGGATTCCCTTGTATCTGCTTCTTTCTCTAAAAAAATAAAGGACCACAATGGAAATAAGAGCTTGCTCTTTATTGTGTTATCCTTGGTACTTGGTACTGAAATAAATACATACATACATACATGTCTTTCTAGTGTTAACCTTGCCAGGTGATTTATTTTAAGTACAATGTATAATGGTTTTTCTTTTGTTTCTTTACTTTGAAGGCCATATTGAAAATTAGAATATATGTTTTCATATGTCTAAATGTGTAACCTTCGGTAAATAAAGCTTTTATTATTATTATTATAGTCAAAGCCCGGATTTTTCTAGCTCTATAAGTCTCATGATAATCGGTTACATTCTAGCTCTACAAGTCCCATGATAATTGGTTACATTCTAGCTCTACAAGTCTCATGATAATTGGTTACATTCTAGCTCTATAAGTCTCATGATAATTGGTTACATTCTAGCTCTACAAGTCTCATGATAATTGGTTACATTCTAGCTCTACAAGTCTCATGATAATTGGTTACATTCTAGCTCTACAAGTCTCATGATAATCGGTTACATTCTAGCTCTACAAGTCTCATGATAATCGGTTACATTCTAGCTCTATAAGACTCATGATAATTGGTTACATTCTAGCTCTACAAGTCTCATGATAATTGGTTACATTCTAGCTCTACAAGTCTCATGATAATTGGTTACATTCTAGCTCTACAAGTCTCATGATAATCGGTTACATTCTAGCTCTATAAGCCATGGCATTCTAGCTCTACAAGTCTCAGATAATCGGTTACATTCTGCTCTTAAGTCTCAGGTGATATTGGTTACATTCAGCCTATAAGACTCATGATAATTGGTTACATTCCAGCTCTACAAGACTCATGATAATTGGTTACATTCTAGCTCTATAAGTCTCATGATAATTGGTTACATTCTAGCTCTATAAGTCTCATGATAATTGGTTACATTCTAGCTCTATAAATCTCATGATAATTGGTTACATTCTAGCTCTATAAATCTCATGATAATTGGTTACATTCTAGCTCTATAAGACTCATGATAATTGGTTACATTCTAGCTCTATAAGTCTCATGATAATTGGTTACATTCTAGCTCTATAAATCTCATGATAATTAGCTACATTCTAGCTCTATAAGACTCATGATAATTGGTTACATTCTAGCTCTACAAGTCTCATGATAATTGGTTACATTCTAGCTCTACAAGTCTCATGATAATTGGTTACATTCTAGCTCTATAAATCTCATGATAATTAGCTACATTCTAGCTCTATAAGACTCATGATAATTGGTTACATTCTAGCTCTATAAGTCTCATGATAATTGGTTACATTCTAGCTCTATAAATCTCATGATAATTAGCTACATTCTAGCTCTATAAGACTCATGATAATTGGTTACATTCTAGCTCTACAAGTCTCATGATAATTGGTTACATTCTAGCTCTATAAATCTCATGATAATTAGCTACATTCTAGCTCTATAAGACTCATGATAATTGGTTACATTCTAGCTCTACAAGTCTCATGATAATTGGTTACATTCTAGCTCTACAAGTCTCATGATAATTGGTTACATTCTAGCTCTATAAGTCTCATGATAATTAGTTACATTCTAGCTCTACAAGTCTCATGATAATTGGTTACATTCTAGCTCTACAAGTCTCATGATAATCGGTTACATTCTAGCTCTACAAGTCTCATGATAATTGGTTACATTCTAGCTCTACTAGTCTCATGATAATTGGTTACATTCTAGCTCTATAAGTCTCATGATAATTGGTTACATTCTAGCTCTATAAGTCTCATGATAATTGGTTACATTCTAGCTCTATAAGTCTCATGATAATTGGTTACATTCTAGCTCTACAAGTCTCATGATAATTGGTTACATTCTAGCTCTACAAATCTCATGATAATTGGTTACATTCTAGCTCTACAAGTCTCATGATAATTGGTTACATTCTAGCTCTATAAGTCTCATGATAATTGGTTACATTCTAGCTCTATAAGTCTCATGATAATTGGTTACATTCTAGCTCTATAAGTCTCATGATAATTGGTTACATTCTAGCTCTACAAGTCTCATGATAATTGGTTACATTCTAGCTCTATAAGTCTCATGATAATTGGTTACATTCTAGCTCTACAAGACTCATGATAAATGGTTACATTCTAGCTCTATAAATCTCATGATAATTGGTTACATTCTAGCTCTACAAGTCTCAAGATAATTGGTTACATTCTAGCTCTATAAGACTCATGATAATGGTTACAAAATGAGACTTATAGAGCAGTAAAAGGTTATCTGTTGATCTGAACTAGTTACCGAGTTTTTGGCCTCAGGTGACCACCCCATTCTAATATGACATAAACAAACAATTTGACCAATTTCAATATAAACACATATTATATAGATTTGTGGGGTGAACTTACATTTGTAGTTTCTTTTACATATAAAACATTTTTCGATACTGCTCTGAGTGCTCAATATGATTACTTCAACAATGGTTAAACATGTACTCAGTGCAGATACATTATGTATAAATGCGAAATAACAACGCTATTGTGTGTAAGTGATATCGACGAAAATTTCTCTTACGTGTTCTGGTCTGGTCTAGACAGGTTTTTACCTCCAACCTCGACTACTTACCGAAATAAACTGATACTTTTCGAACCGAAAAAAGGCTTAATATACAACACGATTATTAATAATTTGTATCATTAAAATAACTATGACTTTGTAGCAAATTTATATCACTGCACTGCACAGTTGTCCGGCTAGCTCAGTGGTTCGAGTGCTGGCTTCCCACCGCTGCGGCCCTAGTTCGATACCTGGTGTCGAAATTTGGGATGGTTATGTGGGTCACCAAGCCAGACAAGGTGGTTTTCTCCGGGTACTCCGGTTTCTTCCACCATAAAATACCACAACAACGCCATCATCTGTGCCAACGAGCGTGATCTAGCATAAGTTGTATAACTTGTATTGATACGGAATTTAGTACAATATCAGTAACTCCACCGAAGTTTTTTCAGTATCGTAAACGAATTTATTCACTGCTACCGATGCGGTGATAAATTGATCATTGCCACCTCGTCAGTGACTAGGAGCGGATCAGTGGTCCAGTGGTAACGCACAGGACTTGTAATACAGAGATCACAGGTTCGATCCCGCGCTCCTCCACTAACATAACTTATGGTCATTCGGATGAGACACAAAAACCGAGGTCACAAGTATCGGTGGGATACACCGGGCATGTTTAAGCACCAGGGGGTGTCTCTGGAACGGGACACGTTCTGTATCTTGCACTCAAGTGCAATACACAAGTGACTTCCAATTACTTTACCCCAAACATGCGTTATGCTGAGGCGAAACGCAATAAATACATACAAGAAAAACTGCGATACAAAGTATCACAGCGGGCCAACAAACAATAATGCCATGTAAACATTTTGGAAATTCGTGGTGATGGTTGATGTTGAGGCATGGCCCCAAAAGAACTCGAGGAAACCAATTCTGGTTGAACAAGCAAATTGAAACATCACATCTACTATCTGACCTCAAGTATCGAAAATTTACTGTTATCAAATAATATTTATACAGTATGTCCAAGACTGCGTTCCAGGTAAGTCTCAATTTTTCATAATCCGTATTAATTTGACATGAATGAAGATTTTTTATGATTATTTGCCGTAAAATATTCTTAAATGGTTTAAAGGTTAAAAATGATGACTAAAACAGCATAAAAAATGGGTATCGGTGGGATTCGAACTCGTGGATTCGTAAAAGTACACTTGTACAAAAGTATGAGAGCTAACGCCTCTACCAATTATACCACAGTGACAATTTACTGTTGCACGGGAAAAAATTAGCTAAGATAATATATATATTAAAAAAATCAATCGAAGAATATTCAGTTGACTGCACTTCGTTTCTATAATGTCAAAGGCTGTTTAAGTGGAAAAAGCAACCATATTTTCATTTTTCTCAGCGTAGATTGCGCATGAAACGTGAAAAGCTTTCTCTCTATTTCT
Source organism: Saxidomus purpurata (assembly GCA_022818135.1). Taxonomy (NCBI): domain Eukaryota; kingdom Metazoa; phylum Mollusca; class Bivalvia; order Venerida; family Veneridae; genus Saxidomus; species Saxidomus purpurata. The sequence continues at coordinate 11,609,341 of JAFMSR010000004.1, forward strand.
ATCGGCGTAGACTGCGGCCTCTATGAAACGAACGACAACTCTTGCTTTTCCAACAATATTGACTGTGTCAACAGTTTCCATCTCAGAATTACCTCAATTTTTCATTGAAAAGAGACGCATATATTCGATCTAGTGTTTTACTCACCACGTATTAAATATAGTGCTGCGGCCCGCAATAAAAGAAAATATAACTATGCTATATTATTAACTTTTATCTAGTTTTTTCCTTTAATCATAAAAGAATGGGCCTAGACTATGCGTAACATCCCACTACACATGATAAGCAGTCTTAAAACTATTAAATCAGGATACAGAATATTGTAAACATTATTGCGGGCCGCAAAAACGGCTCGCTATATCTCATACGTGGTTCGAAAATGTAACATGAAAGTGAAATAGTGTATAGTTCTTTGAACAAAGTGTTATTACATGAACGAAGATCGCTTAGGAAGGTACGATAAAGAATGGGTTAAACCACTGTTCATTGTGTAGCTTTAAAATTGTCCAAAAGTTGATATTTCTATCTTTTATCCATGTAAACGTTCAATCATTTTATATGCTTATGTACATTGTAAACGTTTAATAAGGAGTGAAAAGTTTTTTTATTGTTTGGCCAGTATAAAAACCGATATCGGTCAAACACGACGGTATCATCCGGTATCGGGTAATGTGGATCAAGTTCGTTACTATGACTCGATTTTTTTTATTTAAAATTCACAAGAATGGTAGATCTACGACAGTTTAACAAAATGACCTCATACATGTACACACCATTTTATTTTCGAGAAAATTTGGTTATGTATTAATACATCAGGTTTTAGTTACAAACCAAAACTGTAAACATTATCATGATGTAGCGTAAATGTATCTGGTATTGAAAGTGTATTTTCAGGACATTTGACTGATCATATATTAAATATATCGCTTTTATGATTTTATAACTAAAACATGTAGGCGAGGATGTATGACATGATCAAAGATACCAACTATTCTTGGTTTATCAAAATATTACGGTGAAACTCACTGATCACTCGGTTAAATGATCATAATCTTTCACCCGGAAACCGTACAACGACGACGTCGTAAAAGTGTCGATATGTGTGATATGTCATGTGTGATATGCTTCCTGACGAACGTATCCTGCAATTATAAACATTTAATTGAAACAAATTCAACAACGGGAGAGTTTCAAACGTAAAAATAGTGTTATTGATGTAATATATCACTAGTCCCAATCGTGAAAATATCACTTCTGGTGCCCACTCGGTGTAATTATAACGTGATATTACGTTTACATCGAAACCAGCATTTTACCTCTATCCTCTTGCCTATGTGAGCAGCGTCTGCGAACCACATTTTTAACGACAGCATTGATGATAACATTGCTTCTCGTTGTCGGTTTCTTTTTTGACATTAGAAAAAGCGAATGTTTGTTACTTAGAACTTAGAAGGGAGTTAACTTTTGAAGGCCTTAAGTGATCTGTCAATGCGGAATGAGTTACCTTCTTTCAATAGCAAGCTAGCTCTCTTTAAACGGAGTAATGTAATCATATGAGTTTGTACTTGTTAGGTACATGTACAAGTAGGGTAATGTTTATTTCTGGTAGTCGAAATAAACATTTTGATAATCGTGATTCAGAGACTATACTAATTGCCCTTTTCACGACCTGATGTCCAGAAATAATGCATACAAACTGCAAAGATAATATATTTAACATATCATAATGTTTGGCATTTTTATGTTGTGTCATTCGCAGTACTCGTAATCTTTGATGCGTTACGTATGTTAAAGGTGGAGCATTTTCGTAGTATCTGAAATTGAAGCATCCGAAAATTTGAAATTAAACGAAATCCTGATCTTCGACATATTTTATCCTCTACTTTTCTTATTCAGTATTTGGTGTACAGGGGAATTGATAGTGGTTCAATATCGCCTTTGCGTGTTACTCGTAAACCCACATATACTGTGTTCTACTGAAACAGATGCTGTAGCGCCAGCAAGAGCTGTAGACTTGAAGTGAGCAGATATTGCAGTTACGAGTTTGGTCCTAGACTTCTTATATAACCAGTTGGTAAACTCCCATGGTAGTTGCGATTCAAAGTAATGGCTCGCATCGCCAAGCCCGGTTTTGACAGGCGCTATCGTGGACCTGTTTCATCAACATAATTATGGTCGAACACAAACAATCAGGATGTCGTGACATGGCAATACCATGCAACTGTAATTTTAAACTTTATGTACGCCTATTTTCCCTTGAAAAGTGGTAAAGAGCAAAACCATTTTGACCCGCTCCCTTTACTGTGATGTTTTGCAATTCATCACCAACATATTTCATGAAGTGATTGTCAACATTCTAATATTAGGGAGAAACATCCGAGCTTAACAAGCTGAATCTCGATCAACCAGGCTGAGAGAAGAGTAAGGGGGCAAGTAATTTCCCTTTTCATGGAAATTAAGATCGTCAATGAGGGTAACTGTTTTGGCGGAAAAGACGCTCTGCCGAGTTCCTTCAAAACAGTTACCTGATGTGACAGACATTTCCATCTGAATCAAAAGTCTCGTGATAGAAACTTTTATTGCATACCTCTTGCACTTTAAATCAATTTCTAAAATCAAAAAGATGCATTATCATATAGAGCTAAGCAAAGTTAAAATAGGACAACAATTTATGAAAGGGGATTTTTACATTACAAAACAAACAAATATACCATCTAGTACCAAAATTCTCTAAAAACTGTTAGGCTACCACGATCCAGACATACAAACTAGGTCTATCACACTCAGATCTCATTGGTCGCCGTGACGGGCCTACTCTTTGGCAACCAATCAAATTCAAGCTTTGGCTATACTGGCTGGAAATTGCAGTCAGGTAAATTTCTCCTATTTTTTGGCTTCAAAATTTTGTCTTTTAGGCATGACGGGAGACATGCCGGGGTCTCATCCCAATACTAAGCTAGCATACATGCTTTTTGGGACGGACCTTGATAAAATTCTCATCAAATCAAATCAAAATTGGGCGTTCTTTTACTACAAACTTCATCAAGAAGAGGTAGAGAGTTTTAAATTTGCAGGCATTTAAGAATTAAACTTAAATTTTAAATCGAAACACATAATTCATCGATTAAATTTACTCGAGCTAAAATCTAGTAGGGCCTAGATTGATTCTGTATTTAAAAAAAAAAATATATATATATATAAATAGATAATAATAAAAATACTGCACTCGGTTAACCATAACGTCATCATCGTGACGTCATTAACACTTGTAAACAATAAATATTGTAAACAATTATAAACAATAGACCTAGCTAACTAAATAGATAAATGTTATTTCCTATTCGACGATTCAGTTATAATTACATCTATTTTTCTTCTTTTGTTTTAACCACAACTAACCATGCCTCCACGTAAACGGGCCCGAACAGCAGATAACCAGCTAGGATCCCAGGATCAAACCGAGGATAGAGCTACAACCAACCAAGCCGCAGACGGTACTGGACCGGGTGGCAGTTCTGGTGAAGCTTCTCGGAAAGGACAGCAATCAGGACAATCAGGTGAAAACACCCCGTTATATACTTGTTCTAATGGTATACTAGATGCCCATGTTAGTTTAAGTATCAAAGAAAAAATCTGGTCGGGGCAGTATATTGATTTGCACACCCTCCTTCAAAACCAAAATGACCAGACCATTCAAAAACAATCTTTCCAAATACAAAATGGCGAATTAATTGTCTCTAAAAAGGAGCAGTCGCCTAAGGTCGTAGAAAAAATCGAAGTATGGTCAGATGCATTCTTGATATACATGTACATTTATGGCTTAAAACATCCAAAGGAAATTATTAGGATGATTCAGTATTTTTACAACATTCGTCTAGCTGCAGCAAAATACACCGGTTGGTGGACATACGATAAACAATTTCGACTCAAAAAGTCACTTAGCTTGTCAACTAAGTGGGAAACAATTGATCCCGAGCTTTGGATGCTTTTCATGCAGCCATTGCATCATTTCAGTATGTCACTAGATTCACAAAAGAAATGTTTTTCTTATAACAGATTAGGTTTCTGTAACGATAGATACTGTATTTACACCCATACATGTCTAAGATGTCATGGTAACCATCCTGCAACCAACTGCTTTTCTGTCCCAACATTTGCGAGAGGCCACCACTCAAATGATTTCCGTCATAACACAATAAGACAGCCGTCAAACCCTCGTTTCAGGGCACCCGTCCCAAGGCAATTTATGGGACAAGGCATCCCAAGAGCAAACAAACGGGCTATGGGACCTCGGCAATACTCATATAAATAGACATAAAATCAGCATTTAACTTATGCCCTATATGGCCTGCAGACTTCGATCTTCTAGGGATACGGACGGACGAAGGATACTGGATTCAAAAAATGCTACCCCAAGGCGCATCTTGTTCATGTTTCATTTTTGAAAAATTTGCTACATTTCTTCAGTGGTGTGTACAAAGGGAATCGGGTTCTAATAATGTTGACCACTTGCTAGATGATTTTTTCATGGCTGGCAACTGTTCATTTCTTATGAAAAATTTTCAAAACATTTGTGACGATTTAGGTGTGCCTTTAGCTGATGAAAAATGGACGGGCCCTGTCAAAATAATTACTTATATAGGTTTGGAAATTGATGCGAAAAATAATACAATAAGAGTACCTTATGAAAAAACTCGCAAAGCCGAGCGGCAACTTTTATTTTAATTAACAGTAAAAAAATACGTTTACGAGATTTGCAGTCTACAGTAAGACTCTTAAACTTTATTTGTAAAGCTATACCAGCAGGTCGGGCGTTCATTCGTAGATTTTATGACGTCATGTGTCAAGCACGTAAACCTTTTCATTTTATCAGAGTTACCAATTCAATGAGAGAAGACGCAGATATTTGGCTACAGTTTATTAGAAATTTCAACGGTTTATGTAGGTTTATTAACCCAAATTGGGTCGATTCGACTTTTCTTCAGTTATTCACAGATGCATCGGGAAACAAACACTTAGGCTGCGGATGTTATTTTCAGGGCCAGTGGTCATTTATAAAATGGCCTTATATATGGGAACCGGAAATCTTTAAAGATATTACATATTTAGAACTTGTTCCAATTATTTTAGCATTTCATATTTGGGGCAAAAAGGTAAAAAATACAAGAATAAATTTACAATCCGACAATGAAGCATTAGTTAGCATTGTCAATAAAAAGACATCAAAAAATGGCAGAGTAATGCATTTAATCCGACACCTTACGCTTTTACTTTTGGAAAATAACACTGTGTTAAAATGCAAACATATATCTGGAAAATCAAACAGAATAGCTGATTCTATAAGTCGATTTCAGTGGACAAGGCTCTATCAACTACTGCCATCCTTCGCAAACCGGGAACCGTGCCCAGTACCAGCATCCTTCCTTCGGCTTTTGAGCATGAAATAAACAGACTTCTCAGTGCTTCACTTTCACAAAATACACTGAAGCGATATCGCTCAGGAATTGATTCTTTCGCCACGTTTCGTTTTAACACAAACGGCAAGGTAACTTGGCCGCCAGCTGTCGAACAAATCACGGAGTACATAGCATTTATGTCTTTGAGGCAGTACTCTCATTCTACGATAAGTTGTCACATTTCTGCAATAAGTTACGTAAATAAATTGAATGACTTTAAAGATAATACTAAGCAATTCATTGTAAGAAGCATGTTAGAAGGGCTCAAGCGTAAAAAAAAAAACATACCGATACAAGACAACCAATAACACAGTCAGTTCTATTAAAACTGCTAGATTCATTGACTCATGTCTGCAGGTCACAGTTCGAGTCCCTTCTATTTTCGGCAGCCTTCTCTCTAGCCGACATTGGTCTTTTGCGTATAAGCGAATTTGCTACTCATAATAAGAAATCGCTGTCAGACGTTCTTCAGTTCCAGGACGTTATACTTGGTTCAGAAAGAATTAGGGTCTATTTGAAAAAATCTAAAACAGACCAAACTTGCACCGGAACATCAGTCGATATCGAAATAAGCGACAATAACAAAACTTGCTATGAAAATATTACAAAATACATAGCTTTTAGACCAACTGCTGCTGGCCCATTCTTTGTTCATTTTGACGGAAGTCCGTTAACATGTTTTCAGTTTAATGCGGTGTTAAGGAAAGCTACAATATTTGCAGGTTTAGATTTTAATTTGTACAAGTCACATTCTTTTAGTCTAAGAATCGGTGGCGCAACTGCAATGTTTCGAGATGGGCAATCAATAGAAAACATAAAGTCTAAGGGAAGGTGGAATTCAAGTAGTTACAAATCTTACATTCGGTAAATTTTGATATGAAAATATGGAAGCCTTGGAGGGCCACTTTTGAGTTTCGACTTACGGGTGTTTTTGACTTTTAAGTTATGACTTTCAACTTTTGACTTTTGACTTATGACTGCTACTTTCAGACACTTTAAGAGGAATGGTACTGCATAAAAAGCATAATGATCTGCTGTGACAATATAAACTGGGATTCGAACCTGTATTAAGGTTTTAAAATGATGTTTGTGCGTAGCACTGTAAACTTGTTTGCTGTAAATAAATGAACTAAGTTACTTTTGTCTTTGTCATTTATTTTAGTATCAATGAGCCGTGACGGCGCGTCAGGAGGCGACCTTGGGAGCCTCCGCAGTGAGCGGCGACGCAACTCTCGGCTCGGGAGGCCTTGTGGGTGTCCTCTTTCTTTAATAATAATAATAATAATAATAATAATAATAATAATAATAATAATAATCTCTTTATTTAAAGAAGCTAGCTCATTAAGCATAATGTACATAAAGCAACATATTTCTTATCTACCATGAGACCTTCTTCTAACAATAATAATATACAATTGAGAATTTTCTTTAGGGGGGGTTGGGGGACTTGCCCCCCCAGGCGTCAAGCCAACTATGAAGGAACTGTAAAAAAAAAATTGAATTTTTTTTTCGTTGCTATGGTAACATTTTTAAAAAATTACTTTTTATGTTTGTATGTATCTATATGTTAATATCACAAGGTATACCGAAGGAAATTAAAGTGCTGTAATATGTATAAGTATATTGTTATATTGTTGGGTCCTCAGTGGCAGGTTCCTAGTATTACCTGAACCTGCCGCTGAAGGTCCTCAGTGAGGACCGTGTATAGGGTTAGGGTTAGGGTTAGGATTAGGGTTTCTTTTTTCATAAGTGATAAGTAATAAGTCAAAAGTCAAAAGTCAAAAGTGATAAGTAATAAGTCAAAAGTAATAAGTCAAAAGTCAAAAGTAATAAGTCATAAATCATAAGTAATAAGTCAAAAGTCAAAACAAAAAGCGTGTTAAAACACGTTTTATTTTGTTACTATTGACACAAATGATGTAACTTTTATATATATATAATTGATTTTATTAAAATCTTTTAAATAGAAATTGTATTTATTGAGTGTTGACGTGTTTATATTGTTTTAATAAAAACGCCAAAGAGGCAATACAGTAGTTCTAGTCATAAGTCAAAAGTACGGCGTACAAAAGTCATAAGTCAAAAGTAAAAAAACACCCGCAAGTCGAAACTCAAAAGTGGCCCTCCAAGGCTTCCATATGAAAATACAGTTACTATGACAAGTGTTTTGTTGATGAATAGTCGTGTAATCATCAGCAATATATAGTGTGGGCATAATAGTAGTAGTACTAACCTAATGTAGCATTTATTTTCAAAAGCCATTGGTATATGGTAATGCTATAATTATCATTTACATTTATATATATTTTCAAAAGCCATTGGTATACGGCAATGCTATAAGAAATTGCAATTTGCATAGACTTACTAAAAGCCATTGGTATATGGCAATGCTATAAGAAATTGCAATTTGCATAGACTTACTAAAATCCATTGGTATATGGCAATGCTATAAGAAATTACAATTTGCATAGACTTACTAAAAACCATTGGTATATGGCAATGCTATAAAAAGTTACAATTACACAGATTCTCAAAAGTCTGTTATTAGATATTCTTTTAAGCCATTGGTGTATGGCACTGCTATTATTTAAAATTCAATTGAATAGATTTCTAAAGCCATTGGTATATGGTAAATCATTTATATACACAATAAATAATAATAATAAAAAAAAAAAAAAAAAAAAAAATTTGTGAAGGACGTGCCAAAATGCCACTGAAACCATTGGTATATGGTAGGCTGTGCCGTCCGTCTTTGGCAAAATAGTATATAACTGCAGAAAATTGCTAGGGCTCCGCAATCGGGCTGCTAACATTCTACGAAATTAGTTAGGCTTCTGCCTCTGCTAACTGTTTTCACGTGTTAGATTCAAGTTGAACGTTAAAGTTTCTCTTATATAATTTTTCTTTGCGAGTTTAGAAGTTTACAGTTTATAATATGTTTAACTCACGAAAGTTTAAATATAAGAATGGTTTCTTACCGAATGACGCAATTTCATACAGTGAAAGTATATATTTCCAACGCATTCTGTTACGAAATATTGCAGTTAAACAGACCAATGTTTGGATAATAGGGTCTTCCCTTATAAAGGGAGCCTACCATAGGCTGTCATACAGACCAGATGGGAACAGTTTAGGTTTACAACATTTCAATGTTCGGATAACATGAGAATTTCTAAGTGGAATGAAAGTTAAAGACATACACAGGTCTGTTGATTATCTTTTACAATTTAAGGAAGAACCGGACATTATAATTATTCACTGCGGCAGAACGACATTGGGACAGACTCTATTTGGGGCATAACATCCTCATTAAAGAGTTTACTGACCGAAACTTTGAAGCCATTACTACCAAACACTACTTTTGTATGGTCGCAAATTCTTCCCCGCAGATCATGGCGTTACATATCTTGTATACAAACTGCAGAAAAAATTAGAAAACGAATTAACAGTTCAGTTGCAGCGTTTTTCGTAAGAAACGGTGGCGGATACATTAAGTACGCCGATATATCGCCAGAAGAGCAATTTTTCTACACCGACGGCACTCATTTATCAGAACTCGGATATGATATCATGTTGAACACACTGTCGTCTGCTCTATATAAAATCATATTTACTGGAGAGCTTGTATATACATGTACATAATCGTATACGTTTTGGCCATGGCTTGGTCCTCGATCATTGTCTGCAGATTCATGTTAGTCCGCTTATTTGGCGGAAGGCTTGCTCTTTAATTTCTAAATCGCGCCTTTTGGCATGAACTTTCATGTATCTGCTGAATTTATTATTGGATTCCCACCGTTACCGGGGGAACCTATCTAAAAACCGTTTTATTCCAGTCATGGCCAAAATTAATGCCAAACCCGTAGTTAATTAAAATCAGAAAAAGACAAATGTTTTCTTGTTTTCGTCTTTCACCATAATTTACAATTGGCGCTCATCGCACAACAGGCGAGACAAGCTCATATGTATTTAAAAAGATAAAGTTATGGCTACAACAGCTTGACTTGCCTGGTGTGGGTTGTGTGTTCGAGCCGCGTTGCAAAGTAATAAAATGTTTACGACATGTATCGTGAACAGCGTTTATTTTGCAAGCGGCAGTTCTAATATCCAATCAAAATTACTGATCTACATTTTGGAACCGCCTACATGCACTACCTAGTATTTAAAGCAGCGCACGCTTCTTGGGCGTTCTTTTACTACAAACTTCATCAAGAAGAGGTAGAGAGTTTTAAATTTGCAGGCATTTAAGAATTAAACTTAAATTTTAAATCCGCACCCGCCCTCCCTTTTGGTTTTTTTTCTCGTCTTGTATTTTCTATTTTCAGCAGCAGACTGATGATATATTTTCTCCATTTGGGTATACTAACATACGCGTGGTCGATGTCTGCTAGCGCTGTAGACTGAACTATATATCAGGACCAGAAGCACGTCCTTACAGCAGACGACATCGTCATGACTGGAGAGAAACTTATATAAAAATGACTTGTGCGTTGTAGATCACAGCATTTGATTATCTACACAAAGTTAAATATAAAGAATAACATTTTACACAAGACTTATTCCAAGATTTTACCGCTATCGGGTAATCTTTTCTTAATCGTGAAGTTTCTTGTATCTGAATAATTAGTTTTCTTATAACATTTATAGCCGTAAAAACTTGGACAGCTTTCCGTCATCGGAGAACTTTTCTTACCTTGATGGCATGAACTTTCACGTATCTGCTGAATTTATTATTGGATTCCCACCGTTACCGGGGGAACCTATCTAAAAACCGTTTTATTCCAGTCATGGCCAAAATTAATGCCAAACCCGTAGTTAATTAAAATCAGAAAAAGACAAATGTTTTCTTGTTTTCGTCTTTCACCATAATTTACAATTGGCGCTCATCGCACAACAGGCGAGACAAGCTCATATGTTAAAGGTATTTAAAAAGATAAAGTTATGGCTACAACAGCTTGACTTGCCTGGTGTGGGTTGTGTGTTCGAGCCGCGTTGCAAAGTAATACTGTGTACTTATATAAACCCACATAATAATTTTAGCGTAAACTCAAAAGACCACTGTGTATTATTATAAGCTTAAAGAAAAGTATTCAGCGTAAGCTCAACTGAGCTATTAATATAAACTCAATGTACAGTATTTATTATTAGCTCATGACAACCAAAAATTGTGTATTTATTGTATAACTAAGTTGAAAGTACCGTATTTAATGTAAGCTCAAAAGAAGGCAGTGTATCAATGTAAGCTCAAAACATAATATTCAACGTAAGCTCAAATGAACACTGTGTATTTATGTATTACTTGACTAAAAATACAACATTTAACATAATCTCACAATAACCCCGTATATTAATGTAAGCTCAAAGAATAATATTTAATGTAAGATCAAATGAACACCGTGTATTCATATAAGCTCAAAATGCAATAACTAACTTAAGCCCACAATGACACCGTGCATTATGGTAGGGTGACAATCAAGGTCTAAAAAATGATGAACCGGGACAGATATTGCAACAAGCAATGTTATATACCAAAACGTTCGTAAGGTTTAGTAGTTTATGAAACCGCCGGCATAAATTGGCATAAGTGGTGGCGATCTGAGAAATCCAAGATGGCGTCCAAGATGGCCGCCAAAAATAAAAAAATGCAGTTTTTGTAGTACTGTTGGTCCAAATGTTTTTCTTGAGATTGTGTCTAAGTTTTAAATATAAAAATGTATAAATTCACACAGAATATACGTTTTTATGAAAGAAAATATGAGTTTTAGTGAAAGATATGAAAATAATTGACAAATTTAGCCCTTTGTTTGGACAATTTTAGGGTATCGAGAGGTTTTTTTTCCAGGAACTTGGTTCCTTTTCCCAATTTGATACATTTATTCGACCAGATATAAAATATGACTTAAAAAGAGTTACACAACTGTGTTACAGCAGAAAAACTAGGATTCTTTTGAATACACAAGCATTTAAAAGTGGGTGGGGTAATTTCACATGCATTTTCAATATAAATACATAATATTCATTTAAACTTTCAAGTACATTTGATTGTTATTTTTAGTTAAATTTAATGCATATTATGTTGCATACATGTTGCATTTTAACAGATACATATTATTTCTGATTTACAAAATCAAGGATGGTTTCAAAATGGCTGCCAAATGTACAATGTAAATCATATCAAGTTTGAGGGTAGGTAAAATAAATGTATTTCAGTTATAGACACTTGTGAGTAAAAATATAATGTAAAATATAAAGTTGATTTGATTTCGATCGCCTTATATATAACTTGGTATCTAATATTAATGCATCAGCTGATTAGCTTTTGCAAGTGGGTGGGGTAAGTCAAAGTGCAATTGAACTTTTCTGAACAATTTGTTATTTCCATTTTCAGATTGTGCATTTCAGCACAGATAAGCTTTATTCTTTTTCACCTTTCTAAGAGAGAAAGTTTAACACATCAAAACAGCTCTAATAACAAAGTATCAATAGCTTCAACATTTTTATCATTTATTCAGATGAAAGTATTGTAACTCTTTTCATGAAAATATGAATTTTGTCTGAAAACCATCTTCCATAAGTGTTAAACAATGATGTGCTGTTACACAGGCAGCAGATTTCTTTAAATTGAAGAAAGAACACTGCATTATTCTTTTCAAAACAATGCACGCGAAAGCTTTGAAAATGTTATTATTTTAGGACCTAAGTCTGAAATAAAACTCAAATATACAAGTCACAGGTGTTTTCCATTTCCATATTAAAATTTAATACCATGTGTGTACTTTCGTTTATTGCCTCTTGTGTAGAGACATGCATACAGATTCGTTTACATCAGTCAAATTTAGGTATTGCTATGTATTACATTATCAACTTGTAAAACTCATCCCATAATCATAAAGTATGTTACAAATAACCCACAAAAGCAGAATTTTTCAGCTAATTGCTACTAACAGCAAAACTAATTCAGAGAGTTTAAAATCTGCAACTCCATATGTATTTATGTACTGTAAAGTACTTATTCATTTCATTCTTTTATTTCTGTTAAACTTAACATAATAAAATCTATTGAAAGGCAATCTGCAATGTCTTCTTTTTACATATGCCATACAAGGATGAACAATTACCACACCCTGTAAGACAATAAACAGACAACAAGATCTTTAGCTTGGCAGGCAACAAATTTGCATCTATCCTATGGATTGGTTTATACCTTGTAAAGTCAGTATGTATAGATTTTCAATCAGTTTTAAGGAGTTTGTCAGCACCAAGACTAGTGTAATAATGAACCAAAAGACCCAAAACATTGGCTTTCTTGATTGTAAGAGAAGATGCATATGCCAAATGTAGTATTATTCTACCATCAGCTTCGTTCTGACTGGACTCTATTTCATCAACAAAAGATATTTTTCCCCTCGCAAGAAGATGATGGCAATTTTCAGTAAGATATATTGTATAAAGCTTTCTCAGCCTTTACTATTTGCCAAGACTCTCTTCCAGTCTGGTAATAGCATGTTCATTTAAATAGCAACAGGGGCAGTGGAGGTACTGTTACAAGGTCTCTGGCGTGTCTGGACTATTTGTAAAATATTTGTTAAAGATAACATGATTTTGTGTGCTTTACACACTGTTTTAAAGAATTTCATTCCAAAATGCAAGAGCCATAATTATGTTTGTTCATTCGAAAGTTGCAGCATCTGAATAACTGCCATAAGATCATGCACAACAGTCAGGGTCAGACATACATAGAAGAACCAAATCAGGATTGAGAAGTTTCCAATTTTACGCAAAAGTCAGAGGTTTTGGTTTCATTATATCTCCAGTATCTGAAAACAAACTTAGTGGAACCGGTGCATTTTAAAAGGAGAATACATGTTCAAGAGTAACCTATTTGAATGCATTAATAGCCAATAATCTCAAGTACATATCTTCACCATTAAAACTGACCACCTTTAAATTTACATCAACAGCACTTTTGACTGTGTTCCGTTTTGCCCTTGGTAGCGTGTCAAACTGTTAAAGGCTTGTTGCTTTCAAAAGAGAACCATCAGTCACTCCTGTACAAACTATTTACCTCCTGCGATATTTCAATTCCAGTTGTAAAGTTAATCCATTTTATTGGAGGACTAGAAATAGAAAAGGGGTCTACAAAATGCCCATCAAACATCTTAAGCATTGTTTGTGTTTTGAGAAAAGGCGTATCAGTATGATGTTTGTTGTACAAATAATTGGGGCCACTATCAGAACCACAAGCTGCCAAAGGTCGAGACAGAAACCAGCATACTTAAGCACTGCCATTATGTGTGATACCATTTACTTTGTAGCTTTGCAGTCAATCCAAACATCATTAAGTGAACCCTTTGTCAATTTAATACCTTTTCTCAAAGGCATCTACTTACTACTAGCTCATCGCGGAGTCGATTCATTTGAAGGCTAGGTATGACATGATTTGCAGCAAACAGGAAAGGTAAAAAAAGCTTTGCCTTTGAAAATTTGTGAACATCCCACAAACCAAGCGTTGATGAAGCAAAGTAAATTTTGAGAGGAAGAGAGACCTTCACAAAATAGTAGCCCGATACTCTAAACAAGTCATCCCACTGACCTAAGTTCATCAATAAAAGGGACAATCGAATATTCAATTTGTTCTACCTTTCCTAGCACAACTTCCTGCTGAACATCAGAGGTGATATTCAAAGCTTTGAATTTCTATAATATACGATAATAAGTAAGAAGGCAAAGATTTGAATTTGCATCAGCATATTTTCTTAACTGACGAAAGAACCTGCGATTTAGTACCTCATTAATATATCAGATACTTAGTAACTTTTTCTTCCAATGTTACCTTTTATTCGCGATTAATTTGTATATAATTATCTGTTTTTACATTGTTTATAGGTTGGACATTTGAATTTTCCCACTACTAAACTAGAACATGTGATGTGGCTAACTCACTGTGGTGTAACCGAGACGGTTAACATTTTTTCGGAATTTCCAAGATGGCGGACGAGAGTGGATGTGAAAAGTAGGTGTCTTACTTTTGTCCTTGTAACTAGTTAAAAACGAATTTCAGAAATGAAATTCTTACACAGACCGATAGAAAAATGATTTTGCCATTCTAGGCTTCATCCGTTTCATTAAACAGTGCCTACCTTTCTAAATATCGTTGATAAAAGTGAACCAAATGCCGGTGCTCTGAAATGAAGCGAGAGGTCATGTGTGTTTTTACTCGGCAAAAGTTCATTCTTTGATGGATAAGTCCACGAAAACCACTACTTGGTAGATTCTGTTGTTATCTTAAAGAACGAAAAGCTGAATGTTGATATATGTACAGGAAATGGGCGAAAAAGCCACTTACACGAAATATGCTCTGTACGGTCCATATACATATGTTGAATCACACGTTTCTTTCCCTGTACGGTTCGTATATGCATAAAACTGTTCGGTGCGTAACAAAATTTAAACAAAATTACTGTACGGTCCGTAGATGAAACCTAGATGAAACAGTACGATGGGTTTTTGTAATATATAGTTTGAAGCTAACATAAACATAAAGAGCTTACATGAGCGTATTGCACTGTAATGATAAATAATTGCAAATAAATCTAAATCACATAGGCTACTTTATCAGTTGGTCGATTTGTTGTTAATATTTATCTAAAAATTTCTTTATACAATATCTACAAACTGACATATAGTTTCACATTGAACTTTCATGATCATTAGAAATCAAGTCATGGCATCAAAATGTAGAAGAACATTGAATGCTAGTTTATTTCTGACAGTACTCACATCATTCAAAATCTCTTATTAACGTTATATATTGTCTTCATGTTCGTTTTCTTCATTTTAAAAGCATGTCCCGGAAGTATCATTTAATCTATACAAATATATACAGTTGTACTTAGCCGGAGCTGTTAAAACTGTTTGCGACAATTAAAACCGTATTTACGGTCGCAAATGTCAAACTCACTAAATAGTTAACCCTTTTCTAACGCACAAATTGAATGTGTTTTAATGCGATAATTAAAACGTCGTTGGATTCTTGCGACTGTATATACGTTATTTAATAGTCGCAAATTTAAACGACGTCACCGATCAGAAACAACGTTACTGTGTGACACCGGTCAACAAGTACTTCCGGGTCGTTGTACCTTAGGAAGTAGTTCTTTGGAGATTTGAAGTCTCCATTTTAGAGCTGTCTGTGGATGGCTTGATGAAATGTATAAGTTGTATTTATTGTTGTTCTGTAAATTTTTGGCCATTTCTGATTACTCTAACAGTTGTTTTGTTTGTCTTCTTCAGGAATACATTTTGTGATGGAAGAGCTCAGATATTACTACGCGCCGGCATACATGACAGCTGTGTATTGGAAATTTGTACAGTGTCTCCAGATATTGAGTGATAGCAAAAAAGTTCATTGTTGACAATGTAACTTTTCTGGTGTAGATTGACTGTGATAATGATGAAGATGAGAAATATGGACAGCTGATTGCTTGAATTTTGTTGTGAAAGCCAGAGGAAATGTGCAAAAGTGCTCTAATTACGATAGAATCAAATGGGACAAAAATGACCGGTGTAACACCTTATATCGGTACTGCGTTAGAAAAGTCGATAACTGCTTTGAATGAGCGTTCGCGTAGAAAATAACCCTTTGCATTTATTCACCGTTTGTAATATCTGGTCATGTTAGAACCGAAATAACATCCCTTTCAGCATTGTTATCGTCTAATAAACAATGATTTGGAGTACTGATACGCAGTTATTAGCCACGAATGCCGGAATTTTAAACAACGAACACCGCTGGAACGGACGTTATTTCATAAATAAACAATATCGTTCTATTCTAAAATTATTTATTTTCATTTGCTTATTGTTATGTTATGAATATTGTTTAACATGTACTAATACATATAGCCATATTTCTCTTTCCTTGTGATTATTGTTTACTTTTATACATACTGTTTGCTTTTCTAGATTTGTTTATTTTATACATGAAGGTATTTACAGAATTGGAGATGTATTCTTCAATGATTGAATATTTTACGTTGTAATTAATAACCAAAGATTGGCATATTTTTATCTTTTTATAATATTTATGCCTTCTTTTTTGTTTTATTTTCTAATTTTATGTACCTAGACGGGCTTGAAGAAAATGATGAAAAGGTTCAAACATATAAAAAGGATTTTTCTACAATGTGTACATAAGCAGCAACATATAATTATCATATAGTTTCATAACATGTACCAATTTCTTACGGACATATTTCTGAGTTAAAAATAACCAGTCGGGATATGAAATGGGAAAAATACATTCAAATGATGCATGCAAAAAGCATTCTAGTTAAATAAAATAATACGTATTATATTATTGTGTTTGTCTCATGGCATAGTACCCACAATCACATATTTTCAGGTGGTTTTTTTTGCAGTCAATGATAACTTCATATTCTTACACCACACTGACAATACACCACACTGACAATGCTATTAGTATACGAACTACTTAGTGAAAAGTCTGTTCAAACAAGTAGAAGAGTCGACGTATCTTACGTAAATTGTTTTCGTTCAATGATTATTCTGCATGTGTGTATTCAACTTTCTACATTGTCAAGTTTAAGTCCATGACGAACATGCGGCAATATATTTGCTTCACATGCTTTGTGGTTTTCTCGTACTGAAAATGGATTCCTGGCTGGTTCAAAGTTCTAAGATACCTTTCCAGACTTCCTTGTCCGTTTACCACGCCTTCGCTCCTCTGTATATCGAAAGAGTGATCCCTGAAAAATATTAATTATTATGATCATTTTCATTACCGATATTATTTCCGGAATGAAATTACGCAATAGGCTCATGTAAGCACTTTTTGTTCATGTAAGCTTCAAACTATAATTATATTACAAGAACCCATCAGTACGGTTTCATCTACGGACCGTACAGTAATTTTGTTCAAATTTTGCTACGCACCGTACAGTTCTTATGCATATACGAACCGTACAGGGAAAGAAATGTGTGATTCAACATATGTATATTGACCGTACAGAGCATATTTCGTGTAAGTGGCTTTTTTGTCCATTTCCTGTACATATATCAACATAAAGTATTTTGTTCTTTAAGATAACAACAGAATCTACTGAGGAGTGGTTTTCGTGGACTTATCCATCAAAGAATGAACTTTTGCCGAGTAAAAACACACATGACCTCTCGCTTCATTTCGGAGCACCGGCATTTGGTTCACTTTTATCAACGATATTTAGAAAAGTAGACACTGTTTAATGAAACGGATAAAGCCTAGAATGGCAAAATCATTTTTCTATCGGTCTGTGTAAGAATTTCATTTCTGAAATTCGTTTTTAACTAGTTACGAGGAAAAAAGTAAGACACCTACTTTTCACATCCACTCTCGTCCGCCATCTTGGAAATTCCGAAAAAATGTTAACCGTCTCGGTTACACCACCTGTAACTGTTATTCATCAATTTTGTCCTTTCTACGTTTCTATTGATTTCCACATTTTGTTAAAGCAGCAGGATAAAACAACTTTGTGATGAAACAGCATGAGACTTTCGTCTATTCAGCAATTATTTGTGTCCCAAGGTTATAATGGCATTTGCTTGCCAGAACCCGACCGTGGTGCTAAAAACATGTATATTTCAGTAAAATGACAATTTAGGTCAAAGGAATAATGATGTATTTTCCAAAATAAATATGCAAATAATCTAGTAAAGAATATATCAATATAAGAAAAAACACTACAAGTGCCCGGTAAACTGAAGTTTGACTATATTTTAGTCTAAGTGGAGGCCATTTTGGCGACCATCTTTGATTTAATAAATGATCTCCAAACTTACAATAGCTAAATAATACATATAAGCTGATATATATTCATTTGAAATACAAAATACTTTAACGTAAAGCTCATAAAATGTTTAAAAAAAACTATGTATATTTAGAGCGAAAATTACCCCACCCACTTTTAAATGCTTGTGCACTAAAAAAAAAAAATCTGTTTTTCTGCTGTAATGTAAATATTTCCATTAGCCATGAGTTATTTTTTATTTCTTGTCACATAAGTATATCAAACTGGCAAAAAAATTGAACTTCTGTTAAAAAATACCTGTCCAAACCATAAAATTGTCCACTCTTACGGCTAAAATCGTCAATATTTTCATAGATTTCGCTAAAATTAATTAAAAAACATCATACAATCATATAATAAGTATGTATTTATATATTTCTATGTAGTAAACCTAGCCGAAATCTTTTTTTTAAAGTTTGACCAACAGTACTACAAAAACTGGATTTTTTTTTATATTTGGCGGCCATTTTGGCGGCCATCTTGGATTTAATAAATGATCTCCAAACTTGCAATAGCTAAATGATACATATAAGCTGATAATTATTCATTTGAAATACAAAATACTTGAAGGTAAAGCTCATTAAATGTTTTAAAAACTATGTATATTTAGATCGAAAATACATGTGAAATTACCGCACCCACTTTTAAATACTTGTGCACTAAAAAAATCTGTTTTTCTGCTGTAATGTTACTATTTCCATTAGCTATGAGTCATGTTTTACTTGTTGTCACATAAGTATATCAATTTTGGTAAAATATTTGTACTTCTGTTAAAAATGTCTGTCCAAACCATAAAATTGTCCACTCTTACGGCTAAAATCGTCAGTATTTTCATAGATTTCGCTAAAATTAATGAAAAAACATCATAAAATCATATAATAAGTATGAATTTATACATTTCTATGTTTTAAACCTAGCAACAATCGTTTTATAAAACATTTGGACCAACAGTACTACAAAAACTGCATTTTTATTTTTGGCGGCCATCTTGGATTTCTCAGAACGCCACCATTTATGCCAATTTATGCCGGTGGTTTCATAAACTACAAACTCTGACAAACATTTTGGTATATAACATTGCTTGTTGCAATATCTGTCCCACCTACCCATATTTTTAATTGACTTTTCTGCTCAAAGTCACCCTACCATTAATGTAAGCTCAAGGTACATATGTAAGGTATACTCAAATAACACTGTTTATTTTTATAAACTCAAAGTACAAATTTGAAATTATTGTAAAATAATAAACTGGTTTACGCAATATTAATCAAACTGTCATTTTCAGGTTTATTTTGAAGGCCAAAACACAGTATTTGAGTACCTAATTTTGCATGCTATTACCCTATTCAAATTTAATATAACAAAAGCAATTATTCCTTTTATAAGATTATGAAGAATTAAATTCTGAAACAGCACGCTGTGTACGAGCAATAAAATGCTACTAATGTGAACAATATTTGCATTTGTAACTGCAATCATTTGTCTATAATTCCCTAAACTATCAGAAAACAATGTTTATATCAGGCAATTAAATAACTGACAGTAGAAATAACCTGTATTTACATAATTGTTTATGTTTGTAAACATGTAGTCTAAACAGCCTGTCTAGATTATAAATCAAGATGAAAATTTGCCAGTACATGAAAAAATATTTCTATAAATATGTTTTTATGATTTATCCGAGAGACTGTTTTCGATAGCAGCGTTTGCTTTTACGTACTTTATCTATGTATGTTTAATTACAATTATTGCAATTTTCAAAAAAAAAACAAACAAAAAATTCAATAAACGCAAGGGTATGACTTTATCTTCTATTAGAAAACGCAGAAAGTTTAAAATGAAAACACTGTAGAGATTTCTACTTTAAAGCTGCTCGCTCTCAGAATTTGGTGACAAAAACAGGTTCTTCTAACTGCCAATATCATCTACCAAACAGCAATGTAATGTTCGGAGAATGCTTCCCGATTAAAATTACTGATACATTGGTATATGGTTTTGCTTTACTGTAAATAATTGCCGCTATAATTGTTATTTATTTCACAGATACCACATAGAAAGTTGGTCTGATTTTGAAAAATAAATCGCATATAACAGTTATTAAAGGGACCCTATAACTGATGCTAAATAAATAACCTCCAAAACGTAATAATAGAATCTTTAGAAGTATTTTAATTGAACCTAAAAGTTTCAGCTAAGCATTCCAAGTCATTATCGAAAATATCAGCGGTTTAAAATATACTGCAGTACCGTAAACCTTTCAAAAATCCATGTAGAGTTGTTGTACAATTAATGGGTGAATACGATTTATTACAGAAAGCCTCTATATTGATTGTGGTAAAATAAGGCATTTTTCGCCATATGTTCTTCTTTGGAATTGTTTTTATTTATCATTTTACGTGCATTTAGCACATAACCTTTGTTTCGAGAATATAATCTGCTAGATGTAGGGAGTGCCTCTATCAGATGACCTTCAACGAAGACTTACAAGATGAATTGTTACATATACATGTATGACATCAAGAAAAGTGCAAATTTTCACTCCATGATAGGAATTGTCATCTATTCATCATTAGTCGCCGATGACGACTATATTTGATCTTCGGCTGGTAGGAGAAGTTATTAAAACTTGTATGAACTTGTTACAATTTTGTTCTGACAGCTTATATTGATGATTGTTTGAAACAAAAAAAAAACTATTTTAAAAATCGCGAAGGAAGTTGAAGTTCGCGCTAAAATTGGCCCTTTTAATTAAAAGAGAATAACTGTTTAAAATGTGAA
The DNA here is from genome assembly GCA_022818135.1 of Saxidomus purpurata. Classification (NCBI taxonomy): domain Eukaryota; kingdom Metazoa; phylum Mollusca; class Bivalvia; order Venerida; family Veneridae; genus Saxidomus; species Saxidomus purpurata. The sequence goes on from JAFMSR010000004.1 coordinate 11,630,418, forward strand.
AATAATGACGCTCCCCAGACTGGTGTTTACAATATCTTATACCAAGAGAAAAGATCCGCCTAGACCAGACCAAATCGACTTTTTAAAGGTTGGCGTGGCGGTGTAACAGCGTCGCAGGAAAATAACAACAACGATGAACATGAACACTCTTTCAGAAACGAAGTAGGTTTGCATAAGTTAATATTTCCATAGCCAAAAATAAATATCGATTTCAGCTTGTTTTGTTAGATTTAGCAGTAATTTCGGATTATCGTTTGTTCGGATACTTCACTCACGTGTCAATGCACTGAAAAAAATTAAATGGTACCTTTGAGTTTAATGTGCTTCTTATTTAATATTGACACGAAAGACCCATTTTTGTAATTCACAGGTCAAGTTTTATAAATTAAATAGTAAACAGATGGACTGCACCCCACCACTAGGGTCTGGTTAATGGCCTGTTTAATGGGTCACAATACACCTGTACTATAATTATTTTTTTTGACCAATGATAATGTATATATTTTACATATAGTATATGTATTATATATAGTGGAAGTGCAGTTACCCGAGAGCCGGATATTCTCATCTGTAAGTGCAGCCAGTGATAGATTCTTTTTTCTTGAATACCATATTCGATTAATAGTAGCAGAAATAAATTATAGTAATGACTTATATTTACGGTCTATTTTCTTTTAGTAATGTATAAATTTACACATTCATTCATAAAAGTAGTTCTTTCTGACATCATCAAGTCATCTTATACCAGGGAGTGTAAGATGAGATTTTCCAGCACTGGTAAAAACTGCAGATATCCCGATCTGGTATGAATGAATAACTTATCCGACAGCTAGTACTGCAGTATCAACATCTAGCAGTAGTCACATTTGAAAATAAATTGTACCTTATTGACCACTGTGGTTACATTTCCAACATTTCCTGTAATTCAACAGGCATAATTTTAAGAAATGGTTGCATTTGACATCACTACTTACAGTCTGTAAATAAATTAGTTACCGGCGACCTTTGATGCTTTGCATCAATGCTTTTCTTGTATATGTATGAGAGTCTCAAATGTTAGTAGCTCTTTCTATACCCCATTACAATTTGAGTTGAGAGGAATAGATATGGTATAGGTTCTTATGTAATTATTACCTGTTGAGGGTAATTCTACTGCAATTTCCATGTCGCACTTCTACTGTTTATGCGAAATAATAAAAACATAAAGGGAGATAACTTAAAACCAGGGTTAGTTTGAGTTATAGTTTTTAAGCCTTGCACTACATTTTGATGTCGTCTATAAGTATATGCAAGTTGAATCAATTCGATGAAGTACTTAAAGGGACATAACCTATAACTGATGCCAAACTAAATAACCCCCAAAACATAAATAATATAATCCTTGGAAATTGAAAGTTTCAGCTATATATGCATTCCCAATCATTATCGATAAAATCAGCGGTTTAAAATATATTGCAGTACCGTTAACTATTCATTAATCTACACAGAGTTGTTGTTATAATAATAATCTTTATTTAACGAAGGTAACTCAATAAGCGAACAGGCTTATCTTACTTGAGGCCTTCAAACATTATACATATTCAAACATGCAAAATCAAAGACATGTTAAACAAACAGCACAACATATATCATAAAGAAACATGAGCAAGTTTACCCGAGTTAAATATTAACTGTATAATAATATGAAATGTGTTATTTGTTGCTGAGTAGATAGTTTCTGTATTTTGTACGGAAGATATTCAAGCTCTTAGCATTTCGAATTTCAACAGGTATTGAGTGCCAAATAATCATTCCAGAATATTGAAATGTGTTTTTTGTGTACTTAGTTTTTACTAAAAGATGAGATATATTTTTGTTATGTTTAGATCGTAGGCTGTAATTGTTTTTGCTATCAGCATCATATATATGTAATAAATGTCTCATATAGTGTGGGACTAAACCATTTAAACTTTTATATACTAAAACAGCCCTATTGTACTTACATCTTTCCATAAATGGTAACCAATTAAGATCTTTGAAAAGTGGATCAGATGACTGATCAAATTTTTTATCTAAAATCATTCTTGCTGATCTCTTCTGCGTGTTTATAATTGTTGAACAATGAATGGGTAGCTGCGATTTATTACAGAAAGCCTCTATATTGATTAATTGTGGTAAATGGAGGCATTTTTCGCTATAGGTTCTTCTTTCAAATAGTATTTATATATCATTTTACGTTCATTGAACACATAATATATGTTTCGTGAATATAATCTGCTAGATGTAGGGAGTGCCTCTTGAACGAGTAATGTCCAGGACTAAAGAATTCAATCATTCAATTTAGTTTTTTGTTTTACATACAGTTTGAAGAAATTATTTTATTGACCAAAATCTGAGAGCGAGCAGCTTTAAAGCCAATAGTAGACAGGTGAGCGATATACGGCAACTTGTTACTTTATTATGCGCATGCTCTGTGCTCTTTGGTGTTTGGTGGGTTTGTATGTGATATTATTTACGAAAATAAACACTTTTTAAAGTGTTACTGATTATTTCTATGGCTGCAGTATATACATTGTATATTGACTGTTAAAGCTGCTCGATCTCAGATTTTGGTAAAAAAAATTAATTTCTTCAAGCTGTATGTAAATAACGTATTTTAGATTATATGGTGATATAAAAAGATTCCAGTATAAAAGGCTCTAAATTTCGAAAAATACGCTATCAAATTCAAAAGCGTTGCAAACCCTTTTGAAATTTCAATATAAACATATAATGTAGCGGTGCCGTGTAACCGACGTTTATAATCGATTTCTGCAAATTCCTACCTAGATTTGTGCTTATGTTTTTATTCTAGCTTTTAGTTTTATACTTTTGAATAAGAATGTCAATTTTTTTTTAACGGTAACTGAGAGCGAGCAGCTTTAACATAGATCATGTGTATCGTGAGTCTGGTTGTTGGATATGTGTTGACTATTATGTCTTATCCTACATTCGTCTGTTACTGAAATAAAAAAAAACTGTAGCTGCAAATGAAATATATGGCACACCTGAGTGATGCATTTTCCTTCCCAAAACTGCTTGAATATCTTAACGCAGCTGAAGCACGTGATTTTTTTTACACGGGCCTCGTTTTATAGTCTGTTAGCGTGACAGAATTCAAAATTTAAACTTGCGTTCAGTGTATAGTTTTCCTCAGTAATTCAGAATTATGACACGCAATTGCAAATTCGAACAGCGTTTTAACGATATACAGACATCAATGATGTAAAAGCAATCAAAATTGAAATTTGAGAGGCACACACCGCACTGTAAACCAGCAAAACATATTTAAATGATATTTAAAAGCAGGAAGTTTTCGAAATCATTTATTACACATTAGAATGAGTTAAGAGCATATTGCTAGCGGTTTGAGATTCAACATGTGATATTATTGTTTAAAGTTTCTCGAAATAATTTGTGCATTGTGGAGCAAAGAAGACTCATTATGACACCTTCATCATCTTGGTACCAACTAGAATGTTTTGTTCGAGTTAAGGTTCCAGTGTAATCTAACTTCTTGTTGTAACAACATTGCCATGATATTAAAAAAAAACTTTTAACTTATATCCTGGTCTTGAATATTTCCATACTCAGCCATCAGTTTTGCCAGCTTGACGCAAATACGGTCCGGTCCCTCAGTTTCCAATTCTTATGCAGGTCTCTGGCTCGATAGGAAAACTGATCAAGACTTAAAGAGAGCGAGCAGCTCTAAGATTTTGGTAAAAAATAAAGTTCTTCAAACTGGATGTAAATCATGTATTTTAGAACATATATTCATATAAAAAGGCTCCAGTATAATTCATGTCACGTATATCTCTAAATTAAAAAAATACGCTACCAAATTCAAAAGCGTTGCAAACGCTTTTGAAATTTCAATATGAACAAATAGTGTAGCGGTGCCGTGTAACCGACCTTTTCACTCGATTAATGCAAATTCCTAATGTTGAAAAAAGGTTATTTTGTTTGGCCTTTTGCTTTACCTGTCTTTTTTATGACACCCTCAAATCTTACTTTTACTGAGTAAAGACAGCGAATTTCATGTGGACAGTTCCCCTTTCTATCTTAAAAAATACCTTGTATCGCCCAGTCTCCTACCATATTTCAGAATTGATTCCCTCTTTCAATATAATTTGAAAAAAAAAAAAAAAAAAAAAAAAAAAAAAAAAAAAAACAAAAAAAAAAAAAAAAAAAAAAAAAAAAAAAAAAAAAAAAAAAAAAAAAAAAAAAAAAAAAAAAAAAAAAAAAAATTTTTTAAAAACAAACATTTAAAACCCCCAAAAAACACAACAAAAAAAACAAAAACACCAGGACAAAACAACAATTAAAGACGCACCCGGTGTCATGCCTGTTCGTTCACATATATTATCAAAGTTCTCTGTTCCTTTCTCTCTAGACGACATGTTACTTGGAGCACCTGTATGATATGAAAGGGTGACGTTATTATTGTCTACATACGTATTCGGTATGATTAAACGTAAAAATCTAAACGTTTCGCGCTTTTTTATGAGCTCACCTCACAGTGTGAGCTATTGTAACCACTCACCGGCTGGCTTCCATCCTTCGTCATCTGTTGGTCCAATAGTTCCTTCAAATTGCATCTCCTCTGAAACCACTAGGCCAATGTCAATTAAACTTGGCAAGGATTTCCTTGCACAAAGTCTAATTTGAAAGTGGTTCGAAGAATTTCATTCCATGCAAAACTCTGGTTGCTATGGCAACAATAAGAAAAAATAAAAACTCTTCTCCAAAAAAAAAAAAAAAAAAAAAAAAAAAAAAAAAAAAAAAAAAAAAAACCCCCCCCAAAAAAACCCCCCACACCCCCAGAAGTGCACACCACCAACAAAACCAAAACCTCAAAGCGTGATATTGGCGTGTGGCCCTGTCTAGTAGTCGTTCAAATTATGCCCCTGGGGTCAAAACTGGTCCTGCCCGAAATACACAATCTAAACTGTAAGGTCAAGATATAAGATGTTTGGTTTGTGGAATTGTTTGGTGGACCACTATCACGATTGTTGTTCAAATTATGGTCCATGGGTCAAAATTGACCACGCTTTGGGGTCATACGTTTTACTTAGAAATGTGTAGTTAAACAAAAAGAAATCTTGTCAGAACCTGTAAGCGTGTACAGGAACATACCCTGTGACTCGTGTCAAACTAAACAATCTCAAAAACATAAATAATAATATTCATACTGCAAGTAAGTATTTTAACGTAAGCTAAAGGGTTAAAGCTATGTATTCCAGTAATTATCGATAACATACGTTGAAGTACCGAAGACTATGCTATAACCTTTGTAGAGTTGCTGTTGTTGTACAATGTATGGGTGAAAAGAGATTTATAACAGAAGGCCTCTATATTGATTTTATTGTAAAGATGCATTTCGCCATATGTTGTTCTTTAAAGCTGCTCGCTCTCAGTAACCGTTAATTTTTTTTTTAAATTGATACACTTACTATTCTATAACCTTTGTAGAGTTGTTGTTGATGTACAATGTATGGGTGAATAGCGATTTATAACAGAAGGCCTCTATATTGATTTTATTGTAAAATTTCGCCATATGTTGTTCTTTAAAGCTGCCAAAGGCTAGAATCAAAATATAAGCAAAAATCTAGGTAGGAATTTGCAGAAATCGATTAAAAATGTCGGTTGCACGGCACCGCTACACTATATATTTATATTGAAATTTGGTAGCGTATTTTTTTTAATTTAGAGATATATGTGACAGGAATTTTTACTGGAGCCGTTTTATATGACTTTATGTTCTTAAATACATTATTAACATACAGTTGGAAGAACTTAATTTTTTTACCAAGATCTGAGAGCAAGCAGCTTTAAAATTTTATTTATATTATACTTTCATTGAACACATTATCTATGTTTAGAGAATATAATCAGCTAGATGAAGGTTATGTCCTTTTAAGGTCAGACACATCCGTACATTTATTACGAAAATTGCCGAAAAAAACTGAAACGTCGCAAATTAAAGCTTCACAAGAATCAGTGTTGAACTGCTGTATCAGACCTACAAACATGCAAAAGCCCAAGGCAGATGCTGTCTTCTACAGTTATGATACGTTCGGGTCTTGAATACCGTTTTAAGCGCTTACCACTTATTGTATAATAACATAAAACTATACGCTAACTCACGATTAATTGTTTTGTAAGAAAGATTGTAAAAAGAACATATTAAGTAGTTTCCTAAATAAGAGAAACGAACCGCTTCTATATTACATACATAAGAAATTTAAAGCATAAACCTTCATGTTTGAGATAACCCTTCGTTTGAGTCAACATCGAATCGTTATTGGCATCGACATTGAATAGAAAGCTGGGGCTTTAAAATCTTGTACATGGTGTTACTAAGAGGTATTTTTGAGTTATTTAAAGGACAAAAACAGATCCTTCTCTTGATTTTCTGTGTGGTCTTTGGGAACCATCGAAACTTTTGTAAATGTTCGTCGTGATGCTGTCCAAGCATTAACGTCTTGAACGAAGTATTTCATGTCGATTCTCGAAATTTACCAAACAAAGACACCTCTTCCTCTAAACCCAAGTTTCTTTAAGACATCTGAAAAGGATCCAAGTTTCATTCTAAGTAGTCTTGTTCCAGCAACAAGCCCACAATATTATCATCATTGACGCCTCTATTTGTTTTCAAAAGAACTAAATAGCACTAAAGCTAATTTGAGTCCTTCCGTTGAAAAAAGTGATCACTGTCACATCAGTGAATTCTATTTGAAAGTTCGTATGATGATCAACATATTAAACTCCTACATCTGTTCCTAAATTACATAAACAACCATTAAAGCTCGTTTCATCGCTATTCAAGCCTTGTACCACTACAAATATTTCAAAACTATTAACATCTTGCCTAACTGCTAAAAAACCCACGTGAAAAGATATTGGTAAAGTATACGAAAACTCTGGAAACATTTTTTTGGTCATCAAAATCTGGCGACCTGTAAGTTTAAGTAAAATTACAAACTTCGTCATACATAGTTTTTCTCCTGATACCACTTTACCCATAAGTAAATGACAAGCTACTGCCCTAATTCAAAGACTTTTGCCAGGAGAAGCTACATTTCGCCTGCAATTTATAAACTTTTTCTAGCTGTATGTAAACATTATACTATGTGGACCTGTGACGAAGTTTTAAAGCCCTTTCTTTTATGAACAACATTTATATAAGGTTTGGGAATGCAGTTTTCAGACAAATAATCGGTATTCCCATGGGAACAAATCACCCTTGTCGCAGATTTGTTTTATATGTATGAGAGAGACTTTATGTTGAGTCTTTCTCCAGATACGCAGGCAGACATTACACTGCTTTTAATAATACATCACGCTATCTGATGATATCCTTAATATGGATAACCCGTTTTTTGGTCAATTGGTGGACACTATTTACCCCGAACTCCAGTTAATTAAAACTAACTATTTGGATACGTGCTTCATTTTAGATTTACATCTCTCTATTTTAACAATATTATACATACCAAAATTTATGACAAGAGGGATGATTTTAATTTTGATTGTAAATCCCCATTTGGATGGGGTGTACCTCATCTCATCTTATGGGGTATACATTTCTCAGTTAATTGTTGCCAGAGGTTGTCATGTTGAGGTTTCAATGAACGTAACAATATATACAAAAAACTCTCAAAGGGCTAGTATTACAAATTGGAAACATTTTGCCAAATTTACACGATTTGATTTGGTTTGAAATTCAATAGTAATCTAAAGACTCTTCTGCGAAAGGTATTTCAAAACCCGATTTTATGGGGAGTGTTACAAACTTGTGATTTTGGGTCATGGCAATTTTCCAACGATTGCTAAAATAAAAACGTTTTGTTAAAAGAGGTTACGACCCAACTGTTTTGAGACACACCGCATGTTTGGTGTTCAACCCGTTTACAGTTGGACGCTTGCTTCCCTCTTTGATGTGTCGACGGAAGAGGGGAGGACTCTGTGATGGGCAGTTTTAAACCCACTGGGACGAAACTGTTTGATTTCTGTCCTCTGGCCTGTTTCGTCGGGCCCTTGTTTTCTCTTGGGCCTGCCTTTGCAAAGGCATTGAGTACATACGTTTTTGGTTCTCAAGGTTTGCTTTTAATATTTAACAGAGCATTTTTTGTTTTACATACCATCCTTTTTGTTTCCATGTGGTTAGAGATTCACCTGCAGGATAACTTTTATTTACACTGCCTGGACTTTGGAATATGGTGGGGTAAGAGTGAGGTTGGGTGCGCACCATAAACCGGTTTGCTCCCCAGTGGTGTTTTTGCCACTGACCGTTCCAAGGCGGTGCCCCACTTTCCTTTATGTTCGTTTTGTCCTCGTGGTTTGCTTTGTATGCTAGTGTTTCGTAGTAAGTGTGTGTGTGTGTTACATGATTGTGTGTGTGGTGCGTGCGTGCGTGGTTGGTGGTGTGCACTTCTGGGTGCTGTGGGGCTCGTTTTGGGGAGGCTGCGTTTTTGGTACGTGGCATTCCCTGTTTGATATTATTTTTGTTTTTAAGACTAATCAAGATACTAATGTATTGAAGTGTCACAGTCTATGAAGATTCCTTAGTCTGCAATTATTCTTTCAATATCTTGCTCCTGATTGCTGTTTTATGTAGTAATAAGATTTAAATTTGGAAGGGAAGTTGTTATCTTCAAAATTAATGCTGATATTAGGTTGAACTTAATATCATCGGGGGAGGGGGGTCAATGACAAATCCCATTACTCTTATACGGTTTCTCACCAATTGGCTCTCCTTGATTGACTGAAAATACATGTATCTTGGTTTTAGCTTTGGATGCAGCTTGCCATTTTTATCTCTGTTGCTAGGGCAATTCGTCGTAATGATTGGTTTACAAACATGAAATATATTTATTTTAAACTGCTTTAAAGGGACACTACCTACATTAAAATTCATATTCTCGAAAAAATAGATTATGTGTTAAAATGATACATAAATACAGTGTCAAAGGAAATCCTATGGCTAAAAATGCCTCATTTTACCACGATTAATCAATATAGAGGCATGCTGTAATAAGGACCAATGATTCGATCGATAATGATTGAATTCATAGCTGAAACTTTTAGGTTATGTATTAATACAATATTTTACAATCTGATAGGTTAATGTTCTATTTAACATCTACGTTTAGCGCTATTCTCTATTTTTCAATTCACAAAGCATAACACAGCGACCATTACGTGGATTATGTGTGCTAAATGACATATCTTTAAACACTTTAAGGAAGCGTGGCCCAGCAAGAACAAGTTTCATAATGTTACCAGCCATAAAATCACCAAGAGTTGAAAATGTTTGAAGCATGTTATTTATACGTTAAAGTCGCACTTACTACTATTTTCCTTCTGCTGTGTCTATTGCGGTTATATCTATAAGGTCCCGAAGACTGGTGAAATGTTTTAGATTTCTACTTAAACAAGTTGATAACAAAAATACTTAAAAAATCACCATTGATGAGTCTGAAGTATTTTAAAAAAATGAGCAACTTAGAAAGTTGTGGCAGTGGCTGTGGTAGACATAAAATCCAACAAACTGTCCCAGCGATTTGTTCCTCATGACACATCTAAAGCATACCAACGCAAAAATTCAAGTGGATATTTTCTGTTATGGAAGAAAACATAATTTCAAACTATAAATTGTTTAGACATAACCCATTGTTTAGAAAATTCAATTAATCTGGCTCCATGTGACCACTTCACTACGTACTACATTTCCTTGAAATGTTTTTAGCAAGCACTGAATTCTTCAGTCAATTACTAGTATATCGTCAAGTATTATCACATAAAAACTCTCTTAGTGCTAATGAAAGGCATTTCTCAGATAAAAATCTTGTTCGCAAGTCTAATGGCACCACCTTTGTAATGCCAATAACTTAATTAAATGAAGAAAAGAAGATACTTCATGTTACATGTAACATGGGGTGATCACTTTGAGATTTATAAGCCGAAAAGAATAATAGAACTTTTCCGAATGTTACAACAATGTTTAAGCAAATTTATACTTGTGTTTGACATAAACGGAAAATAAAGTACAGCTGCTAGGCATGCACTGTTTGAAGTTGCTCGCTCAGTTGCCGTTGAAAATTTTTTTTTTTCATTACTGACATATTTATTCATACATGTAAATATAAAACTAAAGGCTAGAATTAAAATATAAGCAAGAATTTGCATAAATCGATTGAAAATGTCGGTTACACGACATCGCTACACTATATGCTTTTATATTATTGAAATTTCAAAAGCGTTTGCAATGCTTTTGAATATGGTAGCGCATTTTTGGAAAGTTAGAGATAAACGTGACAGAAATTTATACTGGAGCCTTTTTGTATGTCCGTATGTTCAGAAAAACGTTTTTTACATACAGATTGAAGAACTTAATTTTTTTTACCAAAATCCGAGAGCGAGCAGCTTAAAGACATAAACTGATGTTTTAGTTAAATTTTAGTTGTTTGGTTTTTGATATAAATTCGGTGTTGATGTAACTTACCATCCACAGCTCTCTTAAAAGGGACATTCTCTATAACTGATGTCAAACTAAATAACCCCCAAATCATATATAATGAAATCTTAGGAGGTATTAGAACTTTAAATTGGGTAATCAGATGCAGTCTTACAAGAATTTCTTAAAATGAATGCATTTTGTTGTTAGAAGTCATTGCGATATTGAACATGCAACAGAAGTATGCACTTTAAAATAAACGATAGCTGCATTTGGTGTAGGGATTAAAATGAGTAGGAAACCTGATAATAACGTCGTTCACTTTAATGGCTGCTGCTGCCTTTATTCCCCAATTGCATTCAACTAGCAAATAATTCCACATAACTTTTCGGTAATTTGGAAGCTCTACCTTGCCACATGTATACATAATACAGTAGCTGCTATTTGTGGAGAAAGCGTTGACTATATAAAAACATGGTGATTGGCAAGAAATGTTTTCTCAAATTTCTAGCAACCATTGTAAAATATTTTACAAAGAAACTCAAAAAGACCTGTGTGGTCTATTTGCTGTTTTGCTGTAAACATTCAAAAGTCTTGTGTTATATCTCCGCAGTCTTGCAAAAGTGGCACTTCATTCCTACCAAAGACAAAATTATATATAAACACGTTTTTGGCCTATTTGTAAATACCATACGAAAATACATAGTGAAAACTTATATCTATCAGGGGCTTAGTATTGGGCCTTTAGTTTCTTTAATCCTGTACAGTGGTAGTAATTTAAAAATTCATAAATATATATAACTACCAACTACTAGTAGTACAGAAAACTATGTTTTAAAAATGCAAGTTTTTAGAATAACAAGCAAAAAAAAAACAAACAACATTATTTACATGGAAATGAAAATATTCACAAATCTTACAAAGCGTTCATTTGACGTAGCTTCTAATTTTTATTCTAACATTTGTTTGCTTAAATTATCGTGTTAGAATGGAAATTTTGAGTGATAGAATGGTTAATTCGGCCTTCGTGATTAGATTACTACGCATTCAAAAGTGAAATCGTTTTCCTAATTAATATAAAGAATGTTTGACATTCGACATCAAATCATAAAACTTATTTAATGCATGCAAACTATGATGCAAGATAGTACCGATTTTTTTTTAATCGGAAAGGAAATCCACTCGTGCTTGTGCAGCAGTATTTCAAACAGGGAAATACTTTACGGCTATTGTAAAGTTTTAGAAGCCAGTTTCAAACTGTTTTTCCCTGTTACAATTCCAGATTTAATGGAAAATTCAGTTTGGTGTTCGTAATGGACCTTTAAAGCTGCTTGCTCTCAGTTGCCGATGAAAAAAGTATTATTTGAAACAAATGGGCATACTTATGCATAAATATAAAACTAAATGCTAGAATCAAAATATAATTCTAGGTAGGAATTTGCAGAAATCGATTGAAAATGTCGGTTACACGGCACCGCTACACTATATGATTATATTGGAATTTCAAAAGCGTTTGCAACGCTTTCGAATCTGGTGAGCGAGCAGCTTTTATGATTAAAAGCGTCCTATTCTTAAAGCTGCCTGCTCTAAGAATTTTGTAAAAAAAATAGAGTTCTTCAAACTGTATTTAAATAACGTATTTCAGAACATATAGTCATACAAAAAGGCTGTAGTATAAATTCCTGTCACGTTTATCTCTAAACTTCAACTGATACGCTACCAAATTCATTTGCTTTTATACAAAATGCTATAATTTAGTTATTATTCACGTTAGTAAGGATAACAGATACGTTGGACTGTGTAAAATGTACAACATATAACCGCAAACAATTTCTAACGATCAGCTTGTAATTTCCTTATTCCCATGGAAAAATGACATATTATGTTATAGAACATCAGACATTCTAAAGTAAACCAATTATAGATTAAACACAATATCAATATACTTGCCTCGCGTCTGACATACGTCAGACAGAAAAGGATGTGGATTTTGATAATGTCATTGCCTGCCTTTGAGATGATGTATTAGTACACCGTCATATCATAACGAAATAAATTAAGATTGTAAAATTATATCTGAAGACGATCGCCATGAAGACGATTCTCTTACTTCGATACATCCTACAGAATATCAAGGGTTGTTTGTTTTTGTTAGATCGTATTTGAATCGTTAACTTAGATTTAAAGGGACATACCCTGATTCCAAAATAAATAACCTCCAAAACATAAATAATAGGCCACACCAAATTAATTACTTGGTCAACGGATTTCCCGCTCCATTATTTTTCAAAATAAAAAAAAATTTTTTTCAATTTAAGCTTCCGCCCGCATCAATTTTATAAACCAAGACCAAAAATTCAAAGCGGGCCTTTTTGTCGGGAGTACTCGTAAATTTAGTACTTTCAAACCTACAATTCGATTATAAACGCCAGCAGAACAGTTCGCGCTACTTTATTTGTATAATCATGACTACCATATGTCAAAATGGAAGCCACCAGTTGCATAGAATGACCGAAAAAACGAAAAAGACCGAAAAATAGTTTATGAAGACCGAAAACAACTTATTTTTCAAAAGAGTATATAGCCTACAACTTACAGTTTAAATGAAGAAATTTGTAAATATTGTATTACAAATCAAGTAGAAAGATCGAAAAACAAATATTGCAGACCGAAAACTTTCTGAAATTAGCACTCCAGATTTTGTAATGGATGCAGCACAGGAACTTATCAAAACAAACAAAAAATATTCATACATACAAATTCCTGCATTTATTTAATACTTAAGTTATAAACCGTACATTATCTTTTGAAACAAAGTTGTTTTCGGTAAAGATAAATCATTTTTCGGTTCTTTTTCGGTCTTTTTTTTCGTATTTTACGGTCTTTTTCGGTCATTCTATGCACCCGAAAATTTTTATTATCATAAACCAGGGAAACGTCGGTGGAAGACGAGTTGCTGTCCAGACAGACAACTCGGAAACATTTAAAGACATTTAGTGTGCTCTCTGTGTAAAAATTGTATTGATAATGGCGCTGAGGCTAAAACTGGCGCTGAGGCTAAAACTTTGGTAAGGAAAAAATCAAGAAACTAGCAAGTTTTTAGCATTGTGAAATTGAACAATTATCTCTAGTCAAAACACTTATGGTCAGAAGAAGTGCAGTAAAAGAGCATAGCCTTGACTTAACTAAAAGAAGTTGTTCGTGGGTTATTTTGATATGACTAACAAATGGGTTTCATTACAAAGTGTTTGGGCATAAATTGAAATACACATTAGTCTGATGGTTTATTAAATAATAAAAAATTGTCTCTCTTTCTAAAGACTCGTTATATTGGCTGTACATGTATGTAAGAAAACAAAATATGGTCTTTTTAAAAGAATAAAAATATTCTCTTGCAAGAAACACTGTTATACCCCTGTAAACTTAGTACTGGTGTCTATAGGAGCCACTTTGTGGTCTGCACCTTTTTGGCAGTTTATATTTAAGGTGTCTGTAGCTCTTTTATAATCTATTTCCAAGTCTTTTTACCTGTTTTGACAGTGAATATTTGTTTTTGTGAGGGGTTTTAATTTTTTTAACAAATCGCTCTTCGCCCGCTCCAAAAATGGTTAATTGAAAAAAAATTTTACTTTTTTTTTTCGCTCGCTCGCTCCTATTTTTTTAGGATATATTCCGATGACCAAGAAATTAAATTGGTGTGGCCTTAGAAACACGGATGTAGATTTTGGCCTTACCTTTATTCCGCGTTGATAGAGAATTTGTCTTATCATTGTTTCGCCAACACGTGGAAATTCATCCGTCACACACTTAACTTCTGCTTGTAGGCTCTGGTCATCTATTTCGGTGAACTCGTAAATGCTGATATTAAATGTATTCATTCGTCTGTGGATGGTTCTCTCAGAAACACATAGCAACTTCGACATATCACTTATTTTAAAGCCTGTCTCAATCAGATTTTCAAGCGTTTCTTTAGAAATATTATATTTTGGATGATGTAAAGAATCAGTTTGAAATGTCTTACATACATGTACGTCGCCAATGTTTATACACTCTAATCTGAGCTTCATCATATCTTGACTGTCATTTATCCCCAAATATTTCATTTCCGCATAGATAACTTGCATACAATAGCCGGCGTGATCTTTTCATTTTCAAACAAAGGTACACACGTTACTCATTCCAAGAGTTTTCAAAATTGCTTCCATTATTTCCGCCGTTTTGATCTATCTTTCATTAAACATTTAAATATATCAATCTCAGAGAAATTTACCATTTCAAGGAAGTTTTACAATTTTTCCCTCAGCAAAACGTAAATGCCCATCTCCACATATCAGAAAGACATCACCATCTATCAAAACCACAGCACCATGTATCAAAACGACATCACCATATATCAAAACCACAGCCCCATATATAAAATGACAGCACCATATATCAAAACGACATAACCATATATCAAAACGACATAAACCATTTATCAAAACCACAGCGCCATCTATCAAAACGACATCACCATTTATCAAAACCACAGCACCATCTATCAAAACGACATCACCATTTATCAAAACCACAGCACCATCTATCAAAACGACATCACCATTTATCAAAACCACAGCACCATCTATCAAAACGACATCACCATTTATCAAAACCACAGCACCATCTATCAAAACGACATCACCATATATCAAAACGACATCACCATCTATCAAAGCCACAGCACCATCTATTAAAACGACAGCATCATCTATCATAACGACATCACCATCTATCAAAACAACAAAAAAACAAAAATAATATCAAACAGGGAATGCCACGTACCAAAAACGCAGCCTCCCCAAAACGAGCCCCACAGCACCATCTATCAAAACGACATCGCCATCTATCAAAACGACATCACCATCTTTCAAAACGACATCACCATCTATCAAAATGACATCACCATCTATCAAAACGACATCACCATCTATCAAAACCACAGCACCATATATCAAAACCACAGCACCATCTATCAAACGACATCACCACTATAAAAACGACGTCACCATCTATCAAAACGACATCACCATATATCCAAACGACATCGCCATGTATCCAAACGACATCACCATCTACAAAAACCACAGCACCATCTATCAAAACGACAGCACCATCTATCAGAACGACATCACCATCTATCAAAACCACAGCATCACCTTTCAAAACCACAGCACCATCTATCAAAACGACATCACCATATATCAAAAGGACATCACCATTTAAGAAGTGTGTATAGAAGGCAGCTATGGCGTTCCATATTCAGCTAATGCATTCCCAGTCATTGTCGATAAATTCAGCGGTTTAAAAGATACTGTAGCACCATAAACCATTCAATAATCTAGTTGTCTAAAGCTGCTCGCTCTCAGATTTTGATAAATAAATGAAGTTCTTGAAACTGTATGAAAATAACGTATTTTAGAACACAGTCATATAAAAATTCCTGTCACGTACATCTCTAAATTTCAAATAATACGCTACCAAATTCAAAAGCATTGCAAAAAGCTTTTTTGAAATCTCAATATAAACATATAGTGTAGCGGTGCCGTGTAACCGAACTTTTCAATCGATCTCTGCAAATTCCTACCTAGATTTTTGCTTATATTTTTTATACCAGCATTTAGTTTGATTTTTATGTATAAGTGTGTCAATTAAAAAAACAACACATTTTTTCAACGGTAACTGAGAGCAAGCAGCTTTAAAGGGTGGATGCGATTTATTACAAAAGGTTCTACATTGATTGTGGTAAAATGAGGCATTTTTCGCCATAGGTTCTTCTTTGAAATTTTATTTATTTATCTTTTTACGTTCATTGAACACATTATATATAATTCTTTCGAGAATACAATCTGCTAGATGTAGGGAGTGCCTCTTTAAACCAGAAATCCGGATTTAGTTCTCGTGCAGGTATTGTAAAGTCACGCATAAAATTGTTGTATCGTTTTTTGAATGTGCACATACTGTACTTTTCGAAAAATGTATTACTAAGTTTTCAAAATGCTTGTAAGAGGATGTAAAGAAAATAAAATTTAAGTTTAGAAGTATTTCGAAATTAATGAACACATAAGCAATTATTTTATAAGTAGATATTATAAATTTTGAGCGTCAGCAGATGTTCATTGGAAAACAAACGTCAAAGTTGCCACACAAACGTCAAAGTTGCCACTGTCGAGGACCAGCTGCTGCGCACCATGGTAATCGATTCACAAGCGCAATTGAACAGAAAACACATTTATTCTATACACATTTTGAAAACTACTGGAGAACGTGTCTTTAAACAACACAGCTACTATATACATGAAGTAATTGTAGAATTGTACCCTGACAATTAACAAATACAAAAGCAATATCTATGCAAATATAAAACGCTTACCTAATGTACAATACAGAAGCCAAATAATGCTGTCATTATGACCAGTGCAAACCATGATGAGCCGGCACATCGTACGTATTAAGAACATGAACTGCTCTGTTCACTATTCAGTTACGTGGCAAATTTTTTTGACCACTTTAAGAAAATCTAACTTCCAAATTGAAAGTTGGACACTTCCATTTTAGAAATTTTGCAACGTAAGGGTTCTTTTTTAAATTGCTTGGATATTTGTAAAGCATCACTTTCTTTAAACAGTGACGGCGCGGTGCGTGTTTGGGTACAAAAGTTATCCTCGGTGCGTGTTTGGGTACAGAAGTTATCCGCGTGTTTGGGTACTGACGTTATCTACAGTGTGTATTTTGGTACAGAAGTTATCTGCGTGTTGTGAACAGAAGTTATCTGCGTGTTTGTGCATAGAAGTTATCCGAGTGTTCGTGTACAGAAGTTATCTGCGTGTTGTGGTACTGAAGTTATCTTCGTGTTGTGCACAGAAGTTATCTGCGTGTCTTGGTACAGAAGTTATCTGTGTGTTTGGGTACAGAGGTTATCTGCGTGTTTTGGTACAGAAGTTGTCTGCGTGTTTGGGTACAGAAGTTATCTGCGTATTTGTGCACAGAAGTTATCTGCGTGTTTGTGTACATCAGTTATCTGCATGTTTGGGTACAGAAGTTATCTGCTAGTTTTGGAATAGAAGTTTTCTGCGTGTTTTGGTACAAAAGATATCTGCAAGTTTGGGTACAGACGTTATCTGCGTATTCGGGTACAGAAGTTATCTGCATATTTCTGTACAGAAGTTTTCTAAAATTCATTGTTCAATCTCTTATCATACCGCAAAATTTAATCTGAAATAACTTCGTGGATAATGAAATAACATTGGAGTTAAAACATAGTTTTCTACACGAAACAAATATTAAGTGGCTAGATGCGCGTGTTCTTCAAATCAAATGTTTAAGACTAGGATCTTTGAAATAAAGTGTAACTGTTATGAATTGAGTGTTTTTAATACTGATTTTCTTCAAGTTACAAATAAGTTTCTTTCTTATGCTTTAACACTTATGAAAGAACAAAGTCGACTCCTTTCATAGAATTTCTGTTTTTACTTTAAAGTAAAATTAGTTTCTCTTAGCAGTTTAAGTAATGTTTTATTTACTACCAATGCCCTACATTCTAGTGGCGGCTGCTTTTCTTATGGAAGAAGACACCATCTTAAATCACAAACGTGTTCAGATATAACCATTTCTGAAGAAAATACAATTACGCTTAGCTCGTGTGAGCACTTAAATACATTAGCTTGAGACACTTCTAGAAAACTACGCTGCCGTAGTCAATTGAATTCTACTAATCAACACAATCCTATCGAAACGCATAAAGGTCATTCAGAAACTTTTATTTGCGTGTGGATGTACTTTAATGGAATCGCTTTTGAGATGTCGTCAAACTAATTTAAAGAAATGTAGAGACCTTCATCGGTAAGATTGATATATATATATATGTATTAGTAAACTCCGACAGTTACAACAACGCTTGTATAATCTAATACTATAGCAAAAATCTCATAGATTAAACATCTTGATTTTATTAAACAGTATACAAAAGTATCCATGTGTAACCCGCTATATTTATGATTTTAGAAATATTTAATAAGTTGTTTTTGAACAAGCATCATAGTCATAATGTTGATGTAAATGATTGAGATTGTTTATAAATATAATTATCAACACTCTAACATAGGTACGGGATACGATACGATAAGAACTTAAATATAAATCGTATGAGAGAGGAAGTGTGAAATTAACTGTGTCTAGCTCAATGACACTACTACTATATGGACTTCTTACGGCAATAAAAGAATGCATTCAGATTGAGAAAGTGGATTATAACAATTTCAGCTTTACTTCATGCAAACAGAATGATGAGGAAGAAATGTCCTCTAATAACTAATTATGGAACAACATGAACACTTCAGATATAAAAACCACAAACTATTATCCCAGAAGAAAGTAAACTTATGGTAAATAATACGAAGGGTGTTTCAAACATATTGTGTATGGTGCTCGCACGAATTTTACATCGTAATTTATACATCTGAATACATATTTATACATCTGAATACCATCCTCTATCAGGTGACATTTATTACCCAAACATCATGTAAATTGGTCAAAAGTTTTGCCGAGTCAAGGTCAGACAAATGTTTGTGTTAATGATATAGTTTAGAGTTGAAATTTGGTCATATATTATCATAAGTCGCAGGTGAGCGTTGTTTTAATTAGGAAATAGATTTCACTTTTGAACTTGTAGTTTTCCGTGCATTTCTTGCATTTCGTGAAATATTGGCTGTTCTTTTTTACTCCTAAATGAAACGCTATTCGTCTTATTTTTGTTGTTTCTGATATTGCTGGCGATACCGGAAGTGTAGAAAATTTTACTACGATTTGTTTTACATCACATGAATTGATTCACAACAATACCACTCCAATCGTATTAGCGCATGCACACTCGTAGATGTGTGAAAATTACACGGGAGGGAATTTCAGCTGTCAAAACAGTTCCGGACGCCTAGCGTGATATACTTAATAGTTTTATCACGCTCAAATCCTTCTTTGCGCATATAGGAGAATTTTCCAATAGTGTTAGAATTGAATTTACTTATTTCAGCTTGATTGCAAAGAAAGCGTCTAGTCACTCACGAGTCCGCTACCTGGGATGTTCAGTGTGTACATTTAACACAATACTCAATTTGTGGTCATTTTGCCTCATATGTTTTACGGTAATATGTTACTTCTTATTCAGAAGGCAATGACCGAAGCAAAACAGCGAACGTTTAAATCGACACGCTCTCTACTGTTTTGCAGTATACATTTTCAAATGAATGCTCAGAAAGAGTTACAATAAACGTGAATAAGAATCGGAATGTCACGTTAGTTTGTTATTTTCACTTTTGTGAAGGTAAAATGTTGAACGCCATTTTCTATAGTTCTAGTGGACTAGTTATTTGGAATCACTGTAGACGCTGCGGGTATCTTGGGGAAAAGGGCCTTTGGACATTTCTTATATTATTCAGAAAAACTGTTTAAATGAAATCGTAACAAGAAGTATCTTTTAAAAAGCTACACGGCATATAAACATATCAAAACTTCAGACAGGAAAACCCTTAAAAACAGATCCGTCCAGATTTGTACATATTGTACCAGACACTATTAATAACTGCTTTGAAAACCCGTACAACGATCAATGTGAGTAAACAAGTATTATGTGTGTCGGCTGCTCAGATCGCCTATGTACAGGCGGGCAGTTTATCTTACCATCTTTCCTTGGAAAAGCCAGTACTGAAATGTTCTTACATTCTTTATCAAATGAATCAATGTAGGATCTCACTCACACATGGTTCATAACTGCAAATCTAAATAATTAGAAGTTCTGGAATATGCTACCAAATGTAGTTTTCTGGAAAAAAAATGTCATCAGAATAATACACTAAAATATAAAATGTAAGAGTAATGGCTAGAATCAACAGCACAAGTACATTTCTAGGTACCAATTTGAAATAACAAACATTGTGACAATGTTGCGGGCTAGGTTTAACGGTCCTGCTACACTATAGGTTTATATTGGTTTGTAACGCAGCGTATCATTTCAAAAATACACACATACTTTACAGTCTAGAATTTTTATTTGAACATACTGATTTGAGTCCGAGCGAACAACCTTGCTTTTTCTCAAAACTCTGAAAGCGAGGATATTTAAACCTTCAGGTAACATATGTTAGATAACTGATAGTACTGATTAAAGCTGCTCGCTCTCAGTAACCGTTAAAAATAAATAAATATAAACTAAATGCTAAAATCAAAATATAAGCAAAAAGTTAGGTAGGAATTTGCAGAGATCGATTGAAAATGCCGGTTACACGGCACCGCTATACTTTATGTTTATATTGTAATTTCAAAGGCGTTTGCAACGTTTTGAATTTGGTAACGTATTATTTAAAGTTAAGAGATATACGTGACGGGAATTTATACTGAAGCCGTTTTATATGATGTTCTAAGATACGTTATTTACATACAGTTTCAAGAACTTTATTTTTTAACCAAAATCTGAGAGCGAGCAGCTTTAAGCCTGCAACGTATATGTATGCCTGTTCTGTGTGGGTCAGCAGATACACAATATTGTACTAAAAACACAAAGCACGCATACACACAAGTAACATGCTTAGTCCATGCTGTCATTTATCAAATATATAAAATATGTTTTATAGTAAAGTTCTGTTTTTTTTCGCGAGGTTTTAATTCGATAATTTTTGCGAATGAAGCACTTTGCGAATTCATTAAACTAGCCAAGTTAGCAAGCAAACAAAAGAAGTGCTCGTTCACGAAATCAAAAACTCGCCAATATATAGAAAATGTGAAAATTTCGAAATCAACAACTGGCAAATGTAAAGACTTTTACAGTATGTCTGCTGCCTTTTTTCCAGATTAAATCTTCTGTACATTAGACTAAGTCTAGCTGTTGGTAAGTGCTGTGCATGTCAATATTAATGAATAGTTTTATTGGAGAGAAACTGAAAAACGAAACCTCAAAATTTGAAAACGTCACGGTAATTTTTGTTTCAAAATTAGTATATTAGTAACAACTGATACAAAGCATGAAATGATGTTGGTTAAAGTAGAGCCTGACCAAACCTACTATTTCTTACCCTTACGGTCAGGTCAAACTGACCATACTCGGTAGAAGACCCTAAATCTATCAGAGATTACAGTGGTTCAAAGTGTTCTGTAATCTGAACATATTCTTCAGTCATTAACACTTATGTATTTTTTAAGTTTTATCGTTGATACCGGATAATCCATATGACCAACTTCCCCTGAAGAGTTAAGTTAATCTTGGCTTCGGGTGATAGTGCAAAATACAGAAAGTGTCCTGTTCCAGACACACCCCTGATTCTTTATCATGCCCAGTGTACAATACCGATACATGGGGCCTCAGTTTTTTATGTCTCATCCGGAAGACCATCAGTTAAATTAGTGGAAGAGCGGGGCATCAAACCTGCGATACCTGGATTGCAAGTCCAGCGCGTTACCACTGGACCACTGATCCGCTCCATTGTCATTATCACACCCTGCAAATAGTGTTAAATACTAGGCAAGCTGGAAAATATTTTACTTACCATTCAGTGACTGGTAATGGTTGACATCACTGAAGTTGATGAACAGTGACAAACTGATAAAACAATAATCGTCAACATGTCATAACTTTATTCTTAGTGCTATATTTACTTTTAAACCGTTGCATTACTGTTGTGATATGTGTTAAAGACAATTGAACAAAAATGTGGGGTATGCACCACAGGGGTCCAGTCAGCCATGCGAATTCACAGCAGGAGTCAGTTAACATGACTGGTCACTGGTAAACTAGCTTCTGTTTATCATATTCAGCTACTGTATAACTACCGTACATTATGTACAGATAATGTAGGAAAGTGATGTTAGTTATACATAAATTTAAAGACTTTATAAGATGTTATTATTTTGTTTTATCAGTTACATTTTAGGTATGTAATTTCCCAATCAAATTAAATTATAAAAAAATGAACTCTTACAATTATTATATCCAAATAATTTTCTAATATGACAGAAACATAATTTGTTTTTGACTTTTAAATTGCTGCAGAATAACAGTGATTTCAATGTTAAATTGAGTTAGATTGAGTAATTTTTTAAATACTCAAGTAATTACTCAAAGAGTAAACTAATTATCACTAAGATTAGATGTTACACTTGATACATAAAAAAAATTAGTTTTGGCTAATTTTACAGTTAGAAGAAGCGTTCAGTTGCTTTTTTAATTTACAAAGAAATAAATAGTCAGAAGGATTCTTTATAAATTAAAAATGCATTCAGGCCACAGCCAAGTCACAGTTATTCTGCAGTAATATAAATTTATTTTATGCTTCAACTATGACATCTATTTGGTTTTAAACAAAGTGATAATGGGTTTCCTGTAAGGATAATTATTCCAGCATATTAACATGCTCAATATAACTTTAAAATTACAAAGTTATACTGCATTTATTAAAACATATTTTTCATATCCTGCAATAAAAGTAAATAAAAGTAAAATATCATAATTATATAAAACTGTTTAAGCAACAGGAAATAAGTTATAAATTAATTATCTGTACAAATCAATAAAATTTACGATCCTGCTATTGTACTACATGTCAAGCCGACTGACACACTGCTGTACCTAATCAGAGAGGATTAAAACTGATAAGGGGCAATAAAACGATTAACATATTTGACCACCTGCAGTTTGGGGGGGGTCACTTATGAAGGAGATTTAATTGTCTTTAAGTACATGTATTTTTTAATGCCATTTCACAGAAGCACAAATTGGCCCAATACTGTTAATATCATTATGTCGATAATTATAACGAATAGACAACATGGCATGGGCAATATTAAAATATCTAAATGAAGTGGCGGATGTTTAGTATTGAAACCACATCGAAAATGAATGCCCAATGGCTCTCAGTAATGAAGGTATGATCATTTGGGCCAATGATACAAAATACGCGCTCTACATGTATCTTAGACTTATGTAAACCTGTTGAGATTGAGAGGTCTTATTTTTTTCTCTTCTAGTCTGTTTCTTTTTAGAAAGTATCTTTACATGTATCAAAAATATGTCTCAATCTATGTTCAATTAGTTAGAGTCAAGGTAAGGAGAAATTGTGAAGATGTTATAAAAATGCACAGAAAAGACGGTAGGTACATGTAAATGACTCTAACGACTGATGCCAGTCTACATGTACCTCTAAAATTGTACAGGCCGTGTTGGTAATCATATTGACTTTCAGCAGTCGTGGCGCCATTTCAACTACTGTAGCAGACTGGCACACAATAATATTGACGACCTGGAGTTGATCAATTTGATTAAAACACGTTCTTACACGTATGATTTTAAACAAAATCAACGTTGAACGCGTAGAGTGTACTTCTCTAATCCACACCAAATATTTAACCTTTAACATACTTTTTTACCCGTGGTCACAACCGTTAAAACGTATCAACCGGAAAGGTTAAATAAATGTATTTTATACTGGTACATTATATGTATGATTTTGTTATTTTGCTAGGTTGTTAACCTTAACCCTTTTATCAAATAGAGTTTTTTTTTAACTTTTATATAATGATTAACTCAAAGAAGGGTAAGTACATGTACAAATATACAACTTTATTTTGTTATAAGTTAAAGTAATATATTTCGAAGATACATGTATATTGCTCGAATGAGGTATTGGTTTCGGTGCGTAACACTAACAAAGTTCTATGCTCCGGTGTTTATGAATAAATTATGCAAATGAACCGCCATATTAGAGTTGTGCGCTGGAAATCGACACATGTCCGTTTACAAAGCTCGCCACGTTTAACAGTTTTCTTCCATGTAAGAAAACTTGATGGTTTTTGATTGCATATTGAATGATAAATAAAATAAAAGAAATATGATAAAAATTGACCGATGATTGATAGTTTACGAGCGTTATAAAGTTCAGGAATTCATCGGAACGACCGAGTTTCTGTCGCCGGGTAGCGGCTGAAGATAGCCTTTTAAACCAACTTTGAAATTTTTTTGAACATGCAGACAATTTTTTTCCAATAGATATTTGAATATACTTTACGAAACTACCAAGTTTATAATGTGTCCACTTCTTATTAAAAGTGTCTGGGAAGTTAAATTCGTTTGTTTACATAAATTTGTACCGCCATTCCGAAACAAAAGTCTGTATTGGTGATAAACGAAGTCATACGCTTTATCAAGCAAAGCCTCGGTGGCGCAGTGCCATGTATTCCCGCTTGACACGCGGGAGATCAGAGATCGAAACTCCGCCGGAGTAGGAAAGCTTTATTATTTACTCTGAACATATTCATTTATACTCTCACTTCTATTATGTATAGTGAGAACGTAACGAATTAATTTGAATATATGGGTTGGGTTAAACGTCCGCACATGCTCTCTGTGTGTGCGTGATGTTTACATCCGGTCGTAGCATACGAATAGAGAGCAAACTTTGTTAGTGCGTAAGTGGATGCGAGTTTTGTTATGCATTCCAGAGTTCATGGGTCGGTCACTGGTTATTCAGAACGAGGTGTCCTTCAGAACAAGACATCTTGCGAAACAAAAGCCCCAGTGAGCAACCTGTAAACTGGTAACAGCATTGAAAGTTGCTGCCTGTTTTTAGCTCACCTGGCACAAAGTGCCAGAGTAAGCTATTAGGATCGCATTCCGTCCGGCGTCCGTCCGTCCACCATTTCCTTCAACGACATCTCCTCTGAAACCACTGGGCCAATGATGATGAAACTTTGCAGGGATGTTCCTTGCAGGAAGCTCTATCAAAGTTGTTCAAAAAATTTCATTCCATGCAGAACTCTGGTTGCTATGGCAACAAATAGGAAAAACTTAAAAAGTATTCTTCCCTGAAACCACAAGGCCTAGTGCTTAGATATTTGGCATGTAGTATTGTCTAGTGGACCTCTACCAAGATTGTTCAAATTATTACCTCCGGGTCAAAATTGACCCCGCCCGGGTGGTCACTTAGTTTTACATAGGCTAACTTAAAAAATCTTCTTCTCTGAAACCACAAGGTCTAGAGCTTAGATATTTGGCATGTAGCATTTGCCAGTGGACCTCTAGCAAAATTGTTCAAGTCATGACCCTGGGTCAAATTGACCCCGCCCGGGGGCGGGGGGGGGTGGGGTGGGGTGGGGTGGGGGAGGGGTCACTTGGTTTTGCGTAGGCTTATATAGGAAAAACTTAAATAATCTTCTTCCCTGAAACAACAAGGCCTATAGATTAGATATTTGGCATGTAAAAATGCCTATTGGACTTCTACCAAGATTGTTCAAATCATGACCCCCAAGTCAAAAAGGGAGGGAGGGGGGAGAGGGAGGTGACTTGATTTCACATCGGCTTATATAGGAAAAACTTAAAAAAACAAGAAGGCCGACAGGCAGAGAATAGATATTTGGAATGTTACTTAGCATTGTGTAGTGGACCTCTACGAATTATGTTAGAATCATGAGCCCTTGTATTATAGCCAATGGTAGTCAGGTGAGCGATATAGGGCCATCATGGCCCTCTTGTTTCCTTTTAATCTGCTCTGCTTTTTATAAAAATGTATTTCTTTAAAATGATATATTACAATGTAAAACATAAAATGTATAAATAAATGCTAGAATTAACACCAAAAGTGAATATCAACATAGCATCTTGTAGAAATATATTGAAATTGTTTATGTTTTTTAGCGGCACGTCTATGCTGTATGGTTACATTAGTTGTTTAAAGACGTTTGTAACCCTTTATGATTTGGTATCGTATAATTTTAACATACAGCAAATGTAGAAATATATTATACATGACTTTATACTGGATCCTGTTTATTTGATTATTCGCAGTGAAGTATATAATTTTCAGAAAGTTAAAGAAAACCCACTTTTTCACCTAAATCTTACAACGTGCATCTTTAAATGGAAGCATCTACGAGGGGGGGGGGGGAGGGGGACGGGATGGGGGTCGTATAGTTTCCGGGGAGCAGTCCTACCTTTGGATAAATCGAGTTACTAGTATTTTAGCAACAGTTTGACTGTAAATAAATCAAAGTAATATCGAATTACAATAAAGTTTCTGTAATGAGACCACCATTCGGATCAGCATAAAGTAGTCTTTACTTGGACATGGTGGGGTGGTGAGGTTGGGTGGCCCTAAACCGGTTTAAACCCCCAGTGGTGTTTTTGCCACGACCGTTCCAAGGCGGTGCCCCACTTTTCCTTTAATTGTTCGTTTTGTCCTCGTGTTTTGCTTTGTATGCTAGTGTGTGTTGGTAGTGTATATGTGTGTGTGTACATGATTGTGTGTGTCGTGTGTGTGGCGCTGTGTGTGTGTGTGTTGGTGGTGTGCACTTCTGGGTGCTATGGGGTTCGTTTTGGGGAGGCTGCGTTTTTGGTACGTGGCATTCCCTGTTTGATATTATTTTTGTTTTTATATCGAAAAAGTCTTTTTAAGGGGACCTTTTTACTCTAAAATGGGTCATTTGGGAACGAAAATTTCAGCTTGATTCTTTTAGATGTTTCTTTTTCAGATAAAGTTTCGCAAGGTGCTTTGCGGCGGCAAGCATTCTTGTTATTTATATCAATTGTCATACCAGGCACTTTTTGTGATGGGCACAATTTTCCTGGGACATGTGATATGAATGCTTCAAAGTGTGAGTTTTACCTGGACGTGGGTACCTGGCTGCCGATGCGACGCGGCAAAGACGAGAAAGTCTTTATCAACGAAACCGACGGTCGGTTATATTTGCACAATGATGATTCTCACAGCCAAGTAGATCCAGCTGATGTTGTTTTGGCAGATGGTTCGCCACATGAACGAGCCCTTACGCTATTCAATAAGACCATGCCCGGTCCAGTGTTGATTGCGTATGTGAATCAAGAAGTTGTTGTACATGTTAGGAATCATATGCTTAGTGACGGAGTCACAATTCATTTTCATGGAATTGAGATGCGAGGGACACCCTGGATGGACGGAGCGGCCTTCGTTACCCAGTGCCCGATTTTGCCTGGACAAACATTCACATATAGGTTCGTGCCAAATAGGAAAGGCACGTATTATTACCACTCTCATACAGGTGCGCAGATAAGCATGGGATTGGTTGGTGCTTTTATTGTGAAAGAGAAAAAAATAGATGAGACTGAAGAACACATTATGTTAATACAAGATTACAACAATATGCAATCCTCTGACGAGATTTTTGCAGGTACGGCAATGCTGGGATTTTTCAATGCGGAAGGTGATAAATTACCGCCTGCTCCGAAAATAGACGGAACATTTTCATCTAGGATTAAAATGACATCATCTCTTATAAATGGCAGAGGAAGGATATTTAACAATCAGGGAGAGCAGCCGACAAAGACACCATTGAGTGTGTTCCATGTGAAACAAGGAAAATCGTATAGATTCCGGGTCATCGCGGGTGGCTACGACCTACAACACAAGGTTTCCGTAGACGCTCATAAATTAAAAATCGTTGCAGCTGACGGGAATGACATTGAACCAATCATCGCTGATTCGTTCATTATGTACCCTGGTGAGAGGTTTGATTTTATTATAGAGGCTAATCAAACAGTTGGCAATTACTGGATTCGAACCGACACCTTGCAGAAAACTAATATCTACACGGGATTTGCTATTCTGCGATATGAAGAAGCTGCCGAGGTTGATCCAAGTAGTACAGTGCAAGAATGTTCCAGTGCGAATGCGTGCACAGTTGTCAACTGTCCTTTTGAAACCCATCCGACATGGAACTGCATAACAACAGATAAAATCCATGCGTTAGACACATCTACACCAGCACCAAATTCTAACTCAAAGAATTTCAAAGAATTTTTTGTAAATGTTGGATTTGCAAGAGCAGAAAACAACGTCATTGTGGGTCATATGAATGGAGTTAGCCTGAAACTGACTAGTATTTCCGCGTTAACCCAGCCAACAGAGGTAACGGGAATTTGTGACGAATCTCATAACTGCTCTCCTGACAAGCTATGTTATTGCAATCGCCCTCTGGAGGTGAAGTTTGGTGACATCGTACAGATTAATCTCTTTAGTGCAGGCCAGTTGAACGGTGGAAGCCATCCAATCCATGTTCATGGGTATTCCTTTCACGTTTTAAAGGTTGGTTTCCGGCAAACAAACGCCAACTTTGCAGATTTAGGAACTAATCCGAACATAAATTGTACATCAGAACTATGTTATTACAACTTTACCTGGGCTAATCAAACATGGAAAGGTGGAGATATTCCTGATATTGACTTAAGTCGGGCACCGCGGAAGGATACAGTTACCGTGCCTGCTGGTGGATATGTAGTCATACGATTTGTGGCGGACAATCCGGGTCTCTGGTACATACATTGTCATCAGGAATACCATGTTGAAAAAGGTTGCTTCATTTCATTACTTCATTTTTAAAACGCTTTAATTCCACTATTACAAAGTTGGTATAAAAACTATATGGTAAATACTATGGTCACCGATTATTAGCTAAAAGGATGCGGATTTGAGTTCCCGACACAGGGCCTAACTGAAGACCGGTGCAGTTACATTTTTAAATGAGTTAAACGGTTAAAATGTAGGTGAAAAAACCAAGGTAGTTATTTAATATTTGAAATACTGATCTTAGGTCGACATAAACTAGGAAACCGTATCTGTTTTACATTATTAATGTACATAAACTAGGAAACCGTATCTGTTTTACATTATTAATGTACATGTAGCAGTTTTACATTATTAATGTACATGAACTAAAAACTGAATTGAAACTACTTGGTATATGTCATTGAGTTTGAGCAGTGAGTTCAATCGCTTTTTTTGTATTATAGCATTGTGCTTCGATCGAATTGTGCTTGAATGTAGTGTAAACGCAGGCTCTATAACACGAAAAAAACGTTCGTTTCATAAAAGAAATAGTAACTAAAGTTCATAACATATTACACGTCAAGACATTTGGTATTACATTAAACATTTTGTATTTATTTCGTATTGTTCGTCAAACCAACATTTTCAGGAATGGGCCTTCTACTGAATGATTCGTTCTCGCAAGTGCCTGCTCCGCCCCCTGGCTTTCCCGAATGCAGAGACTTTCCGCCTCCGGAGTGGTTAACTTCAAAGAACAAAGAAACTCGACCCACTACTGATGGATTTACAACAGGTAAACTAAACATGTCATCGTTAAAGGAAAGCTACGTTTGTAACACAAAACACAAACATGCAGTACTCGACCTGTTACACAATTCAGTATCAGCATCAGTTGTAGTAGCATAAAGAACAATAAATTTAGTTGAAGCAGCGACAGTAGCAGCGAAAGAAGTAGTAGTAGTAGTGGTAGCAGAATCAGCAGTGCCAGGAGAAAAGATGGTAGTAACAACAGCAGTAGTATTAACAAGAGTAGAAGTTGCATTAGCAGTTGCAGTATTAGTACTAGAAGAAGTAAAAGTAATAGCAACAGGAGTACTAGAAATAACAGATATAGTTACATATATAGTAACAGTAGCAGTAGAAGTAGTAGCAGTAGAAAACTATTTTAAGTATAAGTAGCATCAATATTAGTAGCAGCAGCAGTAGAAGTAGCAATTGCAGTAGTAGCAGTAGCGACAGCAGCATCATTATTAGTTGCAGCAGTAACAATAGCAGTAGCAGCAGTAGTAGTAGTAGTTGAAGTTGTTGTAGTTGTTGTTGATGTACTAATTGTGGTACTTTTAGTATATACGTCTCGTACATTGTATATTATAAATTTGGTTTAACCTCAGTAAAATAGTTTTTAATCGGTAATTGTTTGATCGTTGCCTTGAACATACAGTATTCTTAATTTAATGTTATGTGTAACATAGATTTTAATTTTCATTGTACATGTATGCTATAAATTGGTCTGACTTGATACACGTATTAGGCTTCATTGCACTGTTTGATAGTCAACGAAAAATATTGTTGAACACTTTACATATCTTTAATTAAGTGACGAAAACACTTCTTTTGAAATGGAGTAAAGAAATTGTTAACTTGGTTGATATTTTTATTACTGTATTGCATTACATATTTAAATAGTAAACAGACCAAGGTAACCTGATTTTAGTTAACCGACACTCAAAAACATATATTGAATTACATGGTAAATCACTGTTCTTTTTTCACGGACTGATTCATATAAATGAAAAGACAGGTCAATGGCCGCTGGGAATATTGCACGGCTGTTTTCTAAATTTAAAATGTACACACTATTAAATATAAATTTCTCTTAACATTAATTTACTATTATTCTTTTGTATTTCCATATTTTTTAAATTATGTTAATATGTACAACGTATGTATAAACTAGAGAAACCCTTTGAACAAAACTTTAAAATCATATTCTTTCATATATTTGAAAAAGAAATAATAACCGAAAACCAAGTTAACAACCAGAAGATTTAAGTAAACTGGTTCTAAATAATTGATAGAAAAGAAATGTACATATACCAATCTAATGTTTTTATATCAAATGGTAGCATAGTGAAATACCGTCAGTATCTAGCCCATCATAACAGAAGGTGCATTTTGAATAATTCAAGGACCATCGCTCTGTCATTGTTAGATACAGCCTAGAAAAAAATCGACCAAGAATGTGAAAATTATGAGCCCCGGTGAAATTTGACCAAGCCCGGGTTCTTCTCTGAAACCACAAGGCCTAAACATGTACCTTTTGCCTTGTGGACCTTTACCAAGATTGTTCAAATCATGACCATGGGTGAAAATTAACCCTTCCCAGGAGGGGGGGGGGGGGGGGGGGGGGTTCACTTGCTTTCGCATAGGCTTCAAACAATCACAAAACTTAAAAAAATCACAAGGCCCACAGGCAGAGCTTAGATATGTGGAATGTTACTAAGCATTGTGTAGTGGACCTCTACGAATTATGTTAAAATCATGACCCCCTGTATTATTGGCAATTACTATACGGTGAGCGATAAAGGGCCATCTAGGCCCTCTTGTTAAGTCTCATCCGAAAGATTGTTAGTAATTTTAGTTGGTGAAACCCGGGAATCGAACCCGCTACCATGAGATTACAAGTCTCGTGCTCTACCGATTGAGCTAACCGGGCTGACACACTTTAAATTATGACCTGCATTTACTTTAGTTTACTGTAAGAAATCTTTTAAAATAGCTAAATATAAAATCTAGTCTTACGTTTAGTGTTTGACCCAATTTGCCCACCAATCGAATCGCTCTGATTTTTAAATAAACGTCTTTCTTTTTTATTATAACAAACTACTGAAATCACTTAATTATTAAGAGTTGATAGAAAGCATTTTAGCTCCGCCCACAATGCATGTCGATGGCTTTGCAAAAGGTTAAATGAGGTTAAACACTAAGTAAGTTAGAGTTTATTAAGTTGAATTTTAACAATCAAGAAACCCCGGTCGCTCGCTCCCTTATGGTTTCTTAATTGTTAGAATTTGACTTAATAAACACTAACTTATACTTAGAACCTATAATACTTTGAAACTTAAGTAGACTTCACTAAATATTTAGTGTTCTTCAACCATTTTAACCTACCTTTGTTATGAATGGAAGCGCGGTGAATGAAATACGACCGTTTTGATCACGTGGTCGCCGATCTTATCATAGACTGCATACTTGAAACGATGTTTTTGTATACATGTATCTGCCGTTTATCTTTTTGAGAAAGATATTTCCTGTATTTGAATGAGGGAGATACTTTTTGAAGTTCGTATTGCTAGTTGCTCTATTGCAGAATGAGTTTACACAGTCGCTGATATGTAAACGCTAACTGTATGCACTGTCGGTCAGTGTACATGACTGCCTGATGGCGTAGTAAATTAAAATATTCTGAAATTGCCTCCATCAGTACATTGTATTACAATGATTTACAGCATTTAGACGTATATAAGCTTTTATTTCATTTTTAAGCCGAGATCGCTTACACGTCCTATTCGTTTTTAAAAGCCAGCAGGAATCCGGCGCATTATAGGCAATGAGGTTTGGATATACCGGCGTACGCCCACATTTGTTCCAGCCTGCGTCAAACGTATAGGCCCTAGGTGGTTTTATGACTCTGTGTCAAATATATTCGCCGTTTAGCACAACACAGCTTTAAAAAAATGCATGTTTTCAATAATTCAAAGACCATAGCTCTGCCTTTACTAGACACAGCCCATGAAAAGACCACCTGCACATGCACATTACTGTAAGGATTCTTGACTCTCTGTCAAAGAGTATTTTACTTATGCGCAACAAAAGGTGTAATAAATGCAGATAGACACAAAACACACAAACTGACAAGGGTAAATTTACATGTCATTTACTCTCACCAGACGGGCAGAAGGAGGACATAAATAGAAAAACGTAACTATTCGAAATATTAACACTCACCCGTTTAAAAGCAACGTGTTCCTGTAGTGTTTTATGTAAATGTCTAGTTAATTGTTTTCTTACTGTTAGTCTTATAGTATAACATTGTATTTTTTTCAAAATGTTGCACGCCTGTCTTGTTATTAAAAGCTGCTGGTTCACAGTTTCAGGTGTAAATTTAAGTTCTCCAAAATTAAATAGTAAAACATAAAATGTAAACGTACTAGGTAGAATCAACAACATAAACAAAAATCTACATGACAGTTTTTGAAAAATCTGTTGAAAATGTTGGTAAGCTTGGTTTGAAGGCCCCGCTGCATAATATGTTAGTGGAATTTCAAAAGCGTTCGTAACGCTTTGTAGAGATTTCTACGGTCCGAGAAATGTTTGGCGATTCGTTCTGAAATATGTTCATGTCAGACAGTTCGAAGAACCTTCTTTTTTCCACCAAAATCTGAGAGCAGGCAGCTTTAATCTATCCTTAATTTGATGACATTTAGATATATGCCTTCTGTGCTAGTTGTTTTCTTACATTATATCTATCTTTTTCAGTGTCAAGCGTAATTGGACGAACATTTGAGGAGGAAGAATTCTGGGGAATGTTTGGAGCACTCCTGTTTGTAATTCTGATTCAATTCATCATCTCTGTATGGTGTATTAGGAGGAACAAGACACCCATGTCGTTCTAGAACTTTAAAGGGGCACTCCCTACATCTAGTAGATTATATTCTCCAAACATAAGTAATACATTCAATGAACACAAAATGATAAATATATACGGTTTTTAACATCATATATACAAAAATGCAATTTTAGCACAAATTAATAACGAAGAGGTCTTTCTAATAAATCGCTATCACTCCATTAATTGTACAGCAACAACTTTACATGAATTATCGACTGTTGTACGATAGTTTATAGTTTATACTCATTTATTCAAGCTCGATTGTGAAGAAAGCTTGTACGATACTGCAACTGTTTGCTGCTTTCACCGATAATAATAATAATAATAATAATAATAATAATAATAATCTCTTTATTTAAAGAAGCTAACTCATTGAGCATATGTACATAAATCAACATATTTCTTATCTACCAGGTTAAATAATAATACTTGGAAATATTATGCCTTTATCCTTTGCAGTTATTTAATTTGTCACCAGTGGCCGAGTGCATAAAGAAGGCGTAGATTGCGCTGTCGTAAACGGTCTGCGCTGGCGTTACTAATCCTGTCGTACAACGGGATTTTAAGCCGAGTGCATAAAGCGAGCGTACGTCCGTCGTAGACACGCCCGGGTTACGACTGTCTTAATTATTGTACTACATATTTCTCGTGCATAAACATTGTATTTCTTATTTCAATGCATGAAATTTGATATGCATATGTTAAGATAATCTGTTTTGAATAATTGGAACATGTCTAGAAATAAAACTTTTTTTTTACAAAAAGTATTTCTAAAATTTAAAATTGCCTGTTTTATATAAATACGAGAACAGCAACATGTGTAGACACTTAACAATTTCTTAAATTTAAAAAGAACTCCTTTGAAATAGTTGCAACATGTAACTAAACTTATTAGCTCTTCTTAAAATCAATCACAGTTCGAATTAAAATAACTATTTAAATAGTCGTATAAAGAAAGAATCTGCTGAATTATACAACGTTTTATAGCTGAATTATAACATAGATTGCGTCTAGCTAAGAAGGATTACATAAGCGAAGTTGACAAAAGAAGGCCCCTACACGGATTTCGCTTTTATTTCATTTTAAGAGGGTGTGTTGGAGAGGGTATTTAAATCACTGTTTTGACGGTTGTTTGGTTGGGCAGTCGGTCCGTCTGTTTGTTTCACAATACTATGTAAACTGTACTTGAGGCTCGAACTTCTTCAAACGTTTTCTTTAGATCAAACCAATTACATGTATGTACATGTAATCAGTACGAACTGTAGTTGTGAAAGGTCTGAATAAACGCTTTCCGTTCATAGATTGATTTATATGTCTCTAGAATTAGCCGTTGAACCCTGTGTCCATTACCCTGAACTGATCTATAGATGTCTGAACATCGTCTCGATCAGGTGAAGTTTTTTCATTACCCTTTAAGGTTATGAAAGACAGAACGGGAACGTTTGTTGCCTTGCCCTCGAACCGAGCTGAATTCAACATGAATTCCATATATCGACTTGATATCTTGAAATTTTGTTCAAAAACCTCCGAGTAGTTCAAGAGATATCACTGGAAACGCTATATTACAGACAGACGGGCAAACAGATGGCCACCCATGACAAAACCATATGTCTCCAACAGACAATTACACCGAAAATATTGCCTTTACTGATATTTGACATCATACTGTATAAAAAAACTATAAAAATTCAGCTACGCTATAGTTACGCCTACTCCATAGCAGTCGTGACTTTCGTGCTAGATTTACTACTTGACTTACGCTACGTCTCGTTTATGCACTCCGATTAAATTTTCCGACCGTTATCTACGCTCTAGATAAGCCGGACGTAGGCCTACGACCGCTTTATGAACTCGGCCACAGTTTGATACGGTAGTCAGGAGTACCATCATTGGTAAAGATGTTTAATGCCGTAATAAACCTGCGAAAAGAGTCATTTTCAGCAGAACAAAAAGTAACAACATGTAGTTTGCGAAACATTTGTGTTGTTGTACATAATAAACTTCGTCTTTTATTATTAGAAAATTAAGTCATACACTGAAGAGATGAAATGAACATATATTCAAGACATCAAAGCTTGGGTCAGTTGTTTACAAAAGTAACTTTGTCAACAAAGAAGATACAGACATTTGACAGTAAAACAGCGAAGGTTTATAGTGTACGTAAATGTATATGCCATGTATGTATGAAGGCAATGACAATGTTTAAAAATAGTTCCCGATTGTGATGCATGGTTTCTAAATCGGGAAATCACTGTTTTAAACATTTTGTTTTTCATTATGCACAAACTTTATGTCCAGATTAAGGAGAGGGACATGATTGCCCTATATCGCTAACAGTAACGATGCACTTTAAAACAGGAATAGAGACAGTCAAAATCAAGGTCAGTCATAGGAATTTTGGAAAATTGCTTGCAAATCTGTACAAATACCCTTAGCGTGAAAAAACAAGGTCAGTCAAGGTCAAAGCTGATAAATTAGTGATCCGAGACAGGGTCAACATTGGACCCAATGGGTATGAATAAAAGGAAAAGACCCTCGGGCGGGGCCAAGTTTGACCCAACTTAAACTTAAGAAGTATGATTTGGACAATATTGGTACAGGATCACAAGGCAGTGCTACAATCTAAATACCTAAGCTATGGACCTCTTAGTCTTAAACAAAAAGATTTTTTTAAGATTTGATGTTCTTATATAAGCCTTTGTTAAACCTTGCTTTAATGCTTCTCGCTCTCAGTTGCCGTTAAAAATTTAAATTAAAAAAAATGGCAAACAAATAGATTACATAAATATAAAACTAAAATCTAAAATCGGCAATAGAAGTAAAAATCAAGGTAGGAATTTGCAAAAATCTATTTAAAATGTTGTTTTGCAGCACCGCTACACTATATGTTTATATTGAAAATTTAAAAGCGTTTTCAACGTTTTATTATTTGGAAGCATATTATTTCAAATCTACAGATATATTTATCAGAAATGTATTCGAGAACCTTTTTGCATGACTATATATTGTAAAATACTTTATTTTCATACAGTGTGAAGGACTTTTCAAAACCCCAGAGCGAGCAGCTTTAACGCTATTTCATATCTTACCTAGTAAAGTGATAGCTACTTGCAATCACGAGAAATTCATTACCCCGTTTTCAATGGAAGTTCGTACTATTGTCTACGACAACTAAATTATTTACTCTAGCCTCGCAACCAGACTAGATGATATATATACTAGTATATATCATTTTAACGCGAAGTAAAATACTTTTAGCATTTTTTTGTAACAGGGCTTTTGGCTACAAAGGGAGGTAATTTTTAAGAAACAAGTGGGTAGATAATCACAAAATAGACATTAAAGCTGCTAGGTCTCAGTTACCGTTGAACAAAAGATATTTTTTTTAAAAACATTGATATTCTTAATCATAAATATAAAGCTAAAGGCTAAAATAAAAAATCTAGGTAGTAATTTGCAGAAATCGATTAAAAATATCGGTTACACGGCACCGCTACCCTTAAAGCGACTGCACTCCAGATGGACAAGTTACGCTAAAAAAAGAAAATTTTCAATTTCAAGAAAACAATTGTCATTACTGTATCAGGGGCATTGTATTATGATAACGTGACAAGTTTTCAACAAAAAAAACAATTAAAATGTGTTGTTTCGCTTTTTTTTTTGACTTTTTTTTGGGAAATATCACCCGTGACTAACGGGTGGACTCTTTGGTATATCAATATTTTTAACTCGCATCAAATCAGCTGACTCCGTAGTGTAGTAGGTTAAGCCGCTGTAAATTTTTTGTAAGCGCAAAGGTCCGAGTTCAAAACCTGGCTCGGGGTAAAGATTTTTTTCTACCTTTATTTTTAGCTCTTACACAAAGAAAATAATCTTGATGTTGACAAATTGAATATATATTGATTTTACCAAAAAATTAAAATTTACTAAGAATTTGGAGTGCAGTCGCTTTAATGTTTATATTGAAATTTGCATCGCTTTTGAATTTGGTAGCGTATTTTTTTTAATTTAGAGATGTACGTGACATGAATTTATGCTGGAGCCATATGTTCTTACATACGTTATTTACATACAGTTTGAAGAAATTTATTTTTTTTACCAAAATCTGAGAGCGAGCAGCTTTAATGTAAGGACTGAATACAAGTCCAAGTAAACACATTAATATACAGATAATACGAGCTTTGTCTTTTGGGATAGGCAAACTATCTTTATTCGAGTAAAGTTTCAGGTAAAAAATACATCTATTTAAAACGGACCATATAATTTTCAGAAACTCGAAAGCAAACATACTTTAATAATGAGACACCTAGATTTGATGTTGACAAATACTGACAAATAAATGAGAAAGGTCGGAAAGACTTTGCTAATGATGTTGCCTTGGAGATGATTTAAATCTAAATATGTCCAATTTCTTAGGGAAACACATTTCTAAAGCGAATAGATATATTACGGTAAAAGTACAAATTCAATTTGTACCGTCGCCTAATTATTTCATTCAGTATTGTTTCTTGGAAACTATCTAAATTGAAATTGTAAGATAATTTTCTGGATGAAAGAAATCGATCATAGTACTATGTTCATGTAAAAGCTTATTGAAGTCACGCACACTACAATAAGTCTTCCAATAATCGACGTTTATTCAAAATTTACGTTTTTAGTTGTCCACTGTTATTCCTATTTAGGTCACAATTTGATGAAATGACTTATTCTCCACAAATTGAGTGAAGAAAGAGATCGACGCTTTGTATTATTGTAGAGGTTTTTCAATTATAGTTACCCTCTTCAATGATTGTCTTGAGTCTTGAAGAAATAAAAAATGCCAAATTTCATATTTGCTGGCTTAAAGTAGCACCCCCTACATATAGCAGATTATTTGCTTGAAACAAAAATAATGTGTTCAATAAACTAAAAACAATAAATAAATACATTTTTAAAGAAGAACATCTATCGGAAAACGCCCAATTTTCGCAATCGTAATCAATTTAGAGGCCTTTTGTAATAAATCGCATCCATCCATTAATTGTACAACAACAACATTACATAGATTATTGAATGGTTTACGGTACTGTAGCATATTTTTAACCGCTCATTTTATCGATAATGACTGGAATGCAGAGCTGAAACGTTTAGGTTAAGTTATAAGACTTCAAAAGATTTTATTATTTAAATTTTGGAGGTTATTTGTTCAGCATAAGTTCTAGGGTATGTCCCTTTCATTTCAAACCAAAAAAACCGTGTATTCTTCATCGTCAAAAAAATCGTCGTATACTTGACTTCCAGGAATCTAGTTAATCTTTCACTTTTAAATGCCGACTTCTTTAGCGCAGTATTCCTACTTCATGTAAAAGTCTGTTGTTCGTACTTAAAAAGTGTAAATTAAAGTGTGCGAACAAGAGCTCAACCATAGCTAGAAAATGATGTTTGGAAATGAAACCTCTATTTGTGATGATAGACGTCAATCTGGTAAATATCTTGATGCATGAGGATATCAAAAATACGTTACTTATTTGATAGTTCATTCAGTATCGAATAAAATGGGAAATATGTTATTCTTTTAAAGCTGCTCGTTCTTACTTGCCGTTGACAAAAATAAAATCTTCAGACATTTACTAGAAAGAATTACAATTTTAACTAAAATGCATTTTCACATATATTTTTGAAACCAATTTTCTCTCATAAACTTGTCAGTCAGGTGTCTTAAGATTTGCTTTCTCAAAACAATTAACGGTCGTCTGTTATTCATATAAATACTTATTGATACAATTGTTATTGATATAAATACTTATTGATACGCTTGTTATTCAAATAAATACTTATTGATACACTTGTTATTCATATAAATACTTATTGATACACTTGTTATCCATATAAACTTATTGATACACTTTCATATAAATACTTATTGATACACTTGTTATATATAAATGCTATTGATACTTTCCCAAACCTTTGATTCTTTTCTTATATTTGATACACTTTTTGTTTCCCAAACCTTTGAAAATAAGATGTCAACATTTTGACTTTGTAACTAGAATTTACAAGCATACTTATATGGTATGTCGTAACTTGTGAGCAATTGCATGAACATTTCATAAAGTTTTTAGACCAAATGGCATTCGTCGATCGTCATCTTTTGTCATAAGCAGTACAATTATTAAGTTTGAAACAGATATACTAAGAAATAGCAAAGTTATAGCCAACGTTAAGTTTGTGTGACGGACGGACAGCAGGACGGACCGACGGACAAAGCAATCCCAACGCCTTTTCTCCGGCGACACAAAAAGTACATCTACGAATAATTTATTCCTTGAAACGTCCTTATATCTTTATCATAACCATCAACGTAATTGGAGGAAATAGTTAGATTTTGATTTTAGAATATATAAACTGTTTTACTAAAATATTGATTCAAGAAATTAAAGTTACACCCACATTATTTCAAATTATTAATATTGTGTGGCGTCGAATTTCCAACTTATTTTGAAAAATGACGATTAGTTGGCGTATAATTTAACCCGAATAGCCAACCACTTCATGTGAATTATTTCCAAAATAAGTTTCAAGTTGTTTTTGTGTTAAGAAGAGATACTGGTACCAACATGTTTGTTCAAGTAGAATATTAACTGGATCATTAATCATGCTTTTGTTTCTGCCGCAAGATAAACTGATTTTCATTTTGTTATTAAATCATAATTATCAGCCGCGAACTTAATGCATTTCAAATTAGTAAAATGTGTTTCCAGAGACAAATAGCGCATTTATTGTACGCCTACTTTGAATTTTAGACTGGGGTGATGTCAACGTATCAGTACACTTTTTCAGAATCACGTTGTACGCTTTGACTTAA
Source organism: Saxidomus purpurata (assembly GCA_022818135.1). Taxonomy (NCBI): domain Eukaryota; kingdom Metazoa; phylum Mollusca; class Bivalvia; order Venerida; family Veneridae; genus Saxidomus; species Saxidomus purpurata. The sequence goes on from JAFMSR010000004.1 coordinate 11,670,788, forward strand.
CAGTCCAAAATCAAGGATTACCTTCGACTAAAAAGTCAAAGAACAGTTCAAAATCAAGGCACAGTGCGCTGTTAAAAGTAAAAATAGACCAAGTTTATCTTTGTATCAAGTTTAAGCCTATATAAGTTTAGCATAAAAAGCCTAACAATGATGTTCGAACAATTTGGATGGAGTTTAATCAATATTGACCATTACAAAAAGTAAAGGTTGAACAATAAACTCGGTAGGAATTTGCAAAAATCTATTGAAAATGCTGGTTTTACGGCAACGCGAAACTATATGTTTATATTAAAATTTCAAAAGCGTTTGCAACGCTTTACTATTGGGAGCGTATCACTTCAAATCTACCGATATAAGGATTTACTGAAACCTTTTCATACGACGATATGTTCTAAAATGCTTTATTTTCATACAGTTTGAAGATTTTTTTTACCAAAATCTGGGAGAGAGCAGCTTTAAATAACATACATGTAGTATACATTGTAAATATCAGAAGTGATAACGTCCATATGACGTCATTTGTCACCATTCAGGAAAGTTTGTGCGGAAATAATTATGTTTTGAAGAAGAGAAAATAGTTTTAAAATTTCCTCGCAATGTCTTCTATCTTTGTGTTTTGTTAGATTAAATTCTAGGGCTTACATACAGGGTAACTTAACGTAACAAAATGTACTCTTATATAAAGGAAGCAAGGTCGAGTTATGTCTTTACATAAATGTCTCTTATAATTATCATTGAGAGTTGGGCACATGCCCCACATGAGCAGTTTGGTTAGGTCTAAAAGTCTCTTGTTTACGAATATTTAGCCCAACGTCCAAGTTTTTCATGACAGACTAGGAACATCATCAACCATACAAAACGCAAATACCGTTTTCAAAGAAACGCCTTTCCAAGCTATATGCACGGAGATGAAAGAAACAATGTTTACATGCCATAATCGCGCCAGGTAGATAATGTTCGTATGAATTCACAGTATAAACACCACAGCCCTAAATCTCTTGTCAATAGTTCATTCATTTATCTAAACATCAATACCAATGACCTAACATTTCAATCTGCCTTTCAAGAAATATTCTTTAAATACAGTCAAATTCAAATTGTACACATCACTAAATAATCACACTGAATTTATGTAAGTTAATGGTGCTCCTTTCCGTGTCATAAACTACTTTAAGTTAATTAATAATGGCGGCGAAGGGATTATACCTTTCATCCACAGACATTTAGCATGTCGCTTAGGTCCCTGCAAATAAACAAAATGAATCAATTATTTAAGAAATATGTTAAGGTATACAGTTAAATTACATATATTTTGAACCAATAGTTTTCTCAGACAATGATTCCATTGTATTTCTAAAATACCAAACAGGGAAGGGGACAAAAAACCCACCAAAAAAAAACCAACACAACAACAAAAAAAACCCACCACCCCCCCCCACACACACACACACGCACACACACACGACACACACACACAATCATGTACACACCTAATTTTAGTAATTATCGATCAACGTTTTGCCGGTGGTGCGTTCGATTTTGCAAATGCTTAACCAGCTTCCGGCGTATCCCGGCAAACTGTAAACGTATAACCCCGAATATACTTTGTAAGGCCCGTTTCTGAGGATAACAATTATACTTTGTAAGGCCCGTTTCTGTAGGTCAGCTTGAACACACCAATACGCGTTTATCTTTGGTGTTCGGCTTTGTTGCTAATTGAGCCAAGAAGCTGAAAGCCATGTTTGCAGTTTGAGGCTGTTTTTGAAGAAGCTGAAAGCCATGTTAGTTTTAGGTTATTTTCAAAGAAACCTGAAGCCCAGTTTGCAGTTTCAGGTTGTTTTTGAAGAAGCTTGAATCCATGTTTGCAGTTTTATGTTGTTTTCCAATAAGCTGGAAGTCATGCTTGCAGTTTGAGATTGCTTTCGAAGAAGTTTGAAGCCATGTTTGCAGTTAAAGGTTGTTCTCAAAGAGGCCTGAAGCCATGTTTGCAGTTTTAGATTTTTTCGAAGAAGTCTGAAACCAAATTTGCAGTTTCAGGTTGTTTTGAACGAAATCTGAAGCTACATTTACAGTTTTAGGTTGTTTTCAAAGAAGTCTGAAAAACAAAGGGTCTAAAAAGAGGGGGGGGGAAAAAAAAAGGGGGAAAAAAAAAAAAAAAATATCAAACAGGAAGCCACGTTACCAGAGGCAGCCTCCCAAAACGAACCCCACAGCACCCAGAAGTGCACACCACCAACACACACACACACACACACGCACACACACACGACATACACACAAGCCAAGTTTGCAGTTTAAGGTTGTTTCTAGAAGCTTGAGGCCATGTTTTCAGGTTTAGGTTGTGAGGCTTGAACCAAATGTACATGTACCAAGTGCGCAGTTTTAAGTTGTTTTCAAAGAAGCTGAAAACTATGTTTACAGTTTAAATTTGCTATCGAAGAAGATTGAAAGGGAGGCCCGGCCCTGCGCCCCGACCCCCACTAGCAACAAAGAAACACGAGGCAAAAGAATAAGGACCGGGAAACCCCTGGGGCTCCGGTGTGCCCAACCCCTCTCCCCCTTAAGCACAGGACGTTAAAAAGCCTGTGTGCTAACACGTTAAACAAAGGCTATAAAACACAAAAGTGTGTATAAAAAAAGAAACCTTGAGAACAAAAAGTTGTACAGCCTGCAGAAGGGGCACCAAAAACACCCTTAAGGCCCGAGAAACAGGCCAGAGGAGAATAACGTTTGTCCCAGTGGGATTTCGCCCATCACAGAGCCCCCCTCTCGGACCAATCAAAAATAGGCACTGTAAACGGGTTGAACACCAAACATGCGGTGTGTCTCAAAACAGTTGGGTCGTAACCTCTTTTAACAAAATGTTTGCTGATAAAGGGTGTTTTCCAAGAATCTTGAAGCCATGATTGCAGTTTTAGGTTGTTTTCGAATATGTTAAAACCATATCTGCAGTTGTTTTTGATAAGCTTAATGCCATGTTTGCCGTTTGAGATTGTTTTCATTTTCCTGGTTAAAGGCATATACAATGTATTACAACGAGCAGGCAAAATGCAAATATTCACTGTTTCTTGTCGAATGTATGGCAGCAGACTCACATACGAGGCATTACTATATAATAGTACGGTGAAGTACAAATAACATTTTAGACAATTCCAATCCATTATCATTTACAAATGCAGTGAAAGTTCCATATAGTAAGAAACAAATAAATAGATTATCGTATTCACTGAGGATAATGATGTTGTCTGCTGTTGTGTACCCTTTCCTACATTTGTATTATTAAATCAAAAACTCGTAAGATTGATTGTTCACAAATACTTTTCTTTCTCTATTTAAATGAACTAAATTTTAAGGATTTAACTTACAACAAAATAATAATAAGTCTGATGAATGTATGCAATTGTAAGAGAGCTTTACCTGAGCTTGCCATCTTTCACTCATGCAATGAATATATAGAAACGTGAGCTAGCTGAGATAAGACATATGCTGTGATACAAAAACTTTTTCGTAATACTACGCTTAACAGGTTTTAAAGCTGCTCGCTCTCAGTTACCGTTTAAAGCTGCTCGCTCTCAGATTTTGGTAAAAAAAATAAAGTTCTTCAAACTGTATGTAAATAACGTATTTTAGAACATACGGTGATATAAAAAGGCTCCAGTATAAATTCATGCCACGTACATCTCTACATTTCGAAAAATACGCTACCAAATTCAAGATTTTTTACTTTTTTTTTATTTAAGCCTTTAGATTTATAGTTATGAATAAGAACATCATTTTTTAAAAAAATTTTTTAAACGGTAAATGAGTGCGAGCAGCTTTAAAAAAATATTTTTTTCTAAAATTTGACATACTTATTCATTAATATAAAAGTAAAGGCTAGAATTAAAATATAAGCAAAAATCTAGGTCTAGGTATTTGCAGAAATCGATTGAAAATGTCGGATACACTATAAGTTCATATTGAAATTGCAACGCTTTTGAATTTGGTAGCGTGTTTAAAGAAATTTAGAGATATACGTTACAGGAATTTATACTGAAATCTTTTTATATGACCATATGTCCTAAATTACGTTATTTTCATACAGTTTGAAGAATTTTATTATTTTACCAAAATCTTAGAGCGAACAGTTTTATAGTGTCAGTGTGTTGTGTGTCTTATAATACGGTCGTCAGGAGACAACACTAAATTGTTCCAAATTTGGCAATTATAGGGAAATAACTGCGCAGAGACAGGGGCATTTTTGCTAGTTATCGAATGTCGCTGAGATATATGGCCAATGTTAAGTGAATATTGATTAAGCATTGTTTAAGTTAAAGAACGTGCAGCTCTAAGTGTTTCCAATTTTGGCAATTAAAGGGCAATAACTCCGGAGTGAGTAAGACGATTTGATTTGTTATCTAATTGTCTTAAATATTCGATTGATAAAAACTCGCAGCAAGTATACTGTAAATTCGTTAGGAATTGTTTCATCTAATAAACCGGACAACTCCAAATGTGTCGTATTTCGGAAACTAAAAGGCAATAACCCAGGAGCGACTAAGGTAATTTTGACTGATTATGGAACTTTGCCGAGATATTAGGCCAATAAACATTTACAGAAAGTTAGTAAAGATCCGTTACGAATTGTTTAAAGCTGCTCGCTCCCAGTTACCGTTGAAAACAATATTTTTCAAAACAATTGACATTCTTATTCAAAAATATAAAACTAAAAGCTAGAATAAAAAGATAAGCACAAATCTAGGTAGGAATTTGCAGAAATCGATTAAAAAGGTCGGTTACACGGCACCGCTACATTATATGTTCATATTGAAAATTCAAAAGCGTTTGCAACGCTTTTGCAAGCGTTTGCAACGCTTTTGAATTTGGTGGCGTATTTTTCGAAATTTAGAGATGTACGTGACATGAATTTATACTGGAGCCTTTTTATATCACCATATGTTCTAAAATACGTTATTTACATACAGTTTGAAGAAATTAATTTTTTACCAAAATCTGAGAGCGAGCAGCTTTAAATAAGAGATCGATCAACTTTAAATTTGTCAAATGTTTACAATTAAAGGGCGACTAGAGAGAATTCTACCATTAAGGAAAGTATATTTTTATTACAGGTAACACATATTTTGATGCTTTTTAAAAACAAACTTATAAACCGCACTTCTCTCCAATTTATCTCAATAGAGCCGCTCTATGTACCTACATTGTAAATGTATGTAATTGTTATCCATATCGCCAACGTCCCCAGAAGAGTTTAGTTATTTCAGGTCTTTGGGGATAGTGCAAAGACAGAATGTGTCACGTTTCATCCCTAGTCATTTCATCCCAAGTCATTTTACCTCCCGAAATCTTGCACGAGTCAACCTTGTTACAACAGAAATGTATTATTCGTATCATTTTGAAATGTTGAAATACATCTTACGTAAAATGTAACCCTTTACCAAAACGAAGATGTAAGTGGTGAAATGAAACATTTATTCAAACTCAGTTTTCCCCGATAGAGCTTTACTATGTATTTTGTACATTCCTTGATTAATTTATCGAAATTGTTTCCGTGTATGTATTGAGACAAGCCCAAACATCTATCGCAAAATCTTTTCACTGCCACAGTTTGTATATAAAATTTGTAAATAAATTTTGCAGTGGAATGAACCTGCTTCTTCGCATGTTTGTTTACAATCAAAGCACTGAAAGTGCTACCAACAAGGAGTCCTCTGCCAAATTGAGCACAATGTATTTTTTCTTACAGACAATGATTGATCATTTGTGTCTATACTTAGCTAACATGATTTTAGTGTGTGTGTGCGTGTGTGTGTGTGTGTGTGTGTGTGTGTGTGTGTGTGTGTGTGTGTGTGTGTGTGTGGGGGGGGGGGGGGGGGAGGGAGGAAAAAAAAAAAAAAAAAAAAAAAAAAAAAAGGAAGGGAAAAAAAAAAAAAAAAAAAAAGGGAAGACGTTTGGTGGTGTGCACTTCTGGGTGCTGTGGGGCTCGTTTTGGGGAGGCTGCGTTTTTGGTACGTGGCATTCCCTGTTTGATATTATTTTTGTTTTTAGTTACTATCCGTTTATTTCAACACTCAACACAGACATGAAGTTCACTGATAACACATCGTGTTGCTGTTGTTTTATTTTTTACAAAATCATAGTTTTGCTTGAGACATTTTGACGAAGTAAAATACAGTGCTTTTAAATTGTATGTAACCAGCTTTGTTTATGACACATCGACACGACCTACTCGTCTATTATTTCACGAAATTTTTATGAAACCTAACATTTAAGTGGTAGTGCATTATGTTTCCGTAAGGGACATATGTCAACATCATAATATGTAAAACATATAAAACATGTCATTGTTTTCATAATGATGTCCGACCAGATCCGCCTCCGTGATCCAGTGGTTAGCAAAGCTGACTTGAAATCACTGTAACCTCCGACTTTGTCTCTTTAAGTAGGAGAGTTGGCAGTTGCTTGCAAAGATTCGGAGCCTAGTACTGTTCTTTCTAGGACGATGTTAGAGAAACTAGCTGCCTATTAAACTGACCAAATACATGTGCTTTTGAAGTAGATGTTTAACTCCTACAACAACAATATCCTATCAGAAATTATAAAAGAAAGCAAATGCAGCATTTTTTTCTGAAATTGACATAACCTAAAACTGATGCCAAACGATATAACCTCCAAAAGTAATTATTAGAATCTGTGGGAGTACATGTATTATATCTTATAAGTTTCAGCTGATTTTTGAAAGTATTTTATTAAAACAAGCTTAAAGAAAAATTACAGGATCAAACTCATACTTTTGTTGATTTTTTACAACCGCATCACATCGGGTTCGCACCCAACAGTTTCATTTCATCACATTTCGTGCTGTTAAGGAGAGATAACCACTTCTATAAGTAGACCTTCAGTCGTACACTTTAATTTACTTTAAGAAATCCTTTTAAAAGCTAAATATTAAACCAAGACTTATTCTCAGAGCCTATAATACTTTGAAACTTGAGTAGGCTACACAAAATATTTAGTGTTCTCTTACAATTTTTCATCGGTTTGCACCATTCAAATTTTATGAATGGACGTGTTGTGGATGAAATACGAAAGTTCTGATCACTTGATAACCGATCTACAGATAGACTGCATATTGAACGATTTTACTGTATATATGTATACGCCGTTTATCTTTTTTAAAGTATTACTGGCTGATATTTGAGTGACGGACATACTTTTTAAAGTTCGTGTTGCTAGTTGCTCTATAATTACAGAATGAGTTATGATATGTAAACGTGAGCTTTATGTACTGGCGGATCAATTGATTAAGTGTACATAACTGCCTGATGGCTTAGTAACTAATATATTATGAATTGTGCCTCTGTTGGTATTACAATGATTTATAGCATCAACAGATTCAACACATAAATGACTTTTAACCCATTTTAAGCCGAGTTCGCAAACACGGTCGCAACGCGTTTGAGCAAAAGCCGATCTACTTTGCAGGCGAAAGGTGAAGCCTATAGCTGTTCAAACTGTCAGGGGTAAACGCTGAGTCGTTTTCAAAATTACCAACTAAACCAAGGAGTCTCGTGACTCCTTGTTAAAAATGATTGCATAAACACGTGCGAACTGTTCCCCCTCGTGAAAGTTATGATTACGTTATGATTATAACAAGGATACAACGTTGTAAACAACTCGTTACTACTCATACAACTCGTAACCGTATTGAAGTACTCTATATAACATGATCTAAATTACGACATGTAAAATTCAACTCGGTATAAATAAAAACTGCTCGTTCTCAGATTTTGGTAAAAAACAACAACAAACGTCTTCAAACTGTATGTAAATAACGTATTTTAAGAACATTTAAAAAGGTTTCAGCAGAAAACGTCCTGTCTCTAAATTAAAAAAAATACTCTACCAAATTGCAAACGATTTTGAAATTCCAATGTAAACATATAGTGTAGCGGTGCCATGTAACCGGCATTTTCAATATATTTCTGCAAATTCCTACCTATTTTTTGTTATATTTTGATTGTAACCTACAGTTTTATACATTGTATTTATGAATAAGTATGTCAATTTAAAAAAAATAAATTTAACAGTAACTGAGAGCGTGCAACTTTTAAACTAAAAGAAACAATCAAATATCATTCTCTTCGGACAAGCAATCTAGATGTAAACAACGTATACTACTGCCAGTTACTTGGTCAGCTACATTGCCTTAAAGTTACATGATTTTTGCTTCAAGCAAAATAAAGAAGTCTGTTTAAACCGTGTGTGTGCGGTCCACGGAAAATATCATACCTGTATAGAAGCGGAATTCATTTGAATGATATTCAACTTGGTGGTTTTAAAGCGATGATAGCCCTCTTTAAAGTCACTATACAAATCATTGCCACTTTGTTCCAATATCCGAATCAAAACGTTTCGTCTTAGTTTACCACTGTTATAATTTCTGGACAAAATACTGAGTGCATAATTTGATGAAAAGACTTGTACTTTATATGTTCAGAAAAATGCACTGCGAATCATTAAAAGTTGCTCGCTCTCAGATTTTTGGGGAAAAAATTAGGTTCCACTGTAGAATTCCTGTCACATATATCTGTCGATTTGATATAATACGCTACCAAATGATAAAACTGAAATTCCAATATAAACATATAGTGTAGTGGTGTCGTAATACCAAGATTTTTAATTGTTATTTTTGCAAATTCTACCAAGATTTTTACTTACATTTATGTTGTTAATTCTAGCCTTTAGTTTTATATGTATGTATTACCATGTCATTTTTGAAAAAAAAAATCAACGGAACTGAGAGCAAGCAGTTTTAAATGGTTCTCAATTGTAGTTTTCCTCTCGACAGCCGTAAAATATAATTCCGTTGGTTTTATTTCCCAGAGAAAGACAACGTAATGGACTTCATGAAATCTTTATTTAACGTTTACCTTACAGCTAAGTCTAAATTGTTTTTCTGCTGTATATTAAAACGTCTGCTCTCCGTATTTGAATAGGTACAAGTTAGAAATCGAATCGTACATGTACATGCAAACAAGAGCGAAGCCATGGAAAGATAATTATGTTTGGAAATGAAACCTTGATGTGTGATTAATCAGAGTCTATCTAGTAAACATCTGATAATTTTGTACGATTTCATGACGACTGAATTTTTTTTTACATCCAATCCAGTTTGTTCTTTATATTCTAACACAACTAACGATAGTGTCTCTATATGCAAAGAGTAGAACAATTATGTTATATTAAACCATAAACAACGCGGGAACCGATATGCCGACAAAATGACGTCAAGTAACTATGTCTCTATATCAGATAAATGGAAACAATAACGTCCGTCACTCCAAAATTCTCAGATTGACATTTTAGCAGTATTTCTGTGTTTCTTAGGTAAAATGATCTTTAAAGTTTTGATTAATGGCTGAAAAAAGATAGTTTATCAACATTTTCAGAATGTTTTACAAGAATTTATGGACAAGTAAATGTGATGGACGTTACTTTGACAATTTATTTCTCAATATATGACCGTGTACCTTTCTTTATTTTGGCAGAATACATAATTCATCAAAGAGTATAAAGAAACTTCTTTCTTAAAAACAAACAGGCAATACAGAAGGAATTCCTATTTTCCTTTAAATCTTGCTGACTTCGAAGTGACGGATGTTATGGACTTTTCCAATAGATTTATATTCACTGCAAGCACAGACTGTGAAACAGGCATACACCATTAAAACAAAAATAATATCAAACAGGGAATGCCACGTACCAAAAACGTTGCCCATTACCCTTGTTTGGGAGTGTGTGTGCTTTTGTGTGCAGGAGTGTTTAAATGAAGTGGAATATTACCATATTTAAACCAATTTCTTCCGAAGTACAAGTGGACGTTATGTTTGACATTTTGACTAATGTAGAAAGTGACGGACGTTAAACATGACTTGCTGTATGTCATTCCTTTGTTAACTTGATGTTTCATCAAAGTCAATAATACAAGTTTGCAACTAATGTTATAAAACTTATTGTTGCTAGTTCCAAAGTTGTTATTTAACTTTCAGTTTCTCAAAAGTTTGTTCTGTTATGTTCTGTGAACTCAAGTTGATGGTGTTTGTCCAACTGATGAGTCCTGGAAACACTGTATGGGTCACAAACAACATTCACGGCAACTTTGTAAATTCTGGTAATAATCACTTTTCCACTTTATTTCAATTTGACATACTTTCATAGGCAGATGTGTGGAAAGTTGTTTAACTTACTTGAAAGCAATTATTTATCAATCCATGTAAAAATGTATGATTGAACCAGAAGTTGAAAAAGTTTACATACTGTGATACTGGGATGAAACACACCAGACAGCAGATCCATCTTTTTCAGAATTAGCCAATTGTGAAATATCAACCAATTACATAAAGTTTACCATAAAGTTTACTTATGATTTTCAAAACATTATTAAGTTTGTTAAATCATGAATTCGATTAGTGTTTGGTGTGTCTTGGAAAATGTCTTATTGGTCCAGAAATGTAAATAAGTAAGATGAATCAGCCAGTGTTCACAGAATGGTTTTATTTTTTGTAAAATTCAGAACAGATCAAGTTGCAGAATAAGAACTTTTAACTTCCATGCTTCATCTGAAAAGATAAAGTGGTAACATACATGTTATGTGTTTCACGACATTTATAAGAGTATTCACTTTATTTTTTAAAATATTAAACAGAGTCGTCTGCTGTCTACCTTTTGGCGGCTGTAATTTTTGTCTCTAATCATTGAAGAGAGTCCCTCAACCAAAAGGGGCATGAGTTAGATGTTAATTCTGAGAAGGTGGATCTTTCAGGAGCAATGATAAGAAAGCAAGCAGAGAAAGTATAAAAACAAAAATAATATCAAACAGGGAATGCCACGTACCAAAAACGCAGCCTCCCCAAAACGAGCCCCACATCACCCAAAGTGCACACCACCAACACACACACACACACCGGCACACACACACAATCATGTACACACACATATACACTACCAACACACACTAGCATACAAAGCAAACACACGAGGACAAAACGAACAATTAAAGGAACACAGTGGGGCACCGCCTTGGAACGGTCAGTAAGACTTGGTTTGATCAAGACTGTTCATCGACAGTTATGAAATACGCAGCATAGCAAACGCCTACTAGTCCTGGCTTAAGTGCTATTCTATATGCTGGAATCTGTGATCCCGAAGGACCAGATTTTAAAAACAACGAGATGAAATATGCTATTTTGAAACTTACTGTGAATCTGACGATTCAGGCGTCTTGCTATCAGGGGAAAGAACTGTGCACACCAGAGCTTGTCCGGTCAAGTCTGTAACAGCTTCCTCGGCCTTCTCGTACTCTGTACTTGGGGAAACAATGGGACTGGTATTGCCATCAATCCTGAAAACATATCCTGAGAAACAATTGTATGCACGTCTCGGATCAGTTTCACATAACAGTAGATAATCATTCAAATGTGTGTTCAAATGCAGCTTAGATGCAATAAGCTATTTTTCAACTTACTGTTGATCTTCCAATTCGGGCATTTCACTATCGGGGGAAAGAACTGTGCACATCAAAGCTTGTCCTCTGCAGTCACTAACGGCTAACATGGCCTTCTCATACTCAGCTGTGGGACTAGTTTGGCGGTCATTTCTTCTGAAAAAAGTGTAAAGACTGCTGTGTATGTGCACATCTACATCAGTTTCAATTAATAACAGCCCATCTGGCAAATCTGTCAAAGCCTTTAGTCCTTGATACATAGTGAAACTTCCAGCGAGCATAAGCTTTCCAGCATAGGGCTGACACAGTCTTCAGGAACAGATTGCAAGTTATATAGCATATATTGAATTCTGAAAGAGAGATCCCCCAAAAGCAATGACAACAATGCAAATAAAGAAAACAACAGACTCAGTTTTGTTTAGTCTATTCCTGAGCAATAATGAAATGTGCGCAACTACCCATGCCCCCTAGCACGACTTAGCGGTATTTAATTTCAGGTCTAAACGTTTTGTAATCAATGATTACTAAGAACCAGAAAGTATTTAACAACACTGACATGAAGTATGGGGCACTTTTTAAGGCCACCAAAGAAGCACATAGCACAGCCCTTAGCTTGTTAATTAAGTCTAGGTCGCCAAAAGCAAGCTTTGATTATGCTTGATGAATTTCCAGGACAGCAGATAAATTATCTAGTTTATTGTCGCCAAATTTCAAATTTCAGCCGACATATTAAGGTCTGTGCTACCTTCTGGATCAACTTCTGGCATTGGTATATCTGACTCTAAATGACTAATCAAGGCATCTGAATGGCTGCCTCTTGTCCCACCTCTTTTCCTTACTCCACCTCTAGCCCTTGCTCCGCCTCGTGCCCTTGGTCCTCTTGGATACCATCTTCTACTATCTAATCTGCCATGTGTAACTGATACATGATCTCTTGGAATTTGTGAAATGGTCTGGTGGTCAACCGTAAAGGACTGATCAGTCTCCTGAGTCAGCAACTATATCGGATTCAATCAATATGGAATCATCTGTATCTGAACTGGAATCAAACTTTTGCATCGACAAGTCAGACTCTGAACCACTGCTCAAATCATCATTTTTAGATGTTGCTGCCCTTTGTTTCACCTGTTGACCTCTTCCTCTTGTCTTCGCCCCCCTCTAATTCTGGAACCTCCGCGTCCCCTTTGCACTCCACCTCTTTCTCTAGTCTTTGGTGCAGTTGCTCTTCCCCTTGCTCTTGGTGCACGTTTATCGACTTTCTGTAGTTTATTTAGCTTCCAGTCACATACATAATCCCTGTTCAAACAGCTTGGTGCTTCACCAATACATCCGTCACAAAAACAACTCAAATTTCTTGTGTTAATGACCATCTTGTCCACTCCCTGCACTGCTTGCACTTTGCGAGTTCTTTTTAATGTTTTACAATAGTTTCGTCGTTCTGGTCTGTTATGATTAATGTTTGTTACATAAACTATTGTCCTCTTGAAATGATCTTTATGTGTAACATCCTCTTTGGTCAGCTTCATTTTTGAGAATTCAGAGAAATCACTGGAGTTATTCACGATAACATTACCGCCCATCACTGCTCTCTTCACAACACTCTTCATGACAGCTCCAGCCCCATCAGAGGGTCCCTTCCCATGGCGTGAACCATAAAAGTGTCTTTCCTTTTTGCCGTTGGTTGGTGGTTGCACTTCTGGGTGTTGTGGGGCTCGTTTTGGGGAGGCTGCGTTTTTGGTACGTGGCATTCCCTGTTTGATATTATTTTTGTTTTTTTTCCACAGGAAATCCAAGATCACTTTAGCAGAAAGATATGTCAGTTAATGGTACTTTTGATTTATACTGGGCAGCACATCCATCAGTTAACTGGATTTCCTTTTCAATAGACAATCCCCTCTTCTGTATCAGATGCTGATTGGCCAACATGACAAACTCGTGCACAGCTGCTGCATCATGTGTTTTGTCATCTGACAGAAATATAAGATTATCTGTGACTATGTCTTCATAATCTTGTTGTGGACATCTGTAGTAAGCTACTGTCGGATGTACTGTCACTTGATCGTGAGACGAGTGTGCACTCTGCATTTCCTGCTGTGCCACACAAGAATAGTTCTCAGCAATGTCCATGTTGAGAACCACCCAAGACTTTGGGACATTCTTCTGGAGCCACGCAAATTGACGTTGTTGCCAGTTAGCCACAAACAGATGCTCTGCAAGTTTGTCTAACTCCTATGAAAGGTTCACAATAAGCTGAGGCACACTCTATGTGTGTGAAACTGGCATTATCTGGGTAATTTCTTTCCCTTTGTAGACCTTCACACGTTCCCACTTGGAATAAACAACGGTGTTAATAGATGTTTCTTCAGCTAATTGCTGAAAAAATCTCACTATGTTATCAGTTACTGCATTGCCTCTGAATACACTTTAACTTGTGATACGCAGCCCCATCTTCTTTCTTACACAGAGTAAGTGCAACTGCTTTATATTTATCCCGTATACTGACACTGGACCCACATCTAGCTGCAACTTGTGACAAAGCTTTCAGCTTCAAATCTGCATTTGTACAAATTTCACACAGGCAACCATACCAAGGCTGTTTCCTTGTAGACTCCACATTATTTGGCGTATTCCTTACAACTGTTGAGAAGGATGCCTTTACATCTGGGTTATGTTCTTAAAATTCCCTGTAAACATAAGAAAGGGGCCTACGTAGAACTCCGCTTTCTTGCCCATCTTTCTTGATTCTCTTAGCAACCGGCAGATTTGTTGAGATGTCTGCTCTAAGGAAGAAGTCTTGGATGGACCTTTTGTCCTGTGCACCAGTAGCACCCTTCCTTTGTTGTTTTGGGCGTTCACTGATACCTGAATGTTTGCTGATAAACGAGCCATTTACGCCTACAAAGGTAGACAATGTTCTATTGAGTCTATACTTTTTTAGAAACGACAGGCTTTTAACAATATTTTTCTTGACATCACGATTGCTTTTAAGTACGTCTATCATGAACTGGCTTGATTTCTCGAAAAAGATTAATTTTTTCCTGGACGTGGGTGTGTGAAGCAATTGTTTCTGTTTCATAAGTTCTTTCTTTGTCGGAGTTGCTTTCTCGACAATTCTTTTAACTGCCTGAACATATTCCTCTGGATCTTTCGGTAGAGACGCCTTTTGCCTCGAACTTCTCGCAACCTGTATCACTTCTCTTCTTCGTTTCTCTTGATGATATTTCTGATCTTTCTCTTTCACTCTTCGATGCTTCTGACTGGTGCGGCGTAATCGACTCTCTGCCTGTTTTTTCCTCCAGTACTACCGTTGCTTCTCCCTCTCTGATCTTGTTAGTACCTTCTTTTTCTGACTTGATTTAGCACTATTCTGTAAAACCCATCATCTTCCTTCGATCTCGATACCTTCAATGTGCAAGGAGAGAATATTCTTGAAAACAAAAATTTCTTTAACTTAACTAGAGGTGTATTCTGTTGAACACTTGTGTCGCCTGCTAGCACCTGCATCAGAGTATGAGGTGTATGTTTCAAGTCTCAATAGAAAGAAACTTTATCATTGGTCTTTGGCGGTGATTGGGAAATCACTGCCCGATGGTGCAGCATTCAAGATGGAAAAGAGGCTCTGCGGAGTTTCTGCCTTGAATGGTGTGCCGAGTGTTGGGATTCCAAAGATTAATGATTGATTTTATTTCTCACTTACCATTAGAAAACGGATTACATGGAAACAGAAAATAAAGCAAAAATATATTTTCAACAAAAATGATGTGATACATACTATATGGCAAAAGTTTCATGGACGTCATTATCGAAAATCCCACCGTGACCTTGACATTTAGCCAAGGTCGCGGGGTCATGAACTTGACCCACAGTGTTCATGTCAAGTTATTTTGAAATGTTACCATTCAATGTACAATACACCAATAGTCAAAACTTATCAAAAGTTCCACTGTGACCTTGACCTTTACCAAAGGGTCATGAACATGACACATCGTGTTTGTGTGATGAACATTTATGTCAAATATTTTTGAAATCCTGCCATGTATGGCAAATTATAGTCCGGACACGAAAATAAGTACAAGTGCAATTGTGACCTTGACCTTTGTGGAAAGTCATGGGTCATGAAAGTGACAATCCCCTTCATGTGGTGAACATTTATGCAAAGTTATTTTGAAATCCTGCCATGTACAACAAAGTTGTAGTCTCGACACGAATGTTGACGGACGGATGAACGAACGACGTCATTCCTATGCGTGCGGGCGACACAATAAGCCAGGGCCTTTGGATTTGGACAGTGATGCATTTTCACTACTGTCAATGAACAGTCTCAGTCAAACTCGAGGCCCATAACCTCAAGGGGCGATAATCAGTGTGCAGTTAATTTATGCATCAGTGTGCAGTTAATTTATGCCTGTATATATGAGCATTTGTAGTCATCTATTTAAATATGAAGATGAATATGTGTACCTTTGTTGTCTTTCTTTCGCCTTTTTTCTATCTTCATTTATCTGTTCTTCTGTCCTGTTCTTCCATATCTATCTTTTTCTTTTTTCTCCTTCTGACGAAACTCACCCAGTTTTTTTGAGTTTTTCTTCAGAGATTCTCTGTACCTAAAAGGATTAATTTTCTAATTAATCTGCTGGAAAGAAGCTCAAGTAACATAATATCAGGGCTGCAATTTGTCTGGCCTGGGTCAGATTTCCGGCTTTCAGGCCTGCCCTGAGATTGCTGAAGATCGTTGTCAGCCTGGGGTGTATTACTTATACCGGATGTGTCAGTCTGCAAGTAAGTACATGCTTTAATGTTGGACAGTTTTGCAAAATATACTCATTAGAATGCTTAGCATGAGGTCAAAACCACTCTACTGGAGTGTGGTAGATTCCAACCATAAAAGCCAGTTTAGTCCCCTCTTTCACTCACCAATTGCATGATGGAAGCAATTGTTGTTTCTTTCCAATGTGTCGCTCAACCACAAAGGGCTCTAACTTTAGGATTTAGAATTTTTGTGCAGTGTGGCTGCCACAAAATGTCTCCGAGTACATGTATAGTCAGTATTGTTTCCAACAAAATACAGATAGATCTGTCATTTGTTGATTCACTTAAGTGGCCTCAATACAGTGCAACCTACAAAAAAAAACAAAAGATTATAGAGGCAAAAATAGGAGAAACAACAAAGTGACTACATACAGAGATTCGATCACATAGTACTTATTTTGAAATCTCAGTATTGACAGATTATGAAAACTGATAAGACCTCCTTTTGAATGCATAAATATAACATGGCACTTGGTAGAAGTCATTTTCGATGACATTAAGTACTTAACTGAAATGACGTCCATAATGTAGAATATATTACAGCGAATGCTGCTATATAACGGACACAAAATATAAAAGGTATTCGTCTTCAACATAACATTCACATAGGACAACCTCCCCTTTCAATACCAAAAGTCTACCCTTTTCAATCATGAGTGAATGACAAGAACTCAAAGCTAATTTCTGAATTTGTATATCAACAACATTTCATACATTTCAACTTTAAACTGTTTTGACTTTAAAAAAAAGTTTTGCGTTATGAAACATCTCCCTCCATTCCTGTATACTGGTCCTTTATCGCTTCACTTGCAATAAAACAGTTGGGATTGCACATTCTGTGCTTCCCAAACATATCCTAGCCATTTACATACAAGGAGTTCGTAAACAGTTACCCAGTTATTATAACCAATACTGTCATAATACATAGCATATTGAACACATTCGTACGTATCTGTCTTCAGTAAGTTCAACAAACGTATCCAATATTTAACTGTACGCTTAGCAGCAAAAAACAAGGGAACGCCTAAGCACCTAAATGCATCATTACATGCACCTTTTTCTTTACAAGCAAAAAGTGCACATTTTCAAGACATTTTGGTGCTTAAGACCCCAAATTTCAGAACCGTACAATGCAATAGAGCAACCTTTGAAAAAAATTTTAAAAACGTGTATATGGAAGACATGGAAAGTACAATAACAAACAAAGCATTAGACTTTCTTTGCCTTAAGCGACAGGCCTCTGCCATTTTGTACATAAAAGCTTATTTGAAAAAATATTCCAACGTAAGTAAAACCATTAACTACTTCTATGTCCAATCATTGTAATTTCATCGTTCCCTTACCTTAATCTACCTCCTCGTTTAAAAACAAGAACTTTTATTTGCTGTATTTACAACAAGTTTACTATCTATACAAAAATGTTTCAATATATTCAATTGCTTTTGCAGTCCGACAACCGTGTCGGATATAAAGCCTATGTCATCTGCAAACATAACTTAAAAGCTCAATACAGTGCAACCTACAAAAACGGTCATCTCCTTACAACGGTCACTTTGATTTCACCCCGTGCACTTTCTTCAATGATTTACCCCTCACCAACGGTCACCTCCTAGCTCCGGCCAACGGCCACCTTTTTGGCCTTTCAAAAGACCAATCTACCTCTCGGACGGCCAGCAAAACTTGCAGTTAAAACCCCATTTTGATGCATAATTGCTACAGATCTATGAAAGTTCTTTGAAGTTCCCAAGCTGCTTATTATATTTTTACATGTAACAGTTAAACTGGCACCTGTAGATTCTGTTCTTAGAAGACAGATGTGGAATTTGCCCAGTTGAATTTCTGCCGAAAAAATCTGTGAATTAATCCCTCAAAGCAACAGCCACCTCCTTGCAACAGCCAATTTGTTTGTGTACGGCCATTGGCTGTTGTAGGGAGGTTGCACTGTATCAGTATTTTTGTGGTTTTGGTGAGTGCAGTCAGTAGAGGGATTTGATTTGTTGGTAGCTGAAGTTGGTAGCGTATGTTTTGAAATTTAGAGATATACGTGGCATGAATTTATAATGGAGCCTTTTTATATGACTACATGTTCTAAAATACGTTATTTACAAACAGTTTGAAGAACTTAATGTTTTTACCAAAATCTGAGAGCGAGCAGCTTGAATGTACACATGTCATAATATTAAACAACCTAAATACCATTTCATTTTATTAAAGACGCACTCCCTACATTTAGCAGATTATATTCTTGAACATAGTTAATGTGTTGAATGAACGTAAAATGATAAATAAATACAATTTGAAAGAAGAACCTACTGCCAAAAATGCCACATTTTACCACGAGGATTCATGTAATAAATCGCATTCACCCTTTTATTGTACAACAACAACTCTACATAGATTATTGAATGGTTTACGGTACTGTAGTAAACTTTAAATCACTGATTTTATCGATACATGTAATGACTGGGAATATATAACTGAAACTTTTAGGTTAAGTTATAATGCTTCCAAAGTATATATTATTTATATTTTGGAGGTTATTTTGTTCGACATTAGTTATAGGGTGTGTCCCTCAAATTTGTCTCTCATTCTCGAAATAATGCCGACCACATCTTTAAAACATGGGCTCATGTTGTCGATGCGAGGCTTTACAAATGAAGGAGACTTCTAAAAGGATTGGGTCTATAAATAATCTGCTGTAGTATAAATCAACGGTTTGATCTGTCGGAGAACTTTATATTTGATTAACTAGAGTATCCAACGTACTTTAGAACTAAAAGGCGGTCGTGTGTGCTAACTGGTTTCAAGACAATAATTTTAATCCAATTATTTTGGCAAATAATCTACAAATTCAATTATTTACATGATGGGCTGATTTTTTTAGCAATTTAACACATAATTTAACCAAAGTTTCAAAGTTTATTTTCAAAGTTTATTCACAAGCAAAGCTATGAGTCCCACGAACTATGGGCTGCATCAGCACAACATACATACATATACATACAAATGTAAGCAATGAATACATGCAAAATTATTTGTAATGAAATTCTAAAGGTTAGTAGCTCGCTATGGTCTCCATCATGCCATATACTTATTAGTATGCATACACATTTGCATTTGATGTAATTATGCTTTGCTTATAACTCTTGTTAGGGTTCAATAGCAAATAAACTTCTTCTTCTTCTTCTTCTTCTTCTCCTTCTTCACATTGACGGATACCTTTAAAATCCCAGGATCACATTGGGTTTTATGATTTAGAAAATAAATTTACTGATAGGAATATGAAAGAACCATGTTCTATTCAAAATAAAATAGTGTTGGCCAGTGCATTCAAGTCTTCTTCATAAAAAAAGAGTGGGGCTGTTTTGGGGGGGGTTTTTTTTTTTTTTTTTTTTTTTTTTTTTTGACAGAAAGTCTTTCTTTTATTTTACAAAATATTTTGAAAAATATTTCGTGTGCATCGATTTAAAAAAGCAAAGTTAAGAATAAGTTTGGTACAAATAACGATCATATCACTGAAGAGACATTTTTGAGCTACTTGTAATTGTGATCCTGGGACTTCGAAATCATAAAAACACATTAAAAACCAAAGAAAATATTTGTGAAATATGAAACTTTAACTGTCTTATGAATTAATAAAACTAGAATCATTTACAGTGAACTATATACATGTACTGTAAACTTAGGTTAGAGCCTTCATATAGACTACATTTCTCAAACCGCCCTTATCCTTTTATTACTAGGCCTTAAAAACATGTAATTACAGGAACCTTATACGAGACAGTTTGCGTTATGTCATATATCTGCTCGTTCTCTGGTGAAAAAATTAAGTTTTTCAAACTCCCTGAAAATAAAACGTTTTATAACGAATAGTTAAATAAAAAAGTCTCAATATAAATTCCTGTAAAGTATATTTGTACGTTAACTTTGAAATTATACGATATTATATGATAACCCAGTCCTACTCAGTAAACTACGCAAGATCCGTTTTTTACATACCTTATTTGACCTTTTCTACAGTTTATACGAAAAATACGCTCAACACTATTTTGAGCGGTAAATTATAACTTAAATGATTATTTCATATAAATTCCTGCATATAAGTTTTGTATGTCCGCGCTGTACCTTGTACATTTTAGTGTTAAATAAAAAGTGCTTGATCGCATCCATATTTGTAAAATAATAACAAAGAAACAGACATAAGGAAATTCCTAAGGAAATTTTACTCTCACACGTCCAGTTAACTTGATCAGTATTTCGGCGTCTATTCACTGTTTTTGTTTACACAGTGACGTTATTTATAAATAGAAACTGTGATGTCATTTCACTCATTCTCAAAGAATTTGGACAAACATGAATCAGCATTATACTATTGCCGTTTACGCGTACTTGAACCATATTTTGTTTCCGACTCCCGTGTAAATGCAATACCTATAATCAGAAAGGTATTAAAAGGCCCTACAGTCCAAAAAAATAAAAATCCCAGCGTAAAAAGTCCTCGAATTGTAATATTCGATACTGTCGCCGTTTCCGTTTCTTTTTTTATACTGTATTACATTACAGTGTACAGAAAAATGGCCATGGCTGTACTGCAACAGGCTGAGCATATCTCCCGTTTGGGGTATATACCCCGAATGAACATAAACAGCCCGATGGCACTAAAACGTAAACAATCGAAAAGTACAATTTTTTGAATAAGGTTTTTGTTTTCAAAGAAAAAGCGCAAGTTAACTTTTCACAGAATATTTATCTGTTCTATACAGACCTGATAAGAACATTACTTTCTGGTCCAGTTGGTAAGAAACAAATCACCAACAAGATTTTGACATGAAATTTGCCTTACAATAATTGAAACATACCCAGTACACTGAAAAAAATAACATGCGCTTTTTCCTAACAAAAGATATTAAAAACAATTGTATTTTTCTATCGTTCTTTCCTGCATATTCATTATTTAAAAATGACGTCATCTTACGTATACCACCGCTCTATCTTCCATAACTAACTCACTGTTACTGCATGGAAAAGACACTAAAATTTCCAGACTAAAAATTATGTAGTCTGACAGGGATTTAATTTTTCGTAACTACCACCATTTTGGCTTTTTTGTACATGTCAACATGTTTGGTTCGAACTGAATTCCTTCATTGTCCGGCTGATTTTGTTTATAATTATGAGTGAAAACATTAAATTATAATCAAACCTTTCAAATAAAACCTGAAAACCAAGCGAAATCGACCGATTAACGGAAAATCAACAGTTGTCAAACTTTTGACACTTGTTTTTGTACTGATAAATTACGGCTTTCGGATAATTTGCGGGTTTTCCCCGAGGTATAAAGGTCTTAATTAAATATTCAAATTAGACTGTTTTCCGGCAATTCCGTTTTTAATCATTTCTAAAGCGAAATAAATCGGCACCATTCTTGGGCTGATTTAGCGCTTCATAAATATTCATTAGATTCGTTCAAGGGACGCAACTCTAATTGATTTTGCATTCACCTGCATTCACTCTAATTGATTTTGCAACTCACCTAAGAAGATCGATAGAACGAATTCTACGGTTCCAATATGGCGACTGTTCCACAGCAAAATAATAACAAAAGCGCGAAACTGACGTCATACTCCATACGTGCTATAACATTGTAGCGACTAACTACTGGCTTCGGCAGATTAAACTTCATTGTATCGAACAAATAAAATAGAATTACGCATGCGCTACACTGACGTCATATATATCAGTGCTACTGCGTCTATTACCTTATCCACATAACGCTTTGTTGCATCGTACTAAAGTTTAAAGGTCATTTTGTCCGTTTTAGTAATACAAAAGATATATATCCATAGTAATTAATTATATTGACTTAAACGCATGATTTGTTTCTGTTTTTAAGTAGAGCTCTACATGAGAAGAAAATTCGATACCATGACTGTAATGTTTCTAACACGAGATTAATATCATTTCAGCATTTCTCCGAATAAATAGTTAACTTAGGAGTTTAGAAACATATCTGTGACATAATATAGGTTTCAGGCATGAAAATTGCATTGGTTTCACATACATTCTGAAATATACGACACTGTAATATCCGATACGTGATCTAATTAATTACCAATTAAAGCCTGTCAGTCACTTGTTATTACGTCATTGCAAGTTTGACGTAGTTTTTATAACACGCAGCACTTGTGTGTAACCTTTTGACATTGTGATCTTCAAAATTCCCAGAGAAGATTTTTGGTGAGTACTGTTTTTGTTAGCTCGTTAGTTCTATGTCTCTATTTGATGTATTTTTATGATTTAAAATGAAATAAAATGATTAAGAAATGATAATGCATAATGAGTAAATGAATAAAATGGATAAATCATTGTTAGTAAGCAATGTAATATTCGCGATTTTGGTATCGAATATTACATGTTTACTGTCGCGCCGTTCTGTTGAATTTGTGAACCTTTCATTAACATATGTATTTATAAAACATTAGAATATCAAGAACAAAAGCCGATGAATACAATTCATCTCGTTTAAGCATAAAATAGAATTTTGTTTCAATAGTTAATAGAGTGAGTAGACGTTAAAATGTGTGCATGAATTTATATAACTCTTGTGTATATTACGTTTCCTTATTATAGCAACTATGAGAAAAGCTCGTTTTCTATCTTTTACAGTTTTCAAAATTGTACATTTATTAAGGTAAATATCAAAAACATTGGTCTCGAATATTACACTGAAATGTATCGGATATTACAGAGCCAGTTATACAGTAACTTTGGTATATTTTCAGGGCAAAATGGTAAAATCAAGAGCGGAAATTTGTCGTGATTATAGAAGGCTCAAAGAAAGAGACTATGAGGGTTACCTGCGAAGAGAGCGTGAGCGACAGAGAAAAAATTTCTTGCCAAGTCATTTGCTGCCAACAAGTGAAAGAAAGGAAAGAAGGCGAAAAGGCAAAGGGGCATTGAGAAAATTTCGCTTAAAACAGAAAGAACGTGCTGCAGAATGTGAAAATAACCGTCAAGAGGACGAAATGAACACCAGTGGCTATGAAAATGTAGGCTCCTCGGTATCTAACCTTGTTGTTGCCAGGTCATTTCCAAGACGTGCAGGAGGCCCTAGAATGAGAATAAGTAAAGAACTTAAAGAAGCAATTTTAAGATAAGTTATCCGATGAAAGCAGCAGAACTCTCTAAAGAACAAAAAGATATGCTTAGAGAAGAACTTGTTTTTGGAAATGCTGTATCAGAGCAGATTCAAGCGGGTGTATCATCAATGGACACAGGTTCGCTGAATAGTGTTCGTATGGTTATGGCTGGAGAGATACTCAAAAAGTATAGATGCAGTGTTGCCTTTTGCCATCGATCCGGTCTAAATAAGAACACACTCGCAAAATACAGACTACGTCCACCAAAGACAATTTAAGAAGGCCAAAAGTTTGAAGACAGAATCATCGATTTCTTTGAAAGGTATGACAATAGTCGTGTACAACCAGGCAAAGCTGACGCAACAAAGTGTGGCAACCAAGTAAGGCAGACCAGAGTGCTGACAGATTATCTTGAAACTTTACATGAAAAATTTCTCTTATAAAATCCAGATAGCCAAGTATCCTATTCAACATTTTGTAGGATACGTCCGAAGTATATCCAATTGTCCACGTTCATCAGTAGAAATAGTTGTTTGTGTACGAAGCACCAGAATATGGCACTGACAACCAAAGCTTTGAGAAAGGAATGTGTGCTGGTATCTGTCAATCCGGAAACGTTTATTCAAGACCAACTTAATATTTCCTCACTTGAAACAAAGATAGATTGTGCAGAAGTTAGCTTCTCGCAATGGAAACGAGTTCAAATTGAGGATAGGGGAAAACAAAAGCGCGTTATGCGAATTGTGCAAAATACGCTGACAAAAGCAGACTTTATCAACCATGTCGCAGTTCAGTCTGAAGACTTTAAATCGCATGTTAGTCGTGTTAAAACTTAAAACTCAGTACGAGAAAATCCGCGAATTGAAACAGAATTTACCACAAAACCATGCTATTCTACACATGGATTTTGCGGAAAATTACTCTTGCAGAAGTCATGATGAAATTCAATCTGCAGACCGGTGTCACCCTACATCAAACTGTAGTGTATTATAGTAATCCAGAAACAAATGATCTGCAACATAGAAGTTTTGTAGTTATATCTGATACCCAGTTTCATAATAGTTACGCGGTGCTTTGTTTTCTTGATTCAATTATCCCTGAGGTCAAAGCACTTGAACCTGGCTTACAAGTTTGTCATTATTGGACAGATAGTCCGACATCACAGTATCGGAACAATCTTATTTTTGATACCGTCGCAAATCATACAGATTCATATGGCTGTTCTGCTGTTTGGAATTATTTGAGGCCGGTCACGGTAAAGGCCAATGTGATGGTTTAGGTGGCACTGTCAAACGCATGGCTGATACAGCTGTCAAAAGCGGTCGAGTGGTTATACAAGATGCCAAAGATTTTTTTTCTTGGGCAACGTCTTCTAGTTTTACGAACGTTGCATTCAAATTTGTTTCAGACGAAACTATTCAAGAAAAGGTAAGTTCACTGGAAAGTACAGTTGGCCAGCTGAGACCTGCAAAGGGTACCATGAAAATACACGCGGTTCATGGCACAGGTAAGTCAACGGCGCTTGTTCGTGAAACGAGTTTTTATTGTCAGGTATGTATGTCTTATGAAGGTCCATGCGATGGCTGGAGAAAAGTATCTACAAGGAAGGTTATACCATCAGGTATTTCCCCGCAAAAGTCTCAACATGATGGCCCGTCTGAAATGAAGTTGAATCTTGTTGCAAATGACTTTGAAGCTGCAATTTACGGAGACAAATGGTATATCGGTAAGACATTAAACATTGATTTAGAGGAAGTAGATGTCGAAATATCCTTTATGGATCGTAGAAAAGAATTGTTTCGAATGGCCGTCAAGACCAGATACACTCTGGGTAGATTTTACGGATATATTATGCAAAGTGCAGAAGCCAGTCTAAGCGAATGTTCCAAATTTCCGAGACAGAAGATGAAAATATCAACGTGCTTGTAGAAAATAGTGTATGTGCCATGCGTAACCATCACATGAGTCTTTACCGGGCCACTTAGTATTTTGCTGTAATATTCGATACTACATAATATTAAGTGTGAGAGATACGTTCATAGATGCTCTGTAAACAGTGGATACATTTTAAGATATAATCATGTAGCAGCAGAAAAATAGTAAATTTCTGTTTACTTCTAAGACTTCGAGTATTTGTTAGGCAGTTGCTTCTTACAGAAATATTTCGTAATATTCGATACCAATTTATTTTTTCGAAATTTTCATCGTTTTTCATGGTTTTGTTATTTTATGAGTTACAATATTTAATCTTGAGGTATTGCCAATTGCTGCATTTGTGTAAGCAACTTTTAACCTCAGTTTTAGTATTGCCATAGTATCGGTGAAAACCTGTAATATTCGCTACATTTTATTGTAAATAAAAATTTGGACGTGTAACGCTCAGCAACATGCAATAAGGGTTACAATCATCATTTACCTTTAGACAGTTGATTATTATCTCTGTAATAATCACTTTTGGTCATGTATTCACATAGGGATACTTAAAACTAGTGATGTTCCGATTGTCGCTAGTCGCCGACGATCGGTTAGTAAAATGAAGGGCGATAATAATCGATTACACATATCCGGTCCGCGACGTCGCGGTAAAAGTTTTATACCATACCCAAGGGAGATAATTAGACTCACGTGATGGAAGAAGGAACAAGAACTGAGTCTGAAGAAAGCTTGCGGCTTTTCTCCCATCCGGGGAGAAAAACAAAATCCATAGCTTGGAATTATTTCAAGTTCAAGAAGGATGTAAATGGGAATTTGAACATGGATATCGCCATTTGCAGCATATGTAAAAAGACGTATACAAACAAGGGTAATTTTAGATGCTTTCGGATAACAAATAATTCGGATGCATGAAAGTGTGACGAAATATATACATCAGCTGCATATATTACGTGTGTATATACGTAGACTGAAGACTTATTATGGAAAGTAATTTGGATTTAAGGTCATAAGTATTATACATGGAAATGCATTTTTAAAATATTTAATTGTGCCACTGAAGAAGTTGTTGGGGGTCACCCATCCAGGCAATGTCACTTGAGTTATGCATTGCTAAACATTCCAAGGCATTTCATTAAATGGGTAGTCCAACAACAAGGCTGTTGGAATTGTCTAGCATACACTTGGAGCCACTTCTAACCCGACACTTATATTATTCGGTATAACTGAATTATTTGTATGCAGATTTCGTTCAGATTTAGAATATAATTAATTCAACACATAATACATACTTCTACGAAATTTAATTTTAATTTATTAACAAATACATATAAAACTTAACAAATGAAAAACATCGGTGTAAAATCCGAATTCACAAAATGGCATAACGTGAACTCCCAACAATGAGAAAAGTCACCGATTCATAATAAAATCCGTACATCTGAGTAAAGAAACGAAATACAATGTAATTGTATTTTACAGATAAATGTCCACCTTTGTTATGATTTATAGTGAACAGGTTGATACTGCATATGTTTGCAAATAGAATTTTTGCTAAATAAATATGATACATTTATATACGTGACTGTCTGAGTGATTAGCCGGCAAGCAACATGTCAATTGCGCGACCACGCTCTTGGTTATTCATTTGAAGTGACTGATTTTTAAAATCAAAAATCTGTTTTTACGGTTTGAATTGCGTTATTGAATAATAAAATGAAAATGAAAATCGATATTTTTCGCTCACCTACATTTCCTCGTGCAAAATGTTGAAATCGTACTTGTCACACGTGCAAAAGTAACCGATCGTCACAGTTGAAAGGTTTTATCATTTTTATACAGCTAATGTTGTCAAACAACATAATATTTAATTTGAAATAAATATCTTGAACCGTATTCGAGAAAATCGAATTTGAAAAGTGTCGGGTTAGAAGTGGCTCCAAGTGTACATTCCTCGGTCCTCCCCAATATTCACGATTACGGCATTCCAGTCTGAACGCCATTTTCCATGAATCCCGGGTTTTAGCTCTAGCAGTAGCTGTGTCTCAGGGTACGGTACCGTACCTCATAAAAAGTTTTTGGTGGACATTTTAATTTCAAATCTAGGGAACATACTAATGAACAACTTTTTGTTCATTTTCAGACTTTGGATGAATGTTTTGTGTTAATATTACACTGTTGTTTACCTTTATTTATGTTGTTTACTTCAGGCAATACCACCAATCTGGTATTTCACATCAAACATGACCAAAAAGAGCTCTTTCAACAAGAAGATGAACCCCTAAGAGACGAGCAAAACATGGTGCAGCCGAAGATCCGCACAGCTGTGACTAGGCAATATATGCCTCATGAGAGACAAGCATGTTTAAATGACCTGCTAATGAAACTAATAGTGAGCAAGTCACTGCCAGTTAGCTTGATATCAAATGGCGTTTTTAAGCAGTTTGCATTAGGATTGGAGCCTAGGTATTTTTTTCATTGTGTTTGTTTCAGTCAGTATGCAGTAATTTGCTGTTTCAGTTATGAAACTGTCATCCTAGTGTTTTATTAAGAGTAGTAATTTACAAAATTCCAAAGATATAAAGATCCTTCGAAAGCACCGAAAATAAACAACACAAAGGTAGCAATTATCGGTTTAATTTTTTACATATAAGTATAAAAAAATCAGAAGAATAAATCTTAGCGTTGCTGGCTGATGTACTACATATTTGAATCCTAATTTCCGGATGAAAATAGGGTGACATAGGCGCTCTGTGTACAGAGTTTGTTTAAGCATCTCGAAATCAAGATTATTTGTCGTTTGTTTGTAAACACAAAAATAATCAGTGAATCATTTTAATTTAAACTAAAATAAAATAGATATAGAATAAAAAGGTTATTTAACATTGTACTGTACAATACGAGATATATTTGGACTGAGAAAACCATATTGGACTCGCCTAGCGGCTATATTATTATTATTATTTATAATAATATTGCACCTGGTACACAAAATTACAGAAAGTTTGTCAGATTTGTTTTGAATAAATGTTTCTTATTTTTCTAAAGGTACAAAATTCCATCAAAACCTGCTGCAATTGCGATGTTGGATCGGACGTTCTCTGAAATGAAAGCCAAGGTGAAGGAGGAACTGTCTTTGTGCGAATCTGTAGCTCTTACCCATGATGGGTGGACAAGTAACTCAACCCAGAGTTATGACACTGTGACATACTGACTGGGAGTTGAAACATGCTGTTCTTGGAACATTAAAAGTAGTATATTACTAAACTCCATATATCTAAGTAAGTGACCACTGATGGTGTCAAGATTAACCCCAATAACCACAAATAAATTTAGACCTATTTCATTATGAAATGTAACATACTGTGCTGAAATTAAATATCATAAGTGGACTGATAACCTGGCACTGAAACCAGATCACTGTTCTTATGCTGACCAAGTTAACAAGCTCTCTGTTGATTTGCCTGCCCTTATGGTTTATCTTTACAGCTGAATAACATTTGTGATAAACTTTTGTGAGCGGTGTTGCATGTTTCATTGCTGCTCATGAACGGATTCAGTGGAACCGAGTCTGCTATTTTCGTTCTGTTACTTGTATTTGGTGCTTTTGAACGGTCTTAATATTTTGGAATTGATATTACTGTTGCAGGTACAAGGACAGCATACAGGGGAAAACATAGCAGCAAATATCCAGTCAACTTTAGATGAATGGAACTTAGGGCGCCCTTCAGCCATGACAACCGACAATGCCGCCAATGAACAGAAAGCTATCCGTCTGTTGGGATTCACTCGCTTTGGATGTTTTGGTCACAGGATTAATCTAGTGGTTAAAAAAGCTGTTAAAATACCAGAAATGGCGGATCTTTTGACAAAAGGGAGGACTCTAGTATCTTTCTTCCATAAGTCTTCTTCTGCAACTGACATGCTTGTAGAAAAACAGAAATTGTTACACCCAGATGGAAAAGATCATAGATTAATTATGGACTGTCCTACTAGATGGAATAGCACATTATCAATGTTAGAGCGTCTGATAACAGAAACTCCTTACATTGTCAATATGGCAAATGATTCAAATTTGTCTAAACATGCTTCTCAGATTATCAAGGCTAACAGTTACAGTTTCGAAGATATATCCATTCTGGAAGGTGTTGTAAAGGTTCTCAAACCATTTGAAATGGCAACAGTAGTACTCTGCTCACAGTCATCACCAACTATGCAACATGTCTGCCCAGTAACTAAAAAGCTCATGTCAGTAGTAGAGCCAAAAGGAGATGACAATGAACTGATCAGAAACATGAAAAACACCATCTCTCAGGAGCTTGAAAATAGAACTCAGACAGAAGATATACCCCTACTTGCTGCTTTATTAAACCCAGACACAAAACATTTGACATTCCTGTCTGATGAAGAAAGGCAAAGGGGGCGAACATTGCTGGGAGAAAATGCTGAGATACTGACTGTGAAAGTTGAGAAGGAAGTTGAACCAGATCCTAGAAACACGGAGCCGCCATTACCACAATTACCCAGTCTACAAGACACTCATGATAATGTTGTCCAGCTAGATGAAGTCAAAGAACCAGAAACCAAGCGGGCTAAGATACAGTGTTCAGATTTTGTAGAGTGGCTAGATGATGTCTGTATCACAGGAGAGTCAACAATTACCAAAGAGGTTGAGTCTGAAATAAATAAATACTTCGATATGGAGCGTAAAGAATCAGATAAAAGTCTAACATTGCTGCAATGGTGGAAGGAAAATGAGTATCACTTTCTCGGTTAGCAAAGACAGTCCTAGCTGTACCAGCAAGTTCCGTCCCCTCTGAACGTGTTTTCAGTTTAGCAGGCAACATTGTTACGAAAAAGAGGAACAGACTTAAACCAGAATATGTTAATAAATTTATCTTCATGAATATGAACAGAAAGTTATATTGGTAAAGAAATCAGAGATCAATGATCATATGTAGACTAGGTAACTGTGACTGACAGCACTTCATGAACTTTCTAGTCATTTGAGAAATTTCTAGTCATTTTATAATGTTATTTTCCTTCTGTTGGTTCCTGTTAGCCACTTTGTGACAAGTTATTAACTACGTGTAAAAGTTACCTTTGTTATATCAATTTTGTCCTTTACAATAAGGGTTATAAAGCAGCAGACAAAAGCATTGTTATATTTTAGCTCACCTGAACACAGAGTGCTCAAGGTTAGCTTTTGTGATCACGTGTTGTCTGTCTAGCATAAAAGCATACTCGGCCATCAGTTCTGTGTTAATAATTTATTTCAAAAACATCTTCTAGTCTTCCACCAGTTTCTGGCCCTTACCAGAAGGCCAAAATTGCTGAAAACATGACCTCAGGCCTTGGGGTCTCTTGATTTTACACAGGTTTCTATAAAAAAATAATAATCCCTTTAAAAATCTCTTATAAGGCCCAATGCTTCGATTGGTGACATGTAGCATTACGTATTTACTGTTCCAGCATTATAAAAGGGTTAACCTGCCATAACTGTGGCAGAAACTACTTCATGTAATGGTGTAGATTGTAGCGCCTTGCTTGAATGTTACTTTTGGTTCAACCGATTATTAATCGGAAGGTTATCGATTATACCCCATCCGATTGAACCGATAATCGATTGTGAAAAATTCAACCGATTTCTATCAC
Source organism: Saxidomus purpurata (assembly GCA_022818135.1). Lineage (NCBI taxonomy): Eukaryota > Metazoa > Mollusca > Bivalvia > Venerida > Veneridae > Saxidomus > Saxidomus purpurata. Next base: position 11,701,826 of record JAFMSR010000004.1, read on the forward strand.
TACTTAAAACTCAGACTGATATCAGGTATTTTCTAATGTTCGCGAAAAGTGTTCCTGGTTTAAAAATACTACGTTTGTTTGTAGAAGCTAAATCTCAAAAACGAGTTATGTAGGAAAATAATTTATATTGTTTGATTGATTTAACGTATGGTTAATGGAATGCCAAAACAACAGTTGAGATATACGTTGTCATATTTATCATACGATGGTATATCGATCACCAGTGTCTTGTCTCGTATATTACAATGCATATATTTTAGCTCTTGTCTAAGTTTCTTAAAAATGCTAGTACGGACAAAGTATTTCTTTCATGTTCAAAATATGTATGCTAAATTTTAAGACAGAATTAAACTAGTTTGGGCATCCTCACTTTGTTTTCATGTTTTACTAACGAAAATCCCAAATAATTTGAGAATGAGTGTTTATTTTCGACACAAATCAATTGATGTCCGCCAAACGACACACTTTTCTTTCCTAAGAATGCAAAGGTTGTGTGTGTTTTTTTTTTTTTTTTTTTTTTTTTTTTTTTTTTTTTTTTTTTTTTTTTTTTTTTTTTTTTTTTTTTTTTTTTTTTTTTTTTTTTTTTTTTTTTTTTTTTTTTTTTTTTTTTTTTTTTTTTTTTTTTTTTTTTGGGGGGGGGGGGGGGGGGGGGGGGGGGGTTTTAAATTTTTTTTTTTTTTTTTTTTTTTTTTTTTTTTTTTTTTTTTTTTGGGGGGGGGGGTTTTTTTTTTTTTTTTTTTTTTTTTTTTTTTTTTTTTTTTTTTTTTTTTTTTTTTTTTTTTTTTTTTTTTTTTTTTTTTTTTTTTTTTTTTTTTTTTTTTTTTTTTTTTTTTTTTTTTTTTTTTTTTTTTTTTTTTTTTTTTTTTTTTTTTTTTTGTTTTGGGGTTTTTTTTTTGGGGGGGGTTTTTTTTTTGTTGGGTTTTTTTTTTTTTTTTTTTTTTTTTTTTGTACATCCAAAAATGGATGTACATTCTTAAATTTTGATTTTCTTGTGACACTATATAAACACCATTTCCCCTAGCAATAAACGATCAACCCAAGACTGAATTGATATTCGATATCAATAATTTTCGTAACTGGAACCGTTATTGCTTCCAAAATTACTATGTTACAATAACTTAAATATGATTAAAATTTCTTCTTCCTTATGAGACCGTAGTTAACGTTAATGAAAAACATTCACATTTAAACTGCAGTAAAACGTACATTACAGAAATAATAAACTGTTCATGTACGAGTTGTATAAACTAAAGGAAGTTCGGGTGACATCACGGAAGCCCGCTAAAATCTATTCCTATGGGAAAGTATATTGATTATTTCATCCCTGCGCACGCGTGCGTCAACACTTCCTGCTTTGATGGATGGGGACGGGGGCCAAGGGGGGAGGGGTTCGGAAGAGGTTATGCGCGAACAGACAACTATCTGTCCGTCTGTCAAAAAAGTTTGTCCGCGCAACTCCTCCTTCACGCCTGGGTGGATTTTACTAAAAAAAAAAAAAAAAAAGGGAAAACCAATAAAAAAACACTTAAAGCTGCTTGCTCTCAGATTTTGGTAAAAAAATAAGTTCTTCAAACCGCATTTAAATAACGTATTTTAGAACATATATTCATATAAAAGGGCTCCAGTATAAATTCCTGTTACGGCTACCTCTAAATTTCAAACTATACGCTACCAAATTCAAGTTGCAAACGCTTTTGAAATTCCAAAATAAACATATAGTGTAGCGATGCCGTGCAACCGACATTTTCAATCGTTTTCTGCAAATTTCTACCTAGATTTTTGCTTATATTTTTTATTCTAGCCTTTAGTTTTATGTTTATGAATAAGTATGTCAATTTAATTTTTTTTTTTCAACGGTAACCGAGAGCGAGCAGCTTTCAAGTAGTAGACTCCTTATAAAAGCCTCCACTTGAAACTCTTCAATTTTAATGCTCTAGCCTAGGTTGTTATATATTGGACTGAATATCTTTTGAGGTTTTTGTGAGCGTAGGCTCGAATCCAGCCGAAATCGAATTTTTTTTTTTTACTTTTTCTTCTTTGTTTTCATTATTTTGCATTTTCTTCATATTTTTATATTGTTTTTAGACTAGAAAGAAATTACATGTTGTTTTACACATAATTATTAGCTTGTTTGAAGCTTTTATTCCCAGCAGACACGTCTAAAATTGCCGATGGAGATTTTCAAACTAATTATTTTAAATAGAGACTGTAAAACATTGTTAATTTTTTGGCATGCTGTTCCCAACATGTTATAGATAATTATAAACATACAAAAAGTCATGCCCATTTCTAGAAAATGTTGATGCACATGAAAATTGCAATAGTATCTTATTATTTCACAAATGTTTTATAAAACTTGTTGATAATTTAGTAAATGGTGTCTAAGTTCTTGTTAGATCTACTCTGATACCAAATTATTGAATAATAAATGATATACATGTATTTTCTTATCGCTCGTGTGATGTCGTTTTATAAATAATTCAAAATTGGGGGTAGGGTTATTCAAATTCCTATAACTGAGTTTTTTCACGGTAAATTTCTTTTAAAATTTGTTTTTAAATGCTAGAAATGATACAGAGTAAGAAAATATTAAGCCTATAATGATTTGAATTGGTGCCCATTAGGGGTCTACTACCTTAATAGAAATGCTTGGTACCAAGTCTAGTTATGCGAACTGTCGGCATTTTACGATTCGTGGAATCTCAGCGGAGTTATTAGCCTTTTTCGTAAACCCGAGCCCTAGCCGTAAGTTATTCCGCGGAACTCTTTTTACCACCAGGTGGATTTCAACCAAACTTCATATGAATGATCAGTGTCAAGCCTAGTTGTGCATGTTTTCGGCATTTTTCTGTTACTTAAATTTCTTTAAAGCTGCTCGCTCTCAGATTTTTGTAAAATAATAAAATTCTTCAAACTGTATGAAAATAACGTATTTTAGAATATATGGTCATATAAAAAGGTTGCAGTTTAAATTCCTGTAACGTATATCCTTAAATTTCTTAAAATACGCTACCAAATTCAAAAGCGTTGTAGCGGTGCCGTGTAACCGACATTTTAAATCGATTTCTGCAAATACCTACCTATATTTTTGCTTATATTTCAGTTCTAGCCTTTAGTTTTATATTAATGAATAAGTATGTCAAATTGTAGAAAAAAATATTTTTAAACGGTAACTGAGAGCGAGCAGCTTTAAATAACGTATTTAAGAACATATAGCCATATAAAAAGGCTCCAGTATAATTCATGTCACGTATATCTCTAAATTTCAAATAATACGCTACCATATTCAAAAGCGTTGCAAACAATTCCAATATAACATATAGAGGCTTGATGTAGGGAGTCCCCCTTTAAAGATGCTCGCTCTCAGATTTTGGTAAAAAAATTTAAGGTCTTACTGTATGAAAATAATATATTTTAGAGCAAACAGTCATATAAAAAGGTTACAGTATAAATTCTTGTCACGCATATCTGAAGATTTGAAATAATACGCTACCAAATTCAAGTGTTGCAAACGCTTTTGAAACTCAAATATAAACATAATGTGCAATGGTGCCGTAAAACCACCATATTTAATCGACTTCTGCAAATTCCTACCTAGATTTTACTTCTATTATTAATTCTAGCCTTAAGTTTTATAATTTTACCTAAGTATGTCATTTTTGAAAATTTTATTTTTTTCAACGGCAACCGGGAGCGTGCAGCTTAATATAAACATTATTCTAACTTATTTCTGAGAAAGCTAGTGAGCTAAATATAATTCGAAAATATTGTGAAATACTGTAATCCTATGAAATTTCGATAACATATCTTCCAATTATTTTTTGATTATAATTAAGTAATTTGAATAAGATGCTCTATACTTGATTTTGCAATGCCGATAGGGGCATCGTCAATCTTTTTAATTGCAGCTTCGTATAAGACAAGGAGGTTATTGAGTTTTAGTGTTGAAAGCACATTTGCTGTTTCCGTAACCAAATGATATTTATACATCCGGCAAATACAAATCAAAGTGCATTTTAATTCGCCGAAGTAAATAGCTTCAAAAAGTAATTATTTAATCAGATGCACATTTAACCTTTTGAACACGTAACAAATTTATGTGAACTTTGCGAATGAGTTCCGGCCACTCATAAATACATTGAAGATTACAGACACACACTACACGAAAGCTTTAATAGAAGTTGACAATAAACTGACCATTGAAACTGCAAACCCATCTTAAAACTACGAAGGAAATAGATTAGTTTTTTTTTCATTTTAAAATATATGTGTCTTTCACTCTCAGAGAATATTGTTTAAATGATGATTTTACGCCTACATACTAATTTTGAATTTTTATTTTCGGCTTGCGTTCAATTTCCTATTGACGACAACTTAGTTGAACGGAACTATTAAAAATGTGTGTACTGAAATAAATACATAAAAGTTCATGTTACAGATCAAATCCCATTGCCAGAAATTTTGTTCGAGTATTACAAGTGCTCTGGGAACTGGATCATTAATAATTATTTTGTAAGAGCTTTGCATGTTCTAATGTTAGTTTAACTGACTTTTTTGTCATTAAGTTAATTATCAACTGCGAGTTTAATGCAAATCTGCAGAATGCGTTTAAGGAGACAAATAAGCCATCTTAATGCACATTGAATGTTTGCCTGGCGCGATGCAAAAGCATCATTACAAATTTCACACTCTGCAATGATGTTAACGTTTGAACAAGTTAGATGGAGTTTATTGGAGTTTAAATGGCAATAAACTATTATAAGTCAATAAAGCTTCAAGTTATATAAACGTGGTATCACAAAATAGTTAGAAAACCCATATTGTGTAATATTAGACCTAAACTTGTTGAATAATAGCGATTTTCATGTGATACATGTATATGCATTAGATAGAGTACTGTTTGCGAGAATATTCATGTTATTTCGAGGAGGCGTAGCCTCTGAGAAATGACGTCATTATTCGAGCCAAGAGTAACTCTATCTAATTTGTATCATGACACGGTGACAGTTCTCACGCCCTACAATATCGTGTGACGTAACAAAATTGGTTGGATCACTTTGTTCAGTAGCCACCTCAAACTTTTTTACTGTAGCTGATTGTGCTTTAATATATTTTAGCTGGCTTTTCTTGGGTGAGCTTTTAGGATGGACGATTGTCCGTCGTCCGTTGTCAGTCCGTTCGTCCGTCAACATTTTGATTCAAACGATATCTCCTCTGAAACCACTGGGCCAATGTTGATGAAACTATGCAGGGATGTGCCTTGCATGAAGCTCTACCAAAATTGTTCAAAGAATTTCATTCCATACAAAATTCTGGTTGCTAGGGTAGGAAATAGGAAAATCTTTAAAAATCTTTTTCTGAAACCACAAGGCCTAGGGCTTAGATATTTGGCATGCAGTATTGTCTAGTACAACACTACAAAGAATGTTCAAATTATGACCCCGGCTCAAAATTGGCCAATATAGGGAAATCTTTTTAAATCATCTTCTCAGAAACCAGAGAGCCTAGAGATAACATAGTTGACATGTATCTTGTTTATAAATACATCTAATTGTTTTTGTTTCACAAGTAACATTTTCATAATCAAGCATAGGCTTTCTCGGATTCTATGTTTTACGAACATCGCCACTCCCTTAAGGTTCTTTGGAAATAAAGATAAAATTGTGGATTTTCGGAGTTGTCTTTATTTCCGCCGATGAAAAAAGAACAGTGGGTGTATGTGCCAAAAATAGAATCACTTACCATAAGTCAAGCGATGTAAAACAAACACTAAAAACGTAACTCCCAAAATGTTCTCAAAAACAGTTTACTTCCGTAACTCCAAAATTTTTAATTCCGAAATTCATTGTGATTTTCAAAACCACTGGTTTTTAAAACTGTTTTAACTAGGCTTAACATGAAAGATAAAAACATGTCACGTACATATATTCCACAGCTGATGCCCAGGTCAGACGCAGAACTGCTTAGGGAAGCATAGTTCATATTTCGGCAAAGATCAAAGCTCTCAAATTTTAAAGAGGCACTCCCTACATCTATCAGATTATATTTACGAAACATATATTGTGGGGGGGGGGGTTTTTTTTTTTTTTTTTTTTTTTTTTTTTTTTTTTTTTTTTTTTTTTTTTTTTTTTTTTTTTTTTTTTTTTTTTTTTTTTTTTTTTTTTTTTTTTTTTTTTTTTTTTTTTTTTTTTTTTTTTTTTTTTTTTTTTTTTTTTTTTTTTTTTTTTTTTTTTTTTTTTTTTTTTTTTTTTTTTTTTTTTTTTTTTTTTTTTTTTTTTTTTTTTTTTTTTTTTTTTTTTTTTTTTTTTTTTTTTTTTTTTTTTTTTTTTTTTTTTTTTTTTTTTTTTTTTTTTTTTTTTTTTTTTTTTTTTTTTTTTTTTTTTTTTTTTTTTTTTTTTTTTTTTTTTTTTTTTTTTTTTTTTTTTTTTTTTTTTTTTTTTTTTTTTTTTTTTTTTTTTTTTTTTTTTTTTTTTTTTTTTTTTTTTTTTTTTTTTTTTTTTTTTTTTTTTTTTTTTTTTTTTTTTTTTTTTTTTTTTTTTTTTTTTTTTTTTTTTTTTTTTTTTTTTTTTTTTTTTTTTTTTTTTTTTTTTTTTTTTTTTTTTTTTTTTTTTTTTTTTTTTTTTTTTTTTTTTTTTTTTTTTTTTTTTTTTTTTTTTTTTTTTTTTTTTTTTTTTTTTTTTTTTTTTTTTTTTTTTTTTTTTTTTTTTTTTTTTTTTTTTTTTTTTTTTTTTTTTTTTTTTTTTTTTTTTTTTTTTTTTTTTTTTTTTTTTTTTTTTTTTTTTTTTTTTTTTTTTTTTTTTTTTTTTTTTTTTTTTTTTTTTTTTTTTTTTTTTTTTTTTTTTTTTTTTTTTTTTTTTTTTTTTTTTTTTTTTTTTTTTTTTTTTTTTTTTTTTTTTTTTTTTTTTTTTTTTTTTTTTTTTTTTTTTTTTTTTTTTTTTTTTTTTTTTTTTTTTTTTTTTTTTTTTTTTTTTTTTTTTTTTTTTTTTTTTTTTTTTTTTTTTTTTTTTTTTTTTTTTTTTTTTTTTTTTTTTTTTTTTTTTTTTTTTTTTTTTTTTTTTTTTTTTTTTTTTTTTTTTTTTTTTTTTTTTTTTTTTTTTTTTTTTTTTTTTTTTTTTTTTTTTTTTTTTTTTTTTTTTTTTTTTTTTTTTTTTTTTTTTTTTTTTTTTTTTTTTTTTTTTTTTTTTTTTTTTTTTTTTTTTTTTTTTTTTTTTTTTTTTTTTTTTTTTTTTTTTTTTTTTTTTTTTAAAAAAAAAAAAAAAAAAAAAAAAAAAGGGGCATTTTTGGGTTTCCTAATTATGTGTTCAATGAACGTAAAATAATAAATAAATACATTTTCAAAGAAGAACCTATGGCGTAAAATGCCTCATTTTACCACAGTTAATCAATATAGAAGCTTTCTTAAATAAATCGCATCCACCCATTAATTGTACAACTCTACATAGATTACTGGGTGGTTCACGGTACTTACTTCAGTATATTTTAAACCGCTGATTTTATCAATAATGACATAGAATGCATAGCTGAAACTTTTAGGTTAACTTTTAACACTTCAAAAGATTCTATTATTTATGTTATGGAGGTTATTTAGTCGACATCAGTTATATGGTATGTCACAGTATGCCAATTTGAAATACAGATTACAGTGTACATTGTATGCTTACCAATTTATACATGTGAGAAGTACTATGTGTTAAAAATGTATTCCAAAGTTGTAGTAACTGAATAAAGGAACAAAAGCACAAAAATCAGCAATATAAAATTAGGAAAATAATCCCTTTAAAACTCACCGGAGGCCTGAGTGGTTTATACAATGTAACAGCAAATCAGAACGACAAATAGTTGTTTATTGGATAATAACAACGCTGAAAAGGATGTTATTTCGATTCTAACATGACCAGATGTTACAAAGGATGAATAGATGCAAAGCGTTATCTTCTAAGCGGATATTTTTTCAACATCATGCGGGACATTTTGACGGCATGTCGTTTCCCGTGTTGTTTATGACATAGCATAAAATTGGTGTTTTACCCTTATATAGAAACACAGTCGTGAGTCATGCTAGAATGTTATATTACGATAATCATCGGCTCAATCATATATGTGTTTTGTTATAGTTACAAAATGTACTTTCCACATAAGTGATTAACGCCACGAGTTTGGAATGAAATAGACATGTCAAATATGAGTAAAATATTTCAGCAGATTCTTGTTCGAACCACCAATCTCAAACTGAAATCACTGGTAGAACAGTTTGGATGGACGCCAAATAAATGTAACAGGTGAACAACCGAGGAGAATAGAGATAAAAACATGTTTAAACATATTAATATATTGCTGTTAAAACGCACTGTTCGTCTGTGACTGAAGAAACTTTTCAGTGCTACATTGTTTTAAATATTGTAAAAAAGTGATAAACTGTCACCGATGAGTGCATTTGCCTTTTGCCTTGATCCATCAAATTTTAAAGCTGACGAATGATTAAAAATTCATTGTTATAGAACGGAGAAGTGCCAATGATATGTAAGACAATACAAATCGGCAATAATTTACAAATACTATAACATCATACGTCAACAAATTTGCTATATTATGCCACTTTACGAAGAAATTTAAGATTACATTATTCCTTAAGGACACCGCTGTCGTCTACCTTTCTGTACATTATCCCTCTGTCAAATCAAAATGTCATAAGATACTAGTTTAAAAACGCTTGTCTGGACATTCACAAAATCCCGTGATGAGAAAAAATAGGATTTTTTTAAAACGATACTGGTCGTATAAAGAAAGAACACACTGCAACTGTAATATTACCTTTATGTAATCAACGTTTCACCAAGTGCAGAGCAAAAAGGACATCAAGATCGGAACAAACGCATGATATAGCAATCGGATGAATCCGAGGTAACCGACTTGCAACGGCCAGTTATCATAATTGGTAACTCTAGGCTTAAGCTAGTTTACAGCATTCTTTACTAACTATTCCATGGACTCAACGTAATGGAAAATCTATATAAATATACATTTCCGCTGAGTTTAACATAAGTAACCCAGGAGTTGAACATAAAATGTGCATTAAACACAGTACAAAATGAAGAAAAAACACAAGATAGACTCGGTAGCTCAATGGCTAGGGCGTTCGTCTACGGAAAAGAGGTCACGGGTTCGAATCCCAGCCCGAGCACGATTGGTGTCCTTTGGCAAAGACACTGACACCACACGTGCGTCAGTCTACCCAGCTGTCAATTACTAACATTTGTTCTTAACTACTTTTTACTTGCTTTAGATTAATCGCTCTCGAGACTCATTCCAGATAAAATGATTCTCAGAGAGAGAAAGATAGAGAGGGAGGGAGAGGAGGGGGAGGGGGAGAGAGTATCTATGCCCTGCATAAGAACACTACTGCCGTGACACCGGCGGATGGAGATCGATATTTTTAGATGCCATTAAGGTGACAGTACAAGGAATAAAAGAGATCTTCATGTGTTTGAGCATAGGTAAATGAACAATAAAACATTAGGAAAGGCGCCCTATCCCCTCGGTTAAAGGGGGAAAGCTGAAGGGGACACTAAAATCATCGCGTTAGTTACAGTTTGGGGAAAACTGCATACTTTCAAAATGCAAAATACTGTAAAATTTCAGTTGGGGGACGACCGGCCTCAGATATAGAAGGTAAAAATAAAAATGCCTTCAATGATATCAAATACTAGAAAGCGTTTACGTATTCCCTGTATAACTTCCACATTGGAAAAAACTGTAGAATTCGTGTCGAGATGTTATCTTATAGTAAAAACTTGATAAGATGCAAATTATAATAGCTTCTGTAGTAATATATTTGAGCGGATGTTTCTCCCTCGGTGACAAACAAATCGAGGTCTAAAATTCAACCTTATGTGTCAGATATGTTAGCCGTATTAAGCTGTAGCTCTCCTGGGTATATGGTTTTATTTTGCCACTGTTCCAAAATGTGATACACTTTTTCGTGGTGCGTTGCAGACGCTACTGTTTATTCCCCCTGAGGATGATGTCCATGTACATTGGTCTCAGTTATTTGCATACAGGTTGTATGGAATTTGGACTAGAAGTAAAATCAAATGACTAAGATTGAATTTTAGCAACGCACTATTAAGGTTTTGTTACAATCGTTTATCGGGGCATTCCCAACAACATCTAACAGATTATATCCTCCAAACATAAAACCTGGAAATGTGTTCAGTGAGCGTAAAATGATAAATAAATACCATTTTAACAAACAACATCAATTTAACATTGATTATATTAGAAATACATTGATATAAAGACAAAAAAGCATTTTCTTTTCAGCTTTAATGAATTTCCGAATATTTTACCAAAAGTGTGTATTTTATAAAGAATTCCGTTTTTAATAAAACGATTGCGAACATTTGAGAAATGTAAATACTTTTAATAAACTTGCTAAACAAGAGGGCCAAGATTGCCCTATATCGCTCACCTTGGCACAAGTCCACTTGCCTGGTGGAAGATCACTAAACAATGTAATATACCAAATATGTTTCCTATATACATGTACATCTTTGTAAAACAAATGACCCCCCGCCCCCCGGGAAAGGCCAATTTTGACCCCGGGGTAATAATTTGAACAATCTTGGTAGAGGTCCACTAGCCAATGCTACATGCCAAATATCTAAGCTCTAGGCATTGTGGTTTCAGAGAATAAGATTTTTAAAGTTTTTCCTATATTAGCCTATGTAAAACTAAGTGACCCCGTGCGGGTTCAATTTTGATCCGGGGGTCATAATTTGAACTATCTTGGTAGAGGTCCACTAGCCAATGTTACATGCCAAATATCTAGGCTCTAGGCCTTGTGATTTCAGAGAAGAAGATTTTTTAACGTGTTTTCTATATAAATCTATGCAAAACTAAGTGACCACCCGTGCGGGGTCAATTTTGACCCGGGTTCATAATTTGAACAAGCTTTGTAGAGGTCTACTAGACAATGCTACATGCCAAATATATAAGTTCTAGGCCTTGTTGTTTCAGAGAAGATTTGTATGTGTTTACTATTTGTTGCCATAGCAACCAGAGTTCTGCATGGAATGGAATTCTTTGAACAAATTTGGTAGAGCTTCATGCAAAGAACATTTCTGCATATTTCCATCACCATTGGCCTAGTGGTTTCAGAGACGATGTCATTTGAATCAAAATATTGACGGACGACGGACAATCATCAATTAGAAAAGCTCACCCCGGCGAAGCCAGATGAGCTCAAAAGAAAACGTCAAGATATCAAAGCCTGCTGTGTCTAGTTAAAACTCATTAGTCACCTTCATTGTGTCATCAGAACGTTTGCAAAAACAGCTTTCCCATTAAGGAAATAAGATTTTTATTGCCTGTTGATCTTCAATATTGTTGCATTAAATTGACTTCCTTGTTTCACTAACCAATGAGATCTTTGGTATGCGAAAGTGATAAAAAAAACGACCACCAGTATGATATTGTATGGCTGTTACAGTATTTGGAATAATTGTAACATGTATATTTGTATGTTCTGGAAACCATCTGGAATAAACTTGATACATTAATGATTTACCAACCTACACGTTGAAGTAATATCAGGGAAATACTGACAGAGAAAAAAGTCAAAATGAAGTAGATGGTACCAGTTAATATTCATGCCCTGATAAAATGCTTGGTTTCATAAGTACGTTATATATTTGTATTTAAATATAGCATACAGATTTGCTTTAATTCAAAAGCAGACATGAACAAAGTAAATGTCTCACTAGTGTATGCGTCTGGAAAAGTTATAGACATTTTACGATTTCTAATTCAACTTTCTTTATACGTCTGTTTCTAGTTACAGAAAAATACAAACAGACAATCCAAAAAGACACCAGACGACTTTGATATCGAGTCACTGTTGATTAACGAAATTTAAGCTGCTGCAATTGACATTATATCAGCTGACGAGTTGACAAGACCTTTGTGTATTGGCACCTTATAATCTCTCGCTGTAATTGGTGTTCACGCGTTCTGTTGATTTTCACTGATGATTCGCATTGCTCCAATCTGCCTAAAACATATCATGTGTCAATATGTCATTAACTGATACCAACTATCAGACGTCCAGATACACGACCAAATTGAAGCAGCAACGAAGTTATAGTCTTCAAATAAGGTTTCAGTGTCTAGAATGTTATTTGTTTTTAGGTAATACATAATTGTACAAGATTCACGACTGAATGTTTGTATATAATACAGAGATTTCGGTAAAATTGTACGCGAAATAATCAATTTGAATTAGATCTACCAGTATTTATAATGAATATGTTCACTCTATGATGGATTTAAAGAAGCCGAAACTGAAAGTAGTATGTGATGTTGTTGTATACCATATGCGAAACATAACCGTGAATCACTATTCCAAGGAAGTCCTAGTTATACCTGTAATCGCATTTTCACATTACATGACATACCCTCTGCAAGTCAAACCTTGTAGCTGGTCACTCAAAAGTTACATCTTTTCATCTTTTTTTGTTGGATTTAGCTCCTTGTAAGTTTTGTCTTCTAAAATGTAAGTATTTTTAGGTATATCTTCATACATTAAAGGTCTCAGTTTTGATTTTAGAAGACAACATAGTAAATGTAATATACAACCCGAGAACTTTCATCGATACGGTTCAATATGCAATATATGTCACAGAATGATTTAATTTTGAAAATGGAGGCAAATCATGTCATCAAAAACATAAAAGAGATTTGAAGATATTCTAAGAATACAAACTTCCTACAGTTTGAAATTACTATTCAACACTTGAATCCGATTACACATTTTATAATGTGTATTAAGATCAAACAGAAAGTGTTTATATGAGTTTTCTCAACACGTTACTTTTAGTAATAGCCAATCAAAGAGGTAGAACAAATAAGAAGGGCGAGGGCGAATCTACAAAGAATACATTAACAGAAGAATGATAGCTGGCAACTCTAATATGGTTACAAATGTACTTGGTAAAATATCCTACATTAAAGATGCAGACCTACTTTATTTGCTACAAGCAAGGTAATAATTATTCCATGTTCCCGATGAGCATATTAAAGCTGCTCGCTCTCAGTTACCGTTGAAAAAAATATTTTTCAAAATAATTGAGATTCTTATTCATTAATGTAAAACTAAAGGCTAGGGAAAAAACTAAGCAAAAATCTAGGTAGGAATTTCGCAGAAATCGATTGAAAAGGTCGGTTACACGGCACCGCTACACTATATGTTTATATTGAAATTTCAAAAGCGTTTGCAACGCTTTTGAATTTGGTAGCGTATTTTTTCAAATTTAGAGATATACGTGACATGAATTTATACTGGAGCCTTTTTATATCACCGTATGTTCTAAAATACGTTATTTACATACAGTTTGAAGAACTTTATTTTTTATCCAAAATCTGAGAGCGAGCAGCTTTAAAGTAGGTAACGTTAACTAATGGTTAAATGGAATACTGCTGCAACTTCCTTGCTGTATTGAGAGGTGAGAAGGGCTGCAATAAATACCATATTTTGTATTATGCTTCAATGGGACCGTAGTTTCTGAAACGGCTTTTTGCAGTTGTCAAACCCGTGACGCAACATGACCATTTGTGTGTAATTTGCATTACCCCTCAATACTTAAAACAACAAAAAAGAGAAGAAAATTTACACCACGCTATTACCCTTTGAATCACTTATTTGATCATAACAATTAGTGTACATAAATTCGAAGTATAAAAACTATGCGTCTGGCCATAGAAATACATATAAATGCGATGTAAATTACATGACCCTACATTACAAAATATGTTAACGTCGCTTTTATCATTTGTTATGATTAAGTTTATATATTGGTACTGAACAATCGTAAACACGAGTTTTCTCTAATTAACACAATCATAATATGTGTAAATGAGTTGTTTATGTAACACATATTAAAGTCAATATTACATCGAGTTTACGTTAAAGTCATGTGATAATACGTTATTTTCGATAACATTACATTTGTATATTTAGAAAACTGACAACAACTGCTCAACTTAAATACTGTTAGTTTCTTATATGAACACGAGCTTCAGATCGAAATATCCGTCACTGAGGGTAACTGTTTCGCCAATATCCGTCACTGAGGGTAACTGTTTTGGCGGGAACGAGGCTCTGCGAAACAGTTACCCGAAGTGACGGATATTTCGATCTGAACCAAGTATCTCGTGGAAGACACTTTTTTTTTGCATACCGTCTTGCACTTTGAAATAGACATTTTAAAACAAACTTCTCGAAATGATGCATTTAGATATAAAAACAAACGTTCTTTAGTTGCTATGTTTGGGAAAGTGACGTCACATTGTTTATAACGTTACGTGATAAGTAATTCACGTAAGTCGTCTTACACGGGGGTGTAAGATGAGATTTTCCAGCACTGGTAAAAACTGCAGATATCCCCATCTGGTATGCAAGAAAAATGTTGATATAAGGCATTTACGAAATGATTCACATCAAGACATATTATAAAATGAATAAGTCAGTTTGGTGCAAAATTCTTTTCTTTTGCTTTCATTAAATTAAATTACACCAAAATATTCAGCTTTCCACAAACAAAGAGAGTGATAAGAAAGGAAAATCGTAAATTGTCCTCTAAAACATTATCCCGTTTTCATTACTAATCATAGATTTACTACAAGATTGATTGTTACTCGTATCAGTTAATAGGCTAGATACCAGGGCCTGCAATTATAGTTTAAAAAAACTCATTAGGCACCTTGGTATAATCTACGTGAGCATTGATATATCTAATTGTGTCATTAGAACGTAACTATATAAAGACAGCTTTCCCATTAAGGAAACTAGATCTCTATTACCAGCTGCCATTCAATATTGTTGCACTAAACTTACTTCCCTGTTTTGCTAACCAATGAAATATTCGACGAAAACAACTAGTTTAGTACTGTTTTAGTATTGTTTTAGTATTGTTTTATTTAATTAAATAAACAGATAATCAAGTCTTACTAAACATCAAAAGTATTACTTTAGTAATACATTAACGCTGTTCGCTTCCTACATCTCGCAGATTATATTACTGAAACATATATTATGTGTTCAATAAACGTAAACTGATAAATAAATACTACACATGTATTTCAAAGAAGAACCTATGGCGAAAAATGCCTCATTTTACCACAATTAATAAAGAGGCTTTCTGTAATAAATCGCATCCACCCATTGATTGTAAACAACAACTCTACATAGATTATTGAATGGTTTATTTTAAACCGCTCATTTTTTCGATAATGACGGGGAATGCATAGCTGAAACTTTTGAGTTAGGTTATAATACTTCCATCGATTCTATAATTTATGGTTTTTTTTCAGTTTGACACCAGTTATGTCCCTTTAACGCTGCACGCTATCAGATATGAGATCAGTACTAGTTCTTCCAAGGAAAAAAGGTGGGCAAACCAAAAAAAAAAAAAAAACAACAAGAGGGCCAAGATGGCCCTATATCGCTCACCTTGGTACAAGTCCACTTGCCTGGTGGAAGATCACTAGATAATGTTATATTCCTATATACGCCTTTGTAAAACAAATGATCCCCCCGGGCAAGGTCAATTTTGACCCCAGGGGCATAATTTGAACAAACTTTGAAGAGGTCAACTAGGCAATGCTACATGCCAAATATCTAAGCTCTAGGCCTTGTGGTTTCAGAGAAAAAGATTTTTAAAGTTTTTCCTACATAAGCCTATGTAAAACTAAGTGACCCCCCGAGCGGGGTCAATTTTGATCCGGGGGTCATAATTTGAACAATCTTGGTAGAGGACCACTCGCCAATGCTACATGCCAAATATCTAAGCTCTAGGCCTTGTGGTTTCAGAGAAGAAGATTTTTAAAGTTTTTCCTATATATTCCTATGCAAAACTAAGTGACCACCCCCGCGGGGTCAATTTTGACCCGGGGGTCATAATTTGAACAATCTTGGTAGAGGTCCACTAGACAATGCTACATGCCAAATATCTAAGCTCTAGGCCTTGTGGTTTCAGAGAAGAAGATTTTTAAAGTTTTTCCTATGCATGGAATGAATTCTTTGAACAATTTTGGTAGAGCTTCATGCAAGGAACATTCCTGCATAGTTTTATCAACATTGGCCTAGAGGTTTCAGAGGAGATGTCATTTGAATCAAAATGTTGACGGACGACGTACGACGGACAATCATCGATCAGAAAAGCTCGCCATGGCGTAGCCAGGTGAGCTAAAAACGGTTTAAACCTGCTCGCTCTGTTACCTTTGAAAAAAATGTTTTTAAAAAATTGACATGCTTACACATAAATATAAAACTAAATACTAAAATCAAAATTTAAACAAAAATCTAGGTAGGAATTTGCAGAAATTGAATGAAAAAGTCGGTTACAGGGCACTGCTACACTATTATATGTTATTTGGATTTTGAAGTGGTATATGGGGATATATTACCCGCCTAGACTTATATTACCCGAGCCGCCAGGCGAGTGTAATATTATGTCGAGGCGGGTAATATATCCCTATATATCACGTCAAAAAACAAATAACAATTTTATTACCCTTTCCTGTCTCAAATATTGAAAGATTCCTTTTATGTTTTATTTATCTAACGACTGAACGTAAGCAGAGCTTCAAATCCCCTTATGATACCTCAATGTCACTTCGTGACGTCACAAATCAGCATAGACTTTTACACTGATGTAGTGTACGCGGCGAACAAGCTCACGTTCAGCAGGGGGTACAGTAACGGGGCTATGTCAAGTGTACATATTACCGGCTTGCCCGTAAATATCAATATCTATTTACGGATCATTGACCAATCAGAAGACCGCAAATTTCATTGAAGGGTAATTAATGTTTATATTGGAATTTCAAAAGCGTTTACATTTGGTAGCGTATTATTTAAATTTAGAGATAATACGTGACAGGAATTTATACTAACGCCTTTTTATATGGCTATATGTTCTAACATACGTCATTTACATACAGTTTCAAGAACTAATGTTTTACCAAAATATGAGAGCGAGCAACTGAGAGCGAGCAGCTTTACAAACTTTATTTTTTGACCAAAATCTGAGAGTGAGCAGATTAAACAATGATCTATTTCAAACGTACTAAAATATGTGTTAGTCCTACAATGTTGCAGTTAAAGATTCTTGTTTGAAAAAGTAAGTCCTTGTACTAGGTAGTTTTCTCAGCTCTCCATTAGCACTTGCGATTCATTTAGTTACCACATGTTTACATTTTAAAAGATAATTCCAAGAGTTTCTAACATAAATATGTCTATAACAATTCTGGGAATAATTGTTATACATTTGTATTTGCATGTTCTGGAAAACATCTTTTTGTATATCGAATGCAGTTGATACATTGAGTTACCAACATTCACCTTGAAGAAATATCGGAGAACTTCTGGCAGAGAAAAAAGTAATTTAGTAGATGAAACCAGTTGATATTCATTTCCTAAATACCGTATACATAATACAGATGTGCTTAAATTAATAAGCAGAGATGAACAAAGTAAATGTCACACTTGTGTAAGCGTCTGGAAAAGGTATATTGTGCGATTTCAAATTCAACTTTCTAAAAAAGTATGTTTCTATAAACAGAAAAATACAAACAGAAAATTCAAACGATTGTTATTGACATTATATCAGCTGACGAGTTCACAGATGCTTGAGGTCTGGACCTCATCCCCTAAGGCCTGACACTCGCCCCTGCTCACTGCAATACCTTAAATGCGTGTAAGCTAACCAAGTACAAATGCAATTCCTTATTCTACTTACCTACTGATCACATGTTTATGGTGACAATGTATATAAATACAAGATTTGAAACAACTCGATTTCCTCTATCACATCTCAGGTATACTGTTTACGTCATTTCTGAAAATAGTACCGATACGAAAGCTAGAGGCACCCGGCTAGCTCTTTATCGATCGTGTAAAAATGGAATTTTTGTGTCGTTTAATTATTACACAAAAATATATATCTGTTTTCAAATTTACCGCCATAGTACTCAAACAAGACAAAATTCTGTAAACGTACTGGTACCCGCGAACGCTATTTCATATAATGCGATGCGGAAAACCTATTTTTATAACTTCATGTATATACTAGTGTCATTTGTGAAGAAGTGACAGAAGTGTTTTTCCTCTAAATTACCTTAATTCAACCGTATTCGATGTAGTTTGGAGTGAGATTTTATTCAGAAAATTGTTTTGCATTGGAAAAACCGGATAGTTATTCCTTACTTACACACATGCCTTAAATATGCGATTGGAGTTTTCAGTTGTTTCAAATCTTGTATTTATATACGTTCCGTACAACATGGGACACGTATAGATTGGGTGGAAAGTCCATACCACAAGCATCTGTGGACGAGTAAAATGACCTTTGTGTATCTGTACCTTATAATCTCTCACTGTAATTGGTGTTCATGCTTTCTGTTGATTTTCGCTGATGATTCGCAGTATTCCAATCTGCCTGAAACCTATCACGTGTCAATATGTCATTAACTGATACCAACTTCCAGACGTCCATATACACGGCAACCAAGTGATATTCCTCATATAAGGTTCCATTCAATGTCTGGGAGAATATTTGTATTAATTTCTCATATAATTGGACAAGTTTTGTATTTAATAGAGTTTTGGGTCAAATCATATGAAAGTTTATCGATTTCAATTAGACATATCAGTGTTTATTTTTACACTACATAAGATATGAAAATTTCGAAACCGAAAATGTAATACAATATATTTGTATCCTCTTGGATTATGTTATATCAAATAGGTTCATGAAACTTAACATGTTGATGGCGGGCAAACGGGAGATTTAGTGCACACCGTTTTATTTTTGACCCAGTTAAAAGTCTCGTTGCGTTGGCAATAAAATCATGAAAAATGGGGCTTTTCTAGCAATAATTCTAAAATTATACATATGTTGATGAAAATTCATGTGTTGATGAAGGGCAATGGGGAGACAGTGCACATTATCATGTATTTGTATTTGAATACTTTGTGTGTACCATGGTGGCCCTGGTTGGTCCATTAAAGCCCTCGCTCTCAGATTTTGGTAGACAAATAAAGTTTTTTAAAACTGTATGTAAATAACGTTAGAACATAGTAGTCGGAACGTAACAGTTGTCAAAATTTGTGTATATCGTGCGTGTAACGTGCCTATAATGTGCGTGCGCTCATCATGTATATTTGTTTCGATCGTACATCGTGTATCAAATCGTATCATTCATCGTGCAACGTGCACCATATACTATACACGATATACGATTCCCGGTACACGATAGGCGTCTACGATATACGATTCGATGTTTTATTCAGTCGTGATTTGTTTGACTATGCGTGTGTATCTCCGCAAAAAGGAACAAAGTGCTGACTTCACAATGTATTATTTTTCATTCGTCAATGCAATACGGACAATTACATGCATGACTTCCGGTACAGGTCGAAGATAGTTTACACCTGAAAAACGAAATTTAATAATATTTCATCGACGGAAAGGACATAAATTATCAACAATATCTTAACTGTTGTTGTCACGGCATTCTCATAAGTGCAGTCGACAAGGTATAAGGAAATGCATTAGGAATTATAAGAGGACAGGGAACATCAACTACTTTTGAAATGAACAGGGTGGGGTATTTTCTAATATATATGTTTTGATTTTAATGCTGTTCGTTTTTACATGACAGATAGCATGCAATATGAACTGCACATAATGAAAAATTGCAATCTCATATTATTGCAACAGTACTGTACACTGAACTGTAAGCCATTCCTGCTAAAACAAATGAAAATAGGTGCCTATTTTTTAATTCCATGTCTGCACCGAAACACTGTGATATGATATGATGTAACCAAGTTATTTATTGGGTAGATAAAGTTAATATGACGAATAAATGATAGTTTTACAAAATCATTTAAAGTCCGAGCAAAAAAGTGATAAAAAATAATTAGACAGTACCTTGTTGTTAAGGATAATCCTTGTATTCCTTATAAAAATAATCGTCACACGAATTTACTTAAAATCTATGAATGATTTACTGAAAATGCAATTATGTTGGCTGTCAAAAAAACAAATGGACAGTGTCTTTCGTGTAGTGGTGCTTTACAGAAACGTGTTGATAGCAATTAACTTCAATTTTACGTCCGCTTTCTCGCACCTCAGGATCAAGTCTAATTCATTTGACGTTTCAATGTGACCCCTTTCACAGATCTGATATTTTATAACTGTCACACCTCTACGCCTAATTTGAATGTGCTCCATATTAGACGGAAAGTGCAGTTTCAATACTAAGTACAAACAGGCGCATAATACACGATTAACCTAGTTCAAATAACAATTTTCCGCTCTAAAATGAAGAATTCAATATGTCTTTAAATGAAAACCTAAGATTTTATGAAAATCTTGCCATTTTAGTAAAATCTAAATGTTGAAACCTAAACATGCGATTAAGGCAGGAAATAGGTAAACGTAACTTGGAATTGAGTTAGTATCATTTTTAAACTTAATCCTAACATGTTAAATCATAAATACATTTAAATATTGGATTTTATTGCGTTCATAAGTGCCCAACAGAAATTTCGTTGGGGATGTGTTCCCAGCTATTTGCACATCAAAGTGAGACGTAGAATGTCAACATATAAAATTGGTTTGCCTTTGAAGTGGAAATAGTGCGACTTCTCAGGATCAATACTCTGACGATGTCACTCACGTGTGTTCAAATTTGACACTTACTTTAAATTAGTTGACACCTAGGTAAATTGTGGATATTTGAAACTTTCAGAAATCTTTTTTCTATTGTGTAATTAATTGAACTAATTAATTTGGTCTTATTAAACGGACAACACATTGTTATGGAGAATCAAAACAAACAGAGTTGGTGAAATAAGAAAACAATCAAAATTTAAGAAAAATGTAAAAAGTCAACTGTAATCGTAAAACGTGTACTCCGTCTATCGTGTATCGTTCTGAATTGTGTACCGTACGTGTAACGTGCGTGTGTCGTGCGCACATCGTGCGTGTATCCTGCACTCTGTGTGACAACTGTTATGTTCCGACTATTGTAGTCATATAAAAAGGCTTCAGTATACATTCCTGTCACGTATATCTCTAAATTGTGATGCAAACGCTATTGAAATTCTAATATTAACATAGTGTAGCGGTGCCGTGTAATCGACATTTTCAAGCGATAAATGAAGCCTGAATAATGTTCTTAAAAGCTGCTCGCTCTCAGTTACCGTTGAAAAAAAAATTAAAAAAAAATATTATTAAAGGCTAGAATCAAATTATAAGCTAACATCTAGGTAGAAATTTGCAGAAATCGATTTAAATGTCTGCTACACGGCACCGCTACACTATATGTTTATATAATTGAATTTCAAAACCGGTTGCAACGCTTTTGAATTTGGTAGCGTATTTTTAGATTTAGAGATATACGGGATAGGAATTTTTTTTTGCTGTAGCCTTTTTTATCACTCTATGTTCTAAAATACGTTATTTACATACAGTTTGAAGAACTTGAACTTTTTTTACCAAAATCTGAAAGCGGGCAGCTTTAATATTGTATTTATCTTTCATTTTACGTTCATTGAACACATTATTTATGTTTGGAGAATACAATCTCTAAAATGCAAGAATTTTTTACAATGAGATTTAAAATATAAGCAATTTGCCAATGGTTTCTTTCCTATCACATGGTACTTTGCGTGTGTGTTACAGTTTCGCTTGCAATTTATAAGTCGTGATGTGTCTTTAATTTATCCGTTAAGAGTGTTTGCGTCGTCTATAAAATGTTTAATTTCCTTGTTGACTGGTCTGGCTGAAAAAACATCATACAATCCCATTAGCATTTAAAGGGCAAAACATATTGTAATATCATAAATCTCTATAATGCATTTTGATGATTCGTTTTCCTTATCAATCAAAACACACATTATAGGGACATGAAATGGATTGAATGGTACAATAATTGTTTTATTAATATACCAATACAATCGTCCTGAAATTAAATTTGCTGACAATGTGTTAACGACAAAATAATTGCCTATGGCTTTTATTGGTTATACGAATTGGTTTGTTGTTCCTTTTTGCCTGCATTTGATGTTTCACTCCAGCTGTAGGCGTATTTAATGATGTCTTACATAAATCGTAAGTATTAAGTTTACACAAAAAGTCTATAAATGATACTTAGAGAGGCACTCCCTATATCTGGCAGATTATATTTTCGAAACAATGTTGATTATGCGTTCAATGAACGTAAAATGATAAATAAATACAAATTCAAAATAGAATCTATGGCGAACAATGCCTCATTTTACCGCAATTACATGTAATCAATATAGAGGTTTTCTGTAATTAATCGCATCCCCCAATTAATTGTACAACTCTACATAGATTATTATATGTTTATTGGTACTTAAGTATATTTCAAACCGATGATTTTATCGATAATGTCTGGGAATGCATAGCTAAAACTTTTAGGTAAGTTATAACTCTTCGAAAGATTTTATCATTTATGTTTTGGAGGTTATTTAGTTTGACATAAGTTGTAGGGTATGTTAAACAAACGCCTTCTCTTTGGAATATTTTACTAAAATAGTTTGTTAGGAAGCACCTCCCTTAAAATAAAAACATTTAATTAAAAAAAACGGCTATATCTTTTACTGAAGTTTTGGAAAAAATTGTTTCGTAGATATAGTGCTTTAAATAGTGCACCTCAATATGATAATGGACATTACGTCAACAACGTCGCGGAAAAAGTGTGATCTCGTCGTACATAGCGTATAATCATATGACATTTGTCAAGAACAGATGTAGATGTGCATTTGTCTTGGACTATACAGTATTTTTGGAAGCTCTTTGTCGGCGCAAAAACAGTCTATGTTTAAGGTTAACAGTTTCCATTTTACAACGTTATGATAAAACAGATGCAAATGAAATAACAAAACATCGCTAAAACGTGATATCGTGATATTGATCTCTCACGGGAAATGAGAAATAGACGGGAATGTCGATCTGTTTAAACTGCTTTTCATGTCTTAAAAGGAGTGAATGCGCACATTCATATGAACGTCTGCGTAAACAATTTGACTAAGAAGATTGTTACAGTATGAATACTAATGAACATACTCTGCGTAAATAGTACTGTTTAAAAAATGTAATTTATGTAAGGTAAGTAGCTCAAAGTCAAGGCCACAGGTATTTGTTTAACCTCCAAAGCCTAATGTTAAGGCCACTGTAGCTGGGGTTTAGAGCCTCGTTACCGCCAAAATGTCTTATATATCTTGTATTTCAAATATAGAGTGTGAAATCGATACCAAAAATGTTCCTGTTTATTTTAGGTTTAAAGCTGTACTTTAAGCTCTTTCAATTAAATTTCGAAATCCATGGGAAAAGGCATCAGAAAGCATGACGCACGTTACATCATTTAAACGACGTCAGAGTTATACGTTATGCTTGGTACACTTGTTTATGTCAATCCGGGTTGAAGATTTTGATATTTTTACTCCGTTGAAACAGTGAAACATCACCTCTACATGTATAAAAATCCAAAGTGAAAAATATTTGTAAATAATTTCAAGACTGCATATTATAAACGATTATTGCTAGCAGTTAACGCTCCAGGTCAAATGAAATTTGTAGCAATATGTCACTTTAGTTCTTGAAAATGAGTACCCCCTTATATGTAAATGTCAACTTTATAATGAACTACGTAGAAAATACATAAGGAGTACTTTCATGCGAGACCGTCTATGTTAAATGTTTTAGAACTTCTACAAAACAAATCATCTGTGATACAAGTATCAGTCTTTATAAAAAAAGCTTTGTTCTTACGAAATGTTATTTTGAACTCCCGTTCAAACTGGTAAGAATAATTTTTCGACTTCTGAAAGTCATAATTACTAGTTTCATATTATTTGTATGTTAATATTTACGTGTTAATATCATAAGTAATAATATCATATGAACAAGACGATGCACACTATGTATAAGTCTGACTAAAAAAAATGTGCTGCTCTCTTGATGATTCCTGTCATTTTAGCAAAGTATTTGGAATATTTTCATGTTCTATGTTTATTTTGCAATGAGGAGGGACAAAATGGCATAAACAGGTGAGATGTTTCGATAAGAGATTCTTTTATAACTGCAATTGTTCTAAAACGTCTTTGAAAATGGTTGGTGAAAAAACGAATTGGAACTGTTTCGTTGTATCTTAAATTGGAGTCTGAATCGTTGTATTGCTGAAAATGAAGATTTTTGCCTATAGACATACCAGATCGGTAAACTACGAGTATAATCTTACGAGATTTGACCAAAAGTTACATGCCAGTGCATTTGTTTTATCCTAAACACCTTAACTTCGCTAATTTGGTGCAAAATCCATGTGTTTTGGTGTGTTTTCGCACTGTTTACCGTTGAATCCTCTGCATTCAACTTGCATTACTTTCACACGCACGGATGTCTGCAAAAGCCGACAAGCTACAGGTGTGGGCATTCCGTAAGAGTATTCATTTCATCAGAATTTGCGAGTAACTATAAAAAATACACAAATCTGTTATACTCGTGTGTGTTTTGTTTACGAAATCGGCCATGTTTTATTGGATCCTTTTCGTTACTCTAGTTGGGGCAGTATCGTTGAATTGGAGCCGTTGCGTTTTGCCGATACAGTGTGGACATACCTATTGACGACTTCCAAAAATGCTTTCTAAATTGGATTAAACTTTTTGTGAAGGGAAAAGGGGAATACAGTACTTCGAAGGGATGCACTGATTAAATACATGTATATGTTGATTAATAAAATGTTACACAGTCAGCTGCATTACCTATGAATCATCCCTCGTACTTTATTCTTTTTAGCTCACCTGGCACAAAGTGCCAGAGTGAGCTATTAGGATCGCATTCCGTCCGGCGTCCGTCGAGCGTCCGTCCACCATTTCCTTCAAACGACATTTCCTCTGAAACCACTGGGCCAATGTTGATGAGACTTTGCAGGGATGTTCCTTGCATGAAGCTCTATCAAAGTTGTTCAAAGAATTCCATTCCATGAAGAACTCTGGTTGCTATGGCAACAAATAGGAAAAACTTAAAAAATCTTCTTTGAAACCACAAGGCATAGAGGTTAGATATTTGGCATGTAGCATTGTCTAGTAGACCTCTACCAAGATTGTTCAAATTATGACCCTGGGGTCAAAATTGACCCCGCGCGGGTGGTCACTTAGTTTTGCATAGGCTTTATATAGGATTTTATTTTTAAATCTTCTTCTCTGAAACCGCAAGGCCTAGAGCTTAGATATTTGGCATGTAGCATTGTCTAGTGGACCTCTACCAAGATTGTTCAAATTATGACCTTGGGGTCAATATTGCCCCCTCTAGGGTGGTCACTTAGTTTTGCATAGGCCTATATAGGAAAAAAGATAAAAATCTTCTTCTCTGAAACCACAAGGCCAAGAGCTTAGATATTTGGCATGTAGCATTGGCTAGTAGACCTCTACCAAGATTGTTCACATTATGACCCTGGGGTCAAAATTGACCCCGCGCGGGTGGTCACTTAGTTTTGTATAGGCTTTATATAGGATTATTTTTTAAAATCTTCTTCTCTGAAACCGCAAGGCCTAGAGCTTAGATATTTGGCATGTAGCATTGTCTAGTGGACCTCTACCAAATTTGTTCAAATTATGACCCTGGGGTCAAAATTGCCCCCGCTAGGGTGGTCACTTAGTTTTGCATAGGCCTATATAGGAAAATAAATAAAAATCGTCTTCTCTGAAATCACAAGGCCAAGAGCTTAGATATTTGGCATGTAGCATTGACTAGTGGTCCTCTACCAAATTTGTTCAAATTATGACCCTGGGGTCAAAATTGCCCCCGCTAGGGTGGTCACTTAGTTTTGCATAGGCCTATATAGGAAAAAAAATCGTCTTCTCTGAAACCACAAGGCCAAGAGCTGTAGCATTGGCTAGTGGACCTCTACCAAGATTGTTCAAATTATGACCCCAAAAATTGACTCCACACTTTTACATATACTTATATAGGAACATTTTTTAAAATCTTCTTCTCTGAAACCACAAGGCCTATAGCTTAGATATTTGGCATGTTGCATTGCCTAGAAGACCTCTTCAAAGTTTTTTCAAATTATGCCCCTGGGGTGAAAATTGACCTTGCCTTGGGAGGGGTCACTTGTTTTACAAAGACGTAAAACCTATTTGGTATATAACATTGTCTAGTTATCTTCCACTAGGCAAGTGGACTTTTACCAAGGTGAGCGATATAGGGCCATCTTAACCCTCTTGTTATGTTTATACTAAAGCATTCATCCTCCATTTTTAAGCGATTAGAACTGTTTATTCAACATTTTGAAATTTCTGTCCATTGTGATATTTATCTGTATTATTGCCAAGCACATTGCTCCAAATATCGTGTAATTACAACAAGCCTTTTAGTGAAATGTTGCTAAAACAAGATAAACAGACATGTTTACATTTCGTATCAAACTGTCTGTCGAATGCAATTTAAAAGCCGGTAAACAAGAAATCAATATTTGAGGAATTCATAGAAGATCTTTTTGGCTAAGGTCTATAACGGTCTAAAGAAAAATGAAATCATCAAAAGGAATCGTATGTCATTGAAATCTTTGTAAAGGAATTTTTGCAAAAATATTTTGTAAATGCCACACCTATGCAGTACAAGGCATAGGATTATGCTCCACAGTTATCACCAGTATCCTGAAAGACACACTAACATCATTAATTTGTACTTCTTAAATATTCTTAAAATGATATTACCGTTCAAAGTGACCATCAAAATTTTGAAAAAAACATTAATCTGTGATTTATACTCATAGAATAATAAACATTTCCATAGTTATAACCAAACGATAACGATCTGTAGAACAGTTTCATTCCCATTGAACATAGAGGAAATCTGTAAAACTATTTTTTGACTATCCTAGTCAAAAATAAAAAAATCGACCTTTTCGGTTATGTATATCTTAGTTTAAATCAGTGCATAACAGAAATAACTTGGTAAAACTTATTTCTTACATGTATTTAAAGCATCCGCTGTGTTTCAGCATCATTCTTGACTATAACCCATTGTGGCCATTTTGAAGGGTAATTTAACTGTAAATGATTCCCTTTGTTGCATGTACCTCTCTACATTGGCAGAGGCTTTATCAAAATTAAGTTGTTGTATTTAAAATTTGTGTAGCCTTTCGATCTAAATGTAAATAACTGACTAGATCAAGTGTCTTAAGTCATCTAATTAAGTGGATATATCTCCCTTGGTGACAACCAAATGAAGGTCTGAAACTGAAGAATATTTATTAGAGGTGTTAGCCGTATTAAACCTCAGCTCCCTGTGGTATATGTTTTAGCTGTGTCTTGTTCTAAGCGTTAAATAGTTTCCGTGATGCTCTGCTATTTTGTTAGAGGCCAATAAAATGGGTACACAAGAGGTGAATGCTACTATATACTGCCGCAAGCGGTACTTCACACTTGACAGAAACGTCAATAATAGCCCAGTAATGCTACATTGTATTAACCTATGGCATTTATTACACATGTAGCTGGAAAAATGCAACTGGCGGAATGCTTTTTTTGTTCTTGTTCAGACAACCTCTTGGCACTCGAGAGTGACTCGATAAGCTACAAGCTTTCTTCACAGTCGAGCTAACATAACTTAGTATGAACTAAACTGAAATACAACTAATGAAATGTAACTAATTTCTCATTTCTGCTTTAAAAGCTCGGTTGCGTAAATACGTTTTATACTAATCAAAACTTCTGACGCACCACCTGCCGTTTTCCTTCTTTATTCAACCCTTCCAATTTTTAGCTTTCGATTATGGAGACGCTGGGTAGATACTTCCCTTCCATGAATTTCAAAATAATATATTTGTACAAATCATATAGCAGATACTTTAAATTTAACGTTTAAACCTCCGTAGACTTAACACGAGTTCTTTCTCTTGGACACTCACTCTTAAAATCTTCTTACATGAAATTTGTACCACCCGATCTATATCTACCTTGATTGCCGTCGTTTTAATTTATAGTTTCATCTACTTAAACGGGATTTTTACGTCTGCTTAAAACTTAATGTTATGCCTGTGTCTTCAATGCAGTATAATCTGAACAAACTTTGGTGTAATCATTTTTGTATTAACAAGTTATCCTCCACTGCCTTTTTTCAATATTCCTGTGATCAGAAATATATTAAAAAGAAATGTCAAGAAAATCAAAGACATGAAACTTGGAATTACTTTTTATTACTTATTTTAATCTCGCATATTGTACTTTTTATTTATATAAAAGAGACAGCGTTAAGATGCGTTTGCTTGAAACGTAACTGTTTAATAGCCAATAGTACATAAACAGACGCATGAAAGCGAATTCAGTTTTTGGTTTACGACCGTTTGTCCATTGAAGATTTTCGGTAAATGAGTAGTCACTGGTCACTCAAATATGAATAAAAAATAATTTGATATAAAAGCAATATTTACTTATTTCCACAAAAAAGATACAGCCTTACTATCTTCACTACAAGCAGGGTAATTATCAGTCTTTATATCACAGTAGTTACAACTAATAAGTAGAAGGTGTTAGGATAATCATAATAAAGGGGAATGTTATTATGCAATACTTTGTTCCAAAATAATAGTGACGCACTTTTTTCCTGAAATCCTTCGTGTTTTGTAAACTTTTACAGAGACAAAGTGCGGAAAGAAAGCTGCTTATGTCGCTCAACTGTAAACTGTTAAATAAAAGTACAATTATGTACTTGGATTAGACTTTAAAGTTATATTACCTTTCAAAATGGCCACATTGAGTTATATAAATGCTGCTGAAAACACAGTTGATGCTTTAAAAACATATAAGCAATACGTGTTACGATGTTATTTCTCTTTTTGACAGATGCAAACTAAGATCTACGTAAACGAAAGGGTCGAGTATTTACTTTTTTGACTAGATAGTGAAAAACAATTTTACAAATTTCCGAAATATTTAATGTGACTGAAGATGCTGTACAATTATTTAATGCTTGTAATTTAAGTTATTCTATTTCCAATTTTATTTTTATTTCTACGAACAGTACTTAAAATATGAAAATGGTCAGAGAAATGTAATTCAAGATCGTTTTTCCCACTTTCGCTTGCAATTCAGAAGTCGTGTTGAGACTTGAATTGATCTGTTCAGCTGTTTTTTTTCAACGTCTATAAACTGATTTATTTCTCTGTTGACTGGGTCTTTACAATCCCATTACCTTTTAAAGGTCAAGCTGTGTCGTCATATAATACATGTCTTAACTGTAGTTTTACACTTTAGTTGCCTTGTAATCAAAACACTAAAAAGAGCTAGAATCGTGCTTTGAAAATTGTTGGTAAATGTTTTATTAATACACGAAGAAAAAATGTTAAATTAAGCAACGAGTAATCAAGGAAAAAAAAATCACCTAGTAGTTTTAAGTGTTAAATGAGACGTCAGAATGATTAACATTTGATATGCTATTTTGACTATTAATTCGATTTTCCGGTCTTCCTATAGGCGTCGGATGTCTTGCTTTATGCATTTGTATTGTTATTACATGTATTAGCTGATATTCACAGCATAAAGAGGGCCAATGACCCTATATCCCAACAGTCAACAGATACCTATGATTAATCTTGAATAAGCGTCTAACTGTGCGAAACTGACTTCACAAATCTTAAATTAAATGTTTACATCGGATTTCCAAGATTTTGAATATTTTGAAACATATCGGGGTAAACAGTCCTACCCCACGGGGGCCTCACTGTTTAAAGAGACATCATTATATTATCAATTTAGGTAGTGGGTTATGATATTATAATTTAGTAAAATAAACTAAAATTCTGACCAGTAGTTCCAGAGAAGAAGTTTCTACAGAATATGGCTATATAGCTAACAGCGCCTCATTTTAAGGGATGAATTAAATTTAAACAATTTTAGAAGAGTCATTAAGTGATCATATTTATAAAATGAATTGAATTATGAGCAGAAGTTTCAGAGAAGTATTTCTCAAGTATATATATAGAGAGAGATTTTATAGCGAAAACAGTCTCATCTCACCGGACGCCGCCTTTTTAATGAATCAACATTTCATCAGTTTTAAATGGTAGAGAGTCATCATTTGCAAGTTTAAATTATTATCAAAAGTTTCATAAAAGAATATATTCAAAGTTTTTTATGTTGGTTTTGCATCTATCAGAAATCTTTTAGCACTGTTGGTAGAGCTTCAGACAAGAAACATCCTTGCAAAGTTTCATCATCACTGGCAGCTTTAAAGCATCTCGCTCTCAGATTTTGGTAAAAATAATGTTCTTCAAACTATAGAAAAAGAACATATTTTGGAGCATGTAGTCATATAAAAGGCTCGAGTATACATTCCTGTCAAGCATATCTGTAGAATTGAACTTATACACTACCAACGCGTTTGAAATACCAGAAAAAAAGTGTAGCGGTGACGTAATACCAGCATTTTCTTTCGATTTTTGCAAATCCTACCTAGGTTTTTAACTATATTGTTGATTTTGGCCTTTAGTTTTAATGTATTAGTATGTCATTTTTTAGAATTTATTTTTTTAACTGAAACTGAGAGCGAGTAGCTTTAAAAACTAACTTTTATTGCAATCAAAATACAAAAAAAGGAACATCAGCCAGAATGGGTATTTTAGGGTATGTCATTGTTTAGAAAATGGCAAACACGTTATTAATACACAGATAGAAACGGTAATAAAGTTAAGGTAAGTTAAATTACGTAAATATGAGTTAAATCTTACATGTAACAGGATTATTTCAATTTGTATAATAGTAATTAGCATAGGGTTTAGTACATCTGTATAACAGCACACATTATCGTATTTGGATCACTCAAAACACAAGCGAGCTGCTTTCTAG
This sequence comes from Saxidomus purpurata, assembly GCA_022818135.1. Lineage (NCBI taxonomy): Eukaryota > Metazoa > Mollusca > Bivalvia > Venerida > Veneridae > Saxidomus > Saxidomus purpurata. The sequence goes on from JAFMSR010000004.1 coordinate 11,732,769, forward strand.
CTTTTTGAAAAGCTAACCTATAAATCTCCAAGGTAATCCCGAAAAATCAATTTTGTTTGAAAGCAAAACACACATAAAAAACGCCAGCCAGACAGTGTATTTCATGGTATAAAAATTGCTTAGCAAATGGCAAACACTTTAATACACGATATAAAACGGTAATAAACTTAAGGTAAAAGAAATTAAGTAAATATGAATTGAATCTGCTTGGAATGACAAATGCTAACAGACTCGTTAGCTATTACAACAACTATTATAATAACTGTATTAACTGCTATTTTGCCTATATTTATCCGATTTTGATGTCTACGGAAGACGCCTACTTTTATGTTTAGGTTGTCATAAAATATCAGTAACTAATACCGAACAAAAACAAAACACGCTGTCGTGCAGCTTCTTATTAATTAAGTGTGTTACGTAGCCCTTTCACTCGAAAACTTTCTTTAACGTCAGATAAGGTGATCTATTTTGTACATTTTGCAAGTTTCCATATTATGTCATACGATTCAAGAACAGAATGCGGCTAGTCAAAACATTTGGCAAAAGAGTATATTCAGAAGTTTGGAACCGTCGTTTCAGGTCGGCGAAAAATATTTAAAATACACTTTTTGTGAACTGTTTTCATTTCAGATCTTTCTTTTGGCTTCTAAATGGCAAAAGATGCATAATATCTTATGAGACACAAATGTATAAAAAATTATTAATCGAAACATACGTAATATCGTGTTGATGATTTATTAAGGAAAATAAGAAAAGTGCTCATTTCATTGGCTTAGCGGAAAAGTCGATCAAATTGAGTAGGTTGTAAACGTATCAGACGACAAGTTTCCAGACGAACTATGATTGACAAAGAGGTTAAGAATGCTTTATTATTGTTTTTACTTGTTCGGTGAGTGTATCAGAGATATTCCATATTTTGTTACACATTTTTTGTTAGTTAAAAGACAGCTGCTGCACCTGAACCTAATACAACGTGATGTTAGTTCTTTGCAGATTACAAAATCATCTGCATCTTCTTCCTTATAATTATTGTACAAGACAAACGTACGGATATTAAAGGTACATTACCAAGACCAAATCGAATTTTCTTTTAAATCTTGAATTGTAACAGGGACACAGTTTGAAACTGGCTTCTAAAACTTTATAAAAGCCGTGGAATATTTCCCTGTTTTAAATACTGCTGCAGAAAGAAGAGTGAATGTTTTGTGTATTTCCTTACATTGACATGGGTGGTCTTTTGTTCTACTTTCGCTTTATTGAATGTTGTAAACAGTCAGACATAAACTTTGCACATCATTTGAAGTAAAGTTCTTCAATATCATAATTCAAAATAGGAATGCTTATTTATGTACAACGTATTTACAGCCTCTCTCTGGGAGATTTCTGGAACAATAGAAAGATATTAGAAAACGGGAAAACCTACTTCCCTTTTTGAAAAGGCAAATATAGTTTTGTTAAACTCAAATTTTAAACACAATATGGTCACATTCAAAGCAGTATGTCATATCTTTGCTTGTAAGAAGACGCCCGTTACGATTCCAGAAAGTTCGATTTGGTGTTAATAGTGGACATTTAATTAAACAAGAGGGCCATGATGGCCCTGTATCGCTCACCTGTCTACCATTGGCAAAAATAAAAAGGTTATTAATAGCAGAAAGGACAATTTTTACCTTTGGCCATGATATCCTCTTAATAAGCCATGAAAATCAAAAGACCCCCAGGCAGGGTTAATTTTGACCCTGAGGTCAGGATTTGAACAATCTTGGTAGAGAGTCAATTATGCCACATTCGAATATCTAAGCTCTAGGCCTCATTATTTTGCTGTCTGATCATGATCGCACTGTTGGCTATTCATTTTTTTGCTGTCTGATCATGATCTGCACTGTAAGCTATTCATTGTATGTTGGCTGGTCATGATCGCACTGCAGCTTTTTATTTTTTGCTGTCTGATCATGATCTGCACTGTTTGCTATGCATTATTTAGCGTCGATCATGATCTGCACTTTCATAATTTAGCTGTCTGATCAGATCTGCACTTTCATTATTTTGCTGTCTGATCATGATCTGCACTTTCTGACAAATTTCAAAGGATATCTGGGCTGAAAAGTAACATCTAGAGTGTTAACAAGGTTTTTCCATATTTGGGCTGTGACCTAGTTTTTGACCCCAGATGACCCATATTCGAACTTGGGCTAGAAATCAACTAACAACCTTTCTGACAAATTTCCAGGATATTTGGGCTGAAAATGTTACCTCTAGAGTGTTAACAAGGTTTTTCCATATTTGGGCTGTGTGACCTAGTTTTTGACCCCAGGTGACCCATATTAAAACTTGAGCTAGAAATCATAGAAACAACCTTTCTGACAAATTGCCAGGATACTTGGACTGAAACAGTAGCCTCTAGAGCCTTAACAAGATTTTTCTATTTTTGGGCTCTGTGACCTAGTTTTTGACCCCAGATGACCCATATTCGAACTCGTCCGAGTAATTACTGGGACAAACACCTGACCAAGTTTCGTGACAACTGAGGAAAAAATGTGACCACTAGAGTGTTAACGAACTAAATGTGGACGGACGACGGACGACGTCCGACGGACATTCATCGATCCTAATAGTTCACCCTGAGCCAGCTCAGGTGAGCTAAAAAATCAATAAAATCACGAATCAACGAATCAAAGCTGCTTTTTGTTGTGTAAAAGGGGGGAATGCGATTAAACACATTCTTTAAGAATCTGGTTAAACACATTGACTTAAATGATTATTTGCACTTGTACAAATATTACGGGATGGACTCGGAGTAACATGTTATGTAAAAGACTGTACTTAAACGCTGTGAATAAGGACAGACATGCTCAAAATAAAAGTGACGAAAGAATGGCCACAACCCATATTTGATACATAACTCAAAGCCAACAATCGATGACAGGATTCGATTAACAGTAGCTCTTACAAAGAACCAATATAATAAAATTATAATAACCAAACGACTGATTTAAACATAAATCAGTAATTCGTTTGCTCATAAAGGAATGCCAGAAGAACGATATTTGGAAAAGGTTGAACAACAATTTAGCAGCTCACCACCGTTACTGCACGTTTTCATTTCTCAGAGGTATCATTTGCTGTCCATGAGGAGCGAAACTAATAATATCAACTGAATTTATTTCATCTGGTCCACAGTTCTACCGACCGACCAGCCAGCCAACCGACCGTCCAACATTCCGACATCTGAAAAGCCAATTTTTTGTGGCGATGGGGGGCGGAGGTTTGGCGATGGTGCAAAAAAAGTTTTTATCATTATCGAAGAGAGCTTTCATTACAAGTACCTTATTATAACTTAGATAATCTGTACATTTTAGATATAGCGATTACTGCGAACATTTTAGATATAGATTTAACTGCCCATTATAAAAACAAAATCAAACAGGGAATGCCACGTACCAAAAACGCAGCCTCCCCAAAACGAGCCCCACAGCACCCAGAAGTGCACACCACCAACCACACACACAATCATGTACACACACACATATACACTACCAACACACACTAGCATACAAAGCAAACACACGAGGACAAAACGAACAATTAAAGGAACACAGTGGGGCACCGCCGTGGAACGGGAAAAGTTGATCTGATTTGATATTGTATTTACAGTCTATTTTATGACATCAACATTGCTGAAAGATCTGATTCTCTACGAAGACTTGAATCATAGAACAATAAAAAGATGGCCGACAATGATGACCTGCAAAAATACTAACAACAATGACCTTGTGTGATTGGCAGATATATTTACCTTTAAGATCAACTTTTGCTATTTCAAGTGTGGAAAAGTAACAACACTAGTGGAAAGGTTCTGAAGTCAAATTGCACTCAGTTGAAATGATTATGAAATTTGTGCTTTTCTAAACGAATTTTTAAACCCGTTTGATCAATAAATCCATATACTCATATCAATAAAAACAAAAATAATATCAAACAGGGAATGCCACGTACCAAAAACGCAGCCTCCCCAAAACGAGCCCCACATCACCCTATACAGAAACAAATATTAAACAAATGATACATTACTTGGTCTGGTCGATGTTACTGTTGTTAACAATTTTCTACTAATATTTGTTATCTATAAATGGTCTAATTTAAAAATAAATCAGGCAACCACACAATTATTTGATGTTTAACTTGAAAAATGTAGTATGACTCCGTCAATAACCTGATCCATGCATAATTAATTACATGTACCTTAGTGTTGTTGAATCCGAACAGTATTCAAACTAAATGTCATGTTCATTACCACAATACAGTAATTTAAGATAGACTGTTTGTATGTCATCGTAACACCATTACATTCAAAGGCGTGAGTAGAATTTCGTAACTTTAGTTGCAAGACGGAGCAAATAATGTTTTATTTATTCAGAAACACATTATTACTTGCCTTTTACTATGATATTTACCTATGTTTTATACCTAGAAACCTATGACATATCTTGCATTTATATCACTCTTCAAAATGGCCATACCTTTTCATGGTTAGGTAAGATGCGTGCAGTACAATAAAAGCTCCGAAAACATGCAAGATTTATTAAACCATAGGTCATTAAGAAAATATAGAATTGAACATTAGAAATGAGGGTAGTCAGAAAAGATATTAAAACTATATCAACCCACATCAAGTAGCAATAAGACTGTTATACAGACACATGTTAATATTTAATAATATATAAAATTAATTTTTGTAAACACAAAATCTGTGCTAAATAATATTCTTAAAATTATGATTGCCGCTACCCTCAATACATTTCGCATTTACTAGAAAAGCCGTGGGTTCCGACGAAGGATTCGTTTTTTTTCTTAACCGACGCACATATTTCAGTTTGTATAGTACACGGGCCATTGATTTACAAATTAATGAATTGATCAGATTACAGATCAAGCTGGGTCCTGCACGTTGCCTTGATGAGGTCATCATTTGACTAAAGTATACGAGAATCCTTCAAAGAGTATAGGAGATACCGAGCGGACACGAACGTTACGGACGGACGGTCTTTCGGACGTTCTCTTGGCGAGTTTATCCCTTTAGTCTTTCTGTAATATTCTTAAAGCTGCTCGCTCTCAGATTTTGGTAAAAAATAAAGTTCTTGAAACTGTATGTAAATAACTAATGTTAGAACATATAGACATATAATAGGCGACAGTATAAATTCCTGTCACGTATATCTTTAAATTTCAAATAATGCGCTACGAAAATCAAAAGCGTTGCAATTCTTATATAAACATATAGTGTAGCGGTGCCGTATAACCGACATTTTCAATCGATTTCTGCACATGCCTACCTATATTTTTTTATATTTTTTTATTCTGGCATTTATTTTTATGTTTATGTACAAGTATGCCATTTTTTTCAAAAAATATAGCGGTGACATAATACCAGTTTGCAAATTCCTACCTAGATTTTTAATTCTATTGTTGATATTAGCCTTGAAGCTGCTTGCTCTCAGTAACCGTTGAAAAAAATATTTTTCTACAATTTAGCATACTTATTCATTAATATTAAACAGGCTAAAATCAAAATATAAGCAAAAATCGAGGTAGGAATTTGCAGAAATCAATTGAAAATGTCGGTAACACGGCACCGCTACATTACATGTCAAAAGCGTTTGCAATGCTTTTGAATTTAGAAGCGTATTTTTTTGAAATTTAGAGATATACGCGACAGGAATTTATGCTGGAGCCTTTTTATATGACAATATGTTCTAAATTACGTTATTTTCATAAAGTTTGAAGAACTTTATTTTTTGCCAAAATCTGAGAGCGAGCAGTGTTAAGTTATAATGTATTATTATGTAATTTTTTAGAATTTATTTTTTCAAGGCAACTGAGAGCGATCAGCTTATAACCCCATAATGCTATTTTTAACACACACCCTAATGACAGAATGAAGCAACTTTCACTCAAACCCTTGTCCCTTATGCCTACATGGTATGTAGACGAACGAAAATCATTCCTATATCCCTCTCCTACTTTACGGCAGGGGATAGTGACTATCGTCTAATGCTGTATTCATCCAATTTTGTATCGGGATATAATTTTGACGATGCTTTTTCTCCCAGAGTCATACTTGTATCTAAAACTTTGTTCAAATTATATTTGATGGAACTATGTATTGATAAATATCAGGAACTTTCAGCCAGACCGCTTGAAAACACCTAGACATGTGACTCTCAGCATATTTTCATATTTTATATATGAAGAAACAAGAGCTGTCCCTCCCAAGTGACGAATGCCCCCGAAAGAGGTGCCTCACAGTCTGTGTCCTCTCCATGTGCTCAATAAAGTGCTATGTAATTTTAAAATCCTTCCATGCAGACAGAGTAATCATGCATACAGTATTCCATTACTTTAAACACTAAGTGTGACCTTGACCTTTGAGGTAGGGACTTGGGTCTTGACGCGACACCATCCGCTTGATGTGCTAGACATTGTGCATATTTTAAAATCCTTCAAAGCATAATAAAAGTTATAGTCCGGACACAAATGTATGCATATATACAGGATTCCATTACCTATAAACTCTAAGTGTGACCTTGACTGTGGGGGGGGCGGGGGTCATGCACGCGACACGTCGTCTTGATGTGCTAGACATTTGTGTCAAATATTTTAAAACCTTCAAGGCATGACAAAGTTACAGTCCGGACACGAAGTGTGCATATAGCTTATATAGAGGAATCCATTACCTTCAAACTCTAAGTATGACCTTGACCTTTGAGCTGGGGACGTGGGTCTTGCGCGCGACACGTCGTCTTGATGTGCTAGACATTTGTGCCAAGTTATTTTAAAATCCTTCAATGCATGGCAAAGTTACAGGCCGGACACGAATGTGTGCATATATGCTTATATGGAGGAATCCATTACCTTCAAACTCTAAGTATGAGCTTGACCTTTGAGCTAGGGACGTGGGTCTTGCACGCGCCACGTCGTCTTGATGTGGTGGGCATGTGTGCCTAGTTATTTTAAAATCCTTCAATGCATGACAAAGTTACAGTCCGGCGAGGCACGAATTGTGCATCTGTGTTTTATAAAGGATTCCATAACCTCATACTCCAAGTGTGACCTTCACCTTTGAGGTAGGGATGTGGGTCTTGCACGCGACACGTCGTCATGAGTGCTAGACAGTGTGCCAAGTTATTTTAAAATCCTCAATGCATGACAAAGTTACAGTCCGGACACGAATTTGTAAGTGGGGACGCACGGACGGACGGTCAGACGGACAGACGGTGCGATTTTAATATGCCACCCTTCGGGGGCATAAAAAATCTTCGTCACAATTGAATCAATTATATTTGTCACACATCATAATCATACTTAATGCTGTCCAAAACATGCCTAAAATGAATATTTTCCCTCATCAAGAAACAAAAACGTAAAATGGTCGATTGTAACGTTGCATTTCTTCTCCTTAAATCTCAGTTTCGTGCTAAACCAGTTTCCTTTTTTGCAATATTGAAGGTCTTCGTCTGTAACATTGTGTCTGCACAAAAACTCGTATCTTCAAAACAGTCAGAAATAATGGTATGTTTTTTACAAACACAATGCCGATGAAATTAAATTATTTCATCCATTTCCAGTCATTCTTTTCAGACAAAGAATATTCTAGACTGCAATAAGACGCAAAGGAATGAATTGGACTGGAACGTGTTACGCTAGAAGCCAAACTGCTACACTCGATATGTCTCAAATCTGTGTACAATTCTTGCTGGCAGTTTATCCTTATAATGATTTGCTGATTAGAGATATAAGTCTAAAATCTGAAGACCTAAAAGTAAAGTTATAGTTAAATTCATGCCATTTTACAAACGAATAAATTTTACTACAAGTTTAAAGAATTTTATTTAGTTGAGCATAGAAATATTAAGAAACGAAATTGTTTATACAACCTTGTAACAGAAGAATACTTAAATGGTTAACAGTACTAAAAATTGCTCAAACTTCATGCTTATTTTAAATGTTTCTGTAAGTTTCCAGTTTTCATGACAACTTACAGAACTATGGCTCTAATACTGATATGCATTTCTATTAATGAAATTATTTTTTATGACGTATCCGCGTCCTTTCCTAGTTCACTGTTGACTTTTCTCTTTTGTTGACTTTGAGGTAGGTCACCTACTGTCTGGATAGTATGTTTAATTTTATTAGTTTATTTGTTTATCTTATTAATACAGATTTGAATGTTCTATTTATTTATGTTTATAAATATTTTTTTTTACTATTAACAATAAACAAAATTCTATTTAACGACATACCAGCACGACATACTGGTATGTCACATTCCTCTGTAACACGCTGACTTAAGAATGTTCACTGAAGTACGATTTCCGTGCAAAACACACCTAATACAGGCCGATGAAAAGAGTAACGTTCTCGAAAATGATAGCCAATATCATGGAAATACCACTAGTAGCTGAAGATGAAAGATACAGTAGAAGGCAAATACAACAAATATAGCTGACATATTTAACAGCAGCTGCCTATACACTTTTTGAAACGCAACTTGTAATTAAGAAAGGTTGTCACAAGATAGATTTCCCATTTGCTTATTGAAGACCGGAAACATGCTCTCATTGAAATGGCAACATCATGTTGAAACATTATCTTAGATACAACGTACGAACTATGGCAAATATATCGGGAACGAGACGTGGGTTAATATTTCCTAGCGAAAGGTGCATAACATGGCATCGGCAACAAAAGACGTCAGAGTTGACATCTACTTGCGAAATTGGATACATGATCAAAATTTTATTGATGTAGCTTCAAAGCAGAAAGAAAGTCTGTGGGATCACCGATGGTCAAAGTTGAAATCTACAATGAAAATTGTATACATGGTCCAAATTTCATTGATGTAGCTCAAGTTAGTCAGTAAGTCAAAATAAAGGTCGGCTTAGGTCGGCGTTGAAATATACATGCAAAACTGTATATATGCTCCAAATGTCGTTCTTCAAAAACAGAAAGAAGTTCTGTAGGTCAAGGTCAGCAAAGGTCGAATTCGAAATCTGCATACAAACTTTCTATATAGTTCACATTTCATTGATGTAGCTCAGAAATTATGTCAGTAGGTCAAGTGACCCTGTGGCAGGGCAAACTTAGATCTTACGGGTATATTTGAACAGTCTTAGACAAAAAAAAAAAAACAGGGATGGGGGAGGGGGAAAAACGGGGGGCCCCCAAAACGAACCCCACAGCACCCAAAGCCCATCCTCACCTTACAGCCCTCACTTTAAGTTTTGAAGATCTTAGGCCTAGTTTTTCATTGTGGAGCCGCCGTGGCGCAGTGGTAGCGCGTTCGCCTCAGGATCGAAGGGCCCCGGATTCGATCCCTACCATAGACATGTCGGTAGTGTCCTTAGACAAGACACAATAATTCCACATTGCTTCTCTCTCTTCGAGGTTGATTCCATCTGGAATGAGTCTCGAGAGCGATTAATCTAAGTTGTAATAACTTGTTTCGCAATCGAGAATAAATAAATTAGTATAAACTAACATTTTTCATATATTTACTGTTTGGAGATTATTTTGATCATGTGATTCCCCACCGTGTAATTTATGTTTCGAGAATATATACTGCTCGATGTGGGGAGTGCCTCTTTAAAGTGCCTCCGAAAAGAAAGCTGTTTGTGTTTTATCTGAAAAATATTTTTTCTTAAACGGTTACTGAGAACCAGCAGCTTAAAAAGCTAAGTTATAAATATTTTGACAATTTCACGAGGCATTATCATGTCGTACATGAGCAAGTCTGGCTGGATTACCAAGAGGTGAGCACTGATAGGTATCTTTTACTTTTTGCATATTCTGTTAAGAGATTTATCCAAGATTTACCATGCAAAGTTTATTGATTAATTGTGGTAAAATGGTGTATTTTTTCGCCATAGGTTCTTCTTTGAAATTGTATTTATTTATCATTTGACGTTCATTGGTTTCGAGAATAAAATCTGCTAAATGTAAGGAGTGCTTCTTTAACTTTTAACAACAAAGAAGAACACTGGAGGGGAAGTACAAATGACATAACTGCTTTAATTCAGGCAGAACTCTGTCTGGCATGACAAATGATTTACCAAATGATATAAAAAGAACATTTAAGTGTGTGCGTACTGACACATTTTCATGCATAATACTAACACTAAAAACAATTCACAGAAGAGAACACTGGAATTTTGATTCCAAAATTTGTCAACATTATTTAAAGCTGCTCGCTCTCAAATTTTGGTAAAAAACGTTGTCGGAACTGTCTGTAAATAACGTATTTTAGAAGATATAGTCATATACAAAGGCTTCAGTATAAATTCCAGTCACGTATATCTCTAAATTTCAAATAATACGCTACCAAATTCAAAAGCGTTGCAATAACGTATAGTGTAGCGGTGCCGTGTAACCGACATTCTGCCAGTTTTGAGGGAGGAGACCTTTGGTAAAATTTGATTTTTTTTTACAAAATCTGCAGAAGCATAATTATATATATAGCATATACAAATGATATTTAGGGAATAAAAGTAATTAAAAGATATGTCTGTATCAACCACTGCATCTATATGCTGTTTAAAAGGGAACTCTGTACATCTTGCCTGTTATATTCTCGAAACATAGAGTGTGTGTCCAATTAACATAAAATGATAAATAAATAAATATTTCAAAGAACCTATGGCGAAAACTATCACTTTTACACAGTTAACAAACTATGTCTCATGTGAATATCTGGTAGGTACAGAAGGGTAAAATCAATTATTCAATTTTCATATTAATACAAAAACAGTCAAACCTGTGAACAAAGACCACTGCTGGGTACCTACAAATGTTTTTTTGCAGGTGGTCTTTATTAACAGGTATGTCTTCCATATAATAATAGTGCGCGGTGATCTTCCTGCTGGTCTTTTATTCGCAGAGTGGTCTCTATTCGGGGGTGGTCTTTAACAATCTTGACTGTATGACTCCGATAGAACATGTACATTGTAGATCAATACGCTGTTTGAGGATAGTTATTGCTTCTTCTACATGTACAGTAAAGTGTATGCTGTACTTTGGGTACATATTGGAATGTCCAATATGTTAATAGGGGTGTCACGTGTACACGGAAGCGTTTAGTAACGTGGGTATCCGTTTACAAGTATAATAACACATACAACAGCTTAGTTAATAACATCTACCTTATTATTGAACCGGACTACGTACTTAAACTAATAGTACGTAGTCCGGTTCAATAATTAGGCATATGTTCGACGTAATCGCTGCAATACTGATGACGAATGTACTTTACTTAATTGAGCATAAACAGCTATAAATGCCAAGAAGAAGGTACATGTATTTCACGCCTCGATGATCAAAGTTGACCTATATTGCCAGTGTCTTCGCAGGTGATATCATTATCCATTAGGTCATTTGCCAAGGGGATTTTGACAAAGGGGATTTTTAGCGTCTCCCATTTAGTCCATTGCATACATACAGCAGGCTATATTTCAATGTCCACTGCATTTTAGGATAAAAAGAAAAGAAAACCCGTTTTAAAGAGGCACTCCCTACATCTAGCCGATAATATTATAACATAGATTATGTGTTCAACGAACGTAAAATGATTAATAAATACAATTTCAAAGAACATGGCGAAAAAAGCCTCATTTTACCACAACTAATCAATGACGAGTCTTTCTGTAATAAATTACATCCACCCATTAACTGTAAAACTATACATAGATTATTGAATGGTTTAAGGTACTGCAGTATATTTCAAACCGCCGATTTTATCGATACTGACTAGAAATGCATAGCTGAAACTTTTAGGTTAATTATTAATACTTCCAAAGATTCAATTTAGTTTGACATCAGTTTTAGGGAATGTCCCTTTAAATTATCATGTGATATTATGTAAGTATAATGATTGAAAATATATGTATTATATACTTTCGCTGAATTTGTATTCGGGGCGATCTGGACGTCTACATATTTAAATGTTTACGTATCTAAAAACAAAATTAATATCAAACAGGGAAAGCCACGTACTAAAAACGCAGCCTCCCCAAAACGAGCCCCACAGCACCCAGAAGCACACCACCAACACACACACACAAATCATGACACACACACAGTACACTACCAACACACACTAGCATACAAAGCACGAGGACAAAAAGAACAATTAAAAGGAACACAGTGGGGCACCGCCTTGGAACGGTCAGTGGCAAAAACACCACTGGGGAGCTTAAACCGGTTTATGGTGCGCACCCAACCTCACTCTTACCCCCACCATGTTCCAAGGTCACAGGACAGTGTAAAAAAAGTAATCCCTGCTAGGTGAATCTCTAACACACGCAAGGAAACAAAAAGGCATGGTATGTAAAACACAAAAAACTCGTGTATAAATATATAAAAAGCAAACCTTGAGAACCAAAAAACGTATGTACTCAATGCCTTTGCAGAAGGCAGAGCACCAAGAGAAACACCCTTAAGGGCCCGACGAAACAGGTCAGAGGACAGAAATCAAAACAGTTTCGTCCCAGTGGGATTTAAAAACTGCCCATCACAGAGTCCCCCCCTTCCGTCAGACACAATCAAAGAGGGAAGCATAGCGTCCAACTGTAAACGGGTTGAACACCAAACATGCGGTGTGTCTCAAAATAGTCGGGTCGTATCCTCTTTTAACAAAACGTTTTATAATTTTAGCAAATACAGTTGGAAAATGCCATGACCCAAAATCTTACGAAGTTTGTAAACCACATCCCCATAAAAATCGGGTTTTGAAATACCTTCTCGCAGAAGAGTCTTTAGATTACTATGAATTTCAAAACGAAATCAGAATTACGATAGTAAAATTTAGCAAAATATTTACGCAATTTGTAATAACGGTAGCCCTGTTGAAGAAGTTTATTTGTAATATATTGATTACGTTCATTGAAATCCTCAACATGACTACACGCTCTGGCAAACCGAATTAACTGAGAAATGTATACCCCATAAGATGTAGCATGAGGTACATCCCCATCCAAATGGGGAAATTTACAATACTAAAATTAAAATCATCCCTCTTGTCATAAATTTTGGTATGTATAATATTGTTATAAATAGAGAGATGTAAATCTAAAAATGAAGCACCAGTATCCAAATTGTTAGTTTTAATTAACTGGAGTTCCCGGGGATAAATAGTGTCCACCAATTGACCAAAAAACGGGTTATCCATATTAAGATATCATCCAGATAGCGTGATGTATTATTAAAAGCAGTGATAATGTCTGCCTGTGTATCTGGAGAAAGACTCAACATAAAAGTCTCTTTCATAACAATATAAAAACAAATCTGCGACAAGGGGTGCACAATTTGTTCCCATGGGAATACCGATTACTTGTCTGAAAACTGCATTCCCAAACCTTATATAAATGTTGTTCAATAAAAAAGGAAAAGGGCTTTACAAACTTCGTCACAGGTCCACATAGTATAAGTTTAACAATACAGCTAGTAAAAAAGCTTTATCGAAATTGCAGGCGAGAAATGTAGTATTCTCCCTGGCAAAAGTCTTTTGAATTAGGGCAGTTAGCTTGTCATTTATCAAATGATGTGGTAAAGTGGTATACAGAGTAGAAAAATCGTATGTACTGACTGAAGTTACTTTGTAATTATTAACTTTAAACTTATCCAGGATTTCGCCAGAATTTTTGATCGACCAAAATAAATAAAACGGCAGACATATTTCAACAGGTGTGTAACATTTGTTACTTATAGAATATTGCTTTGAACGCAGCATGTATGATGATTTACTGAAACCGATGTAAACAACGTGTAAACGGATCCGAAAGTTTAGTGATAGACGTGTACACGTTTACGAAATTCCCTAAACGGGACATCCAAATGGTTACTTGAAGTAATGTACGATGTAAATGAAATAGACTTCTTTAACAGAACACAAGTAGTATTTTTATGCCCCCGAATGATGGCATATTAAAATCGCACCGTCTGTCTGTGCGTTCCCACTTACACATTCGTGTCCGGAGTGTAACTTGTTCATGCATTGAACGATTTTAAATTAACATGGCTCAAATGTTCAGCACGTCAAGACGGCGTGTCGCGTGAACGGCGTGACCCACGTCCCTACGTAATAAGTCAAGATCACACTTAAAGAGTTTGAAGGCAATGGAATCATCTATATATGCACACATTCGTGTCCGGACTAAAACTTTGTCATGCAATGAAGGATTTAAAAAAAAACTTCGCACAAATGTCTAGCACATCAAGACGACGTGTCGCGTGCAAGATCCACAGCTCAAAGGTCATGGTCACACTTAGGAGTTTGAAGGCAATGGAATCCTCTATATTTGCACACATTCATTTCCGGTCTGTAACTTTGTCATGCATTGAATGATTTTAAACGTGTCGCGCACAAAACCCACGTCCGTACCTCAAAGGTTAAGGTCACACTAAGAGTTTGAAGGTAATGGAATCCTCTACATATGCACACATTCATTTCCGGACTGTAATTTTGTCATGCATTTAAGGATTTTAAAATAACATTGCACAAATGTTAAGCACATCAAGACGACGTGTCGCGTGCAAGACCCATGTCCCTACCTCAAAGGTCAAGGTCGCAATTGATGTTTAAAAGTAATAGAATACTGTATGCATGGTAACTCTGTCATGCAGGAAAGGATGTTAAAATTACATACCACCATTATTGAGCACATGGAGAGGACAAAGACTGTGAGACACCTTTTTCTGGAGCATTCGTCACTTCTGAGGGATAACTCTTGTTAATCACATTTGTACGACCTTCTGACGAACCGTACAGAGTTTCAAGAAGAAGCCATTTTAGTTATCCACCATGAATATCATTGCTAGTAAGCCATATGTGATCCATTATTGTCAGTATTTTGTATGACGCTGGTATTAGGTACAGAAAGCATTGCCTCATTAGTCCTAGTTTGCCTTTAGTCTTGTATCAAATTGCTCGATTTTATTTTTCCAATTTTGCATCATTCGCCGCTCCTCATTTGATTGAAATTATGGATGTTTTATATAAAAATCATATCAAATTCAACAGCGCAAACAAACTGCCCATTTAATAGTTCTAAAAAATACAAATTGCTGTGTCAGAACGTTGCCTTTTCCAGGGAGTTGGAGTCACTGGTTTATAAATGTAATAGAAAATGCAATTGCAATGCATGTTTCTCTGCAGATAGGCGACTGCAATTCTTTTATAGGCTGAGGAAATGCTGATATTTACTCTTGTAAAATTATATTAAAACTTCATAAAGTGCCAATTTAATAACTCTAAAAAGATACAAATTGCTTTGTCGGATCTTTGCTTTTTCCACGGAGATGGAGACACTGGTTTTATGGTCGTGTTGAGTACTATTGCAATGCATGTTTCTCTGCAGAATGGCAACTGATTATTTAAGTATAAGACGAGGAGATTCATTGTTTGCCCAGTCCATTTCACTCATAACCGCCTTCGAAAGACTAATGCTAGTATTAAGCAGACTGTGACACTGTGTGAAAATAGCTTCAAGTACAATTTATAGTATAGCGACAACTGTGTCTTTACATCAATATTTGAAAATTGGATAACTTTTATGTAGCCTAGTTATACTTTCTTCACATTTAAGCATATTCTGTTAAAAAAGGGCCAAGCAATAAGCAGTGGTACGCTTAAGTCAGACGACAGAACTAGATCTGCGTTGCTGTGACAGGCAACGGAGATAATTTGCCTGATTGGCTTTAATCAGAAACAGTGGTTTCCTGTCTCGGTGGATATCCATGTACAGAAATAATATAGGAACGGCAGTGATTCCAATTTGCAGGTAAATTATCTCGTAACAATATTGACAATTAAGTCAATGACTTACCAAGAACCGAGTAACTAACCACTGATGTTTTGTTCTGCTTCTGGGTCGACTTGAAATTATGTGAAAAGAGGTATTGTAGAAGCTATACGATACTTTACAGAAGGCTTGCATATCTCCATGCTTTACGATGCAAATCTCTATGACTGACGATTCAGTACAGTTCCGTGAAGTGTAAGTTCTATATTTGGTGCATTATAATGATATATATTATTGCCACTGAAAATGCTTTCCAGTATTCCTAGGAGAGATCGCTCTCTCTGCTCTTGTTATACGGGCACAGACATGGGACTCCAAGCTGAATGCAGTATTGACAGTTCAGCTTATAAAACAGGCGAAAGGGCGATGAGGCAAATTGATTACCCGCGTCATATCCAGAAGCAACTGATGTTGTAATATATTTACAATAGGGCCATGATGGCCCTATATCCCTCACCTGACTACCATTGGCTATAATACAAGGGGTCATGATTCTAACATAATTCGTAGAGGTCCACTACACAATGCTAAGTAACATTCCAAATAACTATTCTCTGCCAGTCGACCTTCTTGTTTTTTTTAAGTTTTCCCTATATAAGCCTATGTGAAATCAAGCCAACTTCCTCCCACCAACCCCCAGGAAGGTTAATTTTGACCTGGGGGTCATAATTTTAACAATCTTGGTAGAAGTCCAATAGGCATTTTTACATGCCAAATATCTAATGTCTAGGCCTTGTGGTTTCAGAGAAGAAGATTTTTAAAGTTTTTCCTATTTGCTGCCAAAGCAACCAGAGTTTTCCTATTTAAGCCTATGTAAAACTAAGTGATCCCCGTGCAGGGTCAATTTTGACCCGGGGGTCATAATTTAATCAATTTTGTTAGAAGTCCACTAGCCAGTGCTACATGCCAAAGCTCTAAGCCTTGTGGTTTCAGAGAAGATTTGTTTTTCCTTATTAGTATATGTAAAACTAAGTGACTCCTCCTACAGGGTCAATTTTGACCCCGGGGTCATAATTTGAACAATCTTGGTAGAGGTCCACTAGACAATGCTACATACCAAATATCTAAGCTCTAGGCCTTGTGGTTTCAGAGAAGAAGATTTTTAAAGTTTTTCCTATATAAAGCCTATGCAAAACTAAGTGACCATCCGCGCGGGGTCAATTTTGACCCTGGGGTCATAATTTGAACAATCTTGGCATAGGTCAACTAGACAATGCTATATGCCAAATATCCAAGCTCTAGGCCTTGTGGTTTCAGAGAAGATTTTTAAAGCCTATGCAAAACTAAGTGACCACCCGCGCGGGGTCAATTTTGACCTGGGGGTCATAATTTGAACAATCTTGGTAGAGGTCCACTAGACAATGCTACGTACCAAATATCTAAGCTCTAGGCCTTGTGGTTTCAGAGAAGAATACTTTTTTAAGTTTTTCCTATTTTTTGCCATAGCAACCAGAGTTCTGCATGGAATGGAATTCTTTGAACAACTTTGATAGAGCTTCATGCAAGGAACATCCCTGCAAAGTCTCATCAACATTGGCCCAGTGGTTTCAGAGGAGATGTCGTTCGAAGGAAATGGTGGACGGATGGACGGACGGACGTACGACGGATACCGGACGGAATGCGATCCTAATAGCTCACTCAGGCACTTTGTGCCAGGTGAGCTAAAAATGCAGACGAGATTCTGGTACAGGACAAGAAGTCTAGATAAATTCAAGTCGCTGACATTTAGGCATACACAGCTCTTACATGTGATAGCTTTTGCCAAAATGAATGTTTAAGATGTTGTCCGGTGCTGGTAACCGTATTTTTTCTTTTCAACGCCAAAATGGGATTTCGTTTTTTGAATTGAAGCTGCTCGCTCTCAGATTTTGGTAAAGTTCTTCAAACTGTATGTAAATAACGTATTTTAGAACATATAGTCATATAAAAAGGCTCAAGTATAAATTCCTGCCACGAAAACAAAAATAATATCAAACAGGGAACGCCACGTACCAAAAACGCAGCCTTCCCAAAACGAACCCCACAGCACCCAGAAGGCACACCACCAACACACACACACACGCACACCACGACACACACACACAATCATGCACACACACACATTACACTACCACACACCTAGCTACAAAGCAAACACACGAGGACAAAACGAACAATTAAAAGGAACACAGTGGGGCACCGCCTTGGAACGGTCAGTGGCAAAAACACCACTGGGGAGCTTAAACCGGTTTATGGTGCGCACCCAACCTCACTCTTACCCCCACCATGTTCCAAAGTCACAGGACAGTGTAAATAAAAGTAATCCCTGCTAGGTGAATCTCAACACACGCAATGGAAACAAAAAGGCATGGTATGTAAAACACAAAAAGCTCGTGTATAAATATAAAAAAGCAAACCTTGAGAACCAAAAAACGTATGTACTCAATGCCTTTGCAGAAGGCAGAGCACCAAGAGAAACACCCTTAAGTCTCTAAATTAAAAAAAAAAACGCTAACAAATTCAAAAGCGTTGCAAACGCCTTTGAAATGTCCATATAAACATAGTGTAGCGGTGCCGTGTAACCGACATATTGAATCGATTTCTACAAATTCTTAGCTAGATTCTTGCTTATAATTTGATTCTATCCTTTAGTTTTAGATGTGTGTATGATTATGTCAATTTAAAGAAAAAATATTTTTTTCAACGGTAACTGAGAGCGAGCAGCTTGAAACAAAACTAATCAGTCGTCGATCATGCATCTAAAATTTTAAACAGAGGTTTGTAATTGTAATGTAAACTTGCAGCCTTTAGGATAGTGTTTGAAGTCTACATCACAACAAATTGTATAATTATTGTTCCTTCCATGGAAGGGACTTAAAATTGTACAGACACACTTGACTGAACAATGCAGCACGTAACCGTTTTTCGGTGTGTTTCCGTTATAAATTAAACGTTGTGATATTGAAAATTGGAACAACTAACAACCAATAGCCGTTCTTTTCCGTACACGCTACATGTTTACGTTACTGTGGTTATTTCCCTTTATGTGGTAACTTCACTGGGTAAGCTATAGTCTCGCTATCTGCACTTCGAAGGCAAACCGATTGTACAGGTTGACATTTAATAGGTGTCCGCCTTCTACAAAATGGTGTGACAGTTATAAAATATCAGATCTGTGAAAGGGGTCACACTAAAACGCCAAATTAATTAGGCTAGGTAAGCTATTGCACACATATACAAAATAAGCTAGATCTATTGCACGTTGGACTTGCAGAAATCGCCCGACAATGCGTTTGCTTTTGCATTATGAGTTTGACAAATAGCTGAAAGAATGTTAATTTACATATCGTTTGCATAGCGTAGAAATATGCTAATATTGTTGCTGGAAGTATTGGCGCGAACTTACCATGTGACCATATAAAAGCAGATCTAGCGTGACGTAGTAACAGGTGCGTGGAGTATTAAATATTGTAGATACTAATGCCTGAATTTCGACTGTCGTAGTTTGTACTTCAATAAAATATATAGAAAGATGTGCCCTAGAAGGAACTTTTGGAATGCTATAACTTGTACCATTATATAACATTGTTCAAATCTAATTACGACGGCCTATATATTGAAAAAAACAAGAGCACCGCAAGGCGCAGCAAGATACGCCCGAAGTGTTGTATCAGAGAATGGGAGCAAAATTTAGGCTGTTGAAGCCCAACGGACAGGAACAAGAATAAAAAATTGAAGTTATATAAAAAAATCTAAGTCCCCAACCAGAAAATCCTAACCTGGTACAAAAATGTCAAAAAACACCAAAAAATTGGAGGTACCATTCATGTTGTACCACATTAGTGGTCTCGGTTTTTCCGTACTGCCAATAATAAAAAAGTTACAAAATATGCTATTGATAGTACTGTAACATAAAAGGGAAGTAATTCAATAAAAAAATTAAGCAAACAAAATAGAATCTCCCAAATAAAAACAAGAGCACTGTAATCAAGAGCAAATGCAGAGCAATATCCAAACAGTTATATGACGCTTGAACCCTAAGTGTGACCTTGACCTTGAAGTGAGCCATCCGGAACATGGCTTCTGCACATCGTCTCAATGTGGTAAACAATTGTGTCAGGTTTCTTCGAAATCCTTCACGGGGTTCAAGAGTTACAGAGCGGAAGGGAAACAAAATCAAACCTACCCTAAGTGTGACCTTGACCTTGAATCCAGCCATCCGGAACATTGCTTTTGCACGTCGTCTCAGTCTGGTTAACATTTGTGTCAGGTTTCTTCGAAATCCTTCAAGGGGTTCAAGAGTTACAGAGCGGAAGGGAAACAAAATGATATACCTTGACCGTAAGTTGACCTGACCTTGACCAGCCGTCCGGAAGATTGCTTCTGCACGTCGTCTCAGTCTGGTTAACATTTGTGTCAGGTTTCTTCGAAATTCTTCAAGGGGTTCAAGAGTTACAGAGCGGAAGGGAAACAAAATCATATGACCTTTGACCACTAAGTTTGACCTTGACCTTGAATCCACCCATCCGGAATATTGCTTCTGCACGTCGACTCAGTCTGGTTAACATTTGTGTCAGGTTTCTTCGAAATCCTTCAAGGGGTTCAAGAGTTACAGAGCGGAAGGGAAACAAAATCATATGACCTTTGACCGCTAAGTATGACCTTGACCTTGAATCCAGCCATCCGGAACATTGCTTCTGCACGTCGTCTCAGTCTGGTTAACATTTGTGTCAGGTTTCTTCGAAATCCTTCAAGGGGTTCAAGAGTTACAGAGCGGAAGGGAAATTGCAAAAGGACACGACCCGACGCGATAAGATAATACGTTCCTTGGGCTTTTAGGTCGGTAATTCTCGTTAAGCCATCAGGATTTTTCATTTGATTGATGCCCTTCGTCTAAAGCTGTGTTAACATTGAAAAAATGTTTGTCTTAGCTTCCGAGCTCCCTCAAGGGAGCTCAAGAGATACATGAGCGTCGACCGGGACATCGTCCGTCGTCCGTCCACAGTTAGTTCGGTAACACCTAGGGGATAACATATTTCCTCATGTCCGAAACTTGGTCAGGAGTTTTCCAGTAATTACTCAGAGTTCGGATAATGGGTCATCTGGGTGTAAAAACTATCCCCCCCCAAAAAAAAAGATCTTGTTAGGTCTAAGGCATCTTTTTCAGCAAATATCCTGGAATTAGTCAGAAAGGTTGTTTCATGATTTCTAGCTCAAGTTTTAATATGGGTCACTGGGGTAAAACTAGGTTATAACTATGGAAACCTTGTTAACACTTTAAGGTGACATTTTTAGCCCAAATATCCTGAAATTTGTCAGAAAGGTGTTACGTTGATTTCAGCCCAAGTTCGAATATGGGTCATCTGGGGTCAAAAACTAGGTCACAGCCCAAATAAAAAACCTTGTTAACACTCTAATGTTACATTTTCAGAAATCCCTGAAATTTGTCAGAAAGTGCAGATCTGTCAGACAGCAAAATAATGAAGTGCAGATCGATCAGACAGCTAAATTATAAAGTGCATCATGATCAGTACAGCTAAATAATGCATAGCAAACAGTGCAATCATGATCAGACAGCAAAAAAAAAAAGCTGACAGTGCAGATCATGCCCAGCCAACATACAATGAATAGCTTACAGTGAATCATGATCCGACAGCAAAAATGAATAGGCAACAGTTGCAGATCATGATCAGACAGCAAAATAATGAGGCCTAGAGCTTAGATATTCGCTGTGGCAATAATGGCACTCTCAGATTGTTCAAATCCTGACCTCAGGTCCAAATTAACCCGCCTGGGGGGATGGTACTTTTGATTTTATATAGGCTATTAAGAGGATATCATGAGCCAAAGGTAAAAATTGATCCTTTCTGCTATTAATAACCTTTTTATTTTTGCCAATGGTAGACAGGTGAGCGATACAGGGCCATCATGGCCCTCTTGTTTTTTAAATTGACACACTTCTTATACATACATATACGCTAGTATAAAAATATAAGCAAACATCTAGATAGGAATTTGTGGAAATCGATTGAAAAGTTCAGTTACACGGCATATCTATACTGTTTATATTGAAATTTCAAATTTGGTAGTTTTTTTTTTTTTTTTAAAAGAGATATATGTGCCTTAAATTTATACTGGCGCCTTTTAATATGACTATGTTCTAAAATACGTTATTTATGTATAGTTTTAAGAACTCTATGTAGAGTCGTTGTACAATTAATGGGTGGATGCGATAGGCTCTTTAACATTGTATTTATTTGTACAATTAATGGGTGGATGCGATAGGCTCTTTAACATTGTATTTATCATTTTACGTTCAGCGAGCACATAATCTATGTTCCGAGAATTTAATCGGCTCGTTGTAGGGAGTGCCCCTTTAGTATTTACTATGCTGTGATTCGTTTTTGAACATGGCACTTCGTTCGGTATTTACTTAAAGGTCCATTACTAACGCCAAATTGAATTTTCCTTTACATCTGGAATTGTTACAGGGAAACACAGTTTGAAACTGGCTTCTAAAACTTTAGTATTTCCCTGTTTGAAATACAGCTGCATAAAAACGAGTGAATGCCCTGCGGAAATGATTATAACCAAACCATGTTTGAACCATGTTTGAAACATGGTTGCTCGTGTTTCAAACCTGTCCAAAAAACATGTTCTAGCTTTATGCTGACAACGTTATAAACATGTTTGAAACATGGTCGATGATGTTTGTAAATTGGCCCCCAGTTCCAAAACATGTTTGATCATGGACAACAAAAGTTATGATATGACCATATTTCAGCTACATATTTAATACCATTAAATGGTTCTGATATGGCAGTCAGAAACATACTACTGAAAAGACTATGTTTTGGCCATGATATAAGTGACTCTGATGGGGCTTCGTTTTGGCCAAGTATAAACCAAGATGTAACCATGCAGAATTTATTACGATTACAGTCAAAACCATGTTTTAAACATGATTGTTCATGTGTCAAAACATGTTCTAGCTTTGTTCTGACAACATTATAAACATGTTTGAATAGGGGGGTGGGTGTTTTTGGTATTTAAAAAAAAAAAAAAAAAAAAAAAAAAAAAAAAAAAAAAAAAAAAAAAAAAAAACCCCCCCCAAAAACCCAACCAAACCCCCCCCCCACCCCCACACAAACACACCCCCCCCCCCCCCCCCCCCCCCACAAAAAAAAAAAAAAAAAAAAAAAAAAAAAAAAAAAAAAGGGGGGGGGGGGGGGTTTTTGGTGGGGGGGGGGGGGAAAAAAACCCGGGGGGGGTTTTTTGTTTTTTTTTGGGGCCCCCCCCTTTTTTTTTTTTCCCCCCCTTTTTTCAAAGTCACAGGACAGTGTAAATAAAAGTAATCCATGATAGTTTGTAAATCTCTGACACCCGCAATTGAAACAAAAGTGTTTGACCATGGACAAGTTATGAAATGACCATATTTCAGCTACATATTTAATACAAGTATGTGGTTATGATTTGGTAGTATGACACTTCTACTAAAATACTTCTATATTTAATGACCAACACAGTTTAAACTTTGACTCTTATTAATAATTTCTTGCAGCTTCCAGGCAAAATATGAAAAAAGTTGTTGACTGTGTACACTTAAATATTAACAAGGGCCATCAGTGATGACATGTGTCGCCTCATGATTTAAGCCATAACTCGGCATTCAACCTAAAAACCTTGGTAATGTGCACAAGAATTTGAGCTATTGATCAATCCTGTAAAGTTTCATTGAAATTGCATTAGTGGTATAACAGGAGTAGTCCGGACAAATTTCAAAATTAAAATAATGAAAGGGCAAAAACTGACGAAAATCAATGAACAGAAAAATGTTGACGAGATGCACAACTAGACATGGGATTTCACAAGTCTTTTCCACAACCAAAAGGCCCAGAGCTTTCACATTTTACATGCATTTAGAGCTCTTCTTCCAGCTCTTCTTCCAGCCAAACATAACATTGCTGTGATCTGTATATAAGTCTATTACAATATATGTATTCTTTCTTACAGTTCCTAAAGCAGAAATCACAGATGAAAATCTGACCTTACTCTCTTCAGAAAAGGAAGCAGAAGAATCGTCTCAGAAGAAAGAAACATTTCAGAATGAAAATGTTATTAGTAATTTTACAGCACATGAAACTTTTAGCGAAAATCATATCCTTATCGATAACAATGAAAATGAAAATTCTTTGACTGATGACACTGAATCAATGCAGTCTTTTATGGAAATTGGTGATGGTTCTGAATCACATGAGAGCTCTGAATCTGATGATAACAGTGATGTGCTGGATTATACAGATTATGTAAGTTCTGATACAGATTCTGTAAGTTCTGATGCTGGTAGTGTAAACAATGAACAGTGTGAGTCTGCTCAGTGTATTAATAAGGAAAAAGATTATTCAGTAGCGTTCCTTTCATTTGCAATGAAATACATTTGGGGAAACTGCAATGATTACTTCATACTTTGTATGCGTGCGTGTGATTGTGTTGGAATGGAATACAATTCTGGGTGCTGGGGGTTCTTTTTTGGGAGGCAGGGTTTTTGGTACGTGGCACCTTTGATACTTTTACATAAGTCAACCAATCCGCAATCAAAATCATAGCTTCCAAATAATTATAAACAACTATTAGAAAAAACTGTGTTTTCTGGACATGAGGATTATTATAGTCAACACCACTATTGTATGAACTGCTTCAAACTTTTTCCAGCTGACAATCCAAATGAATATAAATGTAAAACACATGGGTGTGAGGGACTTCGATATATGGGGCCAGAGAATGTTCAGTTAGATAAGACAAGAAAAGTGCAGTCATTTTTTGTGATAGCAGATATCAGAAGTCAAATGAAAATGATCTTAGGAAAACCACGTGTTTGGGAGACTATTCTTGAAACAAAGAGCAGAGTCATGGAACAACAGGACAAAAATCACACTCTGACTGATATTACAGATGGAGAGTCATATAAAAAGGTCTCCAAACCTGAAAGTTTCCTTGATCCTGAATCTCCTAATTTAAGTGTTACTTTCAAAACAGACGGCATTCCACTGTTTTCATCATCAAAAGTGAAACTGTGGCCAATATTTATGGTCATAAATAAGATACCACCAGACAAGAGGTTTCTTAGGGGTAATGCAGTATTAGCAGGTCTGTGGCAAGGCAAATCTGTTGTTCCATTTTTTCAGTACCTTTCTGCATTTGGAAGGGCAATGAATGAATTACATGAAAATGGCATTGACTTTGTACCACATGGATCAAGTGTGCCAATAAACACTAAAGTTGCTGTATTAATTGGGTGTGTTGATCTTCAGGCGAAAGCGTACATAGCTAATATGACTGCACATAATGGAGAGTTCGGATGTGTGACTTGTGAAGAACCTGGAAAATCTGTAAAAAGTGGTAAAGGTTCATGCAGGTGTTACCCATACCGTCCTGAGCATGAAGGGCATTCTTACAGAACTACAAAATCTCTTAACTTAAGTGCTCAGGTTGCAACACGTAAGAAGAGGATAAAAGGTGTATGTGGACCTTCTGGACTGCAAGTCTTGCCTTCCTTTGATTATGTCACTGGTATAGTACCAGATTACATGCATGGCGTGCTTCTTGGTGTTACCAAAACTTTATTGTATAAATGGTTATCTCCTACATGTAGCAAGGAGCCGTATTTTGTTGGTGATAAAGTGAACATTATATCTGGACACCTAAAAAGTATTTCTCCACCTGATTATGTAGAACGACTACCGCGTGATCTGGAAAAACATTATATGAATTTAAAAGCAACCGAATTGCAGTGCTGGCTGCTTTACTATGCAATTCCATGTCTTAAAGGTATTCTACCTGATCTATACTTGGAGCACTTTTGTTTGCTGTCTGAAGGGATTCACATATTGCTCAGAGATAGCATTGACAATGATGACCTACTTCGTGCTGAACATCTGTTAGAAAAGTTTTATGAAGGATTTTCTCAACTGTATGGTGAAAATAGCTGTGGGCTGAATGTCCATAATACATGCCTTCATTTAGTGTTTTATGTTAAACAGTGGGGCCCACTGTTTGGTTGGAACTGTTTCGCTTTTGAAGATTTCAATGCACAGATATTAGGATATGCACATGGTACTGGAGATGTCACAAATCAAATCATTAAAAGGCACATGGCAAATTTGTATGTCTCTAATGTGAAAACTCAGGTCATAAATGATGAAAGTGTTAGTGATTACATATCAAAATTAACTAAACGAAATGGAAAAAATGTGAAAACAACTATAGAAGCTGTGAATTGTTGTGTTGCTGGTGCTGAGCAAAAAATGGTGGTGGATAATACAGTTATTACTAACTTGTTTCTAGTAACGCAGTGTCATGCTGATAGTATTAAAAGTTTGAAAAAAGTTCTCCGTATATCACTGAGTGGAGAGAAGTTTTATGGAACAGAATATAAAAAAATAAGAAAGCGGCACTGTTGCTTTGCTTTAACACATACTGGTAGTATTGTCAAAGTTCTCTATTTTATACGTAATGTTCAGGAAAATTATGTGTACGCTCTTTGTAACACTGTAGAAACAGATCCAATTCCTCATATGTTTCCATTTTCAGGCCATCATATTTTTCTTGTAAATCCTTTAGATGATGTTACTGTGATTCCAGCCAACATGCTTTGTCAAAAAGTATTTTTTGTGAAAATAGGACAGACCTGCAATGTGACAAGCGCTGGGTGGTCTGAGGGCTTAGGTATAATAAAGCATAAAATTTTTCATTAAGAAGAAAAAAAAAGCACACAATAAAAACCTGACACTACCCACCTAAAAGACTGGCCTGGTTACAAAGTATCATTCTGTTCACAATGTGCCAGTTTTATTACAGACCAAGAATACCATGAGCAAATGTGCTCATGGTGAGCTTATCTAATGGCATGGTGTCCGTTTTCCGCCTGTCGGTCTATCAACATATTCTCCTCTTGAAACCGCTAGGCCAAATTTGATAAAACTTGCCTGGGATGTTCCTCTTATGATCCTTACCTAAAGTTGTTCAAAGAATTCCATTCCATGCAGAATTCTGGTTGCCATGGCAACCAAAAGAAAAAACTTCAAGAATCTTCTGCTCAAGAACCGCAAGGCCTAAGGCCTAAATATTCGATTCTAGCATTATCCAGTGGACCTCTACCAAGTTTGTTCAAACCATGACCCTGGGAATAAAGGTCTGGAGATCAGCATTGAGACTTTAGTGGACTGTTTAAGCTGAGTGCCAAGCCCCTGGAACTTTATTTCGAACATTGTCAGTGGCCATCCTTTGTTTCCTAAAGCAAAGGTTGTTCAAATAATGCCACCTTGATAAACATTGAACTCCACCCTAAGGAGGGTCAGGTGAGCATCCCATGACCCTCAGTGTCCTCTTGTTTGTATATATTGAAGTCTTTAAAGTCTCTCTTTTTATGTGACGTCATTTGCGTTATACAAACATAGCGTTAATTAATTAAGACGCGCTTCAATGAAAAATGGTCTTTTTCACTTCAAAAGGTCGTTATTTTTGGTATGTGATAAATAGAATATTAAATTCGTGTAAGTTCATTACTGAATTTATTGAACTCCTCGAATTAAATAATATTATGATCGCCAGAGGCTCGCATAATATAATTTTATTCAACTTGTTCAATAAATTCAGTATTAAACTCACACTCATTCAATATCCTCTTTATATTGAAATACATCATAAAACATATACGATCACCCCTTCTTCAAGCTTGATCATAAATTATTACTAGAAACATCTGAAAAAATAATAAAAGTATCTGTTGTTTGTTTTTAATAACCCGTCTCTGATGCTTTGTTTATTTACATGTTTGAATGGCCCGCCTAACTGAAATTTTCTGATATTGCCCAATGAATATTTGGAGTAAAAAAACAGTTTTGATGTGACGTAATCAATATCTGTCCAATAATACGCTTGGTTTTCTGCTGAATGCGTAGGTTGATAATGCCGAAGATTGGTGAAGCTATTTTTGAATGTACATGACTTATTTTTAGATATATATTAGGGCGGTATTTTTCAAATAGAAGGTCAATTCATTTAGAAGTACTTGTTCAAGGTAATCAAAATATAGATTGATAAATACATCAGTGTGTTAAGCTTCTGTCGGGGACAAAATATAATACATGTCTCGTACCTTTATAGCAACTTTAAGGGATAATAGAAGGAATAATTTATGTAGTGTGATTGTCAAACAAATGTCAGACTGTAAAGTAGTTGTGGACAAAAAGCTGACACTGACTGAACTGCCATGTAGACAAACATGTTATGACTCTAATTTCGATAAATGATCTGGCAATGTTGTAGTTATCACGCCTGTTGATGGTCAAAACAGATGTAGTTCAAGCCAATATATTATCAAGTGAAAAACATGTTATGGTCTTCATTTAGTTGGATATCTATGATATGCTGTCATTTTAACTTTGATTATTACCATGGTCAAAACATAGTCAAAACATCACTTTTGCTTTGACTATGGTGATCCATGATATGGACATGTTCATAACATGGTCATACCACAACCATTTCATAGTCGCCAATTTCTGTAATGGTATATCAAGGTCATATCATTGGTAACCATGGTCCAACCATGGTTAGCATTGATATGGACATGGTCATTTCCGCAGGGTGTTTGTGTATTTCCTTAGATTGACCTGGGTGGTCTTTTTGTCCTACTTTTTCTTTATTGAATGTTGTGAACAGTCAGACAGATACTTTGCACATCATTGGAAGTTAACTTCTTCAATTATAATTCAAAATAGGCATACTTATTTATGTACAACCAATTACAGCCTCTCTCCGGGAGATTTCTAGAAAATTACAAAGATATTTGAAAATGGGAAAACCTACTTTCGTTTTTGAAAAGGCAAATTATAATTCATTAGTTCTTTTGTTAAACTCAAATTTTCAACACAATAAGGTCACATTCGATGCAGTATGTCATATTTTTCCTTCAGAGAAGACACCCGTTACCATTCCAGATTTAAAAGAAATTCGATTTGATGTTAGTAATGGACCTTTAATGTGATTCGTTTTTGAAGATGGCCCTTCGTTTGATATTTCTTATGCTGTGATTCGTTTTTGAAGTTTGTTAAATACAGTTGTTAAAGAGGCACTTCCTACATCTAGCAGATATATGCTCGAAACATAATCATGTGTTCAATGAACGTAAAATAATAAATAGATATAATTCCAAAGAAGAACCTATGGCAAAGGATGCCTCATTTTACCACAATAAATCAAGGTATAGACTTTCTGTAATAAATCCCACCCACCCGTTAATTGTACAACGTTACAACTCTACATATATCATTGCTGCTCGCTCTCAGATTTTGGTAAAAAAATAAAGTTCTTCAAACTGTATGTAAATAACGTATTTTAGAACATATAGTCATATAAAAAAGGCTCCAGTATAAATTCATATCACGTTTATCTCTAAATTTCAAAAAATACGCGACCAAATTCAAAAGCGTTGCAAACGCTTTTGAAAATTCAGTATGAACATATAGTGCAGCGGTGCCGTGTAACCAACCTTTTCAATCGATTTCTGCAAATTCCTACCTAGATTGTTGCTTATTTTTTCTTTCTAGCTTTTAGTTTGATATTTATGAATAAGAATGTCAACTTTTTTCAAAAATATTTTTTTCAACGGTAACTGAGAGCGAGCAGCTTTAAAGCCTCTCGCTCTCAGATTTTGGTAAAAAAATTAAGTTCTTGAAGCGGAATGTAAATAACATATTTTAGAACATATAGTCATATAAAAAGGCTTCATCATAAATTCCTGTCACGTATATCTCTAAATTTCAAATATTACGCTACCAAATTCAAAAGCGTTGCAAATTCCAGTATAAACATATAGTGTAGCGGTGCCGTGTAACCGACATTTTCAATCGATTTCTGCAAATTCCTACCTAGATTTTTGCTTCTATTTTGATTCTAGCATTTAGTTTTATGTTTATGAATAAGTATATCAATTTTTTTTAAATGTTTTTCAACGGCAACTGAGAGAGAGAGAGCAGCTTTAAACCGCGTATTTTATCGATAATGACTGAGAATGCATAGCTGAAGCTTTAACGTTAAGTTACTTCCAAATATTATATTATTTATGTTTTGGAGGTTATTTAGTTTGACATCAGATATAGGATATGTCCCTTTAATAAACAACCACAGTATCAATATATATGTGAATTATTTACCTTTAACATGTAGTTTAAACATATTTTATTCCCATATATGCACATGTACACACAGTTTAACAATTACAAATATACATAAATAATATACATGGAAAACGATAAGAATGAAAGACAAAATGTCTTTTAAAAATATCTTCTCCCTGACAAGACCTCTTTGTACTAGAGCTGTACAATTTTGAAAGTAAATTCGGATGATACAAATATATTTAAATTTATGAAGGGTGAAAAAAGAACTTGTATAAATTTAAAGGGGCACTCCCTACATCCACGAAACATATATTATGTGTTCAATGAACGTAAAATGATATATAAATACTATTTCAAAAAAGAACCTAAAGCCTCAAATTCCCACGATTAATCAATATAGTGGTTTTCTGTAATAAATCACAACCACCCATTTATTGTACGTGTATAACAACAATTTATTTGAATGGTTTACGGTACTGCAGTATTTTTTAAACCGCTAATTTTATCGATAATGATTTGGAATGCATAGCTGAAACTTTCAGGTTAAGTTATAACATTTCCAAAGTTATATTATTTATGTTTTGGGGGTTATTTAGTTTGGAATCAGATATGTCCTTTAAGGTTGCCCACTTGTTCCTTTTCGTTGTCGTGGCTATGCTGGGGTTGGGGGGGGGGTTGGGGGTGGTGGGGGGGTGTTTTGGGGGGGGTTGTGGTATGTCCTCCCTTTTAAGGTTTTTTTTTTTTTTTGCAAAGAAATGAAATAGAAACATCACGTGTGGGAACAAAGCTGGAGGCTAACTATATAATTCTCAAGATAGAAATATTCTCGGTTTGAAAGTTGGACGTTAATAAGTGCATTGTTTGAAGTTTAAGACACATTTAACCACTATACACACAAAAGTTTAACATGTCACAAGTAAAATTTGCAGCCTTCAACAGCTTATGACAAACGGTTAATTCCTGTTTTTTCTTGAGCGATGAAAAACACAACCCCGTACCGCATTTACCGGAAGTCTAATGATCTTTAACATGTGCAAGTGGCCTTCATTTTTCTGAGCTATAGAAGCAGATACACGGAAGTCTGAACTATCAGATCAAAAGTAATGTATTGCTTTTTGGGCTTTTCTTGAAATCATCTGATTAAGATGTTCATTGGTGTTTAAAGATTGCAGCTTCTGTCTGAAAGTTTTGCTGCCATTTAATTTGTCGCATATCTGTCAAGCACACCATTCAAATCACGTTGTAATGCATTGCTACGAAGTGGTTGACCTTTGGGTAAAGCGGTATGTTTGTAATTACCTGGCTTTTCTTTATGTCCACACCAACGGGACTGACCGACAGTGCCCGTGGTCTCCGAATGCGAATGGGACGATACAAGTGACGTTTTCTTTAATCCCGACTGGGTTATTTGAATTTTCGATACCGCGTACCAAGTAAAAATTTTCTTGAGATTGTTAGTCCAACTGTAAGAATTTTGTGATTGGGTTTTGTGACCGTTCCAAGGCGGTGCCCCACTGTGTTCCTTTAATTGTTCGTTTTGTCCTCGTGTGTTTGCTTTGTATGCTAGTGTGTGTTGGTAGTGTATGTGTGTGTGTGTGTGTGTGTTGGTGGTGTGCACTTCTGGGTGCTGTGGGGCTCGTTTTGGGGAGGCTGCATTTTTGGTACGTGGCATTCCCTGTTTGATTTTTTTTTTTTTTCAGTTTGACAACTCGTTTGAGAAAGTTTATGACGTAATTTTTATCACTGCTTTTCTGCATTTCCGGTTCTATGCCTTTGGCAGAACCTGACTAATTTCTTCTGCACTTGTGTTTCCTGACAACCTTCCCCTTACCCCACGCATGTTTACAGATGCGGCACAGCAAATCGAACACATTTCTTGGACCGTTCCTACTAGTGTAAAAACAAAAATAATATCAAACAGGGAATACCACATACCAAAAACGCAGCCTCCCCAAAACGAGCCCCACAGCACCCAGAAGTGCACACCGATTGTAATCAAGTAATTGTTTGTAATCAAGTAATTGTAAGAATGACAGAAAACAGAATACGTTTTTATTCGTTTCATTAGAGTGACAATTGAGATTCTGTTATGAGCACATTCAGGATATGAACGTACACACCATATAAAGGTGCATAATCCACAAGTAAATTTCAACGTGCTACAATGTATTCATAGCAAATTATGCAGGCGTAAGTATGAGTGGCTATAATCAGGATTGTTTTTTTTTTTTTTTTTTTTTTTTTTTTTTTTTTTTTTTTTTTTTTTTTTTTTTGTGTGTGGTTTTTTTTTTGGGGGGGGGTTTTTTTTTTGTTGGGTTTCTTTTTTTTTTTTTTTTTTTTTTTTAGACCCAGTACCGTTCGGCAAATTGTTCAGAACGCATTAAAGGGACGGGGCATACCCTACAACTGATGTCAAACTAAATAACCTCCAAAACATGAAAAATAGGATCTTTGTAAATAATATATCTTTACCTATACGTTTCAGCTATGCATTCCCAGTAATTATCGATACAATCTGGGGTTTAAAATATACTGTAGTACCGTAAAAACAAAAATAATATCAAACAGGGAATGCCACGTACCAAAAACGCAGCCTCCCCAAAACGAGCCCCACAGCACCCAGAAGTGCACACCACCAACACACACACACACACACACACACACAACACACACAAACATGTACACACACAAACATACACTACCAACACACACAAGCATACAAAGCAAACACACGAGGACAAAACGAACAATTAACGGAACACAGTGGGGCACCGCCTTGGAACGGTCAGTGGCAAAAACACCACTGGGGAGCTTAAACCGGTTTATGGTGCGCACCCAACCTCACTCTTACCCCCACCATGTTCCAAAGTCACAGGACAGTGTAAATAAAAGTAATCCCTGCTAGGTGAATCTCTAACACACGCAATGGAAACAAAAGGCATGGTATGTAAAACACAAAAATGCTCGTGTATAAATATATAAAAAAAGCAAACCTTGAGAACCAAAAAACGTATGTACTCAATGCCTTTGCAGAAGGCAGAGCACCAAGAGAAACACCCTTAAGGGCCCGACGAAACAGGCCAGAGGACAGAAATCAAAACAGTTTCGTCCCAGTGGGATTTAAAAACTGCCCATCACAGAGTCCTCCCCCTCTTCCGTCAGACACAATCAAAGAGGGAAGCATAGCGTCCAACTGTAAACGGGTTGAACACCAAACATGCGGTGTGTCTCAAAACAGTAGGGTCGTAACCTCTTTTAACAAAACGTTTTATAATTTTAGCAAATACAGTTGGAAAATTGCCATGACCCAAAATCTTACGAAGTTTGTAAACCACATCCCCATAAAAATCGGGTTTTGAAATACCATTCAATATTCTATGTAGAGTTGTTGTACAATTAATGGATGGATGCGATTTATTACAGAAAGCCTCTATATTGATTAATTGCGGCAAAAAGAGGCATTTTTTCGCTATAGATTTTTCTTTGAAGTTAATTTATTTATCATTTTACGTTCATTGAACACATAATCTAACAGACATGAATTTCTAGTTTTTGGACATGTACGAGGAGTTAAAGGTGCTTGCTCTCAGTTACCGTTCACAAAAATTTTTTTTTTTAAATTGACATTCATATTCATAAATATAAAACTAAAGGCTAGGATCAAAATATAAGCTTAACTATAGGTAGGAATTTGCAGAAATCGATTGAAAATGTCTGTTACCCGGCACCGCTACACTATAAGTGTATATTGAAAATTCAAAAGCGTTTGCAACGCTTTTGAATTTGGTAGCGTATTTTTTTTTTAAATTTAGAGATGTACGTGACAGGAATTTTTACTGGAGCCCTTTTATATGACCATATGTTCTAAAATACGTTATATACACACAGTTTGAAGAATTTTATTTTTTCACCAAAATCTGAGCTGCTCGCTCTCTTTAAAGCTGCTCGCTCTCAGATTTTGGTAAATAAAAAAAGTTCTTCAAACGGTATGTAAATAACTTTTTTAGAACATAATAGTCATATAAAAAGGCTCCAGTACAAATACCTGTCACGTTTAATTTATCTTTAGATTTCAAATAGTACGCTACCAAATACAAAAGCTTTGAAATTTCAATATAAACATAGTGTAGCGGTGCCGTGTAACCGACATTATCAATCGATTTCTGCAAATTACTACCTAGTTTTTGCTTATATTTTGATTCTAGCCTCAAGTTTTATTTTTGGTACGTGGCATTCCCTGTTTGATATTATTTTTGTTTTTATATCAATGTATTAGTATGTCGTTTAAAGCTGCTCGCTCTCAGTTGCCGTTGAAAAAAATATTTTTCAAAAAAGTTGACATTCTTATTCATAAATATAAAATTAAAGGCTAAAATAAAAAAATAAGCAAAAATCTAGGTAGGAATTTGCAGAAATCGATTGAAAAGGTCGGTAACACGGCACCGCTACACTATATGTTTATATTGAAATTTCAAAAGCGTTTGCAACGCTTTTGAATTTGGTAGCGTATTTTTCGAAATTTAGAGATGTACGTGACATGAATTTATACGGGAGCCTTTTTATATCACCACATGTTCTAAAATATGTTATTTACATACAGTATGAAGAAATTAATTTTTTTACCAAAATCTGAGAGCGAGCAGCTTTAAAAAAAAAAATCAACGGTAATTGAGAGCGAACAGTTTTAAATTATAATGTAATAGTATAATATCGAGATTTGAACATTTTTTCATTACAGTTTATGACATAGGAGTGGTGGTGTAGAGGTTAAGCTGCTTGCTGCTCATCTCGGAAAATGCGGGTTTGAGTCCACCTTGGGTCACGACTATACCTCCTCACATGACAACATTACTGGTTTTTCCAGGAAGCAGACTCAAGTGACTTGGTAAGCTGCAAGCCTTCTTCACAATTGAGCTAAAACTAAATATAAACTGAAATTACAGTTCACAAGTCTTCATTTTTAAGCCACGCCGAGCAGTTGCACGTTTTGAATTTACAAGTCTATAAAAGTCAAGCACACTCAATGCTGGTTCTCCTGAGTCATTTTTTTTAATTTGATAAAAACAAAATAGCCTGGAGCACTGATTTATTCAGCGACTTTGTTGTAACTTTTGAATTATAGGCGTGCCTCTGCGTTGGATGGCAAGCTTCCTGGAGTCTGTGCACATTAGCAGGGCTTTTGATATCCTCACTTCTGGTAAGAATACATTGACCCCTTTCAACAACGGAACTTTGTTCACTCCATTTTCCTGCAATCAACATGTATCAATTTGAGTACAATATATCAGGAATTAATTATTTGATTTTATTGTGCAATAAAGTAGCCTTGGATATCAAAGCCAATAGCTCTGACTTTTAATACTTTAATGCATCTAGTTCAGCCCCTTTCTCCACAAAAACAGACAGACATTTGGCATTTGTTACATCAAACAAAAAAACAAAAATAATATCAAACAGGGAATGCCACGTACCAAAAACGCAGCCTCCCCAAAACGAACCCCGCAGCACCCAGAAGTGCACACCACCAACACACACACACACACACACACGACACACACACACAATCATGTACACACACACATATACACTACCAACACACACTAGCATACAAAGCAAACACACGAGGACAAAACGAACAATTAAAGGAACACAGTGGGGCACCGCCAATTGAAGCCAATTGAAACTATATGTTCCAATGTTAAGCAAAATCTCTAGATGTCCAATTGGAGCTTAAATGTATGACTCAAAACAAATTATAATTATATCTGTTGCATGTCAAAAACTGCTAGAAAAAACGTCTCCCACAAAGTAGGATAGACAGTCCTGTGCGTCAACAAATACAAATAATTCAAATTATAAGTTACTTTTATAATCATTTTCTTTTTTGTTGGCCTTCGCATAAAAAAAAAACATTCTGGCCTTCAAAAATGGGGGGTTTTGGCCTTAAAATGAAAAAACTGGCCTTAAAAATGTTGGCCTTTTCAAAAAAATGCATGTGGCCTTGAAAAAAGATAAATTCATATGGCCTTACACAAAAAATAATTAACCGGTTAGGAATTACAAAAAAAAAGCAAATAACTCCGCTAAGAATAATTGAACTCGACAATATGCACAATTAGACTCGACATTGATCATTTACATGAAGATTGATTGAAATCCACCAAGCAGTATAATATTAGGGTTAGGGTTCACAAAAATGGCCAATAATTTCGCTAGGAAGCGTTGAACGGGTAAATGCCGACGTTATGCGCAACAACACTGTACCAAATATATCTACCAAATTGCAGTAAAATCCATCCAGGGGTGTAGGAGGAATTGCGCGGACAAACGTGTGACAGACAGCACGAAATCAATTTATGATGAAGTAATTTGCCAAATTGATGCTGACATTTTCAAAGGCTGTCTTGACATTTCACATTGTGAAGTGGACCTTTCATGAGATATTTCCCCCTCAAACCTTGCCGCTAGGTTTTTCAGAAAGGCCACCTTTGGTGTCTCCGGCAAACCAGCAAAACAACAAAAAGCAGTTCTGTGATCAACAGGAGCCATGATAGACATGCCCCATACCCCGCCGAAAACAGCATAATTAAGGGAGACAGTTCAAAAACTTGGCAATGTCGGTAATGGTTCTTAAAAAATGCACTTAGTCAAAGCATAGTGTGTTGCTATGTCAAATAAAAATAAATTAGCTTAATTGATTTTTTTTAATTTGATGATTTTATACTAGTTCGTTTATTCTCGATTGCGAAACAAGTTCTTGCAACTTACATTAATCGCTCTTAAGACTCACTCCAGATGGATTCAACTTCAAGAGAGATTACTTGGAAATACTTCATTATAAATATTAGCTTTGCTAGTTACTTTCTGTCTTAGTCCTAATTCCAAGATTCATTTGATTCTAAACTATGCTACCTCTTTCTTAACATGTGTCACATGACCTTACCATCTGTTCATCGAGGAAAAAAGTCAGGCTATTTTGATTCCCTTAATATTGTCTGTGTGGTACAATGTGGAATTATTTGTGTCTTGCCTAAGGACACTACCGACATGACTATGATAGGGATTTAACACGGGGTCCTTCGATCCTAAGGCGAACGCGCTACCACTGCGCCACGGCAGCTCCATTATCCATTATTACTGAATTTATTTGTAATAATTTATATGACAAATGTGGGTCACGAGGTCAAGGTAACAGAAGCTTATGATATGAAATATTACTGCCGACACACATGCAAATTGTTAATTTCTCGTGAGAAAAAAAGAAAATAACATGTAACAGAAAGATAGTTTAAATAATTGAGAGAATTTTTATGCCCCCGAAGGGTGGCATATTAAAATCGCACCGTCTGTCCGTCCGTCCGTCTGTCCGTCCGTCCGTCCGTCCGTGCGTCCCCACTTACAAATTCGTGTCCGGACTGTAACTTTGTCATGCACTGAAGGATTTTAAAATAACTTGGCACACATGTCTAGCACATCAAGACGACGTGTCGCGTGCAAGACCCACATCCCTACCTCAAAGGTGAAGGTCACACTTGGAGTATGAAGGTTATGGAATCCTCTATATATGCACACATTCGTGTCCGGACTGTAACTTTGTCATGCATTGAAGGATTTTAAAATAACTAGGCACACATGTCTAGCACATCAAGACGACGTGTCGCGTGCAAGACCCACGTCCCTAGCTCAAAGGTCAAGGTCATACTTAGAGTTTGAAGGTAATGGATTCCTCCAT
This sequence comes from Saxidomus purpurata, assembly GCA_022818135.1. Lineage (NCBI taxonomy): Eukaryota > Metazoa > Mollusca > Bivalvia > Venerida > Veneridae > Saxidomus > Saxidomus purpurata. The sequence continues at coordinate 11,770,514 of JAFMSR010000004.1, forward strand.
ATAAGCATATATGCACACATTCGTGTCCGGACTGTAACTTTGTCATGCATTGAAGGATTTTAAAATAACTTGGCACAAATGTCTAGCACATCAAGACGACGTGTCGCGTGCAAGACCCACGTCCCTAGCTCAAAGGTCAAGGTCATACTTAGAGTTTGAAGGTAATGGATTCCTCTATATAAGCATATATGCACACATTCGTGTCCGGACTGTAACTTTGTCATGCCTTGAAGGATTTTAAAATAATTTGGCACAAATGTCTAGCACATCAAGACGACGTGTCGCGTGCATGACCCACATCCCTACCACAAAGGTCAAGGTCACACTTAGAGTTTATAGGTAATGGAATCCTGTATATATGCATACATTTGTGTCCGGACTATAACTTCATTATGCTTTGAAGGATTTTAAAATAACTGTGCACAAATGTCTAGCACATCAAGCGGATGTGTCGCATGCAAGACCCAAGTCCCTACCTCAAAGGTCAAGGTCACACTTAGTGTTTAAAGTAATGGAATACTGTATGCATGATTACTCTGTCATGCATGGAAGGATTTTAAAATTACATAGCACATTTATTGAGCACATGGAGAGGACACAGACTGTGAGGCACCTCTTTCGGGGGCATTCGTCACTTGGGAGGGACAGCTCTTGTTTTTTCTATTTTATCAATAGTTCTTACATGATTTAATCCGATCTTTGAATAATGATATAAATAATACACGTTTAGGTCAAGGCTAACGTGCAAACGTTGTACACGATCGGTCGTACGCGCTATCTAGGACCACTTTTATATAATTCATATCGTGCAACGTTCATCACACGTTCCGGAACGAACGATGCGTTACACGATACACGATCTGAATGATCTACGATAAATGCACGATGAATACAAACGGAATGCATGATACACGCACGATACACGAAAAACGAAAAAATTGCAAAGTTACACGTGAGCATCACTGTAAGCCTACGACGTTACTTACGAAATGGCAAGGTTACGAACTGACTCAAATCCGAACTTTAACTTCTGACGATTAACGACGGATACCACTTCCCTTTCAACCTAGTTGCCGTTCGCTACCCCGGAACAACAACCGAGTCATCACCTCTTACTGCAGATTGTCTTACAAAATACCACGATTGTTCTTCTTGCCAAACAATTCAGCGGTCTCAGCAGACATTTTTAACCGCCATGCGACCAACACAAACCAATTTTCGGCATTCTCCGGTAATGTCCGTGTCGAAATTTGACTGGTTGCTACATATGAAATTGAGGTTAGGTGGCGCTTGTTGATCACGTGATACTATCATTCATAATGGACGGGAAAAGAAAACGAACAAATAACCACTTCTAAAATGCTAATGATCCGTTACAAGACTTACCAAGAACAACGAGATGGAGACTTCTAAATCGTCTAAAATCGGAAAGCCTTCTCAGTAAAATGGTCTCGTCGGCGATTCCTCAGTCGTCTGATAGCACGTAATAATATCATTATGTAACTTATGATAATTGTACATGTATGACAGTTTTCAGCTCGGCTTTTCGAAGAAAATGGGAGCTATCCTACTCGTTCGGCGTCCACGTCCGCGATGGTGTCACACCTATGTTAAGTTTTTTTTCGAACCATCCAACTTCATTTTTAGATTTACATCTCTCTATTTATAACAATATTATACATACCAAAATTTATGACAAGAGGGATGATTTTAATTTTATTATTGTAAATTTCCCCCATTTGGATGGGGATGTACCTCATGCTACATCTTATGGGGTATACATTTCTCAGTTAATTCGGTTTGCCAGAGCGTGTAGTCATGTTGAGGATTTCAATGAACGTAATCAATATATTACAAATAAACTTCTTCAACAGGGCTAACGTTATTACAAATTGCGTAAATACTTTGCTAAATTTTACTATCGTAATTCTGATTTGGTTTTGAAATTCAATAGTAATCTAAAGACTCTTCTGCGAGAAGGTATTTCAAAACCCGATTTTTATGGGGATGTGGTTTACAAACTTCGTAAGATTTTGGGTCATGGCAATTTTCCAACTGTATTTGCTAAAATTATAAAACGTTTTGTTAAAAGAGGTTACGACCCTACTGTTTTGAGACACACCGCATGTTTGGTGTTCAACCCGTTTACAGTTGGACGCTATGCTTCCCTCTTTGATTGTGTCTGACGGAAGAGGGGAGGACTCTGTGATGGGCAGTTTTTAAATCCCACTGGGACGAAACTGTTTTGATTTCTGTCCTCTGGCCTGTTTCGTCGGGCCCTTAAGGGGTTTCTCTTGGTGCTCTGCCTTCTGCAAATGCATTGAGTACATACGTTTTTTGGTTCTCAAGGTTTGCTTTTTTTTATATATTTATACACGATCATTTTTGTGTTTTACATACCATGCCTTTTGTTTCCATTGCGTGTGTTAGAGATTCACCTAGCAGGGATTACTTTTATTTACACTGTCCTGTGACTTTGGAACATGGTGGGGGTAAGAGTGAGGTTGGGTGCGACCATAAACCGGTTTAAGCTCCCCAGTGGTGTTTTTGCCACTGACCGTTCCAAGGCGGTGCCCCACTGTGTTCCGTTAATTGTTCGTTTTGTCCTCGTGTGTTTGCTTTGTATGCTTGTGTGTGTTGGTAGTGTATGTTTGTGTGTGTACATGATTGTGTGTGTGTGTGCGTGTGTGTGTGCGTGTTGTGTGTGCGTGTGTGTGTGTGTGTGGTGGTGTGCACTTCTGGGTGCTGTGGGGCTCGTTTTGGGGAGGCTGCGTTTTTGGTACGTGGCATTCCCTGTTTGATATTATTTTTGTTTTTATTCCAAAACAATTAGAGGTATGCTTTGAAACTTAAAATACTTATTTACCATCCTAACTACCATCCACAGATAAGAGTACACAACTCTGAAAAGGTTTTTTGAGTCCTTTATCCACTATTGACTTGACCCTTTGCGATATTGCTTTGAAAGTTGGAATACTTGTTTGCATCATTACCCCCATCTGTAGGCAAGAGAATGTAGATTTAAAAAAAAATTAAGACCCTTTATCAACGAATCTCGGCTAAGTTTTTCATACCAGCCCACTTTTTGCCTGAACTGTTTGAGATATTACTTTGAAAGTTGGAATACATGTTCTTGTATATCGTCATGATCCCCAAACATAGGCAGGAGAATGTAACTCTGTCAATGATTTTATTTGAATTACAGCCCTTTTCGTCTTAGAAACGCGGGTAAAAGTCAAGCGCTGGCTTACTGACAGCTTTTGTTATATTTTGTTCACAGACACTAGAGTCGGTCAATAAAATATAAATAAGGCAAAATAATACCTATTCCAAATAATTGTACTCATCGAATGAATAGCGTTATATATTTGCTAGGCTCTATCTAGACCAAATAATTGTACTCAGCGAACAATTATCGTTATATCTTTAGCTAGGCGATAAAATGCGCAGACATGTATAAAATGTCGGTATGTAGAATTGGGTCTGCATTTGGAGTCAAAATTATTGAGACTGAATAATGCACAACTAACCTAGTAATGTCTAGGATAGTGATGTGTTTTTCATGGTTTATTGACTGCCTCGAGTGCCTGTGACTTTGTATGGGAGTTTAAAAATCCGGTAATGCCTCTTGTGTCCCATGTCTCTGAGGTTCATGACAGTGGTGGTCTAATCACTTTTAGAAGGTTTCTACACTATGTGCACATACAACCTATTGTGGCATCAAAGTATACATTGTCCAAAGAATATTTTTAAAACCATTGTAGGGAAATAAGGCCTGGAAAAGTATGTTTCATGTAACCATACCCGACCTTCCTTTTCTACCACCGACCCGAAGTTTTAATGACCTTGAAAAAAAAACATCAAGGAAATTATTTTTCTATGGAATTTGGTGTTGCCTGTGATCAAAAAGCATTTTTATTTGTTTCTTCAATACATATTAAATCAAAGACCTAATAATAGCTGGGCTACTCATCAAATTACAAAATCACTTTAAAGCTGCTCGCTCTCAGATTTTGGTGAAAAAATAAAGTTCTTGAAACAAAATGTAAATAACGTATTTTCGAACATATAGTTATTTAAAAATTCCTATCACATATATCTATGGAACGCCATAGCTGCCTTCTATACACACTTCTTAAATGGTGATGTCCTTTTGATATATGGTGATGTGGTTTTGATAGATGGTGCTGTGGTTTTGATAGATGATGCTGTGGTTTTGATAGATGGTGATGTCGTTTTTGTAGACGGTGATGTCGTTTGGATATATGGTGATGTCGTTTTGATATATGGTGATATCGTTTTGATAGATGGTGATGTCGTTTTGAAGGTGGTGACGACGTTTTGATAGATGGTGCTGTGGTTTTGATAAATGGTGATGTCGTTTGGATATATGGTGCTGTGGTTTTGATAGATGGTGCTGTAGTTTTGATATATGGTGATGTCGTTTGGATATATGGTGCTGTGGTTTTGATAGATGGTGCTGTGGTTTATATATATGGTGATGTCGTTTGGATAAATGGTGATGTCGTTTGGATATATGTTGCTGTCGTTTTGATAGATGGTGCTGTGGTTTTGATAAATGGTGATGTCGTTTTGATAGATGGTGCTGTAGTTTTGATATATGTCGTTTTGATAGATGGTGTTGTGGTTTTGATAAATGGTACTGTCGTTTTGATTTATGATGGTGCCATTTCGGTATATGGTGCTGTCATTTTGTATATGGTGCTGTGGTTTTGATATATGGTGATGTCGTTTTGATAGATGGTGCTGTGGTTTTTATAAATGGTGATGTCGTTTTGATATATGGTGCTGTGGTTTTAATAGATGGTGCTGTCATTTTGGTAAATGGTGCTGTGGTCTCGATATATGGTGCTGTCATTTTTATATATGGTGCTGTGGTTTTAGCAAATGGTGATGTGAGTTTGATATATGGTGCTGTCATATTTATATATGGTGCAGTGGTTTTGATAAATGGTGATGTCCTTTCTATATATGGTGATGCTATTATGAAATATGGTTCTGTCATTTTTTATTACGATGATGTTGAATTATTTATAGATGGCCTAGTTGTTGACCGAGGATAAAACTGTTCTGACACGTCAGTTGGTATGAGACGCCTAAATACATTTCCATAGACTTACATTATAAGGGTTTGTTCCGGTGCGACTACCCAAAATCTCATCGACTGCTGAAGTGAACTTTATTTTCTAGAATCATCCTAGTCCCACATAAAAATAACAAAATTTATACATGTGATCCAATACTTTATGCCAGTAATTTGGGGCTCAATGACACCACCCCCATTTTTGTGGCAGTTTTAGTGGTCACCGACCAAATATGTCAGTATTTTCAAATACCAAATATTTTGATTGTAATTTATATCAAGATTTTTCTCTTCATATTTCATTTGTGATCTATCATGCAGCGATTATTTCAAAGTATTTTTTCTTGTATGCATCCACTTAGTTTCAGCCAATCAGCAATCAAACACATAGTGTAGGTCCGCATGTTCCCAAGACAAAATAACCTGCTTCCGATTTTCACCGATTTAGGCGTCTCCTACCTAAAGACTGAAACGATTGCTTTTGTACGCACTTAAAACAAAGCTATACTTTGGTTCAGCAATGGTTATTTTATTATTTGAAAGAGTTCTAAGTGCGTACAAAAGCAATCTGTCTAGGGAACATCATCTATCAAAACGACGTCACCACCTTTAAAACGACATCACCATCTATCAAAACGACATCACCATATATCCAAACGACATCACCATCAACAAAACCACAGCACCATCTTTCAAAACGACAGCACCATCTATCAAAACGACATCACCATCTATCAAAACCACAGGATCATCTATCAAAACCACAGCGATATCTATCAAAACCACAGCACCATCTATCAAAACCACATCACCATATATCAAAAGGACATCACCATTGAAGAAGTGTGTATAGATGGCAGCTATGGCGTTCCATATATATTTCTAAATTTCAAATAATACGCTACCAAATTTTGAAATTCCAATTAAAACATATAGTATAGCGGTGCCGTGTAACCGACATTTTCAATCGATTTCTGCAAATTCCTACCTAGATTTTTGCTTATATTTTGATTCTAGCATTTAGTTTTATATTAATGTGTAAGTATGTCAATTAAAAAAAAATTCAACAACTGAGAGTGGGCAGCTTTAAGATAAAAAAATCCCTACCTACCAGCCAATCGTTTTTTCAGCATGCTACAGGAAACAAGACATATTTCTCAGGCCTAAATGAAGTTTTGAATACTGATAAACGGCAATGTGAGGATGTGCAGTCCGCAAGAACCATAGCTCTTCCTTCAGTATTTTACAGAATGATGTTCCTTTGGAGTTTTGAATATTCAAAGCTTGTCCGGAGCATAACTTTACAACTATCAAAGGGAATTGAATGAATTGAATACTGATAGAGGGCAATGAGAAAAACTGCAATGCACAAAAACTATAACCCTACCTAAAGTATCAAAACAGTTATGGCCCTTTGAAGTGTTTTCATATTGAAGGCTTGTTTTTATTTAATATGATTTTTGTCCGGGCCATTTCTCTGCAACCACTGGCTTGAATTCTTCAATGAAACTATAATTAGAGTTAATAAATTCACAACAGTCAACTGCTTACAACTTTTGAACAATTTAACATGCATTGGGTATGTTTATGGTTTTAACTTTTTTGATCAGTCTTTTAGCCCTTTCACAGTTATCAGGTGAGTTAATCTGTTGACGCCTTTTAGACATTTTAGTTGCTGTATTTTAGCGTCCGTAAAACGTCCCACGCACAATCGTCGCTCTTATTTGAGATTAATTTGTAAATTTGGTCATAATATAAAACAAGAGGGCCATCATGGCCCTTTATCGCTCACCCGAGTACAACTGCTTTTAACAAAGTTGTTACGGACCTGGTCAATGTGTGCGAGACTAGGGCTGCGTACTAGTATGCGATATAAATCTAAAACCGGTATTATAGGTTCAATTGATACATCGTATGAAATGTCAAAACAACCTTTCTGACAAATTTCCAGGATATTTGGGCTGAAAATGTAACCTCTAGAGTGTTAACAAGGTTTTTCCACATTTGGGCTCTGTGACCTAGTTTTTGACCCCAGATGACCCATATTCGAACTTGAGCTAGAAATCATCAAAACAACCTTTCCGACAAATTTCCAGGATATTTGGGCTGAAAATGTTACCTCTAGAGTGTTAACAAGGTTTTTCCATATTTGGGCTGTGTGACCTAGTTTTTGACCCCAGATGACCCATATTCAAACTTGAGCTAGAAATCATCGAAATAACCTTTCTGACAAATTTCAAGGATATCTGGGCTGAAAATGTAATATCTATAGAGTGTTAACAATGTTTTTCCATATTTGGGCTGTGTGACCTAGTTTTTAACCCCAGGTGACCCATATTAAAACTTGAGCTAGAAATTAACCAAACAACCTTTCTGACAAACTGCCAGGATATTTGGACTGAAACAGTAGCCTCCAGAGCCTTAACAAGATTTTTCTATTTTTGGGTCATGTGACCTAGTTTTTCATCCGAGATGACCCATATTCGAACTCGTCCGAGTAATTACTGGGACAAACATCCTGACCAAGTTTCGTGACAATCGAGGCAAACATGTGACCTCTAGAGTGTTAACGAACTAAGTGTGGACGGACGACGGACATTCATCGATCCTAATAGCTCACCCTGAGCCTACAGCTCAGGTGAGCTAAAAACGGAACACAAATTTTTCAATGTATACTTATCAAGGAAGTTGTGCATAAAACCTTGCACGTGATCGAGCGTGTTTCTGATCGATCATGTATACGATCACTCCAATACCTCCACAGATTGTATTATTTATGTTTTGGAGGTTAATGGAAATTCTGCTGCACGATTAAACTGCTAACAGAGGATATTCTCTTGAGTCCAATAAAACTATTACTAAAATTAGTAAGCCATTTGGTAGGAGGTCCGCATACAATATGCTGACACTGCTGAAGGATATTCAGCATTATTATGGCGAGAACAAACGGATAAAATGTCGATTCCTTACATCTTTGGTAATATTATGTGACGCTAACCATACGGGCTATCGTCTGATAGTTATTTCGGAAGCACTTTAACTGGCAAGCTGGTGATATGTCTGTAAGAGACATTTTTACATAGATACATTTCTCTTGGATGGCAGGTCAATGAGGTGTGTCCTAAATGTATAGCCGGGTGCTGGAACGGAAACTTTATTTTCTTTTGCAGATTTGAATTTATTTGTGACAGGAAAACATCTGCTTTTTATTTGACCGTACATTCAGTCGGATTTGAATGAATGAATAGTGTTTAATTGCGTATTGACTTCTATGTCATATAGCGGAAGTATTCAAGTTAATATAAAATAAATACAATGTATACAAGCCGTGTAGATGTTAGACGAGCAATCAAAATCGTAATTCATATAAATTTTGAAAAGACCTATTACTTTGAAGAAGGCAGTGAACGCCTCAACACTAACAGTCAAAAGCATTTTCATACTTTCTAGAGCGAATTGATTCAAAATCAAGTAGTCAATAAAAATCGTATGTCTTTTAGTAAAGACTGTTTGAATTATATTTGTTTACAAATGTGTTGCAAACTAGTCCTCGATTAGCAAGCATTTGGTTAGTTTATCGGTGATTAATGACATGTACAGTATGATTATTTTTTAACTCAACATCACAAAACATTATATAAAATACACCATAAATAGCATTGTTTAAATTATAACGCAACATAATTCCAAAACCATGAAACAGATTTACATAATATTAGACATTGTGATAGAAAATATTTAGAGGACGTGCAGTGTCTTCAATGACCTCCCTTTAACAAGTGAACTTTAGCTTGTAGGAAACTTGTGAAAGGATATAATCGAATATTCCAATGTCTGTATGCACAATGACACATTTCTCTCCCGCTTGTTCCTGACATGCATGCGTAAAATAGTATATTATTACATATAATGGACTATTCTTGTTTTTCTCTGGCTCGTCTATTTCAAATCTCGCGTCCTCAAATTTGGATTCAGCGTCCGGCTTGCTATCCGTCGAATCGATCTTTACAGTATCGTTGCGAAGGTTTTTTTTCCTTGATTTGATAGACATAATCGCAGTTTGACGCAATAGAACACTCAGCTTGCACATGTTTACACGAATGGCAGATAGTGACCCTAGGATAGCCTTTTATTAAGTGATACGTGCTGTGACCATTCAAACAGAAGAGCACAGTTATACCATCTTGTTCCTTTGTTTCGGATCGTAATGTTTGCTATCTATCCGGATATCATTTAAATGTTCATACCGTATTTACACGGAATTGTATCGTCACAAAGAGTTTTAAATATCTGATTAGGACTGTAATTTCCTGTGCTACCCATTTATAGCTCGTCATCTTGTCACGAGAAAATAAATGACACTTTTGTTGACTGCCTTGTCCCTTTTATTAGCTCAGCTGAACACAACGGCTTTTGTTATCACCCTGTGTCCGCCGTCGTCAAACGACATCTCGTAAACCACTCGACTGTAGTTGATGAAACTTTAACAATCTTTTCTGAACCTGCATAGCCTAGAGTAAATAACATTGTATGGTGGTCGTCTATGAATTTTTTGCAAATTATGCCCCGGGGGTAGAAGTTGACCACGCCTATGGGATTACAAGGTTAACCCCATCTATGTTAAATAACTCGGATATAATTGGGTACAGAATCCTACAAAATAGGTTCTATATTGATTGATTTCAACAACTTGAAAACCGTCCCATATCCAACTAGATAGTGAGACTTTTTTCAAATCATCCCTCTTGGCCCCACCCTTGGGTCAATTGACCTTATGAACTTTCTTCTTATTCTAAGCTACACCAATGCAATTTGAGGTATATGGATAGTTTTGCATGAACTGTCAGCTTTGACCTTCGCTGACCTACTTTCTGTATTAAGCTACATTAAAGTGACATACCCTATAACTGATACCAAACAAAATTACCTCCATAACATAAATAATAGATTATTTGGAATTATTTTAACTTAACCTAAAAGTTTCAGCTATGCATTCCCGGTAATTTTCGATGAAAGCATCGGTTTAAAATATACTGCATTTCCGTAAACCATACACTAGTATATGTAGAGGTGTTGTTGTTCAATTAATGGATAGATGCAATTTATTACAGAAAGCCTCTATATTGGTTATTGTGGTAAAATGAGGGATTTTTCGCCATAGGTTTTTCTTTGAAGTTGTATTTATTTATCATGATTTTACGTTCATTGAACACATAATCCATGTTTTGAGAAATAATCTGATAGATGTAGGGTGTGCCTCTTTAATTGATGATTCGTTCTAAAAATAATCCAGGCGGTTCGAAGAACCTTGTGCTTTTATCAAATTCTGAGCGTTGGCAATTGTCAGCATGTATAAGTTTATTAAATTTACTGAAACGCCATTATAGCGCATCTTAAAATACAACTAATTTCGCAGTGACATTGTTTCACGACATTAAGCTTTGACCCTCTCAACTTTGCCAATACTCACAATTTTATCTTCCAGCAGCAACGGCTTGAGAACTCCCTAACAGAATTTGTTCAGATGTCTTCAAAGAATGTAATCCCGATTTAGTGAGATAAGGCATATTTAGCGGAACTACCAAGATGAGCAATACAGCGAATGGGAACTAAAAAGATATGGATAAAACAACGCAATCCCAAGGTAGTTATACACTTTATGTAGATCATTACTGTGCATTAATTGAAAAACAAATAAGACAGTATGTTAATATGCTGTCTTACTAAATATATATTGTGATTATTGTATTTTGGGGATGATGTCTTTTGTGTAAAAACTATTTGTGCAATAGCTTAATACATTGGATGTTTAGTTAAATTGCATTATCCATAAATCTTGTTTTGTTACGATACCTTTTTAAGATACTAGAGTTTCGACTTTGATAAGGGTACATGTACCATTCTAGAATAAAGTGGCACGTTCTCGGATAGAACCGAATTCACTACAGCTAAAACGTGAAATGATCATTCTTATATCTTAAAGAGTATAAACACGTCTTCAAGTATATTTCATATGTACATGACTGTATGTTACTTATTCACTGTACTTCATAAATAAAAGTGTAACATAAACATTAGATCTTTTAAAGCTGCTCGCCTTCAGATATTGGTCGAAAAAAGCACGGTTCTACGAACTGTCTGAAATGGACATATTTTAGGAGAATTCATCAAAAAGTGTTCTTCAAAATTGAGCTTAAAGCTGCTCGCTCCCAGATTTTGGTAAAAAATGAAGTTCTTCAAACTGTATGTACATCGTAAATAACGTATTTTAGAATATATAGTCATATAAAAAGAACAAAGTATAAATTCCTGTCACGTATATCTTTAAGTTTCAAAAATACGCTTTTGAAATATTTTAATATAAACATATAATGAATCGGTGTCGTGTAACCGACATTTTCATTCAATTTGTGCAAATTCCTACCTAGCTTTAGCTTTATATTAATGAATAAATAATGTCAATTTGTGAAAAAAATATTACTTTCAACGGTAACGGAGAACGAGCAGCTTTAAATAAATAAGTATAAACTTTACTAAACAAAATGTCGTATAGCATGCAACATGGTACACCCTCCATTTGTCATTGAATAGAATGTTTAACATTCAAATCTGCCTCGTTGTCTTGAAAGTATAATTTAATATTCCCTTCATTAGACAATATTCATGTATATTATTTTCATTTATGTCCCCCTAGAAACAGCCGTAAGACACTATATTGACACAGTTTAAGATTTAATCTTTGATAATCATTTTTGGTACTCTCCTGCCGGTAGTTTTATGTCGCAAATAACACGGGCTACAAATTGGTAACTTTCCTGTGAATTTTTCAATTTATACAGGCTTACAACGTGCTCTATGAGTTTATTTTAACAAGAAATGGTAGCATAAATACAACAAATACAACAAAAAAGTTGTATATTTCTTATGAAAATCGCCCACTTAAAATTAAATTGACGCGGCTAAAATGGTTGTACATTGTGTAAATAATGCTATGAATGGTTTGATTTTATATAAAACGGTGTGGTGTAGAGTGTAAATATCAACAAAATGTCTGCAACTTTACTTAACTGTCTACTATCACCAATAAACTGTTACATATTGGTCTGAAACGTGATTTGCCTTAATTGTGTATCTTAGAAATTAAAGATGCTCTCTCTCAGTTGCCTTTGAAGAAAATAAAAATTTTAAAAATTACATACTACCACATAAATATAAAGGCTAGAATCAACATATAAGTAAACATCTAGGTAGGAATTTGCAAACATCGATTAAAAGTGCTGGTTTTACGGCACCGCTACACTGTATGTTTATATTGGAATATTTGGTAGCGTATTAATCAAATCCACAGATATAAGTGACAGGAATTTATACTGGAACCCTTTTATATGACTACATGTATTATTATGTTCTAAAATACGTTATCATGCAGTTTGAAGAACTTCGTTTTTTTACCAAAATCTGAGAGCGACCAACATTAATATGTACTATACTGTATGTATACACAAGTTTATATATCGAGGAATGCATTCAAAGAACATCGGAAAATGGGTAAGGCAGGTAATTAATGTGATGACTACATTATGTACTAATAAAGTGGATGGGAAAACTTGATTGCAGTGAAAAAATACTCGGAAAGACTATTTAACTCTTTTTTTCATTCGAGGAAGTGTAGTGTAGTTCATACGCTTGCGTTTTAGTATAGATCAACGTATTTAGAATCTGCATATTTAAAAATAAAAATAATATCAAACACGTACCAAAAACGCAGCCTCCCCAAAACGAGCCCCACAGCACCCAGAAGTGCACACCACCAACACACACTAGCATACAAAGCAAACACACGAGGACAAAACGAACAATTAAAGGAACACAGTGGGGCACCGCCTTGGAACGGTCAGTGGCAAAAACACCACTGGGGAGCTTAAACCGGTTTATGGTGCGCACCCAACCTCACTCTTACCCCCACCATGTTCCAAAGTCACAGGACAGTGTAAATAAAAGTAATCCCTGCTAGGTGAATCTCTAACACACGCAATGGAAACAAAAGGCATGGTATGTAAAACACAAAAATGCTCGTGTATAAATATATAAAAAGCAAACCTTGAGAACCAAAAACGTATGTACTCAATGCATTTGCAGAAGGCAGAGCACCAAGAGAAACACCCTTAAGGGCCCGACGAAACAGGCCAGAGGACAGAAATCAAAACAGTTTCGTCCCAGTGGGATTTAAAAACTGCCCATCACAGAGTCCTCCCCCCTTCCGTCAGACACAATCAAAGAGGGAAGCATAGCGTCCAACTGTAAACGGGTTGAACACCAAACATGCGGTGTGTCTCAAAACAGTTGGGTCGTAACCTCTTTTAAGCCTTACTTGAAGGTTTAACTATCGATTAAGTGATATACATTTCTCTTTTAAGGGGTATTATTTCGGCGTTGTCCGTCATTCCGTCCGTGTATCCGTCCATCCGGTGCCATAAGTAAGGAACCAATGGATATAATTCATGAAACTTTAAATGGGCACGCTCTACATCTAGCAGCTTATATTCTCTAAACATAGATTATTTGTCCAATGAACGCAAAATGATAATAAATATAATTTCAAAGAATAACCTATGGCGAAAAATGCATCTAATGCATCATTTTAACACAAGTAATCAATATAGAGGCTTTCTGTAAGAAATCGCATCCCTCCAATAACTCTACATAGAAGATTGAATGGTTTACGGTACTGCAGTATATTTTAAAGGGACATGTCACACTAAATAACCTGAAAAAAATAATTAATCTTTGGAAGTATTTAACTTAATCTAAAAGTTTCAGCTGTGCTTTCCCAGTTATTATCGATGAAATCGGTTTAAAATTTTGTTGTATATGTAGAGTTGTTTTACAGTTATTGGGTGGATGCGATTTATCACAGAAAGCCTCTGTATTGATTAATTGTGGTAAAAAGAGGCATTTTTCGCTATAGGTTCTTCTTTGAAATTGTATTTTTTTTTATCATTTTACGTTTACTGAACACAGAATCTATGTTTCGAGAAAAAAATCTGCCTCTTTAAACCGCAGATTTTATCGATTATGACAGAGAATGCATAGCTTGAACTTTTTGCTTAAGTAATAATACTTTCAAAGATTCTGTTATTTTTGTTTTGTAGGTTATTTCGCTTGACATCAGTTCTACGGTGTGCCCTTTAAAATAAGAATATTTTGCCGTGGCGCATGCACAACTTCGTCATTATTGGCTTAGCAGCTTAAGAGTTATTGCCCAGTAATTGTTAATTTATTCTTTATACAGTATGAATACAGTGAAATTCTATTTTCTGGAACCGGTTATCAAAATTTAATTGCAATTGGTACAATGGTATAATTTAATAACGACTCTTTCTAATATCCATCCCCTACGTTTCTCTGTATTTTAGAATCGTGTCAGAATTTGATTATATTTGACAAAAAGTAATCAAATTCGTAGTTTCTAAGAATTGAAATTTAAAAAATGGATCTTTTAGAAATGAGGGCGTCAAGAAAGTGTATCACTTTTCTTAAATATTCTATATAGAAACTTTAGAATTTATTGTATTCTGATACTAAAAGTGCTAATTTAATTTAACTTACAACAACTGAGTTCTGTATGACTGTAAGATGCAGAAACAAAAAGGAATTACCCATCAGAGATGAGGCCATAATAGGATGGTGAAATTTTATGAATGCTTCTTTTTTCGAAAAAGATATTATTTTTGTTTTTTTGTCAGAATTTGATTTTGTTTGGCACAAATAATCAACTGTGTTCGCTTACAACAGAAGATGTAGGAACTGGGTTTTTACAGAAATGTGGCCTCTAAGGGATTACAGTGTTGGTCTTCCATAATTAGTCTACATAGAAATTTAGGAATTCTTATTGTCTTTAATTAAGTTCGTATGACTGTAATTTGAAGAAAAACGTCCCCTTGGAAATGAGGCCCCAGTCGGTAGGTGAAATTAGGAATACAATTTAACCGAACATACTTTGTCCAGCTAATGTTATTTATTACCTATAAATGATAGCATGCATTGTGTCGCTGTGATACATTTATGTGTCGTAATCTGTTTCCATGAAATTAAGGTACAGTTAAATGTCGTAAAACCGTGTATTATCCCAATAATCAAATTTAACATTTAATGAACGAAAAGTAGTTCCTTTCTTTCTCATGAAAAAAGTAGAGCATATTAGGAAGAACAGTCTATGCTGATCATCTTAATATGCATGCAGTTTTGAATATTACTGACTGTGTATTCATTCGGAACGGAAGTGTTTCGTATCGAAACTGTAATTTCCTTCGGTATTAAGTTTGAACTCCGTTCCAAAGCAACATGTAAAGACACGATTTAAATGTGATATTAATGCAGTAATAACGTAAGCAGAGATTTTACCGCCGGGAAATGAGGGCAAAGACAGATTTTTCTCATATTGTTTGGTAATAATCTGTAAGTATTCCCATAAGGGTCATTTTGTCTTGCGCATCACCAGGGCCATCGTCTGACAGACAGTAATTTCAAATTTGCAACTGATGTTCTGGCGTAAAGAATTATCTACATTATCGCAATCTTGTATGTATTTCTGCTTTCATTTTCCGTCTGTCTGAAAACAATTTTAAAAGTATTTTATTTGTCATTTGATGTTTCTGTGTCTCGGATAAAAAGTATTTTATATTCCATTCGGGGCGTCTGTGATTCAGTTAAAGGGGGACAAAATTGATACTCCCAATTAAACAAAGAATTTAACAATAATAAAAACTATTGCATCTAACTATGTAACCTAAATATTAATATGTGGCTGCACAAAGGAAATGTGTACAATTATACAAATGTACAAATAAGGTGTATATTATTGTCAGCAATTTGCATATTTGATTTCTTTAAAGGCACATACCCTATAACTGATGTCAAACTTAATACTTTTCTATATGGTCGTTACTGTCTCTGAAGTCATTTCTAACATTTGAAAGGGGCACTCGATACATTTACCAATTATATTCTCCCCAAACGTACATTGTGTGTTCAATGAACGTAACATGATATATAAATAAAATTTAAAAAAAGATGTTGGAAAATGCCTCATTTTACCACAATTAATAAATGTAGAGGCTTTTTTGTAATTTATAGCATCCATCCTTACTTTGTACAACAACAACTCTACATATATAATTGAATTGTTCACGTATATTTGAAATCGCTGGTTTGTTCGATAATGACTGGATTGCACAGCTGTATGTTATGCTAAAATATTTTTAAAGATTTTATTTAGGTTTTGGGGTTATTTAGTTTGACATCAGTCCTTTAATCATATTGGCTATTTAGACTTCGTGAATTGACGATTTGGAAAAATTGACGATCTAAACTCACGACTTCAACTTCGCGACTTCACGATTTCAGCTTAACGAATTTAATATAATTTTGACTTTCGTTATCTACGAAGGCTCTGCCTAATATTTCACTTTAATGAAATTTTAAAATACATGTAAGATGCTGCAGTCCTGAGATAGTCGGATAACAAACACAATTAACCCGGAAGGGAAGTTCCACAGAAGTATATTATGCATTTTGTAATCTTTTAAACACAAAGGCACTCAATATTCTCATCTACACCATATCTGGCAAAAATGTTTTTTTTCGGTTATTTTATTTGTGTTTGTTTTTGAAAGAGAAAATTTAGATAGATGTGTATGATGATAACTTTCAACATCATAATTCTCTATTCCTGAAAGCTTGGAATCAGTCGCTAACTACTTTGCAGAGTGCTTAGAACTGGTGAATTCGGGAAGTTTAAATCGTTTATACAAATTAGCTTATACTAATTTATTTTAGCTCGATTGTGAAGAAAGCTTGTAGCTTATCGAGTCACTCTCGAGTCCGCTTCCTGGAAAAACCAGTACTGGTGTCATATGAGGAGGTACGGTCGTGACCTTGGTAGGACTCGAACCCGCAACCTCCGGGATGAGCGGCAGACACCTAAACCTCTATACCATCGCCCCCTTGTACAAATTGGGAATTCATTTAATTAAACTCGAATAGTCGAGAAGTTAGAATCGGGATTGAATTCAAATTGTGATGAAAAATCATGAATTTATAAATATGAAATCGATAATTCTAGAAGTTTTAATCATCAATTCAAAATGTTAATTCATGAAGTTAAAATCGTGATTTCGTGAAGTTTTAATCGTGTATTGCTACTTGTGAATTGATAGCGTTGAATTCTAGAACTTTTGATCTTGAATTCAAATTGAAAATTCTTGACGTTAGAATCGTGAAATCTTAAGCTGTAATTGCGAATAATCAACCATGAATTCATGAAGTTGTAGTTATGATCTCAGATCGTGAATTGGTGAAGCTGAAATTGAAATTATTTATTCAAATTGTGAATTCACGAAGTTGAAATAGTGCATGCGGAATACGTGAAGTCAAAATCGAGAATTTGATTCGGGCATTTATGAAGTTGAAATCGTTAATTCGTAAAGTTAGAATCGTTAAGTTGAAATCATGAATTCAAATTGTGAAATCTTGAAGTTAAATCCTGAATTTTAATTGTGAATTCTTGAGGTCGTAGTTGTGATTTTAAGTCGATAGTTCAAGAAGCTAATAACAAATTAGGTCAATTAATAAAGTTGAAAAGTGAATTGATTAAGTTGAAACCGTGAATTCAAAATGTGCATTCGTGAAGTTGAAATTGTGAATACATTACTCGTGAAGTTGAATCGTAAATTCATGAAGATGAAAACGTAAATTCGTTAAGTTGAAATCGTGAAGTCGACATCTGGAATTTATATCACAAATTTAAGAAGTTGAAATCGAAAATTGTGAATTTATAAAGTTGCAATTTATGAAATTGGGAATTCACAGGCATATGTCTTTGCCGGTTTTCGTAGTTACTGTAATGAAAATGTTTGAAACAAGAGCTGTTTGTAAAACACGTATGCTCCCCCCTTGATGCAAAAGTTGAACTATGAAAAGAACAGTTTCTTAAGTAAAGGTCAGTGTGAAATTCGTGAAAACGGCATCTGTAGAAATTGTAAACTAAAACAAATTAAGAACAAGAGCTGTCCCTCACAAGTGACGAATGCCCCCGAAAGAGGTGCCTCACAGTCTGTGTCCTCTCCATGTGCTCAATAAATGTGCTATGTAATTTTAAAATCCTTCCATGCATGACAGAGTAACCATGCATACAGTATTCCATTACTTTAAACACTAAGTGTGACCTTGACCTTTGAGGTAGGGACTTGGGTCTTGCACGCGACACATCCACTTGATGTGCTAGACATTTGTGCCGTGTTATTTTAAAATCCTTCAAAGCATAATAAAGTTATAGTCCGGACACAAATGTATGCATTTTTACAGGATTCTATTACCTATAAACTCTTAAGTGTGACCTTGACCTGACCTTTGAGCTAGGGACAGGGGCCTTGCACGCGACACGTCGTCATTTATGCCAAGTTATTTTAAAATCCTTCAATGCATGACAAAGTTACAGTCCGGACACGAATGTGTGCATATATACAGGATTCCATAACCTTCATACTCCAAGTGTGACCTTGACCTTTGAGATAGGGATCTGGGTCTTGCACGCGACACGTCGTCTTGATGTGCTAGACATGTGTGCCAAGTTATTTTAAACTCCTTTAATGCATGACAGAGTTACAGTCCGGACACAAATTTGTAAGTGGGGACGCACAGACGGACGGACGGGGGGACGGTGCGATTTTAATATGCCACCCTTCGGGGGCATAAAAAAAAAATATTCGAAAAACAAAGAGGGCCAAGATGGCCCTATATCGCTCACAATGATACAAGTCCACTTGTCTGGTGGAAGATCACTATACAATGTTGTATACCAAATAGGTTTTCCTATATACATCTTTGTAAAACAAATGCCCCCCACCCCCACCAGAGAAAGGCCAATTTTGACCCAAGGGGCATAAATTGAACAAACTTTGAAGAGGTCTACTAAGCAATGCTACATGCCAAATATCTAAGCTGTAGGCCCTGTGGTTTCAGAGAAGATTTTTGAAGTTTTTCCTATATAAGCCTATGTAAAACTAAGTGACCCCCGTGCGGGGTCAATTCTGATACTGGGGTCATAATTTAAACAATCTTGGTAAAGGTCCACTAGCCAATGCTACATGCCAAATATCTAAGCTCTAGGCCTTGTGGTTTCAAGGAAGATTTTTAAAGCTTTTCCTATATAAGCCTAAGTAAAACAAAGTGACCCCCGTGCGGGGTCAATTTTGATCCGGGGGTCATGTTTTTGATCCGGGGGTCATAATTTGAACAATCTTGGTAGAGGTCCACTAGCCAATGCTACATGCTAAATATAAAAGCTCTAGGCCTTGTGGTATCAGAGAAGAATATTTTTCAAGTTTTTCCTATATAAGCCTATGCAAAGTTAAGTGACCACCCGCTGGTCATAATTTGAACAATCTTGGGAAAGGGCCACTAGACAATGCTACATGTCAAATATCTTAGCTCTAGGCTTTGTGGTTTCAGAGAAGATTGTTCAAGTTTTTTCTGTTAGTTGCCATAGCAACCAGTGTTCTGCATTAAATTGAAGTCTTTGAACAACTTTGATAGAGCTTTGTGCAAGGTACACTCAAGCAAAGTTTCATCAACATTGGCCCAGTGGTTTTTAGAGGAGATGTCGTTTGAAGGAAATGGTGGACTGACGGACGCCGGATGGAATGCGATCCTAATAGATCACTCTGGCACTTTGTGCCAGATGAGCTTAAAATATAACGAAGTGACCTTTGACTCCAAAATATTTTTTTTTTTTTGCTAAAAAGCGATTAAAAAGTAAAACAAATCTATTTTTAGAAGTCAGTTTCATCTAAAAAAAGTGTTTTTTTGCGTAAAACAATTTTAAAATAAAAACAAAATAAAAACGAAAAAGAAAATTATAGCTACAGTGACCTTGACCCCTAAAGTTTAAATTATTTTTTAAATAATCTATTTTTAGAAATGAACTTTGACCTAAAAATATTTATACCCCCGAAACAACGAAGTTTGTGGGGGGGGGGGGTATATAGGAGTCGGTCGGTCGGTCGGTCGGTCAGGTGGTCTGTAGCATTTTCCTTGTCCGGAGCATAACTTGAAAACTACTAGTTGGAATTCAATACAACTTCATACAATGGTCAAGCACATTGAGAGGAAGTGCAGTGTTTAAGAACTATAACTCCATCTTGACTCATTACAGAGTTATTGCCCTTTGTTACTTTTCCATGTCCGGAGCATAACTTGAAAACTACTGGTGGGAATTCAATACAACTTCATACAATGGTCTAGCACAATGAGAGGAAGTGCAGTGTACAAGAACCATAACTCTATCTTGAGTAATTTCAGAGTTATTGCCCTTTGTTACTTTTCTTTGTCCTGAGCATAACTTGAAAACTACTCGTTGGAATTCAGTACAACTTCATACAATGGTCAAGTACATTGAGAGAAAGTGCAGTGCAGAGGAACCATAACTCTATCTTGACTCATTACAGAGTTATTGCCCTTTGTTTATTTTCTTTGTCTGGAGCATAACTTGAAAACTGCTGGTTGGAATTCAATACAACTATATACAATGGTCTAGCACAATGAGAGGAAGTGCAGTGTACAAGAACCATAACTCTATCTTGAGTAATTACAGAGTTATTACCCTTTGTTACTTTTATTGTCGGGAGCATAACTTGAAAACTAATGGTTGGAAGTCAATACAAATTCATACAATGGTCACGTACATTGAGAGGAAGTGCAGTGCACATGAACAATAACTCTTTCTTGACTCATTACAGAGTTATTGCCCTTTGTTACTTTCCCTTGTCCGAAACATTACTTGAAAACTACTGGATGCAATTCAATACAACTTCATACAATGGTAAGTTCATTGAAAGGAAGTGCAGTGCACAGGAATCATAACTCTATCTTGACTCATTACAGAGTTATTGCCAAGAATAATATCTCTATTTTAGTTTTTTTGCAAGGTATTCTGTTACTACGAACTTCCTCAGTTTATAAAGCAGTCTTTCGGGGGGTATTTCTCACATTTAGTGATAGTTTGTATTTGCGTAAAACAATTTTATTATAAAAAAAAGAAAAAAATCTATTAGAAACAGGAATCTAAACCTCCCCCCCCCACACCAACCCATTGAAACAAACTTATTGCTTAAAACAATATCAAAATTTAAAAAAGAATATTTAGATATCTTCCTCTCCATGCAAGCTACCTACACGCGTAGTTTCATTGCAATCGGTCACTCTTAACTCATGTTATTAGGCGAAACCCATTTTTCTATTTTTAGTAATAGTGACCTTGATCCTTGTGACCCCAAATCCTCTCCTCGCAAACTACATACAAACCGAATTTCATTGCAGTTGGTCAGTCCTAACTAAAGTAATTGAGCGGAAGCCGTTCTACAATTCCGGGTCACCTTCTAATCTCAAAAGCGTTAGGGGTCCTCTACCGGTAATGACCAACCTCCACATCAAGTTTCAAGATGTTAAGCCCAAGCGTTCTCGAGTTATCGTTGGGAAATTGTTTTACAGTAATGGGTCACCATGACCTTGAAATTTGACCTACTGACCTCAAAATCAATAGGGATCATTTGCTGGCCATGACAAACTCCAGATCAAGTTAGGTCCAAACAGTTTCAAGTTATCATCCTGAAACCTATTTACTATTCCAGGTCACTGCGACCTCGACCTTTGACATACTGACGTAAAAAGAATAGGGGTCTTCTGCTGGTCATGAACAACCTCCACATCAAGTTTCAGAATCCTAGGCCCAAGCGTTCTTGAGATATCATCCGAAAACCAGTAGGTAGACGTACGGACGGACACACCGACAGACCGACCGACATCTGCAAATCAATATACCTCTCTTCTTCGAAGGGGGCATAATAACGACTTCTGGGCTTGTAGTTTTATCTTTAACGACAGTAAAATTCAATTCGTGTTCAAGAATATCTAATAAAAACAAGCCAGTCTGTAATCAAGGTTTGTGAAATAAGGTCTTTTTTTGTATTAAGTTTGATTTTAAACGGGAGCGAAATTTAGTACATGTTAAGAAAGTTTATTTTCTTGTTTACAAAAACCATTTTATGCAGCTGAAATACCCTCGCAACTTCAGAAAAAAATCATAATATCAAGATATATTTACACGAACAAAGTAAGGAATAATTTTTGTGAAAATCGTTAGTCATATACTGAATGGTATGATTATTATCAAACTGTAGCCATGGAAAGAATACCATTCAGAGAATAATAAAACTGTTTATACGTATACTACTACACTATTGATCTCACTTTGCCAAGAATACCATTCAGAGAATAATAAAACTGTTCATACGTATACTATCACACTATTGATCTCACTTTGCCAAGTTTGTGTGTACATGGGACCTTCTGAGCACTAAATGTAAATGTACAAAAACGCCACCCTATCACTTCTTAGCGTAACATGTGTCTAAATATCCTACGGTTATATGACCTTTTGTCTAGGAATGAATCCCAAGTGGACTGACAAGTACTCAATTTACTCCCATATTACACATTGATTATCATTTCTATTACTCTATATTGCAAGTATGTTTGTCACAGAACACTCTTTTGCATATAAAGTACATTCCATGCTGAATAGTAGTAATTCCTGCAAGTATTGAACGTAAAGTTATATGGCGCACAAGTTATAGAACACATACTTGCGCATAAAAAGAACATTATAATTATGAAGAAAAGCGCTGTGTGAAATATGCTGCATACATCATACAGTAAGTTACCGGTATTGGGCGCACCCGCATTGGTATTCGCTATGTCTGCGCCTAAGAAGAACTGTAGAGTCTTCAAGTCTTAATTGACATTTTATCTCTTTCGAGACGCAAAAAGCGGAAGTTAAAAGGAATGAAGCTGTTTCTCTTACTTGATTGATTACATTCTAAAGTAACGAAAATGTGTGCTTTTAAAAAGGCTAAGTATGCATGGTTTGGTAGGAAAATGTACATGTAACAATATGTAATGAAATATAGATGAAGCAAGACCGTGTTTCGATTTATATCAACGACCCAAATTATTATATGCAAATTCAAAAAACCCCGGTGTATTAAAAGTTTTCAAACCAATGTGAATTGTTCATCAAGTAAGACAACAGTAATGACCGTAGGTTGTTTTTAGCTCCTGACAATGTATACAATCCAACAGTAAACGTTCAAGTAATTTGCATCTATGTTTTTCGGAGAAAACGTTACAAATTTAGATAAGGCACATCGTAATAGGGCAATGTATCGCGGAAGATGTGTACAATGATTCACTAGACGCTTTTCTATGTGTGGAAAATTATATTTTTTTGTGTAGTGTAGTATGTGATGAAACAAGAAATGGTTGTAAACGGAAAATAATTAACTATAATATAATAATACAGTGAGGCAATTTCTTATTCTACAATGCACTGCATTGTGTAACGGTTGTTTGGGTGTATGTTGACTGGTAAATGAAAACATGTTTTAACGCGCAAACTAAATTTTTCGTAATTATGCTATATATGAAAAACACAATAAAATGTTTCCTTCCGTGTCATTGAAAACGTTTGTTGCATCGTTTTGTCTTTATCCATATCAATGGATCATAGGTCTTCAAAATAAGGGAAGTCCTGCAAGACGGTGAAAATTGAAATCATGGTAAAAGTATAGATGTAATTAAAGAAGCTCGCTCACAGTGGCAGTTGAAACAATCTTAATTTTCAACAATGATACACCAATAAGTAAAATTAATGGCTAGAATCAACAATACATACATGTACATTATAAGTTAATATCTATGTGTCAATTGAAAATGTTGGTAAACTTTGTGTTCAAATTAACTTCACATGAATGTATCCTAGAACCTTTTTATTTGAATATTCGTTCTAAAATTTGTTATTTTTAGAGAGTTTTATGAACGTACTTTTTTCACAAAAATCTGAGAGCGAGCAGCTGAAAGTGATTTTGTATAGAAATTTGAAGAAACACTGGAAACTTTGTAAAATGGTATAATATAATAACCAAGGGATGGAGGGATTGTTTGTCCTTCATGTGTTCGATTCAGCCTGCTTCAAAGTTGTTACAATCTATTGCCAGTTGGGTGCACACGAAACAAGAGGGCCAAGATGGCCCTATATCGCTCACCTTGGTACAAGTCCACTTGCCTGGTGGAAGATCACTAGATAATGTTATATACCAAATAAGTTTTCCTATATACGCCTTTGTAAAACAAATGATCCCCCCGGGCAAGGTCAATTTTGACCCCAGGTGCATAATTTGAACAAACTTTAAAAGAGGTCTACTAGGCAATGCTACATGCCAAATATCTAAGCTCTAGGCCTTGTGGTTTCAGAGAAGAAGATTTTTAAAGTTTTTACTATATATTCCTATGCAAAACTAAGTGACCCCCGGTGCGGGGTCAATTTTGACCCGGGGGTCATAATTTGAACAATATTGGTAGAGGTCCACTAGCCAATGCTACATGCCAAATATCTAAGCTCTAGGCCTTGTGGTTTCAGAGAAGAATATTTTTTAAGTTTTTCCTATATATTCCTATGCAAAACTAAGTGACCCCCGGGGCGGGGTCAATTTTGACCCGGGGCTCATAATTTGAACAATATTGGTAGAGGTCCACTAGCCAATGCTACATGCCAAATATCTAAGCTCTAGGCCTTGTGGTTTCAGAGAAGATTTTCCTATATATTCCTATGCAAAACTAAGTGCATAATTTTGACCCGGGGCTCATAATTTGAACAATCTTGGTAGAGGTCTACTAGACAATGCTACATGCCAAATATCTTAGCTCTAGGCCTTGTGGTTTCAGAGAAGAAGATTTTTAAAGTTTTCCCTATATATTCCTATGCAAAAACTAAGGGCCCACCCGCGCGGGGTCATTCTTGACCCGGGGGTCATAATTTGAACAGTCTTGGTAGAGGTCTACTAGACAATGCTACATTCCAAATATCTAAGCTCTAGGCCTTGTGGTTTCAGAGAAGAAGATTTTTAAAGTTTTTCCTATTTGTTGCCATAGCAACCAGAGTTCTGCATGGAATGGAATTCTTTGAACAATTTTGGTAGAGCTTCATGCAAGGAACATTCCTGCATAGTTTTATCAACATTGGCCTAGAGGTTTCAGAGGAGATGTCATTTGAATCAAAATGTTGACGGACGACGGACAATCATCGATCAGAAAAACTCACCCTGGCGTAGCCAGGTGAGCTAAAAAGCATGTAGCAATTAATACGCTTTGGACTGTGCCCAATGAATTCAATATAATGTGTCACGGAAGAACTTCTCTTACAATGATGCATTGTGTAATGGCTGCAATATTTATGTTTAAAACCCCGCTAATATCATGGTGATTGAATTCCGAAAAAGAAAAGAATAAATGTCTTATTATTTGCGGAAAAAATGAAGCATTTTTCGATAGATCTATATGTTTATTTGTATTTTGTAATTTTAAATTAATTTTATTCATTGATCACGTTTTGTTCATTAAATTAGACACATCATAAATTGTGTAAAACAGACGGACTTTGAACTTTGTGAAAAATAGCGTAAAAACAATACTTTAATAACAACCACTCATATTTTTTTCATTTTCCATGCCAGGATCTGCATTGACAATTTGCAGCAAAAAAACAAGTAATCTATGTTATCTAGTAAACAAACTGTGTGGCCTTTACAGCCATTAGTGCATCATTTGGAACTTTAAAGAGAACATTACTTGGATGTGTCTGCCCGTATTATCATTTTACATGAGTGCATTAATGTGTCAAATTGCATTTGCTTCTCGTTTCAAGGTATCATGCAACTTGTGTTTATTGCTACCAGGCATGAAAATAGGAAAGTCCCAACTTATAAATGTAAAAACAACAAACCATACATAAATGTCATCCTTTTTTACTCTTTATTTAGACACGAATATGAGTTTACAATTCTATTTCAAATCGTGAAATAATTTTACATGGTAATTTATTGTCTACTGATTTGTCTTTCGTTTCCTACTTTGATAGTTTCAAAAGGATTTTAATTTGAACTTTGTACAGAAAAGGACTGAGCTGAATTTTATAAGACAGTTTGTCCAGTTCTAAAATAATTAAGTCTAAATTAACACTTGTCTAATAGTAAAAGGGACATACCCTATAACGGATGTCGACTAAATAACCTCCAAACAGTATAATGGAATCTTCGGAAGTATTATAATTTAACCTCAAAGTTTCAGCAATGCATTCCCAGTCATCATCGATAAAATCAGCGGTTTAAAATAAACTGCAGTACCGTAAACCATTCAATATTCTATGTAGAGTTGTTGTTGTACAATTAATGGGTGGATGCGATTTATTACAGAGAGCCTCTTTATTGATTAATTGTGGTAATATGAGGCATTACTCGCCATAGGTTCTTCTTTGAAAGTATATTCATTTATCATTTTACGTCCATTGAACACATAATCTATGTTTCGAGAATTTAATCGGCTAGATGTAGGGAGTGCCTCTTTAAAACCTACCAAAAGAGAAAACTAGAAAACAGCGTAGATGTTTATTGTTGCGGATTCGGTTTCTAACGAAAACGTTATAAAGTAGATGAACTGTATGTTTATGATGCCTTAACAAAAAGCAAACACGTCTTGATATGAAAAAAAGTTGCACCAATACATTAATTTATCGAAAAGCTGATACAATTAAAAACTACAGCTGGTAATTAAAACAGACTTTACGTCATATTGATCCCTGACTTACTTCTCTGTCATTAACTTAATTTTTCATTTAAAGGGACTATCCTTACATCTAGCAGATTATTTCCCCAAAACATAAATGATGTGTTCAATGAACGCAAAATAATAGATAAATACATGTCCATTTTTAGCACAAATAATCATCATATAGGCCGTCTGTAATAAATCGAAACCACCCTTTTATTGTACAACAACAACTTAACATAGAGTATTGAACGGTTAAAGCTGCTCGCTCTCAGTTGCCGTTGAAAAAAAATATATTTTGAAAAAATGACATATTTCTACATACATATAAAACTGAATGCTAGAAAAAAAATTATAAGCGAAAATCTAAGTAGGAATTTGCAGAAATCGATTGAAAATGTCGTTAACACGGCACCGCTACACTATATGTTTATATTGCATCGCTTTTGAATTTGGTAGCGTATTATTTGAAATTAAGAGATATACGTGACAGGAATTTATACTGACGCCTTTTTATATGACTATTATGTTCTAAGATACTTTATTTACATACAGTTTCAAGAACTTTTTTTTTTACCAAAATATGAGAGCGAGCAACTGACTGGACTGTATAGCGTAAGCTTTCAGGTAAAGAAATGATACTTGCAAATATTCTATTATTTATATGTTTTAAGTTATTCCGTTTGACACTAGTTATAGGCAGTGTCACTACATCTAGCAGATTATATCCCCGAAACATAGATTATGTGTTTCATGACCATGGAATCATAAATACAAACAATCCAAAAGAAGAACCTATAGCGAAAAATGCCTCATTTTACCACAATTAATCAATATAAAGGCTTTCTGTAATAAATCGCATCCACCCATTAATTGTACAATGTACAACAACTCTACATGGACTATTGACGGAACTGCAGTATATTTTAAACCACTGATTTTATCGATAATGACTGGGAATTCTTGGCTGAAACTTTTCGGTTAAGTTATAATACTTCCAACAATTCTATTATTTATGTTTTGGAGGTTAATTGTGTGGCATCAGTTACATGGTATGTACCTTTAATCAATGCACATTTACATGTTTCTGTCTATATATTCATGCGTTATCAATTTCGTACAACGCTGATTTTTTGTACACAGTCGTATTTAGTTACTGAAAAAGGGATTTTTATTTGTCAATTTTCACCCTGGCTGTTTCATCTATTATAGACATCTCAATAAGAAAAAACAATTTCTACGCAAATTGTAGGTCATATATAAGAAAACCGTGCTGACATTCAAAACGTCAAATAGTTATTTGTTACAAATGGTAGTTGTTGCATTGTTATTTGTGTATGTGATTCATGTCATTTCTGTCGAGAACAATATTACATATCAATGGGTATGTGTAACGTTGTATTCGTATTTATTAAACTCTACTTAATCAAAGGAGATTAGTTACTTATTTATGACTGTAAATGGGTTTTTGATCAGCACTGAAGGTTGTTGAATGGTTGTTTGAAACTTTAACATCTGATCATTTACACTCATTTTTGTTCACTTACCGCTTAATTCATGTAAGATTTTCACTGGAGGTGTTTTTATATTTTGATTTCTCTATCCTGGTTGCCCAACCAAGATAGATTTATTTATCATAAGTAAAAATTTGATACACATACTTTGCCTAAGGAAAGATATAAATATAAGACCTATTGTATTATATTTGTGAAATATTTGCATTAAAAATATATATATGTAGATGGAATTCATTAGAAATTCAAGTTTGAAAAATTATTACCTCCCTTTATCTATATTGGGTGCGCACCCAAGATAGATTGGAAATGAATTCAGAAGCTACACGTAGTTTTAAAACTTGCATTTTGGTTCAGAATGTTAAAATATTTGTATATCTATCCAATTCAAATGTAAAAGTAGAAATTATATTGAAATAAAAAAGAAATACACAACGTTTTAAGTACACATTACTTGGATTCTATTGTCAAACAATAACATTGTACTGTGTGATCGTGACTTGACTCCAAATACGCTTAGCAATGCAGCAATACTGCATGTAACCCTTCAATTAAAGCGGTCCGATCACAGTGGCCGTTAAAAAATTAACTTTGAAACAATAATAATTATACTATTACATAAATTTTAAACATTAAGGCTACAATCAACAAAATAATTAAAAATGTATTCACGCTAGAGCAGTGAGTAAATCTATTATTATATTATCTCCGTTTACAGACGTTTAAGCTTCTTGCTCTCAGTTACCGTTGAAAAATATTTTTCAACAAAATTGACATTCTTATTCATGAATATAAAACTAAATGCTAGAATGAAAAAAATAATCAAAAATCTAGGTAGGAATTTGCAGAAATCGATAATTGAAAAGGTCGGTTCCGCTACACTATATGTTCATATTGGAATTTGAAATTTTAAAAGCGCAAACGCTTTTGAATTTGGTAGCTTAATTTGTTTTAATTTAGAGATTTACGTGACATGAATTTATACTGGAGCCTTTTTACAGACTATATGTTCTAAAGTACTTGATTTACATCCAGTTTGAAGAACTTTATTTTTTTACCAAAATCTGAGAGCGAGCAGCTTTAAACATCAAAGGAAAAACAGGAAAGGACACCAGAATATTGCATTGACTAAGGTTTCTGTGCGTGGCGGAGGGTCCAATGATTCCCGTTCCTCCGAATATCTGTGACCTGATGACGTCTTTAGCGCAGCCCGTTACGAAGTGCCCCTGACCACCGCATTTCCAACAGATTACTTCCCCGCGTTGGATAAATTTTCCCGCCATTGGAGCTCTTGTAAAGCTGTTGTGGGCGAAAAGATTTATCAGCTGAGGAGTTATAAGAATATCGAATGTTATCGCCGATCTTTGCTTTTGGAATGATTTAGCTTGGCTTTTGCCCCGTTTTCAGCTCTGCGAATTTTTTTATCTTCAGAGTTACAAGCCATATCGTCAGTCTCATAGTCTGTGATAGTTGCCTAACCTTCTACAGAAATATCGGCAATCTTGCTTACTTATTTCTACGTTTAATCGTAGACTTTGTATCGGCGATAACCTCTTACGCCCGGGTTGTGTCTCTAGGCTCTACGGCAATGTGTTGGTACAATCCAGAAAATCATAAATTGCTGAGTTGAATGTAAACTGTTTTGGTTTGATAAGCTTTTAAGAGAAATTGAATGGTCAACTCTTAACTTTTAATGTAGGAATGGATCATTAAAAAAATCTTGTAGTTTGTGATTTGTCAATACCAACCCAATGTAAATTGCTATTTATATTTGATTGACCAGTAATATATAGCGAGAAATAAACACAGGAAAAATAAGCTTGTTTTCGGACGTGGTAGATATGCGTTGGCATTTCGGATATTTAGTCTGTATTCTATAATGTTCGCAGCTGTTTTATATAAAGGAATTAGAAATATTGATGTCTTATTTAGCAGTTAATTAGATCATTCCCGGTGGCCCAGTGGGTAAGTCACTTGCGCTTTAATTTTACGGGCAAGATCCGCGACAAAAAAAAAATAAAAAGGTGTCATATCCGAAATGTCTCTTTGAAGTAACTTGTCCGAAATATAGTACTTACTGGTCCAACTTTTTCAACGTTTACAACGTTTACGGATTGAGCATTTTAAAAAAACTTTTCGTCTCCTAAAGCTATGTCAATAGCTATTTCAAATTAACATATTAGTTTTACATGATCAATACCTTTATCATTTTCACTACATGTATATAAACGGTATACTTTTGAGCATCCGCGGGGGGGGGGGGGGGGGGGGGGGGGGGGGGGGGGGGGGGGGGGGGGGGGGGGGGGGGGGTTTTTTTTGTTTTTTTGGGTTTGTTTTGTTTTTGTTTTTTTTTTTGTTTTTTTTTTTTTTTTTTTTTTTTTTTTTTTTTTTTTTTGGGGGGGGGGGGGGGGGGGGTGTTGGGGGGGGGGGGGGGGGGGGGGGGGTTTTTTTTTGTTTTTTTTTTTTTTTTTTTTTTTTTTTTTTTTTTTTTTTTTAAAAAAAAGGGGGGGGGGGGAGAGAGAAAAAAGGGGGGGGGTTTTTTTTTTTTTTTTTAAATAAGGAAAAAAAAAAAAGAAAAGGAAAAAATTGGGGGGGTTTTAAAAAATTTTTATAAGGGGGGGGGGGGGGGGTTTTTTTTAAAAAAAAAGGTTTTTTTTTTTTGAGGAGACCGATTTTTTGATATACTATGGTAATTTGCAGAGAAACCGACTTCTAAGTATAAATGCGCTGTGGCGTGTTGCACATCTTCTAGATATATGACATACTGGGGTGAAAACGAGAATTTGAAAAAAGAGTTTCAATTAATTTTCTGTCCAAACCCCCGAGTATCTGTAATCAGAAGTCGATTAGAAGATATCGGACATGTACGTACTAAACGTTTATCGTCGTTTAATGACATTTATGTAAAGTTGTAACATATGATTATTTTTAAATCTTCCATCACAAAATATCATATAATTAAGACCATATATAGCATTATTTACCTCCATTTTTGCCACGTGGGGTTGATCGGCTTCAAAAATATAAAGGTTTTCAAGTACACGGTGGGGAATCACGTGATCAAAATAATCTCTAAACAAAAGTAGATCTCTCAAAAATGTTAGAAGATAATGAAAGTCGTAAGCTGTAATTGTAAAATAAAGTCTATCTTATGGCAACATTAAATTATAATGGAACTACACAGGTCTCAATTATAGTCACCTTCCGATTCTGCTAAACACTTCAAGAAACTGACATAACTCATTTTTGAAGTGTTTAGCACAATCAGAAGGTGGCTATGATTGAGACCTGTGTAGTTCTATAATACTTGTATGTTGCCATAAGATAGGCTATATTTTCAATTTACAGCTAAACGGCTCTCGTTATTTTCTAACATTTCTCATTAGCTGTCCTTTTGTTTAGAGATTATTTTGATCATGTGATTCCCCATCGAGAAGTATATGTATATTATTTGATAGCCCTTCGTTTGGTTTTCACTATGTTATGACTTGTTTTGAAGTTTAAATCAACCGTTTCCACCTTTAAATACTAGCCTTTAAAACTGCTCGCTCTCAGAAAAGTTATGAAGTAATGTACATGTGCTAGACCACGGTCCTGCTTCTAAAGGCAATGCTACTTAAATAGTCCTAGAATAAAAACCATTTTCTGGAAATAACTAACAAAACTATAAATTTCCATATCAGTTTTTTTATGCAACGAAAAGCTACTTTTATGTAAATAAAGTACAATGAATAAACTTAATGGTGTATCGTGTATACTAAAAAATATCAAACTGTATGTTATTTTGATTACGCAATTGATGCAGGCCAGTACATTCGATGTTTAGAAATGCAGCATATACAGCAAATTGTTTGACACAGCTGCATGTGTACTCTTTCTGCTTATTTATCCCCCGCCGAAGGCGAAGGGGATATTAGAAATGGTCTTCGTCCGTCCGTCCGTCCCAATTTTGTCCGGAGCATAACTCCAAAAGTTCTTGAGCGATTTTCTTCAAACTTCACACACTGACAGAGCACATTGGGAGGAAGTGCAGCGTGTAAGAACAATAACTCTACCTTGCCTACATTTAGAGTTATTCCCCTTTATCAGATTTACATGAAAAACATTGTCCGGATCATAACTCCAAAAGTACTTGAGGGATTTTCTTCAAACTTAATACACTGACATAGCACATTGGTAGGAAGTGCAGTGTGCAAGAACAATAACTCTACCTTGCCTACTTTTAGTCAAATAGAAAAATATCATACCTATACTGATAATGAACATTAATATAATTTTGCAAACCTTCTCTTCATTGCCTTATTCTTTTTCCACTTACTTGAAAACTACTCAGCATGACCATAACTATACGGCTTTTTAAGGATTTCCTCTCACCAAGTAAAAAGTACGAAAGTACAACCTTCAGGTAACTTCTTCTCAGCGGGGGGATTAACCATGTGTAACATGGCTCTTGTATCATTAAAAATGATTAACGTCTTTCAAGTTTGATAGATACAGGAAAGGTGGAAGTCAAAACGATTTAAGTTGTTTTTCTTGCTGGATTAATTATACAATAACGTATAGCTAAAATGCTTTCTACTGTACGACAACGCGGGTAAAACGTGTTGAAAGACCGCTACACCAGTAAACTCCGACTTTAACGAACCCCTTATTTATTCGTTATATCCGGAGTATGTTATATCCATATAGCATTTTCATTTAAAATAAGGAAAGAAAACAAATCGGGCAGAGAAAATATGTCCCACATATCCGGAGTTTGGCTATACATATATCCGGAGTTGATATGTACGAAGTTAACTGTAATGAACTATTGCGCGTTCGGTACAGCAATAGGAACATAATTTCTACAGAACTGATATATTGAAAGAGAGCAAAGCAAACAATTATGATTTTATATTTAATTATTATGACACTAAAGAAATTTATACCAGTATTAAAGCTGCTCGCTCACAGTTTCAGATAACAAATTAAAACTTTCAAAAATGATTTACTAATAAATGTTATGGCGCTATAATTAACAACATTTTATTTTAATCAATTAAGTTAAATTTAAAATTATATGTTAATATTGGTATTTCAAAAGCGTCTGTCACACGTTATGGTTTGGCAGTAAATGCAGAAATACGTATTTCGCAAGAGTTGATACTGCAAATTTTTCATTTGATGATTCGTTTGGAAATTTCAGACAGTTTGATGAACTTTGTTTTTCAACCAAAATCTGGGAGCGAGAAGCTTTTAAAGCTTTTTATATATGCAAGTTACAAAATTATGATTAACTGCATTGACTGTATCAAACAAATGGTTTCTTTGACGGAATTCAATTATCTTTATGGATTTTATGTAATTCGTTTAATTGACAGACGAAGAAGAAGCCGTGAAAGATGTTTTCGTTAGCGATGGTAAAATCAGAAAGGTATAGGGAATGGACCATTCCAATATATTAGAACAAATTTCTCAGCCTTCCCAAGCCTTATTATCATTTCTTTTCATGGCTAGGTCATCATCACATACAAACCAAGGTGTCCTTTTGTGCAACAGTTTTTTTCCAGTGTGGCCATTGTATAATCCACAGGGGGTCGAACCATACCCCACCTACCTTCTATTACCTATGTAATATACAAGGGATAAAACTCGCTGATTCACAAGAAATACCCCAGTCTGCTACGGACTAACGTTTCTCTACTAATAATTGACATATCGGCTTTAACTTGGCCTTGTTAAAACGCCGAAACATTAATCTTCCCATTAAGTATAACAATAACCTGTGTCAGCGAGCATTACGTTAATAAGCCATCTCTAAGCTTCCTGAAAGTTGACAATTTCTGAAGGTAAGACACAGGTTCGTCCGGTCAAACGGACGGTGTTCATCCCACTGTTCTGTAACATTTAGCCTATTTCGAAGCAAATAAAATCATCGATTTGATAAACAATGTTTTGCATATTCCTCACGTGCATGAAAGTCTTTCCAGCACTACGGGGAACTTAGTACAGACGAGTTCTCAACCGCGTGTTACCCATTCATTTCGAAAACGCCATTGTTGGTATCACGTGACCTGTACATAACATTGATTCTGATTGGCCGTATGGATACATGTAAGTTGCATCATCAATCAGACGACCAATCAAATAGCCCAATTTGAGAAGGTCACTCAACTCTAGTCAATATATTTTTAACCCCTGATTTTATCGATAATGACTGGGAATGCATAGCTGAAGCTTTTAGTTTAAGTTATAGTTCTTCCAAATATTCTATTATTTATGTTTTAGAGGTTATTTAGTTTGCCATCAGTATATGGTACATGTATGTCCCGTTAAGTAGCAACACTTGATAATAGCAAATATTATATTAATTATGTTTTAAAGTTATTTAGTTTGACATCAGTTATATGGATTGTCCCATTTAGGTCTAAGTAGATGGCTTTGATTTACAATGTCATGTGTTTTACGATGGCACTGTAGTTTCTCTTGTTTGACACTGACTATATTAAGTAGAAATTTACTTGTTAGTATTGGTACCGCGTAAATGATAGAGATAGCCTGTTTCAATGCCCCCAAGGATTGCCGAGTACAGACTGTATAAGCCTAACGTCATGGTAACCAGTAGATTATTACTGTGCCACAAGAGAAAAAAAAGCTAGTCAACTTAATTGAAAACACGGAATTAAGCTTACTTTTAGATGGAATTTAGCGTGTCAGATAACGGATACTTGAAACATATTATTACGATGTGTCGTTCAATATCCACATCTGAATCATCTAAAAAGAAACAATATAAAAGGCGTCGGAGCACTAATAATATCAAAGCATTAGCCTCTAAACCATTCAAAACGTTCATTGAACACATAATCTATGTTTCGAGAATATAATCTGCTTGATGTAGGGAGTGCCCCTTTAAATTTGCAAAAAGTAATGCCAGTAATATAATAAAACGGAATTCCATACAAATGAAATTTTATAACATGTACTACATTCAGTTTTTTATATTGAATATAACGTAGTCACATCTGGGTGAGGTGGCTAATAAAGGCGCGAAGACATTCAAATAATGAAATATAAGAAAAGGAAAAATAACCCATTAGTAAAAAACCTTTTTCTGACACCAATTAGGATCAGGTTTGCTCGAAACATGAGATAGCATATCGTATTTGTAATTGTTACGAGGAAGATGCCTTTATAGCTTTCGAATAAATAAATGAATAAAACAAGTTTTGCAGTAACTATTTCTTTAAAGGTGCACTCCCTTTATCTATCATATTACATTCTCCAAACATAAATTGTGTGTTCAGTGAACGTTCAATGATAAATAAACACAATTTTAAAGAATTAAGGAATCTATGGCAAAAAGCCTCATTTTACCACAATTAAAGCCGCTCGCTCTCAGTTACCGTTGAATTTTTTTTTTTAATTGACATACATATACATAAATATAAAACTTAGAGCTGCTCGCTCTCAGTTACTGTTGAAAAAAATATATTTATACTGGAGTCTTTTTATATGACCATATATTCTAAAATACGTTATTTACATACAGTTTGAAGAACTTTATTTTCTACAAATTTTTTAGAGCGAGCAGTTTTAAGGCTAGAATTTGGTAGAGTATTATTTGAAATTTAGAGATATACGTGACAGGAATTTATACTGGAACCTTTTTATCTTACTATATGTTCCATGTGTTGTTTTCATACAGTTTGAGATCTGAGAGCAAGGAGCTTTAATAAATGAAGAGGTCTTTAGTAATAAATTACATCCATCCATTCATGGTACAGCAACAACTCTACAAACATTATTAAATGGTTTACGTTTTTATGGCTCGTTTTGGGGAGGCTGCGTTTCTGGTACGTGGCATTCCCTGTTTGATATTATTTTTGTTTTTACGGTTCTGCAGCAATTATTTTAAACCGCTGATTTTGTCAATAATGACTGGGAATTCATAGCTGAAACTTTTAGGTTAAGTTATAATACTTCAAAATATTTATGTTTTCGGGTTATTTAGATTGATATCAGTTTTATAGGGTGTGTCCCTTTAATCATGTATCTGTGGTAAGAAGAAATCTTTTTCATAAAGGAAATACAAAACTGCGCACAGCTGTAGATGAGTATGTTAAAAGACACTTTTTAAAAAAAAACTTATTAATGGAAATACCTTGCCATCGAGCGTGTTTTGTTATTCTGTGCTCATTTGTTTCATATCGGAACAATTTTCTTCCGAACTTATTATTTTCGTTGAACTTGTTAGTTCTATTAATGTGATAAACTACTGCAGAGGAATATATTTTTTAAATGTATTTTAGCATTTTGTTCATTTTTGGGGGGCTACGAAAATGTCGATTTAATTAAAGCTGCTCGCATTCGGTTACGTTTATATAAATTTATATTTTTTTAATAATTGACATACTTATACATTAAAAAAAAACTTAAGGCTAGAGTCAAAATATATCAGAAATCGATTTAAAGCTGCTCGCTCTCAGATTTTGGGAAAAAAAATAAAGTTCTTCAAACTGTATTTAAAATAACGTATTTTAGAACATGTATTCATATAAAAGGGCTCCAGTATAAATTCCTGTCACGTACATCTCTGAATTTCAAATAATACGCTACCAAATTCAAAAGCGTTGCAATTTCAATATAAACATATAGTGTAGCGGTGCCGTGTAACCGACATTTTCAATCGATTTCTGCAAATTCCTACCTAGAGTTTTGCTTATATTTTGATTCTAGCCTTCAGTTTTATATTTATGTATAAGTATGTCAATTTAAAAAAAAAATAAAAAAATTCAACGGTAACTGAGAGCGAGCAGCTTTAAAATGTCGGATACACAGCACCGCTACTGTATATGTTTATACTGGAATTTAATTTCAAAAGCGTTCGCAACGCTTTTGAATTTGGCAGCGAATTATTTGAAATTTAGAGAAATATGTGACAGGAATTTATACTGAAGCCTTTTTATATGACTATATGTTCTAAGCTACGTTATTTACATACAGTTCTTGTTTTACCAAAATCTGAGAGTGAGCAGCTGTAATAACACACTTGTATTTGAAGAGGCACTCCCTACATAGAAGATTATATTCTCAAAACATAAATTATGTATTTACTATATGAATAAACACACTTTTTAAGAGCAACATGTATCGTGATTTAATGGACATACCCTTCATGTAGCCAATTATATCCCCGAAACATAGATGTTCAATGAACGTAAAATGATAAATAAATACAAATTTAAAGAACATATTGCACAAAATGCCTCATTTTGACACTATAAATCAATAGCGACGTCTTTACAATTTGGTAGCGTATCGATAAACTTCACTGGAATGTACACTTGAACCTTTTAGGTTGAGTACTAGTTCTAAAATATATTATTTTCAGAGAGTTTGATGAACTTTATATGTTCACAAAAAATCTGAGAGTGAGCAGCTTTAAAACGTGTTTGCTAGTGATGTCATCTGAATCCGCGCTGTTTTTTTTTTACATACATTAAACATAGAAATTAAACACCTTATTAACCAGCGATTCGGATCAAAGTCGGTGCATTATGTGAAAGTACTACAACAATTTATATCGTATACCTGTCATAAATACTTAATCTTGATTGGCCGATAGCGCGCACGTGCCGGGTTCGCAAAAGTAGGCCTAATATATACTAATTAATTTATTCTCGATTGCGAAACAAGTTCTTACAACTTAGATTAATCGCTCTCGAGACTCATTCCAGATGGAATTAACTTCGAAGAGAGAGAGGCAATGTGGAATTATTTGTGTCTTGCCTAAGGACACTACCGACATGGCGATGGTAGGGATCGAACCCGGGGCCCTTCGATCCTGAGGCGAACGCGCTACCATTACAAGTAGGCCTATGTGTAGACCTGACAATGATGTGTAGACCTGCACGAATTATAAGTTGTCATTTCTGTTATATTCTCACGTAATGTTTACTATTTTGCATGAGGTATACGATATAATAATTTCAGATTTATGTTTCGGTCAATATTGTATAGTGTGAGAACCGATTTCGTTTCGGTATTTATTTGAAACGGTTTTTACTCTATTAGCTTAAAGCTAATATCTGTAACATATCAGCTGAATGGACCTCTTTATTCCCCGTTTAAATATATTTCCTATAGCGAGACGGCACAGCCTCAATTGATAGTTCATGCTAAAAGCACTGGTGTAACGATAAAATAATTCTGCAGGAATGCGGCATATAGAAGACGATTTGATGTGGATGTAAACGCGCTGTTTGAATATTTATTTAACAGGTATTTTTGTTTTAAATTATAATTTCTAATGTAATAATTAATTGTAAAAAGTTAGTTATTGTGTCTAAAGTGACATTTTAGTTCAGTAACTTTTGTTTCAAGAAATATACATGTATAATTACAAAATACAATTACACAGCCTTATTAGAATGAAAAACAAAATGTTTTATTCGAGTTTTACAGGTAAAAAGTAAAAGTGAAATAAAAAAGTAAACATTCTGCACATTTAATTATTAATAATTTCAGCTACATTTGAATGGTGTATTTTTCTATAGCTGAAGTTCAAACCTAGGTATATTTTTCATCTTAAAAATAGAAGACAAACGTGCAATTTTGTTTTTTCCAATTACTTTTGAGATTTGGCCGGCTTGTTTTCTGAACGATTGGAACAGCGTGTTATTTGTATCATAAAAAACTATCGTTTCTGTTTTAATTCATATGTTCATACAATTTGTGTGTAAATTAATTCTGGAGTTTATTTACATAGGATATAACCCAACACGAACTATTTGATAGACAAAATTGCTAGATAAAAACAAAATTTGACATACATATATTCGCTTGCTTATTTATGTAGAAGAAAACAGTATAATTACATACGTGTGTTATTGATTCTAACCATCTTACCGTTATATTTTGTGTTTTAGTATATCAATTCGGAGCAATAACTATTTCACCGAAAACTTTGAACGAAATCTACTCGCTCTCAGATTTTTGTAAAACAAAGGTCATCAAACTCTCTGAAAAATACATATTTTAGAACCAACAGTCAAATAAAAGTACAAATTCTGTTGTAGTATATTTGAAATTGTATGCAAATAAATTGTTAAGCATTATTAACGCTTTAGAAGTTCCAATTTAATATGGTTATAAGTTCCAGAATGCCGGATTTGCTAGAGTTGTGTGCCGGATTATACGAGTACATAGCATGAATATGACCTGACCGCGACGGGAGTCAATCCGGCTTATGGATCCCATTACAGTTCTAATAAAGCTTTTATTATATACCTTTTGACATAAATCTGCGGAAATAAACGTAATCTAATTCACATTTACGCATACAATTGAAAATAAAAAACCTTGTTAGCTCGAAATATGCGTTGTCTGCGACGTAATCTTTTTGACGTCATCGTTTAAACAAGTAGTAACGACTCGTCAAAAGCGACGTTACTAATGCCTTGTGTATTGTTGGGCCAATTGATTGCAGTCATGCAAAATAAGAGCACAGAATTTGTCTGGCCGTATTTGATGGTTGAAAAAAGAGACTGTATAATTTTTTGACAGAATAGTTTTAGGTATGTCATAAAGACAATTATTATTCAACTTTACAATATTACACACTGTACTAAATCAATGGCGCACATGATATGAAACAGGTAGAGCTAATACAAAGCATAACTTAGCCAATATGAGAAAAGCAGGGCCAATACGAGAAAGCAGGGCCAAAATGGAATTCAAGCATTCTCATTGGTTTAAAAGAGAGGGCCAATACGGAGAAGTCACTTCCGTTAGATTTTTTTTAAACGACGCAATTTTGTTTCAGTTGATATGCAGACTTTTTTAGACTCCTGCTGATGTCTTATTTTACTAAGTTCAATACAAATAGCATTGTTAGTGTTACAAGAACATTTATTTCTCACTTACCGGACAGAAAAAATATCTGTTTTTAGCAGTGATGGAAAATCTTATCTCACATAGGGTTATCGAAAATTGACTGTAAATTTTTTATTTTTGAAATAAACATAGGGTTATTGGTATTGATTTTCTTAGTTAGATCATTTTCTATCCATCTATAGCAGTTCTGAATTAAAATTCGAGAAAAAGTTTATTTGCATTTTTTCATCCCCACCCTGTACTTGCACTTATTTCTTCTTTCTTGTGTGAAAATGCGATTTTCACTTTATTCTTGTTTTTTTAGCCAATATTGTAAAGTTGAATAATTATCATTAATCAAGTGATTTCATATTGGCCTTGTTATTTGTCCTTGGGCCAATACGACCACTCTCGGGCAAATAACAAGGCCAATATGAAATCACTTGATTAATAGCATTATAATATTACAAGAGTGCAAATATTTGTCCTTTGTATTTTCACTGGCCGTTCATTTCTATGTAAAACCAATTCTGGTTTGCAGTAAAGATACATCAGTACTGATCCTAGCATTTATTCATTCTTAAATCGAAATTTACAGATATAAAATGAATAAAAAGATGATAAGCGAAGTGTCAAGAGTAAAGTTCCTCCAACAACTAAAATTCCCAGAGGCGTATCAAGCCATAAAGCAAATCATTGCGAACGTGAATTCATTTAAGATGCACATTTGTACCAGGAAATACATCTACTGTATTTGTAAATATCTTGGCCCCTGTGGTGATTCGCTACAAAAATGACATTTATTAAATAATAGAATAGTCGATATTCATCTAGCACGAAGCGCCAGTACACGCCTTTGGCTTTAACACATCATTTATTTACTTGTACAAAATTAATCTTGTCGTTCGGCCCACATAGATGAAATGTCGCAAGATAATGTTATTAGTTTCGATATTAAGATTAATTACCCATGATCTATATAGTTACAAGCACTCGGGAATTTATCTTCAAAATATGTCCTCTGTCGAGGGGGGGGGAGTGTGGGAAGGGGAGGGGGGTAGGAGGCTTTTCACGTATCAAAAGCTTTATTCTGAATAAAAAAAATCTAATCATTCTGTCATATACAGACGGAAAGTTAACCCAAATATCGTTCCTGTGAACAAAGATTATAAGATTCCCTTTCTAAAATCTGACAACTTTAAAGGGGCACTCCCTACATCTAGCCGATTATATTCTCGAAACATAGATTATTTGTTCAATGAATGTAAAATGATAAATAAATACAATTTCAAAGAACCTATGGCGAAAAATGTGTGTATATGTACTTAGTTT
Organism: Saxidomus purpurata; assembly: GCA_022818135.1. Lineage (NCBI taxonomy): Eukaryota > Metazoa > Mollusca > Bivalvia > Venerida > Veneridae > Saxidomus > Saxidomus purpurata. The sequence continues at coordinate 11,812,037 of JAFMSR010000004.1, forward strand.
ATTTACATGTTTTATTTATTTCGAATATTTTCTTCCCTCAGTATTTTGAACATTTTTATAAATTTCAAATTAACTTTTTGCATATAAATAATGAAAATAGGAAAAAGCAAATAAGACGCTTTTATTTCATGTATAATAGTAATTAACTTACGGTTTTCAATAAAACTTTAATCAGTCAAAGACATAAATTCACGTAAATTTGTTAGTTGCTGGTGATGCAGAGCACACAGCGTGTGCAGCAATAAACGCCCATGTCTGAATATCTAAATCAAATACGAGATCTCTCTTGCTTCTTCATAAAATCTTAAAATCAACTTAAAGGGACACTCCCTAAATCTAGCACATTTTATTCTCCGACCATAATGTCTTCAATGAAATTAAAATGATAAATATATTTCATCCTTAATAGATAAAATAAGCGCAACAAATTTTCGAGACCTTTTCTGATAAATATAACATGAAAATAACCATTATTCCATAAACAGAAGAAACCTGATCTGGTTGTCCATATCATTATTTCTAAGTCTGACAGAAGTTTGATATGTGCTTTCTTGTATGAGACTTGGTTGAACTTTGAATATTAGAATAATGTAACAGCTGTTAATATGTATTGTCGGAATTCAGGAATATTTGTCACGAAATCGGCTTGCGGACGACAGCTGAGCAAGGAATCGCCGAGACACTCGATACAATTTGTGATAAATAGTCAACATTTTTTACTATTCTGATTAAACATCGCTATTTCTACAAAAAAGCGTACTGCAACCGTTTCTTTACATATTAAGAGAAAAAAATCTTTCAGTTTTAGCTAAAGTCTATTTTCCTTACAAATGATACTCTTTAGACGAGATTTTACAAGTAACTTCTTATGTTTATATGAATAATATCCCTGTTTCGGAACGCATATTCTAATGCATTTGTGGTGTAACTATCTTGTTCCTTTGCAAAATACGTATTTGCAAGACTATTTTAGTCTGTTAGAAGAGAAGTAAACAATTAAAAGGACACTCCCTACATTTAGCAGATTATATTCTTAGACTATATCAGATTATATATTATATTTTTTTACAAAAATCTTAGAGCAAGCAGCTTTAGGTTATTTAGTTTGACATCAAAAATATTTTTTTTCAATGGTAACTGACATCGAGCAGCTTTAAAGAAGCAGGTTTACAGGTCTGGTAACGATTGATTTAGAGCATAAAGGAAGATATGTTGTTGCATTTGCAATTTTCAACCTTACGTAGGTTGACAATCTTCTCATTTTGTATCGGTTCTGAAGCAAAACAAGACTTAAAGGGACATACCTTATAACTGATGCCGACTTAATAACCTCCAAAACATAAATACATGTAATAGAATCTTTGGAAGTATTATGACTTAACCTAAACGTTTCAGCTATGCATTCCCAGTCATTATCGATAAAATCAGCGGTTTAAAATATACTACAGTACCGTAAACCATAGAATAATATATGTAGAGTTGTTGTTGGTGGATTCGATTTATTACAGAAAACCTCTATATTGATTAATTGTGGTAATATGAGGCATTTTCGCCAAAGGTTCTTCTTTGAAATTGTTAATTCTTATTTTACTTTCATTGAACACATAGTCTTTGCTTTGAGAATATTATCTGCTAGATGTAAGGAGTGCCTCTTTAAGAACACAATGACAATCACATTTAAGACACTTTTGGGGGAAGGGTTGCCATGGCAACATATATTTTGTTTGCAATAGTTAAGCTTTCTATGATACAAGTAAGTGCTAGAAGCGCGCAGTTCACACATTACGACAGTGATCAGTATCATAATTTCGTATGCAATGCAGTTGCGAATTACAACCTTGAAACACATATATAAGACTAGTTTTCGAACAGCGCTCTTCATAATTATGTCAGTAATATGCACTGCTGACATTTAAAACACTTTCCTTCCCACGTTAAAAGGCTTTATCTGAAAACTAAAAAGAAACATGACAGGTCTTGTAAACCATAAAGCGTATTTTTTACTATATGTTAGTCCAATGTCTTCCCGATCCGCGTAGGTAACGTCTGGATTTTGTTTTTAAATTGAAGAAATATGTATACTTTGAGTACAGCATATTTATAAGACATCAGTTTTTCAAGATAATTAATTTCAAAATACTAAAATAAACTTTACAAATACGAATTAGTGAAACGTTTTTTTTTTGTTGTTTAAACCTGCATTAAAGTGATACAGATATATATACAATGAATTGAGTGGTGCACGAGGAATAAAGTGAGTTGTGTACAAAAAAACATGTTTCTTTACACCAAACCAGCCTCACAGTGTATGGTACAGTTCAATCTTTCTACACATGTGTATACTTAGTTGAACATACTCGACCAAAAAAGGATAAAAAAATCTTTAATGTATGGCCTTTATTGTTACTTGTGTTCTTTACCTGTCAGCAAAACACTGTTTGAAGATTTTGTAGACAAATGAGTTTGCGACTTATTTCTCAAAATGTATTTAATCTCAATGCAACAAGAAACCTTGCAGCGTTGTGATCGATACAAGTTAAATGAGTCGGTTGCCATGACTTTACCTTCGGGGCCATAATACACATTCGCAGTGAGACATTGCTTATTAACTGTTATCGAAGTAATTCGTAAATCCATTCCGTATTACATACAATCTGTGCACTACGGAATTCTGTGAGGGCCATCGCTTTTGAATGTATTTATCTGAAACGCGATACTCGATAGTACGATAATGAAAACGTGAAATCACGATGATAAAAACGCAATGGTACGATAACGAAAACGCAAAAATACGATAGTACGATAATGATGAAGCGATATACTTTCGTGTTTTCACCATCGTATTGTCGCATTTTCACCATCGCATTATCGTGATATCGCGTTTTAGTTATCGTACTGTCGCGTTATCATCATCGTAAAATAGCGTTATCATAATCGTACTGTCGCGTTATCATAATCGTACTGTCGCGTTCCGGTGCGCATGCTCATAGTTTCAGTTGAAAAAACTTAAAGCTAATTAAACCATGACATGCTTCCAATACCAAGGGTACAATGTAACTCAATATAGCGCCAGCGCTTATTTCCATAGAGGTCCTTACAGTATTGGTGTCATGACATAGAGAGGCAAAATCAGTTGAAGACAATGAAATATATTAACTTTGATGAAATATATTTATCACAAGTAATTGTATTCAGTTTGTAAAGACAACATTCTGGCGGAAAATTTTAACAAACAATCATATCACAATTATACGTAATCGCAATAAAACCCTTTATGTACTACAAAGTTTTTAGGAAGGCAAATCTTGCAAATCATATTGTAAGCATTCCATGGAAATAAATGCTTAAGGTAGTAGACCCCTAATGGGCACCAGTTCAAATCATTATCAGGCTTAATATTTTCTGAATCTGTATCATTTCCTGGATTTAAAAACAAATTTTAAAAGAATTTTACCGTGAAAAAAAAGTTATAGGAATTTGAATAACCGCACCCCAATTTTGGAATTATTTATAAAATGACATCACACAAGAGATAAGAAAATACATGTATTTCATTTATTATTCAAAATTTTGATACAGATTTGTTATCAAAGTAACAAGTACTATGTTTTCTTTCAGAAATTACACACCATTTACTATATAATCAACAGGTTTTATAAAAAAAATTATGAAATAATCAGATAGGATTACAATTTTCCTGTACTTTTTTTGCCATGTTAAATTTTGAACATCAAAGTTTTTAGGAAAAATCAACATTTTCTAGAAATCGGGCATGACTTTTTGTATACTAGTATTAAAATTTATCTATAACATTTTGGGAACAGCATGTCAAAAATTCACAATGTTTTACCGTCTCTATTTAAAATAATTTGATTTTGAAAATCTCCATCGACGATTTTAGACGTGTCTGCAAGTAAATAAAATCTTCAAATAAGCTAATACTAATTCGTAAAAAATATTTAATTTCTTTTTAGTCTAAAAACGATATAAACATATGAAGAAAAGTGCAAAATAATGAAAACAAAGAAGAAAAAGTAAAACAAACAAAAACCTTAAAAGATCTTCAGTCCAATTCACAACCTAGGCTAACCATTAAAATTTGAGGTTATTAGAGGTTCACTACCTTAAACTTAATATTAGCTTTATTCGTACCAAATCCGAAACAATAAGCGAAACATTGTTTAAAAGAGAAAGAGGTTCATATAAGCTACTAGCTTTCTCCCAAATCCCTTTTTAATGTATGAAGAAATAATTACAAATAAAAATTGTTTAATAAAAAAGCAGTAGAGTGATTTAAAACTGATCATAAGTGACTTTCGATGGTGCAATTTTCTATATTTGTCATATCTTATGGTAGCCCATTCCACTGCGTTTTAGCTCACCTGAGCTGGCTCAGGGTGAGCTATTAGGATCGATGAATGTCCGTCGTCCATCCACACTTAGTTAGTTAACACATTAGTGGTCACTTTTTTGCCTCAATTGTCACGAAACTTTGTCAGGGTGTTTGTCCTAGTTATTACTCGGACGAGTTCGAATATGGGTCATCTCGGATGAAAAATTAGGTCACATGACCCAAAATAGAAAAATCTTGTTAAGGCTCTAATATCATGGCAATTTGTCAGAAAGGTTATTTCGTTGATTTCTAGCTCAAGTTTTAATATGGGTTACCTGGGGTCAAAAACTAGGTCACACAGCCCAAATATGGGAAAACCTTGTCAAACTGTAGAACATTTTCAGCCCAAATGTCCTAGAAATTTGTCAGAAAGGTTGTTAAGATGATTTCTAGCTCAAGTTTGAATATGGGTCATCTGGGGTCAAACACTAGGTCAAACAGCCTGAATGTTGAAAAACCTTGTTAACACTCTAGATGTAACATTTTCAGCCCAGATGCCCTTGAAATTTGTCAGAAAGGTTGTTTTGATGATTTCTAGCTCAAGTTCGAATATGGGTCATCTGGGGTAAAAACTAGGTCACAGAGCCCAAAAATGGAAAAACCTTGTTAACACTCTAGAGGTAACATCTTCAGCCCAAATATTTTGGAAATTTGTCGGAAAGGTTTTTTTGATGATTTCTAGCTCAAGTTCGAATATGGGTCATCTGGGGTCAAAAACTAGGTCACAGAGCCCAAATGTGGAAAAACCTTGTTAACGCTCTAGAGATTACATTTTTAGCCCAAATATCCAAGAAATTTGTCAGAAAGGTTGTTTTGATGATTTCTAGCTCAAGTTCGAATATGGGTCATCTGGGGTCAAAAACTAGGTCAAAGAGCCCAAATATGGAAAAGCCTTGTTGATACATTAGAGGTAACATTTTCAACCCAAATATCCTGGAAATTTGTCAGAAAGGTTGTTTCTATGATTTCTAGCTCAAGTTCGAATATGGATCATCTTGGGTCAAAAACTAGGTCACAGAGCCCAAATATGGAAAAACCTTGTTAACACTCTAGAGGTAACATTTTCAGCCCAAATATCCTGGAAATTTGTCAGAAAGGTTGTTTCGATGATTTCTAGCAACTTTGTTAAAAGCAGTTGTACTCGGTGGTTGAGCGATAAAGGGCCATTATGGCCCTCTTGTTAGTAAGTATTTCCTTGTAGGCTTGTATCATGGGTACTGCGTATTTGTATAGGAAAACACTTTACTTTATTTGTGATAATTTACATTGTGTATGGCGGTGGAGCTTAGACCGTGCTCTATCTACAATAGAGAACATGATCTATCTGCAATAGAGAACACTTTCTTTTTCAAAAACAAAAACAAGCAACAATTGCCAAAGAAGAAAGATGTAGCTCTGTAAAAGTGACCTAAACTTAAATGTTTAAGAGGAAGGGAAGGGTGGACATACATATACACGAACTCTTAACACCAGTCTCCTGAGCAGTTTATATCACCATGCAGTTTTCATTTGTGAAAGCATGATGTCGTCGGCATCTAAAGGAACTTGTGAAAGAATGATATCGTCTAAATCTTCTAATTGAATGAATTCAAGTTCATTAGCCATCTGAACAAAGATCTGAGTGACCAAATAATATTAACGTGACTCCACCCATTTTGTCACGTCACACGATGTTTCGGGGCCTGCGAGCAGTCAATCAAAATGTACATGATGGTGTACGTGCCATTATCAACGTGCAATAATACAAATCAGATAGAATGACTGTTTGCAAGAATAATTACGTCATTTCTCGGGGGCTACGCCCCTCGAAATAACATAATTATTCTCGCAAACAGTACTCTATCTAATACATAGCCTCTCTCAAAATGAGTTTGTATAAACTCGTCCATTTGTATTGTTGTACATGAAGATATTCTATTTCTGAGCATGCACATGCGCACCAGAAGGCGATAGTACGATAATGATAACACGACAGTACGAAAATGATAATGCGACTGTACGATAATGATAACGCGACAGTACGATTACAATACAACGGACTCCAGAAAACCGGAACCCAGAAAATCGGACGATTTTGAAGCCCGAATTTCTTCTATAAATTCATGAAAAAACTCCAGAATACCGGACTCTCAAATTCCGGACTCGGACGATTTGCGGATTCTTGACGATTTTGAACGATATTTTATTCCGAAAACCGGACGCTACATGTCAGTTCAAGGTCAAAAGTTTACTGTGTATCACGATTCGACCATAGGTTGGTATCATCAACTCAACACAGGTGTCACATTTTCAATTGTTTACCATTTATCGGTCGCGCATGTAATCTTTAAGGCGTGAAAAATACTTGTAGGTGTGAGAACAATCGCCGACTACAATTAATGTTGCGAGAATAATTGCTTAATACGCCACTCATTAAAATACGGCCGCCACATTTGATCATTTGTGTAGAGATATATTTTAAGCCAAACATTATAACATTATTAGTAACTATGCATCCAATTAGCGACGATTTATTTGCTAATGTTTGTATTTACTTAATTAATTGAGGTCTTTATTCGCATACCATTGAGGTATCAAAATGACCAATGAAAAAAATAAGAAGTTTTAGTAAAACATGATGTTAGATTTTGTTTTATAAGGTATGGTTTATTTCCTAAAATAAAAATATAGTGTTTACTTAAACATTGTATATGTTCTTTGTTTCAATTAAAAGAGTCAGTCAAGAAGTCCGATTCTGAGCAAATTTTAATCTGTTGATAAGTTTCCTGAAAACCGGAACTCTCAAAATACCGGACTTTTTCCCTTGTCCAGACAGGGTCCGGTTTTCAGGGGGTTTACTGTTACAGTAATGTAAACGCGACAGTACGGTGATAACGCGAAAGTACGATGATAAAAACGCGATAGTACGACAAAACGTGACCGTACAATGGTGAAAACACTATAGTATATCGCACTATCATCATCATAGTTTCGTGATTTCGCGTTTTCGTTATCATACTATCGCTTAATCATCATCTTGTTATCGTTTTGGTTATCGTAGTTTTGTGATTTCGCGTTTTCATCATCATACTATGGAGTATCGCGTTTCAGATCAACACATTAGAAGGTGATGGTCCTTACGGAATTCCGTAGTGCACAGCCAGTACAGAAGCTTAGATTGTACAATGTACGATAGAGAAATATATTTTCTCTTTCTGATAACATTATGCCGCTTCATCTTATTCTGACACTGTATTATTGAGATAAATGTTCCTTTGTTCACTATCTTTAGACTGATGACATATTGAATAACAAAATAGACAATTAAGTATATATGGGATTGACGTTATATGATTAGTCGGACATTGGCGGTGTACATTACATTTCGGCATCAGCTGTAATTTCTTTAAACACTCGCTGATGTGTCACTATAAGCCGCTGTGACGTCATCATGTGGCATCTGGGTAGTGTACAGATAGTTAACCTACTTTTAAGAGCGTTTCAGATGTCATTCACCGTGGCTATTTTAATACAGTATTCTCTAAGAATGTTGTAACACTTATCTTTCACTAATGCACTGAAAGCATTGAACGTTAATTTAACAACACATCAACACTTGACATTAAACCAAGACTTGCTTAAAGGGACATACATGTACCCTAAAACTGATGTCGAACTAAATAACCTCCAAAACATAAATAATACATCTTGGGAAGTATTATTACTTGTATTTTCACTTAACCTAAAAGTTTCAGCTATGTATTCTAGTCATTATCGATAAAAGCAGCGGTTTAAGATATCATGCAAGCAAGTAAAGCATTTAATAATATATAACCAGCGACACGGGAAAAATTGGCATTCGGCAAAATACTTGGAAACTAGCTTTCTTGCATATTTTGAACAAACAATATTTAAGTATCAATATTGGAAAATCTCAGTTACAGGTCTACGTCCAGTACATACAAAACTACAATATTTTGAAAAATTCAACCGAAGATCACTTTAAAAATGACATCACGTACCACAATTTGACGTCAAAACTCACTTCATTTTACACTGGCAGTAAACTATTCGGGTAATCATTTCTTAAAAGCATCATTTATTTTTGGTTGCAACATTATATACTCTTTCAATATATATCATATCTGGTGAACTATTTCATGTCTTCTTTCCACGATATGCCTTTTTTCATAGGGTGTAGCCAAACTAAAAATAAGAATCATTTCAAATCGCTGTTGCCATAGTAATGGTCTTGGGAGGATTTTGATGCAAATAGTATGTTTCTGTTGAGGAAAATATAGTGGCTATCAGTGGTTATCATTAGTTTTGCATCGAAAGAGGGTGACAAAAACGTGAACTTTATGGGTCTTTTCTCAATAATTGTCGAATAATGTAACAAAGGTCCGAAGAAACATTTTCGCGCGTCGATGGTCATGTAGAGTTGTTCTACAATTAATAGGTGGATGCAATTTATTACAAGATGCCTCCAATGTTGATTATTTGTGCTGAAATTAAGCTTTTTTTCAATATATATTGTTCTTCAAAAGTGTATTTATTTATCATTTTACGTTGATTAAACAAATTATTTATATTCGATAATACAATCTGCTAGATATAGGTAATGACCCTTTAAGAAGCACCGACTGACGTCCAATCGTTACAGTCTGCATCTCAAGTCCAACATCACTCTAACGTTAAAATGATTGCATTGATATGAACGGACACGACACTTAAATTACTGAAATATAAATGAAGCAAACATTTATTCTCACAAAAACTGTTTTTGGTTGTCACAATGAAAATCATACATAATAACGTTAGCGCTTAGGGTGCCATATTTGTTCCGGCGAAAGCTGTACAAGCTGGATTGTGACCTGCTTTTTATCCAATCAAATGTAATTATTGGACGCGCGTGAACGGAATTTGTATTAAAACCTCTGGACCACTTGATCGCGTCATTGATAAATGATGTAGCTGTTGATCTAAAAATAGAAAACGTATTCAATCGGATCCCTTAGTTATGTTTCAAGGAAGGATGTTTATGTATATACTAAACTGTACCTCTGCTCTACGCCGTTTTTCTCTTTTTAAAGATATTTTTGTTTCAAATTTACATCGAACACGTATCGATAACATTTCTATCATACAATTTTTTTAACTAACATCATACAATCTGATTCAGAAGTTCTATTTATATTTTTCGAAAACAAAGACCTTATTCATAACAAGATCATTACACAATGTGTTGCTAAAAACAGAGGGAAACATAAAGGTCGTAGCTCAACTATAGTAGCATCAACATTTACGATTTGTTACAGCCGTGGCTATAATCCTGTCGCATTTCATATTAGTTTAACTACGTCTATACACCTTTCTTTCTACGAATCTGTCGATACATAAAGTGGAAGAATCCATTATAGAATTACCGCTTAAGTTAGGGATGTCATTAAGTTCGTTACGCGCTTAAACTAAAACCTTTCTTTGCGTCTTTGGTAGATCGAATGTACAAGGTAAAACAAATTCAGTGGATTCAAAATACTAGTGATTTACAATTTAGTCAATAGCTTTAAAGGAAACAGAGATACGGCATTTCTGAAGCATAAGTTGTACGGCACGCAATTCAAGATCACTATAAAATACTTGTGTTACTCAATTATAATTGTTAATAGGTTTTGCCGTAAAACCAATCTTCTTCACCATAGTTTGAAACTGTAGACTCGAGGTTACTTACGAGGTCACAAGAAGGTTTCTGAATTCCGAAAAATGAAAATGAAGCACAACATTATACTACCGTGTGACCTGTGTATTTGTAATATTTACAGTCCGTTGCAAAAATCCGAAACAGTCTCAAGTCGCTACAATCCGTCGTGATGTTTATATTGGAGAAAATACATATATCAGAGGGCAGTATTCCTGCTGGGGTGATTCAGGGGCAGGGGACCATTACTTTGTGAATGATTCAAGGATCATATCTTTAGCTGTGATTATCTTTTAAAATCGCTACCGCAAGTTCATGAATTATTATAAATGCATTACATGTATGTTCCCGGAACCTTACGCTAGTAGTTAACACACTTTTGAGTACATATTGAATTTTCTTCATGTGTATGACAATATTTGTACATGTTTATACAATTTAGTGCTTTAAGGTATGCCTCTAAATTACTGTAATAACTGCAGTAACATATGTCATCCTACATCATTGGCGACCATTGTAATATTTTTTTCATAGAAAGGCCTATTCACATCGTCCTGACCATGTTTTGACCAAATTAAAAAAAAGGAATTTAATGTAAAATTTCTGAAATTATCAGTATTTGAATACTAGATCGTTACGGATTTCGCAGCACTTGTTATTTATTCGGACACTCTAGTGTCATATTCTTTTGACAAATCAAATGCCTTTTAAAAAACCTGCCTGCCGAAATTTTTACTTGTTCATAAGTGAAAATACTGAGATAAATCAAATTCCAAGTATCTATTTCCAGTCTACATGTAATGCAATCCCGACAGTGAACACGGAAATTTTCGAATGTGCATTGTGGTTTTACTTTCAAAGACTATAAGGGCTGGGGTGTTGAGTAACAGAAAAAAATGCAAATCAATAAAAAATTGGACATGAAAATGAAACGAATGACATGACAGACGGGTAATTTTATCTTGTATACAATTTGTTTATTTTATTTACATGTACATGTATATACATGATGAAATTATGGAATAACACTAATACTTAACAGCTCGCAATACAAACAATCATGTGACAGCGTACATAAGTCAAACTTGAAAGCATCACAGCAGGACGTGTTGAGCCAGACCTTGTTATAACTCTTTAACTAACTATATATGTTTACTTTACGTTTAGGTAAACAACATGATAAAGAAAAAATAACGAATTCAAAAAAAAGACGGAAAAACGACAAACAGAGCTAAAACTGAATGCATTTAACACGAATGTACATGTCGTCAGTGTGACCGCTATATGTACTGTCGCGGGTGTCATTCGTTATTATGATAGTAATTGGTATTACAGTTCTAAAGCAAAAAAAACCTCACTGGATGCATGCAAGTTAATGAAATCACAAGAAGTTCATGGAATTATTTCATGTCTGTTATAAAATGTATACACGAGTAGATCTACAAAAAACAACAACAGAAGAATCATTCGATCACATTCCGGGCAGCTGTAGGTATCGGGAAAATTTCTGTAGACACTCAAGGACATTAACACTTCTTTTTGCATAAAGGATGTCTGTTAACACCATGCTCGTAAAATATGCCTGCGCAGATCTATTTAAATATGTCCATTTTACATTGACACCTGGGTCCATAAGAATGGGATTGTAATATCGTCTTGATTCGTGGGATCGTATTCTATTCAGTCACGAAAAGTACCTGTATTTCCGTTTGTTACGAATTTTGTTAAAAAACAACATCAAGGCTTTTGGTATGGCATTCCCTGTTTGATATTATTTTTGTTTTTTACTATGGACGATAAAGAGCATTGAGATGTACATGCATTTATTCAATTACTTTTTTTAATGCAACTCATAAAGGTCGGGTAGTACACTTACTGACGTACTGAGGTATATGGTACACCCCTATTTATAGCGGTTATTTATAATAGAATATTGCATCGGATTTTATGTAGTGTACAGCGTCCGTATATGATAGTTTACTATAGCGAAATGCGACAGGATAATGGCAACGGCTGTAGTAAAAGATGTGTTAGGTAATTAGAGAGAATATGGACACGTTACAGAATTAACGCGAGACAACCACCATAAGCGCAATAAATCTAGCAGGTTATTTTAAAGCTGTTCGCTCTCAGATTTTGGTAAAAAAATAAAGTTCTTAAAACTGGATGTAAATAACGTATTTTATAACATATAGTCACATAAAAAAGCTCCAGCTAAAATTCCTTTCACGTACATCTCTAAATTTCAAAAAATTCGCTTCCAAATTAAAAAGCATTGCAAACGCTTTTGAAATTTCTATATAAACATATAGTGTAGCGGTGCCGTGTAACCGACATTTTCAATCGATTTCTGCATATTCCTACCTAGTTTTTTATTATATTCTAGCTGTTAATTTTATATGAATGAATTAAAAAAAAAATTTCAACGGTAACCGAGAGCAAGCAGCTTTAATATGGGAAATCTGGTTCAAAACATCGAACATTAATGCGTCCGAATTACGAAATGTTATGAAATATTACGAAATGTTATATTTTCGTTTTTTTATTTCAACTAAACATATATATGTTTGTATGGAAATAGATTAATCAACTAAATTTACTTGTATCACTCCAAATTAATTTCATGCAAGTCGGGTTCTCTCATACAGTGTCTGTTTCTTCTCACGGAAAACATATGATATACAAGCATGTTATATAACTCGCTTTAATTGTACGTTTACGAATGCTATGTAGCATATCGTTTTGTCCTTATTTGTTTGTGTTTAATATTGAAGACAGTAATATTACTGTCTGTGACATTTAGATAAGGACAGTTATATGAACACTTATGAAGCCAAAAATAAAGCTCAAAAACAGCACACTTGAATGTTAGACTTCTTCATTAGACAGCAATTATCATAAATATGTCCAAATAACAGGTTTCTCTTTATGAGAGGATTTTTGTTCTTATTGTCGGTACTTACAAATATCATATGTCAGGAATTGATATACCATGTAATAAAGGTTTGTTATGTTCCAGCAAACTGTGAAACGTTTATTGCTGCTCGTTCACAGTTTCCGGTGGCAACATTAAACTTTTCCTAAATGAAATAGTTATGGCTAGACTAAAAAAACACGATTTAAAATCCAATTTATGAAAATGTGTTGCAATGTTTGTGATCTTACTTCAACGGCATCACTACATTTAACGTTTATTTAGGATTTTCAAAAGCGTTTGTAACCCTTTATAATTTAGAAGCATATAACTTTTTAAAAATATATTACATGAAATTATACTGTTACCTATTTTTTGGGTGAATAGCGCTGAAATATGTTAATTTCAGATAGTTCCAGGCTTTTCAGCATCGTCTGAGAACGAGCAGCTTTTAAGAACAATTATAACTATGAATGTAACATGTACTCTTATATTACAAAGGAATAATTCTTACCGTAAAATTGATCGTTGTTTTGCACTACATCCATTCAATAGAAGGTATATGTTATAAATATAGCGCATAATTTATTTAATGATACGGCAGAATTGTAACACTTTCTGACAACGTTTTTATGTGAATGTGTCAAATACATATCTTAAGGAGTACAGTGATTTCATTATTCTAACTGGAAAAATATAAACATTTAACTTAAAGTGATAATAAGACTTAAAGCTGCACCTTATCAGTTGCTGTTGAAAACAAAAAAATCAAAAATGAAGTAACTTTTAGTGAATTTTAGTAAAATAGTGATAATGTGACTTAAAGCTGCTCGCTCTCAGATTTTGGTAAAAAAATTAAGTTTTCGGAACTGTATGTTAATAACGTATTTTAGAACATATAGTCATATGAAAAGGCCAAAAAATCATGCCACGTTTATCTCTAAATAAAAAAATACGCTGCCAAATTCAAAAGGTGCAAACGCTTTTGAAATTTCAATATAAACATAGTGTAGCGGTGCCGTGTAACCCAAATATTCAATCGATTTCTGCAAATTCCTACCTAGATTTGTGCTTTTAATTTGATTCTAGCCTTTATTTTTATATTTATGTACAATTATGTTAATTTCTTAAAAAAAAAATCTCAACGTCAACCGAGAGCGAGCAGCTTTAAAGCTGCTCGATCTCAGTTTCAGGTGACAAAAAATGATTTGCTTCGAAATGATACATTCAAGCATAAAATGTAAAAATGAAAATGCAAGAAACAAGAACGAAGGTAAAAATCTAGGTACCAATTTGAAAAAATCCATCAAAAATGAAGGAGGAATTTAGTTCAACTACACCGCTACACTATATGATTTTATTACCCTTCCATGAAATTTGCGGTCTTCTGAATGGTCAACGATCCGTAAATAGATATATATATATTTACGGCCAAGCCGATAATATACACTTGACATAACCCCGTTACTGTACCCCATGTTAAACGTGACCTTGTTCGCTGCCTACAATACGTCAATGTATATATCCGTGCTGATTTGTAACGTCACGCAGTGACATTTATGTATCATATGGGGATTTGAAGGTCTGCTTACGTTCAGCAGTTAAATAAATAAAACATAAACGGAATCTTCTAATATTAAGAAAGGGAACGTTAATAAAATTATTTGTTGACGTGAATGTGGGGATATATTACCCGCCTCGACATAGTATCATCCTCGTCTAACGGCTGGAGTAATATAAGTCTAGGCGGATAATATAGTAGGGTTATTATTGTACGTACATACAATACGGTTTTTATTTTCGGTGCGGCCGTATTCGATGGTTGAATAATGGCCGTATTTTTACAGAATACTTATACATTTTTGTAGGTATATAATAAATGCCCATATACCACTTCAAAAAACTAAATAACATACACAATGTATTCTATTGAGATGTTCATAAGCGCTTGTACAGATATACTCGACAGGAATTTATATTGGAACATTTTTATTTGACTCTTCGTTCTAAATTATGTTCACCAAAATCTTAACGCGTGCAGCTAAACTAAAATCATATCCGATTTACCAGCAACTACCAGCAGCGCATACCCTGTTTTCTTGTATGCATTGATCTTGCTAAATTGTACATTGTTCTGCTTACTTGCTAAGATCATTCCTCAAGAATGTTCTTTCTCGAATAAATCGGCTTTTAGTATAGTAATGACTTGTTCTCGTGTCTGTGTGGATTCTGTAAACTCTCTTGTAATGGTTTTAAAACTACTTGCAATCAGTGATATGTTTAGTGATTTAAAGCTGCTCGCTCTCAGATTTTGGTAAAAAAAATTAAGTTCTTGAAACTAAATAACATATTTTAGAACATATAGTCATATAAAAAGGCTTCAGTATAAATTCTTGTCACATACACCTTGACATTTCAAATGATACGCTACCAGATTTAAAAGCGTGCAAAACGCTTTTAAAATTCCAATATCAACATATATTGTAGCGGAGCCATGTAACCGACATTTTCGATCGATTTCTGCAAATTCCTACCTAGATTTTTGCTTATATTTTGATTCTAGCCTTTAGTTTTATATTTTTGTAAAGTATGTTAATTAAAAAAAAAATTCAACGACAACCTAAAGCGAGCAGCTTTAAAGTCAGCGAAGACACGACCATAAAGGCGAATTTTGTGCCGAGTTGAGAACTCTATGTAAACGTATTTTAGAACATATAGTCATACAAAAAGGCTCCAGTTAAACTTTATGCCACATATATCTCTAAATTAAAATTTTTTTAACGCTTTTGAAATTTCAATATGAACATATAGTGTAGCAGCGCTGTGTAACCGTGATATTCAATCGATCTCTGCAAATTCCTACTTTGAGTTTTGCTTATAATTTGATACTAGCCTTTAGTTTTATATTTATGTATAATTATGTCAAATTAAAAAAAATAATTTCAACGGTAACTGAGAGCGAGCAGCTTTAATGGGACATACTTTATAACTGATGTCGACTAAATAACCTCCAAAACAAACTAGATGCCCACGTGCAACATGTCGAGCCCACCATATGTCAAAAGGGCTAACTCCTTACCAAGTAGAGATGGGTCAAAATACACCTAAATATTGGATGTAACATGCATGTTGTGCCATAGAAAAGTGGTCTCGATTTTTCTCTACGACCAGTAATAAAAAAGTTACAACATAAGCTAATTATAGTCAATTCTAAAAACAAGGGAAGCCCATGGTGGTGAACATTTGTACAAAGAAACATCAAAATCCCTCCATGCATGAAAAAGATATGGTCCGGACAAAATCGGACGCACGGACGCACGCACATACACCGAACCGCCAAAAGTGACAACTTAGTCGAGCTCACCACAAGCGGGCTCGACAATAATATGGTCTTACCTAAACCTTAACTAGTTAAATTCTTAACCTAAATGTTTTAGCTATGCAGTCCCAGTCATTATTGATTAAAGGGGCACTCCCTACATCTAGCAGATTATATTATCGAAACAGAAATATGTGGAATGGTAAATAAATACAATCTCAAAGAAGAACCTAGGGCAAAAATTGCCTCACTGTACCACAATTAATCAATATAGAGGCTTTTTGTAATAAGTCGCATCCACCCATTAATTGTACGACAACAACTCTTTCATGGTTAACGAAACTGCAGTATATTTCATACCGCTGATTTTTATCGAAAATGACTGGGAATGCATAGTTGAAACCTTTGGATTAAGTTCCTATAGTTTCTTTTTATGTTTTGGAGGTTATTAAGTTAACATCCGTTATAGGCTATGTCCCTTTAAGTTATAATAATTCTAAAGATTCTGTTACGTATGTTTTGGAGGTTATTTATTTGAGGATAATGTCCCTTTAAAGCTGCTGGCTCTCAGAATTTGGTAAAAAAAATAAAGTACTTGAAAGTGTATATAAATTACGTATTTTGAAATATGTAGTCATATAAAAAGGCTTATATAAATTCCTGTCGCGTATATCTCTAAATTAAAAAAAAAATACCCTACCAAATTCAAAAGCGTTGCAAACGCCTTTGAAAGATAGTGTAGCGGTGCCGTACAAC
Organism: Saxidomus purpurata; assembly: GCA_022818135.1. Classification (NCBI taxonomy): domain Eukaryota; kingdom Metazoa; phylum Mollusca; class Bivalvia; order Venerida; family Veneridae; genus Saxidomus; species Saxidomus purpurata. The sequence continues at coordinate 11,829,096 of JAFMSR010000004.1, forward strand.
AGACGTTAACAATCGATTTCTGCATATTCCTACCTAGAGTTTTGCTTATATTTTGATTATAGCATTTAGTTTTATGTTTCTGTATAAGTATGTCAATTTTTTTATAATTTTTTTAACGGTTTCTGAGAGCGAGCAGCTTTAAATCAGCGGTTTTGAAATATACTGCAGTTCCGTAAACCATTCAATAATCCATGTAGAGTTGTTGTTGTACAATTAATGGGTGTATGCGATTTATTACAGAAAGCCTCAATATTGATTAATTGTGGTAAAATGAGGCATTTTTCGTCATAGGTTCTTCTTTGAAATTGTATTTATTTATTATTTTATATTAATTGAACACATATTAATTTATGTTTCGTGAATATAATCTGCTAGATTTAGGGAAAACCTCTTTAATCGTTTACTGTTAATGTCCTTTTAAACTTTCATTCAGATTTAATGAAAAAAGATTGCATATTTTTTTTAATATAATGCGCTTGTGAAGTTTTTTTTAAACACCAGGTGAAACGAGTGCCTCTTGAATGATTTTGTTTTTACATTCATACATGGGACCAACGGCATAGTTTGCAAGAATCTCTTGGTGGTTGGCCCTTATCTAATTATCTTAATGCTGTTTTCCATACTTTTGTAATTTAATGGAACACTGAGCAGTTACTGTAGTAGTTGTCAATCACCGATATATGGGAATGTTTATGATTTTCTCCAGGAATATTTCAAAATTGTTTACTGCTTTAAAAGGGGCAATCCCTACATCTAGCAGAGTTTGTATCATGGAGTCGAAGAAGAAAGATGTAGCTCTGTAAAATTGACCTAAACTTAAATGTTTCAGAGGGAGGAAAGGTATGCACTCCTGAGCAGCTTATACGATCAGTTTTCATTTGTAAAAGTATGATGTCGTCGGCATTTAAAGGAACGTATGAAAGAATGATATCGTCTAAATCTCCTAATTGACTGAATTCAAGTTAATTAGCCATCTGTTACAAAGAATTATCCTGCAATTCTAGAAAAAAAAACATAATGCTGATTTCACCTATCCTTCTAAGCGTTGTTCTTGAAGAGAACTGACAAAGATCTGAGTGACCAAACAATATTAACGTGATCCCATCCCTTTTATTACGTCACACGATGTTTCGGGACCTGCGAGCCGTCAATGAAAATATACGTGATGTTGTACGTGCCATAGTCAACGTGCCGTATTACAAATCAGGAAGGTTACGCCCCTCGAAATAACATAATTATTCTCGCTATCAGTACTCTATCTAATACATATTCCTCAAACATAAATAACGTGTTCTATGAACGTAAACTGATAAATATGACCAGCGACACGGGAAAAGGGGTCTTCGGACAAAATACTTTGAAACTAGCTTTCTTGCGTATTTTGAACAAACAATATTTCAATATCAATATTGAAAAATTTCAGTAACCTATGTCCAGTACATACAACACTACAACACTTTGAAAAGTATAACTAAGGCGTCATTGTTCACTCTAAAAATGACGTCATATACCACAATTTGACGTCAAATCTCACTTCTATTTACATGGGCTGTAAACTCTTTCGGTAATCATTTTCTAACAGCATCATTTATTTTTGGCTGCAACATTATATACTCTTTCAATTTATATTATATCTGGTAGGCTATTTTATGTCTTCTTTCCACGATATGCTTTTTTCATAGGGTATATCCAAAATTAAAAAAAAAGAATCATTTCTGTTGCCATAGTAATGGTCTTGGAGGATTTTGAAGCAAATAGTATGTTTCTGTTGAGGAAAATAGAGTGGCTATCAGTTTTTATCATGGGTTTTGCATTTAAAGAGGGTGACAAAAATGTAAATTTTATCGTTTTTTTTTATCAATTTTTGTTGAATAATGTAACAAATGTCCGAAGGTACATTTTCGCACGTCGACGGTCAATTATGTCTAATAATGACTCATTTTAGCAATTAATCAATAAAGAAACCGACTGTAATAAATCGTTATCCATCCAATAATTGTACAACAACTAGACTCTTTTACTTATAGAATAATATATAGTGCCCTGCTTAGCCATTTCTTTTTCTGTATAATGCATGTGTTTCCCATTTTTCATTTATTCCACTAGAATCAAACTTACTTGTCCCAATCTTAGCTTACAAGTGAGTTATCAGTAAAAGCCATGCTCAATTTGAATACTGTAAATCCGGTATTATTCGCGATGTTTTTATTTGAATTGAGTGCATCGCGAATTCATAAATCCGCGTAAATTTATGTTTAGAACGTAGGTTCAAAAAAACAAAAATAATATCAAACAGGGAATGCCACGTACCAAAAACGCAGCCTCCCAAAGAGGCGAGGGGGGAGTGCACACCACAAAAGTCGTATCGGAAAAATATTGTCCGAAATAAATCAAGTTCTCCAATGCTCAATAATCGCTAGTATACATATATATTTTTGAAGTTTTGAACTTGAGTAAGGACATTTATGAGGATATATACAAAAGTAAATATATGAAAAAAAGATATAACTTTAAATTCACTACATCTTACAAATTACGTGATTAATAAAAAGTTTACATCAAGGACAATGTTGCATTTTAGGACACATTTACTGAATGTTTATTATGAATTTATTGAGAGAAAGACAACCAGTTTTAGTTCAAATCACTCTTCTGTAGTATATACACAGTTCATCAGTCAACACTATTTTTTACACTCGCTACAATCTATAGTCTGCATGCAAAGGTTTCACCTTAGACAACTTTAAATCAACATTTACAGAGCTCATATCTTGACTGTCCTTTAACTGTTTGGTAACTTCAGAGGCATACCAGTCTTCGAAACTAGCCTCTATAAATTGCTTCAAGACATAATTTACGCTGAGATCTAAGGGCTGTAGCTAGCAGGGATAACAGCTTAATGCTTTGTCTCGGCGCGAATTTAATATTTAGAGGCTTCGGTGGCGAATTCATAAATACGCGAAATAAGTCTGGGGATTGAAATTCGCGTAATAAAGATCACGCAAATATAAAGTGATTAACAATATAACATGCAGTAAGATATGTGTTATTGGCTATATATTAATATATATTTTATGTCTGTTTGTTTCAACTGTTGTAAATAGACCTGACGTTGCACTTCATAAAGCAGAAAAATATACCTTTGAAAACAGAATTCAAATAAACCTATAAACAATGGATCTTTATCCTTCTTATTCGACAAAATCCTTTTTACATCGCTCTTTGTTTTCATCGTTGCAGATTTATGAAGTTGTGCGTTTCTTCTTCGGTTACATGGCGATTCACTACGCTCTTTCTGACCATTTTATCATCTAAAAAAATCATTATGTTAGCTAAAGTATCTAAGTGAACGTTCAGCGTCAGCCATGTTTTTTTCGTTAAACGACGTCACGTTTGCACGTGCACGTTTCCAAGGGCAGTTATGCGATAATAGCCCTGCGCGTGCAAGGACAAAAGCTGATAATACTTCGGAAGGACGGATACAACATTTTTTCTCTATACAAAAGTGTTACTTTATATAGTAACATATGAGTTACGGTACATTGTGCCTATAATGACTGAAAGATGTGCCTAATATGTTCGGTTAGTTATAATACTTGCAAATATACTATTCTTCATGTTTTTGAAAGTGTTTAATTTGACACGATTTTAGGATATAGATGTTGACATCTTAGTGAATATACTTTTTCTTCCCTGGTTCTTCGTTGCCGTGATGATTCAGTACATTTATCTTCTCGTTCAAAGTTTCCGGAGGAAGACATGTCTCAAAATGATATACCAAAACATAAAAAGTGAAAGTAATGGCTAGAATCAAGAATACAAGTAAATATCTAGGTAGCAATCTGCGGAAATTTATTACAGATGTTGTAGAGCTTGATTTTACGGCACCGCTACACAATATGTTTCTATTTGAACTTCGAAGTTTGTAACGCGATAATGTATAACTTAGTAGCGTATTATTTCACATACATGTATACAGATATAACTAACAGGGATTTATACTGAAACTTTTTATTTAACTACATGCTTTTAATTGGAATTTGCAAACAGTTTGAATAACATTATTTTTTCACAACAATCTGAAAGCGAGCAGCTTTAAACGTAACATAATTCTTACTTCGATGATATCTGCCTTTAGCACTCGGTTATGTCAATCAGCTTTTAAATGGTTTTTGCCAAAGCAAGCATTCGGAAATGCAAGTTTATAGAAATCGGCTGAACAGGAATTTAGTCAAATAATAACCGTACAAATCCTGGGTTAAGAAACAAACAAACATTACCGTTCATTTTTACTGATACTATGTTACTATGCAGAACAAAGTGCCCTCGGTCCTTTTCAATTTTATCACGTTGTTCAGAGCGAATTCGTTTCATAAGTAGAATGTCTGAAGACAAATTGGAAAGACGGGTTTTGCAGACAAAAACAAATTAAGTCCCTTTTCTTGAACTCATTTTAAGTATTATGAACAGGAAATCTCGTATCGGTTTGATTGATCGTAATAAAATGATGTTTGTTGCCATGACTTTTCCTTTGGGAGAATTGATATTTCACTTTAGATATAACCTATTAACTGGTATTGAAATAGCAAATGTCACATAATTTCGTATATCCATACCAACTATTATGCAAACATGCACAGCTAATGGATAAGATTTTATAGAAATAAAGGAATCTGATTTAATATGACCATACTATACAATTGAAATGAAATAGCCAAGTTTAAGTTTTTAGCTCACCTGGTTCAACTAGCACAAAGTGCCAGAGTGAGCTATAAGGATCACTCACCGTCCGGGGTCCGTCGTACGTCGTCCGCCCGTCCACCATTTCCTTCGAACGACATCTCTGAAATCACTGGGCAAATGTTGATGAAACTTTGCAGAGATGTTCCTTGCATGAAGTTTTACCAATGTTCCTCGCATGAAGTTTTATCAAAATTGTTCAAAGAATTCCATTCCATGCAGAACTAAAGGAAAAATTTAAAAAATCTCTGAAACCACAATGCATAGAGCTTAGATATTTAGCATGTGGTATTGGCTAGTGGACCTCTACCAAGATTGTTCAAATTATGACCCCCGGGTCAAAATTGACCCCGCACGAGTGGTCACTAAGTTTAGCATAGGCTTATATAGGAAAACTTTAAATCTTCTTCTCTGAACCCACAAGGCCTAGAGCTTAGTTAATTGGCATGTAGCATTGCTTAATAGACTTCTATAAAGTTTGTTCAAATTATGCCCCTGGGGTCAAAATTGTCCTTTACCTGGGGAGAGGGGTCATTTGTTTTACAACGATGTATATAGGAAAACCTATTTGGTATATAACATTGTCTAGTGATCTTCCACCAGGCAAGTGGACTTGTACCAAGGTGAGCGATATAGGGCCATCTTGGCCCTCTTGTTTTCTTATATATTCAATATAAAACTTTGAAATTCTATTTATCTTGACCCGGCTATGAGACTTAATTGTAATTGGCTCAAATAATTTAATGATCACTCTTTCTCATTTGCATCCCTTGTCCCTCTACACCCAAGCCCCGAATTTGATGGATTGGAGCCTGCAGTTTTTAAAACTGAGACTTCCTTGTTTTATTTTTGTCATAATTTGATTATGTGTGGCACCATTTTGTACAAATGTAAATTAAGAATTCAAAATTGATGATTTTTTCAAAATTAACCCATCTAGGGGGTCACTTGGTTTAACATAGGCTTATTTAGGAAAAAATTTAAAAATCTTCTTCTCTGAAACTACAAGACCTAGAGCTTAGATATTTGGCATGTAGAAATGCCTAGTGAACCTTTACTAAGATTGCTCAAATCTAGACCCCCTGGTCAAAATTAACCCTCCCCGAGATTGGGGGAGGTCAATTCATTTCATATAGGCTTATATAGGGAAAACTTTAAACAACCACAATGCTGACAGGCAGATTATAGATATTTGGATTGTTACTTAGCATTGTGTTGTAGACCTCTACGAATTATTTCACAATCATGACCCCATGTGTTATAGCCAAGGTAGTCAGGTAAGCGATATAGGGTCATCATGGCCCTCTTGTTTTAGCTCTACTGGGCGGATGTGGTTTACCCGTCGTCCGTCCGTCCGGAAACGTTTCCTTGATAATATTCTATAGCTATCAATTTTCATTTGACTTACACGAAACTTTCCCACAAGGTTTCTGTGGGGCTCGTTTTGGGGAGGCTGCGTTTTTGGTACGTGGCATTCCCTGTTTGATATTATTTTTGTTTTTTTCCTGATTCCTATTGCTTGGGGATCAATGGATTAAAAGTTCACTGGTACGGTTTTTCTTGACGACGCTTAACAGATCACAATATTCATTCAACTTTTACCAAATTTGCTCAGAAGGTTGCCTTCACCATAGACATTATTCCTATTGTTTTTGAGGTCAGTGTATCAAAAGTAAAGGTCACGCTAAACTCTATTAGCTTTTCCTTGATAAGGCTTTACAAATTACAATTTTCATTCAACTTGCAAGGAAGTTTGCGGTCAACCTGTGTATTGTTCCCGTTATGTTGGGTAAGTGGATCAAAGCACAAGGTCACAGTGACCCGAACTTTGAAAAATATTTTCGGCTCAAAATTATTATAATTTTTGTTAGTTTGTTTCAATATCCTGAGATCGATATCATGTCATCTATATCTATGTTCAAACTTCACAAGATGATTGGTCTTACTCCGGCGACGATTAGAGTGTCGGTCAAATGTCAAGGTCACAGTGACTTCCGTAAGCATCTCCTTTATAACTTTCACAATTAGTTTCCAAACACTGAACAGTCAAGTCTATCCAGTAGAGGGATACATGCGTATTTTTCGCTTCTTTGAACATCCAAGCATCCTTCTGCCCGTGCAGACAAACAAAATTTAATTCAATAATTACAGTCGAGTGTATGTGTACAGCCGCCAATTCGTTATCAGTGGTCTGCTGAATAATTATGTCTGGATGAATCACATCAACTCTGTTTTGTTGACACATTCGCAGATGTGTTTTTGAAATCCGTAACGTGGTGTACTACGTTTTTCGCTACCACATGTCAATAATTTAAGATTTGAAGCTATTGCGAAAGTAACTACCGACTTTGTCATTAGGAAAGGTCAGTATTTTCGGAAGGTTAGCAGATATCAGGTAATGTCTGATACATTTTATCACAAAACACAATTGAATTGCATATCCATTGTCGTTTATATCGTGATGACATGTAGAGCGATAAGACAATGTCAATATGATTGCATTTAAATCAGTCAAAACGAAAAGAAACAAATAATGGGAACATTCCGCAGATTCCTTGAGACATTCATTCAATATTATTGTTTTGAAAATTACTATTTCATGCAAATTTGGTATGATTTTCACGTCAACGTGGCGAAGTTGGTCAAAGGTTCGAGTCATCCCTCTTTCTGTGATCAGGTTAGTAGTTTCTTATACAAGATGGTAGTCCTTTTTAGGTAAAATGGTTAGGTACATGTATATATCGGAGCGTATATGGTACACCCTGAATATATGTTTATGTAGTCTGAGTCAAGCTCCTGACATGACGACATACATGTATAACAAAACAACCTGTCAAAAATATAAGACGTAAAGTAGTAAAAAACTTGCCATGATATTGAAAAAAGTCTGCTTGTCGTGTTATTTACACGACATACCGACATAACTAAATGCGACAAAATGACTTTATTTAAAGGGGCACTCTCTACATCTATCAGATTATGTTCTCGTAACAGATTATGTGCTCAATGAATGTAAAATGATAAATAAATACAATTGCAAGGAAGAACCTATGACGAAAAATGCCTCATTTTACCACATTTAATCAACATAGAGGCGTTCTGTAATATATCACATCCATCCATTAATTGTACAACAACTTTACATAGATTATTGAATGGTTTACGGTACTGCAGTATATTTTAAACCGCTATTTTTATCGACAAAGACGGGGAATGCAAAACTTAAACTTTTAGGTTAAGTTATAATACTTTCAAAGATTCTGTTATTTGACCAGCGACACGGGAATACACTTGGAGCCACTTCTAACCCGACACTTATTTAATTTGGTATTACTGAATAATTTGTATGCAGATTTCGTACAAATTTAGAATATAATTCATTCAACACATAATAGATACTTCTGCGAAATTTAATTTTAATAGATTAACAAATACATATAAAACAAATAAAAAACATTGTTGTTAAATCCGAATTCACAAAATGGCATAACGTGAAATCCCAACAATGAGAAAGTCACCGATTCATAATAAAATCCGTACATCGGAGTAAAGAAACAAAATATTGTATTTACAGATAAATTCCAACCTTTGTTACGATTTATAGTGAACAGGTTGATACTGCATATGTTTGCAAATAAAATTATTGCTAAATAAATATGATACATTTATATACGTGACTGTCTGAGTGATTAGCCGGCAAGTAACATGTCAATTGCGCGACCACGCTCTTGTTTATTCATTCGAAGTGACTGATTTTTAAAATCAAAATTCTGTTTTTACGGTTTGCATTGCGTTATAGAATAATAAAATGAAAATGAAAATTGATATTTTTCGCTCACCTACATTTCCTCCTGCAAAATGGTGAAATCGTACTTGTCACACGTGCAAAAGTAACCGATCGTCACAGTTGAAAGGTTGTATCATCTTTATACAGCTTATGTTGCCAAACAACATAATTAAATTAGAAATAAATATCTTGAACCGTATTCGAGAAATTCGAATTTGAAAAGTGTCGGGTTAGAAGTGGCTCCAAGTGTATGTGCATTCGGACAAAATACCTAGAAACTAGCTTGCTTGCATATTTTGAACAAACACTATTTAAATATCAAAATGAGAACATTTCAGTTGCCTACGTCCAGTAGATACAAAATAAGGTTAACTTAAGGCGTTATTGTTCACTCTAAAAATGACGTCACATACCACAATTTGGCGACAAAACTCTCTTCAATTTATATGGGCAGTAAACTATTGCGATAATCATTTTCTGACAGCATCACTTATCTTTAGTTGCACAATTATACACACTCTTTCTGTAAATATCATATCTGGTGAAATGTTTCATGTCCTCTTTCCATGATATGTTTTTTTCTTAGGGTATCGCCAAAATTAGGAAAAGAATCATTTTGAATCACTGTTGCCATAGCAATGGTCTTGAAGGATAGTCTATGTGCACGAAAATATAGTGGCTAACAGTTTTTAACATTGGTTTTGCATTTCAAGAGGATGACAAAAATGTAAATTGTATGTTGTTGTAATCAATTGTTGTGGAATAATGTAACAAATGTCCGAAGGCCCATTTTCGCGCGACGCCGGTCATTTATGATTTGGATGTTATTTAGTTTGACATCAGTTATAGGGTATGTCCCTTTAAGTAATTGTCAGACCGGGTCGAATAATATTGAGACAGTTTTAAATGTGTAAGCTGGGGAAACATATTTCGGCAAACGTATAAAATATTGTTATAACGAGGTACTTCATCTCGCAAAGAGTAGTTGATGGTTGTCGACAAAATATAATTTATTATATGTAAGTATGTCGGAAAAAAGTTTGTGGTAAAACCGTTATTATCATGTAGACAAGATAACTTGGTGCATGTCGAAAATATTATTTTGAAGATGTCGGATTAATTTATGTCGAGATGACAGCTGCATCTCAATATGTCCGATAAAATTGTGTGTTAAAACTATAGTTATTATGTAGACAAGACGTCTTCATTATCACGACATATCGTGTTATTTCATAGTTTGTCGACATAAATAATGCCAACATGATCACATCATCGGGGTGTACTACATACGCTTCCATAGGTACGGGCGTTAAACCCTATCAACACAACTTATTTACAGAAAATCCGATATGATTCACATAATCACTTCTTATACAGTTACTGTAATTCGGAGACGAACTATTTACAGCTTTCAAAACTATGAAACACACCAAAAAAAAGCTAGACATCATTATCAAATGTAACTGAAGACATTCAAGATGTTCTCTAATATTACAAAATTTCACCTCTGGCTGTATACTTTCCATTTATTTTGAAAACCATAGCAAGTCACGCAAATTTGTCGTCAATAATTCGCCTTACTGTCTCATTTATGTTAGGATGGTTATGAGAAAATAAACATTATTGTAACATGATATAACGTCCAAGAAGCCTTGTTGTTATATGTCAGACTGATTTAAAAGATCATTTTTCGCAGGTTGAAATTGTTTTTGCCCTCTAAGGCAACATATTTGTGCGGTGTTTTAAGTTGTCGTTACAATTCAAACTTTAAAATTATATATATATCTGAACCCGGCTATGAGACTTGTAATTGGCTCAAATAATTTAATGATCACTCTTTCTCATATCCATCCCCTGTCCTGCTTCACCAAAGCCCCGAACTTGATAGATTGGAGCCTGCAATTTAAAACTGGGACTTCCTTGTTTTATGTTTGTCATACTTTGATAATTTTCGCATCATTTTTTTACAGAAAAGACAACCGACTACTATTAAACAATATTTGGCAAGTCACAAAGACCTCATGTGTATTTTTCTTTGGTGAGCTAATTTTTACCAGATGCAACTGAACAAATAATTTAAAACAAAAAGGACATTGCTTCAGAGACCAGTGGGAAGTGTCGTTTGTGTGGTATCATGTCAACTTTTTGCCAATTTAAAAGTTTTGCACTCGGATATATATTGTCGCGACTGCATTGTATGATAAAGCACTCAATCACGCATGTCTTTATTTCAGGAAGTGGATATTACAATACAGAACGTGAATAGTATCCGTTTGAAAACACTCGGTATTTTGATGTCTAAGTATGACAAGATCATAAAATCTATGTCGTTTGTGATATATTTACAACATAGACCGTTTTTTGGAATCTGTGTATCAATGCATATTTAAAAGAACTAATATGAAGTGCCATATTCGTTTATTGTATGTAGACGGGATGTTACAGGAAAATGTATGAAAGTCGTTGGGACAGTAAAAAATGTGGAAGTTTAGACTTGCGTATCATTAGATGTAGATATAACGTACATTTTGTACATGTAAATGTTTGCGCTATCCAGAAGACTTTAGAGGTTCATAACTTTTAAAGTTGTATTATAAATAAGTCAGGCTTATTCTGTGAAAAATCTTTACATGGCAAATACATGAGACACTGGCGACACTGTGACTTCCTTTCGTAAATACCTACGGATCTCTGAATATTTAAATCATGCGAACGTAAAACTTCGTAAAGCATACAGTCTATTTATTTTCATAATTATAAATAAGTAACCTGAAAATGGATTTTTTTCATGATGTTCAAAGTATTTTTAATAATAAGAAATTAAACGTTTATACTTTTTATTGAGCAATATATTTATTATTTTGTATTGCTCGTTCACAGTTTCCGTTGAAATAACAATTTTCCAAAATGATATAAATAAAACATAAAATGTAAAAGTAGTGAATATAGTCAACAAAGAGAAGAAAAACTGCATTGCAATTTGAGAAGATCTATTGCAAATTCTGGTGAGCTTCGTTTGTCGACACCGTTACACCATACGTTTATAGTTTCAATTTTAATTTCAATAATTAAGAAATGAACATTTTATTTGATTTTACGAAGAACCCTGCTTTTTAGCTCACCTGAGCTGGCTCAGGGTGAGCTATTAGGATCGATGAATGTCCGTCGTCCGTCGTCCGTCGTCCGTCGGACGTCGTCCGTCGTCCGTCGTCCGTCCACATTTAGTTCGTTAACACTCTAGTGGTCACATTTTTTCCTCAGTTGTCACGAAACTTGGTCAGGATGTTTGTCCCAGTAATTACTCGGACGAGTTCGAATATGGGTCATCTCGGATGAAAAACTAGGTCACAGAGCCCAAAAATAGAAAAATCTTGTTAAGGCTCTAGAGGCTACTGTTTCAGTCCAAATATCCTGGCAATTTGTCAGAAAGGTTGTTTCTATGATTTCTAGCTCAAGTTTTAATATGGGTCACCTGGGGTCAAAAACTAGGTCACACAGCCCAAATATGGAAAAACCTTGTTAACACTCTAGAGGTAACATTTTCAGCCCAAATATCCTGGAAATTTGTCAGAAAGGTTGTTAAGTTGATTTCTAGCCCAAGTTCGAATATGGGTCATCTGGGGTCAAAAACTAGGTCACAGCCCAAATATGGAAAAACCTTGTTAACACTCTAGATGTTACATTTTCAGCCCAGATATCCTTGAAATTTGTCAGAAAGTGCAGATCATGATCAGACAGCAAAATAAGAAAGTGCAGATCATGATCAGACAGCTAAATTATGAAAGTGCAGATCATGATCAGACAGCTAAATTATGCATAGCAAACAGTGCAGATCATGATCAGACAGCAAAAAATAAAAAGCTGACAGTGCAGATCATGACCAGCCAACATACAATGAATAGCTTACAGTGCAGATCAGATCAGACAGCAAAAAATGAATAGCCAACAGTGCAGATCATGATCAGACAGCAAAATAATGAGGCCTAGAGCTTAGATATTCAGCATGTGGCAATAATTGACTCTCTACCAAGATTGTTCAAATCCTGACCTCAGGGTCAAAATTAACCCTGCCTGGGGGTCTTTTGATTTTACATAGGCTTATTAAGAGGATATCATGAGCCAAAGGTAAAAATTGATCCTTTCTGCTATTAATAACCTTTTTATTTTTGCCAATGGTAGACAGGTGAGCGATACAGGGCCATCATGGCCCTCTTGTTTAACAATACTCTGAGAGCGAGTAGCTTTATGTAATATACGTAACAAAGGTCTGTATGTCATTATTCATTCTCCTTATCTGTTTTCAGACATGCTTGAGGAGGTAGTTATGCATAACGAGACCAAAAATGGCGAACATCTCGTTGAAAACGTTGCAGATTATCCCTCCATTATCGTCATCACGTGTATGCTTTCATTCTTTAGCGTTGTCGGGACGACTGGCAACGCATTCGTCTTGTACGTTTTTTCTCGAAAGAAGGATAAGAACACATCTACTATATTCATCCTGGCGCTGGCGTCAATAGATTTTGTGACTTGCTTATTCTTAATTCCTTTCACGATTGTCGTGGAGTTTATGTATAAACGAATAAACAGTGATGCAATGTGCAAGATGTATCAGTTTTTCATCACATCTCACGTTCCCTTTAGCGCGTTTATAATGGTAGCCATTGCATTTGACAGGTACTTTTGTATTTGTAGGCCTTGGATGAAATTCATTGACATCCGTTTTGCTAAGAGGACTATTGTATGTTTATTAGCATTCTCCCTAACACTTGGATTAATCACAAGTCTTGCTTATGGTGTTTATCACAGGAAGCCAACCGTTTTAAAGAATATAACAGAGGATCGTTCCAACATCTCAACCCACACAAACGTGTCTGAATTTTACTCATCACTGAATCCTTTTGACAATTCAAATCATATCAATAACTGTACTTTTGGGAGAAAGGAAAGTTCTAGGGAATACGAAAACGCAGTCTTAGAGTGCAAATTTAACGGCGGCATTGGGAGATACAGGAAGTTAAATACCAGCATTAGTGGAACAGATTTCGTCTTCGATGGTTTTTGTTACCCAAATGAAATTATTCTTAGCAAAAATTTCAGAAGAATATATCAAACATTTTACGCATTATTGTTCCTTATTGCCTTCATAATTGTATTCATTTTATACGCACTGATATATAGATCCATCTTGGTTAGAAGATCTAAGAAATTACAGACTTCATTGACTACTAGATACACAAATGGGAAGAAGACAAGTCTATTAACCTGTATGTTTTCACGACAACAGAATATTCCGGAAGTAATAAAAATGGAACCTAGTGACTCGAATCTCAACAATCAAAGGAGAGGAAGTAAAATGACAGGTTCTGACACCTCCCTTGAACCAGTCTCAACTGCAACATGTCAGACTTCGACACATGGGCCATGTAATGCCGAGAATCTTAATATTGAAAACTTTACTAGAAAAGAGAGTTATAAAGGTTTGCATAGGAATTTGTCGGCCGATGTCATAAAGGAAGAAAATGAAAACAGTTCAGCTGCAGATTGTGCGGCGAGTAAAATAAAGATAACAGCCAACGATCTCAAACCGCCTGATATTGCAAGCCTCGAACTTCCGAAGAAACGGCGAAAGCGTAATGGACGGTTTCTTAAAGTTCTTGGAAAGAAAGAAGACAATACCAAAAATACGAATAAACGAAGAATACTTGCAGAAAATGAAAATGGTGAAATTGCTCATTACGGACAACAAGAAAATTTCAAAGTTACAACATATAACATTTGCAGAAAAGACACAAGAAAGTCAGTAAGAGAAAAGCATAGACTTGCAAATATAAAAACCGCTGGGATTCTTTTTATAGTAACTGTTGTCTTCATTATTGCCTTTTTACCAGCTTGGCTAATGGCAACGAAATTAATCCCTCCGAACATGATTGTGTTTTACACATATTTTATATATAATGTCGCAAATCCTGTAATTTATGCATTTTTCAATCAATCGTTTCAACAAGAAATGAAAACGGTACTTAAATGTTCTGAAAACGTTTGAAGCGGCACAATTACTATCAAAACTAAGATGTCACAACTAGAGACACCTCGTCACTATTTGATTTCTTTGTGTCCCATGTGACTTTAAGATAGACTAAGGTTGTCAATTATTCTGAATTACAGCTTCTCTTGACAGCCATTTGTACATTAAAAACAATATTATTTAGGATGTTATCAACCGATTAACGGATTGTCAACATATTTGACAGTTTCAAATTTTAATTTACAATGTAATTCTGACAGAACAGTGTTATGTATGAACGGTTGGCTTTGCATGAGAGAGCCAGTTGGAGAGCCAGTGGGAATATTGGACATATACTGTACAGACAAGAAGAAAGTGTATTCCGTTTCCGCTTGACAAATACAGTTGGCAATAAAAACTTGATGTAGCTGCAACATATACTTTTTTCGGCGCGGAAACAGCTAGTGATACGAAATATAAGAAGTAATTACCATGCGTCGTTAATATAAGTTGCAATAACTTATGTCTGCCGTGTATGGTAAACCATTAAGTTACAGCTAAACTAACAGGCGCATTAAGGTAACCTAAGCGCAAGCATGAGTTTTAAGTTTAAGGTTTTTTTCTGTCTTAGGCATTGACATAATTTAGAAGTATCAAGCATTTTTCAAACACTTATCTTTCACATATCTTTCACTACATGTTTCGAGATAAATATTTTAGCGATGTATCAATCTAATGTTATATGTGTGCATCCACTTCATGTGTACACATTTTGTACTTGGAGGCAACTATTTAAAAAAAAGCATTACAGCCTATTGCACACCTACATATATGTAAATACAACTAAATATATATATATATGCACGTTTTAAAACTTTGCCTAACATATAGTCGCCGATACTTTTTATTACATCGGATTCGCAACAATGACAATACAGTCAAACTTGCTTGAGATACCACGTGTATAAATGTATCAAACATCAATGTGTATTAAAAGACCAGTATTGTTTAAACCAAACTTTGCGATTTGAGAAGAACCTTTTTGGCCTAAGTGATCGTTTTATTAAAAAAAAACCAAGTTTCATCTTCCCAGTGAAGGTTTAGTATACAATTTGTTCTGTACAGAGGCATTATCCTTGATACTCTATCATTATTTTGCAAAAGACAAAACTTGTCCAACAACCGCTAGGGTTATGCGTGTTTTAGGAGATGTCATAATTAGTAATTTTCCCAGATGTGCGTTTGGTATATATTACATACACTTTTTTATTGAACCCATGAATTGCACGGCATAACAAAATAATACCTCTGTATCTATGTGCTGGTATTCTGTACGGAACTACTGTCTCCAAAACCCATTTATATATTCACACATGAAGTAACGTTTCAGAATATGTGAAGTTTAGCCGTATAATATATATATATATATATATCTTACATGTACATGTAGTATAATGATATTATGTAAAAGTAATTGATAACCTATGATTTGCTGATATATATTGGTAATTTGCATATTCTATTTCTGTATTATAATAAAGTTTTGTCTATTGAAACTGTTATTGAAATCTGTGTCTGACCAATCCCGTCATCCTCGAACAATTTAAAATTTACACCTCTTTGGGCAAGACATAATTGCGTGCGTACGAACTTTCATGTTTTCAAATACTTAGTCCCTAATAGGTTTAACTCTTTATCGTGTGTTTTCACGTTTTATCTAATAATTTGCTAAAACATGTTATATAATTTAGTCTTTTGCATGAATGAAGTGCTTCTTTTGCAAGACTGCAGAGATATTAACATTAAACCTTTGACTGTTTAAGCAAAGCAGCAAAAAGACCACCCTGTCTTACAAGTTTCTATATATCTTTGTTAATATTTAAAATAGTTGCTAAAGTTTGAGAAAACATTGCTTGCCAATCATCATGTTTGTATGACATGTTCTAAGATACGTGTTGACTTTGAAAACTCATTTAAAGACATTCGTTTTCTTTGATAGTGTATATCTAAGTGAAGCACGTTTAAAATGATTGAAAATTATTTTACATTTAGCTAAGATGATCCTCTGTATGTAGAACGGGTAATCGAACTTATATTGTGATAACGTATTTTGATATATTGTTTCATTTATTTCCTAATTAAAATCACAATATAAGTTCAATTATGGTATGCTAAATATGTACTAGATACTGCTTGGAAAAAATCATCAATGCTTACATGAGCATTGCTTTAATGTAAAGTCAGTTCTTAATTCAATTGAGAAATGTAAGATTCTGTCCGTTATTTGCATATATAATGTAAGGTACCGCCCCCTTTGTGGCGGTGCTCCTTAGTAGTCAAGAATGCCGAGCTCGATTGTAACATAGCTCTCTCTATAATATAACTTGAATACATACACTGCCATCCTGTATGGCATGTACATATACAAGCAACTCAGTCACCACACTGTGTACTTTAGTACGATAGGATTCTCTGGATAATCTGAGTACGCACAGTGCCACACCTGTGACATATACGTATACAGGTATAGCAACTCAGTCACTGCAATGTGCACTGAGTGTCTTTATGTCAGGATAACATCTCCAACATCAGATGGCCCGTAGAAACCCTGCTAAGAGATTGAAAAGTCTGGAACACACTCAAAAGTTGACCATGGTAATTTAATAACAATAACATCTACGTGCATGACCACATCATATGTTAGATAAACATATATTGTAAAGATTCCGTACATAACATTGATACTGGCGTTGTTTACAAGATACATCGGAGTTTGATAGATACATCGAAGGACCGAGCCTATGTAATGGGATCTTTTCCCAGGTGTTTAAACGGTAAGCTCATTACATGTATTTAAACGTGTATATATAGATATATAACATCTAGTTCTGTAAGTAAATGGCAGAACGGAGACCAACACAACTTCTAGGATCTGCGGTCACATGATACTTTAGAAGAGGCATACCTCAAGGAAGAGCCTTACATCTGTTTACTTATATGTAGCCTATATACATTGCCGTGCTATTGAAGAATTGTACCGTTGACACGATGTTTATTAAAGTTAAAACTGCATTTCTGTATTTGTCGCTACTTGGAGAGACTATATGCAAACTAGCATTTGTTTATACCTTCAGCAGGTGGATGTTGCACGTGTAAGTCGACAGATGTAAGAATGTATGCTAAGTACTGTTGTATTTAGCTTCTCAGAGTTTGACCTGTGAGAAAAGATGGAAACTGAGGGCGAACGCTGTATTTATACATTCTGGGAATATGTCATGTGACCATAAGTACCAATCAAAACCCAGGACTACTGCAGGGTTCTGTGCTTAGTCCCAGCACAAATTTAACAGTAAAGCATAACAATGATAATGTACAATAGAGTTAAACCCACAAAGGGCATGCTTTTTGTAAAAGCATGGTAATATAACACGAACGGATTCCTAATTCGGCTCTAAACTAAAAAGCCAGATGTCAATACATGAAATGTATGAATACATGCAGACGAATCGTAATACGTCAGAGACAAATAGTCCTTAATATATGAATAACGATACAAGCCTGGCTAATAATTAATTTTACCCTTAACAAATAGTATTTGCGATTAAGATAATATTCTAAACATTTAAAGACATAATAACTTGTATTAAGAATAAGCCAGCGGTGCTAACAGAAAAGTAGTCCTTCACTCCCAAAGTTGACGGGCCGCCATATTTTAAATAACAATAATGGAGGCGCGAACACCTCTCGGAAATCTTCACGGTTCTGTTGTTGGAAGGAAATATAAAATGGTAAAGGGGGGGGGGGGAAAGAAAAAAAAAGCCCCACTGTGTTCCGTTAATTGTTCGTTTTGTCTCGGTGTTGCTTGTAGTTGTGGGGGGGGGGGGGGGGGGGGGGGGGTGTGTGGGGGGGGGGGGGTTGGTGTGTGTGTGGCTGGGTGTGGGGCTCGTTTTGGGGAGGCTGCGTTTGGACGGGCATCCTTGAATATTTTTGTTTTTCAGATTTCTCTGTTAATATAAGTGAATGATTACTAAGAACTGTCTGATTAAAATGGTAAATAAATTGTTCATTCACACCTAGATGGGTTAGTCGTAAATAAATTAGACACAAAAGTTATGCACCTTTGAAAATCTTCGTTTGGAGAGATGCATGTAAACAACAGTCCATTTACCGAAGAAATGTCTCTCAAAATATGACAATGTTGAAGAAACTTCGCTGATCTCACTTGAATCACAACATCCTTATATGATAAACAGTCTATACAGGTAAAGATAAGTTCGTTTAAAGTTATATGTAAAATGATTCAGATCACTAAATGTGAAAAGTCACCAGTTTCTGCGATGTCTGTAAAAGTCTGTAAGGGAGTAACTCTTACAATAATGTATTGAAATAAATGTAATAAAGAACGATAATTCTAGTTAAAATTATCGCACTCAGTATTTCGTCGATTGTAAAATAATAAAAGACAATTTTCTTCAAGTTAGTTTGAAGCCAATGCAAGGAGATTTTCACATAACTATTAAGAACGTAAAGTTAGAGGGGCCATTGCCCAGCTTTTGTACATAAATGAAGTTTGAAACAAACATTGCAAAGCAGAAAAATTGGAAGATGAACAAATAATATTAGAAATTGTGTTTGATGAACTTTTAACCATGAGAAGTGCAGTGACCAAGAACAATAATTCAACCTTGCCTATTTTTTCGCAGTGGATGATTACCCGTCGTCCGTCATAATTTTGCGTCAACATTTTGCTTCAAATGACATTTTCTCTGAAACCACTGGGCAATTGTTTATGAAACTTGGCAGGGATGTTTCTTGCATGAAGCTCTACCATAGACTCTATTCAATACAGAAATCCGTTTGCCATGGCAACGAATAGGCAAAACTTTAAAGATATTCTACTCTCAAACCACAAGGCCTTAATCTTAGATAGTTTGCATGTAGCATTGCCTAGTAGACCTCTAACAAAATTGTTCAAATCATGACTCCTGTGTTCCATTTTACCCCGCCCTGGGGTGTCATTTGATTTTACATTGGTTTCTATAGGATAAACTTTAAAAATCTTCTTGTCATAAAGACCAAAGCCCAGAGCTAAGACATTGAGTCTATAGTATTGTCTAGTGGACCTGTACCAAGTTTGTTCAAATCATGTCCTTTGGGTCAATATTGGTCCCGCCTAAGGGGTTACTTGTTTAACATAGACATATATAGGAAAAACTTTAAAGCTCTTCTTCTTTAAAAACCTCGATTTCTAGAGCGTAGATATTTACTATGTTATAGTTTCTAGTTGACTTCTTCAAAATGTGTTCAAATTATGCCCCTGGGATCAATATTAGCAACGCCAAGGGGTTCACTTGTTTTACACAGACAACCAAAAGGTTTAGAGCCTAGACATTTAGTGTGTAGCAGTGTCCATTGGACCTCTTAGAAGTGTGTTCAAATCATGTCCCCAGGGTCAAAAGCTACTCTACCCAGGAGGTCGTTTAGTCCTGGAGCAACTTTTAAATTTTTTTTTATCTAAAACCACAATGCCTAGAGCTTAGAAATGTGGTATGTAATATTGTCTAGTGGTCTTCAACATACTTTCAATTATGCCTCTTTGTCACAATTGACCACACCAACCAGGCAAGTGCACTTGTACTCAGGTGAGCGATTTCGGGCCATGATGGCCGTATTGTTATATTTTCATCCTTTAAGATAGCCCTTAAATTACTAAAGGAAACTCCTAGTTGCGATCAATGAGAGAAGACATTAAGAGGGAGTGCAGTGATTCTTTGGTATTTCTTAGGCTGATTTGGATTGCAGAAAAAGATTTAATGGGATTTTATTTCAACATGTTAAGGATAATAACTAGTACAGATTCTAATGTTGCAGTGTGTTTGAAAACAAAAATGAAATATTTCAGTTATTATAAGTTATATTACCCTTTATAATTGTAGCATTGGTTTATAGTTAGGATTGATGCTCAAAACATAGTAAATACTAAAAAGCATATTAGAAATAAGTTTTACCAAGTTATTTTAGTTAATGACAAATATAAAATAAGATTTATATATATATATATATTATACAATTATAGACTAACTTTGAGGTCAATATATAGTTTTGCTGACCTGTTAAAAGTGATATTAACCGAGGACGAAGTCCGAGGTCTATATCATTTTTTACAGGTCCGCAAAACTATATATTGACCGAAACATTAGTCTAAAATTATTATATCGTATACAAAATTACACGAAAATATTACAGAAATAATGTCTTGAAATCCGTGCTGGTCTACACATCATTTTCCAGGTCTACATATAATTTTGCAGACCCGGCACGTGAGCGCTATCGGTCAATCAGGATTAAGTATTTGTGACAGGTATACGATATATATATAACGGAAAGGGTTGATTTTTCTTTATTTGTCTAGGATACATGAAGTCAAAATTGATTTTTCAGATTTGCTCTAAAAGCACTTGTTACACATACTTGTATCATTATTTTGTGGTTATAACTATGGCAATTATTGCGTTTATTGTTCTAGAATTATAAATCCCAGATTAATTTTTTATTTAAAATGTTGATAGACGCTTTGAATAGTACTTTCACTTTAATAAGTAAAATGTATTAAAAAAATTAAATACATAATTTACAACTACAAACATTTTATTGCATTGAAATATAAAACATTTGTAGCAATTATAAATACATATACACAAGTCAAAAGGCATGCATTTTCAGAAGAGCATGAGAAATATACAAAATGATACTAGCCAGTAGAACTTGAATATTTCTATTGTTGGCTAATAATTGCTTTCAATGGAATATGTGCAAACAACTGATGGTCTGTTTTAACAAATACAAATTATCACATTATATAACAATTGAGAAGTTAAATAGATTTTAAATCCTTTGTCTGTAGTCAATTGCCATGAATCACTCCATTATGATAGATGTCACTACAATGTTGGTTTTGTCTTGTATATAAAAATATCCTTAGCTCCACCTTCTTAACTTTTGAAATGGTAAATGACAAAATGATAAAAGTCATGATGTGGAAAGTAATGCTCAAATCCTGCAATGACCAATTAGGTGTGATTAACAGTTTTGACTGATTGTTGGTTGATTGTACTATAAACTTTGAAGGATTTTAAAATAAATCGGCACAATTGTTCAAACTATGAGTAAAAAGGAATACGGCAACTACAGGTCTTCCAAACTATTGGTAAAAAGGTATACGGCAACTACAGGTCTTCCAAACTATGGGTAAAAAGGTATACAGCAACTACAGGTCTTCCAAACTATGGGTAAGAAGGTACATGTATTCGGCAACTACAGGTCTTCAAAATTAAAGGTTCCCGTCTTCCAACTATGGGTAGGGGAAAAGACTACAGGTATACCAAAACTATGGGTAAGAAGGTACATGTATTCGGCAACTACAGGTCTTCAAAATTAAAGGTAAGAAGGTATACGGCATCTTAAGGCCGTCCAAACTCGCCCCAGATTAAAAGACGCCTTCACCCCTCCATATTTTTCACCCTTGTACGAATGTGAAAAACTGCAAACTACTATACCCATTCTTGCTTTCCACTCTTGCACAAATATAGCATAATATTCAACATGGAAGTCATGATGACTCTATATCGCTCACCTGAGTACACGTTCACTTGCCCGGTAGGTGTGGTCAATTTTGACCAAAAAGGCATGACTTGAACAAAGTAGGTGGAAGACCACTAGCCAGTGTTACAATACCAAAAAAGGTTTTCTTATATACGTCTTTGTAAAACAAGTGACCCTGGGCGGGGTCAATATTAATCCAAGGGGCATAATTTGAACGAACTTTGAAGTAGTCTTCTAGGCAATGCTTTATGCCAAAAGTTTAAGCTCTAGGCCCTTTTGTTTCAGAGAAGAAGATTTTCAAAGTATTCCTATAATATAAACCTGTGTTAAACTAAGTGACACCCCGGGCGTTGTCAAATTTGATTCGGGGGTTACCGTAATAATTGTAACAATTGGTAACACTTTTGGTAGGTCACTAGACAATGCTGCATGCGAAATATCTAGGCTCTAGGCCTTGTGGTTTAAGATAAAAAGATTCTTAAAGTTTGTGTTTCCTATTTTTACCATAGCAACAATAGTGCTGCAAGGAATTGAATTCTTTGAACAAATTTTGTAGAAGTTCATGCAAGGAACCTCCATGCATTATTTCATCAACATTGGCCCAGTGGTTTCAGAGATGTCGTTTGAAGCAACATGTTCACGGACGACGGACGGACGGACGGACGACGGACAATCATCAATTTTAAAAGCTCACCCTGAGGCAAGGTGTTTCCAATAGTCTGCAGAATACGTTTAGCGGAAAAACAAATGCCATTTGTTGAACACGCGTACAGATGTGAAACTGAAATCCGTTTTGTCGTAGCAATGAAATGGGAAATGTGGTGAAATAAGTCATTTAATACTACATTAAATTTTAAAATCTGAAGCTTATTCGAATATGTTGTCATGGCAACATGTTTAATACTGTTTAATCAGTTTCTTCATTATTTTACAATTATAGTACATGTACTCGTGACTCTTGAGAAAACAAGACTCTGCGAAAATCACGATGTTCCATACATTTGAATGCATTTAACTCATTTAGATTAATATATACTGAAGTCAAATTTTAAACCGAAACTATTCAACTGAATACTTTGATACTTGATGGTAAGCAAATATGTTGAAAGCTGGAAGACATACTTTCGATCCAAACATCGGGCAAGATTTCCAGGATATCTGGGCTGAAAATGTAACCTCTAGAGTGTTAACAAGGTTTTTCCATATTTGGGCTGTGTGACCTAGTTTTTGACCCCAGATGACCCATATTCGAACTTGAGCTAGAAATCATCTTAACAACCTCTCTGACAAATTTCCAGGATATTTGGGCTGAAAATGTAACCTCTAGAGTGTTAACAAGGTTTTTCCATATTTGGGCTGTGTGACCTAGTTTTTGACCCCAGATGACCCATATTCGAACTTGAGCTAGAAATCATCAAAACAACCTTTCTGACAAATTTCCAGGATATTTGGGCTGAAAATGTTACATCTAGAGTGTTAACAAAGTTTTCCCATATTTGGGTTGTGTGACCTAGTTTTTGACCCCAGGTGACCCATATTAAAACTTGAGCTAGAAATCATCTTAACAACCTTTCTGACAAATTGCCAGGATATTTGGACTGAAACAGTAGCCTCTAGAGCCTTAACAAGATTTTTCTATTTTTGGGTCATGTGACCTAGTTTTTCATCCGAGATGACCCATATTCGAACTCGTCCGAGTAATTACTGGGACAAACATCCTGACCAATTTTCGTGACAACTGAGGTAAAAATGTGACCACTAGAGTGTTAACGAACTAAGTGTGGGCGGACGACGGACGACGGACATTCATCGATCCTAATAGCTCACCCTGAGCCAGCTCAGGTGAGCTAATAAAAAGCATTGTGTAATGGACCTCAACTAAAGTTGTTCAAATCATGCTATTGTGCTCAATATTGGCCCCACCCAGGGGTCACTTTGTTTTACATAGACATATATAGGAAAACCTTTAGAAATCTTCTACTCCTAAACCACAAGGTCTAGTGCTAAGGTTTTTAGTGTATAACTGTGTCTAGCGAACGTCTTCAAAGTGTATTCAAATCATGCCCCGGGGTTAAACTTGACCATGCCCCGGGTGTCACTTGGTATAGACAAAACTGTTTAACAATCTCATTCTCCTAAACCACAAGTCTTAGAGTTAAGCTATTGTCTAAAGGTCCTCTACTAAGTTTGTACAAATCATGCGTCTTCGCTTAGTGCACTGTCTTTTAACCCTCGGCTATATTCTTTTTTCATTTACTTTGGAAGGAAATTGAATATAATCAAAAATATTTCATCTTTTTTGTTTTATTTTTGTTAAGACGCTTATATGGAGAAAAATATGTTTGCAACTCGATATTAAGTGTAAGATGTCTAACAGTTAAATGTCATACTTATTTATGAGATCATTTTCATGACAAAATGTCAGTTGAAAATCTTATTCGATTGGTATGTGAATAAAGTTCTTCAAACTATGAAAATTACATATCTTAGAACACATAGAACAAAATGGTTCCAGTATAAATTCCCATAAAGTCTATCTGTAGATTTGAAATAATACGCTACCAAATAATAAAGCGTTGCAAACGCTTTTGAAATTCCAATATAAACATATAATTTAGCAGTATTTTTAATAGATTTTTGAAAATTCCTACCTAGATTTTTACTTGTATTATTGATTTTAGCCTTTCGTTTTATATTTTTGTATATAAGTCATTTTTGAATTTTTTTATTTTTTTTTTCAACGGCAACTGAGAGCGAGCAGCTTTAGGTCAGTCGTCTTTACTGCCAAATGAGGAATAATTCCAGTTCTTGTTATTTTTCTCATGGTCTTCATACTTTATCATACGGTGAATGAGCATCAACATATCTATTAATTACATTGTAAAGTTGCTATTGTGTCATTTATTGAAACAATACAACAACTCCAAACTGCACTTAATTCTTATCCCCTCAAATTGTAAGGTTTTTCTTCTTCGTGTTATATTGGCTCAAAAATACGGAGTTTCCTAGCTAAATGAAATCATTCGCAGCAATGAATAGAAGACAATATCGGCATGTTACGCGTTTCTGTTCCTAATTGCCCTACTAATTGTTTTCATTGTCGCACTGATATAAAGATCAATTGGTCAGACGATCTAAGACATTACGAACTAGATTGAATAAAACGTATACGAAAGGGAAGAAGTCAAGTCTATTAACACGTACAGAATGTTCCTGATGTAGTGAAAATAGAATCGAGCAATTTCAATCATTTCAGTCAACGAAGAGTAGACTTACGATTAATAATCGGAATTGGTCGGCATACGTTATCAAGGGAGAAAGTGAAAACGATACAAATGCAGAATGTGTAGAGTTCAGTAAAGACATGGGACCGCCTATTACTACCAGCTTCAAAATGCCGAAGATACGACCATAGCCGAATGTGTTGTTATTTATTATGGAAGGGAATCACCGCCATAAGTCTATGGGTCTAGATGACATTCTTATTTATGAACATTACATGCTCATTTGTCTTCTTTCTTACATCTTACATGCATGTGACATCTCATGTGTCATTCTTACGAGTGCATGTTGTATGATGCTAATTTCATGTTTCTTTCTTCCGCATGCTTGTTTCTTCTTCAACTTGCATGCATCTTTATTACACATGCCTGTTATAGTTTTGCTATTTTCTATTGTGCGTGTGCTGATTACATAGTAATGATGCATTTGTACTTCTGATTACTCCGTTATGCGTCATCGTATGTGTCGTTCTTCCAAGTGATTGCTGTATGTTGCTAAAAGCATGTTACTTTCTTCCAAATACATGTTTCATTTGTACTACTGACTACTCTGTTATTAAAAGTCTCCGACATGAAAAAGTAGCAGATACACGTGGTACGAAATAACAACTTGTCATTTTAGTAATTAAATTCTTATTCCAGGGAGATAACCGCGTACGAACGAAAAATATCCCATATCCCGGTGTAGCTGAAATCCGGAAAGAGCTCTTTTCGCAAAAAGAGAATTTCACATAGAAAAGAGGATTTTTTGGTTTAATTGTGTTAATTAATAAAAAAATCAGTCAATTGAAGTTGTAGGTTAGTATAACCTAAGATGACGACAATCTTTAAACGCATGACCTTGTAATGGGAGTTTGTATGTTTTCCTACTACCTCAAATGTCATTCAACCGGGAGCGAAAGCAGTTTTACATGGTACGAAAAGAGGATTTTCCCAGGAATACCCAACTTCCAGCTGGCTGGTTATTCGAAGTAGCTAGGTATTCGTTTTTCAATTTTCGAATACCCAACTCCCAGCTGGCTGGGTATTCGAAGTAAGCTGGGTATTAACCTTACGTGTAGGAAATACCCGACTCCCAGCCGACTGGGTATTCGAATCTAGCTGGGTATTGGCTTTACTCTGCGAATACCCAACTACCAGCTGGCTGGGTATTCGAAGCTTACTCGGTAATGGTCTTAACTTACGCAAAAACGCAACTAATGAATAGGTGGATATTCAAATCTAGCCTGTATTGAATACCCAATAACCAATTCCATCTTCTAGCTAACTTCACTGACCTGCATGATATAGAGGATAATTGTTGGTTTCGGTGTAAGATCGCGTTATAATTTCACCGAGTGTGCACTAAAAGTGATATGTTCAAGAGTGGCACAGCCACGAGTGAAAATAACTACTTTTGGTGTTCACGAGTGAAATTATCGTGATATTACATCGATACCAACAATTTTTCTGTTTATTTTTATGTCTCAAACTCTACTTTTGTTGAGTTTATTTCGATGAAATGTCGAAAACCGCAGGAAGCGTCATCAGAAAGCATCGCAAGCATGACGTAATTTTAACGACGTCATCGCCATATGGCTTCCCGCATTGATTGCGCTCGGTACACTTTTTGACGTTAATCCGGGTAACAAATTTTGATAATTTTTACTGCATGGACAGTGATTCCATCGGAATATAATCCACCGTTATATTTCGATAAAACACCGAAAACATTAAATAAAATGCGGTATTTGAGTGACTGTTACGTGAAATATTTTGTATGTCCGTCCGTACGTCCGTCCGTCCGTCCGAATATTTCAGTTCCTGCAACAACATTGCTTGTATGTCGTCGCTAAGTATTAAGTGCTAATTTAAAAATTATATCTTTAACCTGTATAAAATGAGAAGGGTGATTTTGTAGAATGCGATTCCAGCAGTGGTCAGGCGCAATAAGCAAATTGAACGACTTGATATATATCTATGTGTTTTCTATAGTAAAAAAGACAATGTGGACTTCAATATTCTGCCTTTGTGACTAGTGTAGACCATGATCTGTTTGCCATTTCGCCACAATGCCCTTTGTTGATAGCATTACAAAAATGGTGTGCGCCGAGAGTTCCTGTTTCTGAAGAACATTCGCTCTGTATAGTACGGGCGATGGGAATTGTTTATTTACTTGTCGCTGACAATGGGGATACATGTAGTTCAACGCCAGTCAAACAATTACGTCAGCCACCCAATGTGACCTTTTTACATAGATTAAATTTTGCTAAAGCCGGCATGATTCAGGTATATTTCAAAATAGTTGGTTTATAAAATATTTTCATCAGTATACATGTACTATACATTACATATCCCTTTCTAAGTATGGAAAAAACAATGATCGAACAGGTTTCCTGTATCACACACCTGCTTTATTTGCTAGTATTTATTACATACAATTATTTCTATAATGTTGACATTTGGTGAAGTAACAGCTTTTCTTCTGTTCTTAAAAAAGACACCAAAATACAAGATTTGTTATTCAATTTATGCCATCTGTGATTATAGTAACTTTATATTTCCTCGCATATCATTTTAAATTTCGGTCGGAAAGGGAAGTTTTTGGACCTCACCGGGTGTTCAGCACACCGACTCAATAAATCTATGTATTCAACAAATCAAAGTTTCTTTTATTAAGGGGACTAGGGCGGGCCATGATCAGAGCGCCTCCCAGTGGTGTGGCCTGGATGCAGATAGATAGTATTATACCAGTATTGAAAATATTTATATTTTTAGCAATAAAGTGTTTAAAATTGGCTGACTGACTGACAGACGGACGGACGGACGGACGGACGGACGGACGGAGACTTGCTGACTGACTTTCGTCATTTTTCCTTATACAACATAATTCTATTTCAAATGGGTCAAAACATCTGTTACAATTCGAAAATTGTGACACACACGTTAATATGTGTTTATTTATCCATTTTATTCACCAGTAACAGAATAATAATATCTTTTCGTATGTGAAATTCTCTTTTTGCGAAAACAGCTCTTTTCGGAATTAGACCAAAACTTTTTAAAGCGCCATCTGGTGTCATAATATGACCTACCGTATTCGTGTTAATGCCATTCTTGTTAGTGCATACTTGGTTTGTCTTAATTCTTGACTACAAATGCTTTCTGCCATAGTTTCACAGACTATAATCACGAAAGAAGTAGGATGAATTAAATCATAAAGTCAACATAGAAGTAATCAACACAAGCATACACTACTAAATAACAAGTATGTAACATGCACGTGGAAGAAATAAACATGAAATTAGCATCATACAACATGCACTCGTAAGAATGGCGTATTTTGTTTTAATTTAGAGATAGACGTGACATTAATTTATACTGGAACCTTTTTATATGACCATATATTCTAAAATACATAATTTACATACAATTTGAAGAACTTTATTTCTTTACGAAACTGTAAGAGCGAGCAGCTTTAAAGCGCTTGAAAAGAAGGGCGACAATAATGTGTACATTCTCTCAACATGAAAATCAAAGTCAAAACAAATAAAATTTGTAGGAAAGACATAAAAGAGAATGCAAAAGCTAACAACTGATTTGCAAATATAAAAATGTTATATAATGATTTTTCTTTTCAGTTTTTCTCGACTATAAAGTGATTTGCACGGGAATGCAATATATTCATTTTCAATTATAGTGAAGGGACATACCCTGTAAATAATGTCAAACTTTATAACCTCCAAAACATGAAAAAAATTTGTAAGTATTATAACTTACACCTTTAAGTTTCAGCTATGCATTCCCAGTCATTGTTGATAAAATCAGCGATTTAAATAAACTGCAGTACAGTAAACCATTCAATAATCTATGTAGAGTTGTTGTTGTACAATTAATGGGTGGAAGCAATTTATAACAGAACGCCTCTCTATTGACTTATTGTGGTAAAATGGCATTTTTCGTCTTAGGTTCTTTTTTTAAATTTATCTATTCATCATTTTACGTTAATTGAACACATAATCTGTGTTTCGAGAATAGAATCTACTAGATGTTGGGAGTGCCCGTTTAAACCATTTTGTAAAAGATTAAAACGATACTTACATTAATGCTTTTTATTCGCTCACAGAATTTGGTGAAAAAACAACAGTTCTTTAAACTGTCTGAATTTTTAATATTTTGGAGCGAATGCAAGTGAAAAGGTTCCAATATAAATTCTTGTAAAGTTTATCTATAAATTTTCAATAATACGCTAACAAATGTTATTATGTTATGTTATGATTTAGTATATCATTTTGGAGAAAGTATTTATTTAAGCTGCTTGTTCACGGTTCCCGGTGAAAAAAATAATTGATTCAAAATGATTTACTTAAACATTAAACGTAATAGTAACTGCTAAGATCAACAACACAAATAAAATTCAGGAAGCAATTTGAAAGAAAATGTCGGTGAGCTTAGTTTAACGGCAAATGAACCGATACACTTTACAGTAATTTTTACTGGAACCTTTTTATCTGACCATTTGTTCTAAAATATGTCATTTTCATACAATTTGAAGATATGTTATTTTTCACCAAAATTTGAGAGCGAGCAACTTTAAAACGAGACCACACTGACAAGTATAGACATAATTACTGCCAGGGCTAAGATCTCAAAACGGGTGACACTTTTGTATGTTTCCCACTGCGGATTCATGATAGACTAAGAGCGGTCATATTGTCAAGATTTAAGCTTCTCTTGACGGCCACTGTGTATTAAATGGCCATACCCCATAACTGATGCCAAACCAAATAACCTCCAAATATAAATTAATATATAATCTTTTGAAGTATTATAACTTAAACTTAAAGCTGCTCGCTCTCAGATTTTGGTGAAAAAATAAAGTTCTTAAAACTGAATGTAAAGAACGTATTTCAGAACATTTAGTCATATAAAAAGGCTTCAGTATAAATTCTTGTCACATATATCTCTAAATTTCAAATAATACGCTACCAAATTCAAACGCTTTTGAAATTCCAATATAAACATATAGTGTAGCGGTGCTGTGTAACCGACATTTTCAATCGATTTCTGCATGTTTGCATTTTGTATCTTATATTTTTTATTTTATATTTTGATTCTAGCCTTTAATTTTATATTTATGTATAGGTATATACTTTTTAAAAAAAAAGTTTCAGCTATGCATTTCCAGTCATTATCGATAAAATTTTCATACCTTTTATTGCCAAACACATGTTCAGGAAAATATGAGAATCTCTTTGTTTGTATATTTCATATGATTGTAAATCTTAGAAAGCAATGCATGTTCCGTCGGAAGAATGAAGCAACTATCCTTTTATCTGTAAGGTTTGATTTCCAATCATATTGCTTTTAAAGAGGCACTCCCTACATCTAGCAGATTATATTCTCGAACCACAGATTATGTGTTTAACGAACGTAGAATAATAAATAAATAAGACTTCAAAGAATAACATATGGTGAAAATGCACTTTTAAAAGGCATGACATAACTCCAAAACCGTGATATTTATCGCGATCTTCTGAATGCGGACTATATTTGACGATGTCAAAGTTATCGCAAAAGTTGGGAACAAGTTGTTATTGACGATTATTTTTTATCTCACCTGGCTTTGCCAGGGTAAACTTTTCTAATGTATGATTGTCCGTCGGCCGTCGTCCGTCATTCGTAAACATTTTGATTTAAAAATATCTCCTCTGAAACCACTGGGCTAATATTGATCAAATTTGGGAAGGATATTATTTTCATAAAGCTCTACCGAAACAGAACTCTCGTCGCAATGGCAAACAATAGGAAAAATTAAAAAAATATTCTCTGAAACCACATGGCCTAGAGCTTAGATATTTAGCATGTAGCATTGCTTAGTAGACCTTTACCAAGTTTGTTCAAATCAAGTCCCCTTGTTCAAACTTACCCAGCCCGGGGATGTCTTAATTTTACATAGGAAAAACTTTAAAATCTTCTTCTCTATAACCACAAGGCCTAGAACTTACATATTAAACATGTAGCATTGTCTTGTGGTACTTTACCAAGATCGTTCAAATCATAAACCCTATGTAAAAATTAACCCTTTCCGGAAGGAGGCATTGAGTTTCAGAGCGTATAACTTCGTTATTCACCATTACAGACGTTTATTCGGAATGGCGATACAAATTTATGTAAACAAACGAATTTAACTTCCCAGACACTTTAAATAAGAAGTGGACACATCTTCGTAAAGTATATTCAAATTCCTGTTGGTAGTCATTTGTATAAAATCGGCTTTTTCCGTAAAATTTAGACTGGTTCGCGATCTCAAATCAAAAGACCGCTTGTCATGAAAGAACACACTGTGAAATCAGTCTACAGTCTAAAAGTAGTTACGTCACCCCATGGAAATTTTACTTACTGTATTCCAATATACACACCGCCTCCTGGCGGCGTGTAATGAGTTGAAAATAATCAACATTTTTTAAAATTCGATCCCATAATTAATTAAAAAATGTATTCGACGTTACAACAAAAATGCGCTCCTACGCAGTAAACTTACCGAGTTTGGTTCCCAGCGTAGTGTATTGAAACCATTGGTTCCCTGAATTTTTATAAGCCAGGTTCTAGAAGTACAAAACAAAAGCCGCGGGTTCACGATGGCAGGATATTTACATCAAGGCTGTAATGTTTTCGGACAGAATAATGGCACTAACTTGTACATTTATAATAAATTCTTTAAAACTTTTCTGGGGGGGGAAAGGGTGGAAAAAGTAAATAATCACCCATTAAAAACTAGACTCCTCCCCCCTTTCACCACCCAAATTAACCAGAAATAACCTTTTAAATAGAAGTTAAGAGGTAAAAAATACCGTCTGACTAAAAAAAAAAAAACCCCATCTAAATAACTTCCTTTTTAAAAAAACAAAAGTTTTAACTTAAAAAAATTTTATGTACTTCTCTACTTCCTTTCTCTCTTTTCTTTTTTAAGATTTTAATATTATTTATAAATATAGAACGGCGTTTTGTATAATATATGTGTTTAGAGAAATCGTTACGAAAGTAAATATCTATTCACATAGTTTGTTCACATAATAAAGAAGAAAACACATCATATATGTGTACAAAAAAGCCTACAAACAGTTCACAATTTATTACATTTTGTTTGATAAAAAAACTTGGTTGTTTGGTTGCCTTCTGAGAAAACTGCAGGGCTGATGGAAATTCATTCCAAAGTGGCATCATGTGTTCGCAAGTAAACGAAGATTTATAGTTATCCGACATTGTTACTCGATATCCGCGATCCTGAGACAAATAGCTTATACTGAGTTTCACGAAAAGACATTTACATCTATTTTCACATCTTTCTCAAGTTACAGACAATATATACCGGCTATCGTTTGTGCCCGTCTAGTAACAGGCATCAATTTCAAACTCTGGACATATTTAGCTACGATCATAAAGCTTTAGTAACATGTCAATGCATACCCTTTCCTTATGTACATAAATACCACGCTTTGATTTATAGTGACTCTGGCTGCTCTCGCATTTAGATTTTGATAAAGAAAATAAAGTTCTTCAATACCGTACTTGTGTTTTTATTAAAAGACTAAATAAATATATTTCAATTTTCCTTACATGACAACTTTTAAATTGTATATGCGTCTCCGTAGACAGATTTTGAACATTATTTAGCAAACTGATCAAGTCACCTACACTTGTCTTGCCTTGATCTCAAGTGTGTGGACTACACGTACAGAAAATTACTGCATAGTGCCAGTAATAACTGCCTGTTATTCAAGTTGTTCAATAAAAAACTGACGCTGTAAAAAAATGATAATTTGAATAAGTTTGAGAACAAAACAATCGCGGTTATGCATACAGATTTATCGTTTTGGTGTTACACCAAGCATTAAGATCAACGTTCTTTCTGATCGCAGCAATTGAAACAATAATTAACTGTGCTGTTCATGTCATCTTAACAATGAAAACAAGCATGAAGTTCTTAAATGACTATAACCAAGGAATCGAAACCATATAAGAACTAATTGAATGTTTTCAGATTGAACACAAACTACTTACTAGTTACACGCAGTATAACAAACAGTGGAGACTAATCATGATGTACAGTTGTTTCACTTGCATATTCATCTGTAGCGAAATATACAGCACTGGTTTTATACTTACGATTTATTTGGTGAATCGTTTTTGAATTTGCTAATTTCAGCCAGCTCGAAGAACATTGGTTTTTCACAAAAATGTAAGGGGAACAAATCTTTCAATAATTATCATAATAAAACATACGGTAATGTACAAGTAATGGTTAGAATCGAAAACACAACTAATATCTACAGAGCGATTTGGTAAAATCTATTGAAAAAGTTCGTACCGCTACACTATATATTTATAGTAGAATCGAAAAGCGTTTGTAACGCTTTATAATTTTGTTGTGTAAAATTTTAAAAGTTCAAAAATTCTTTAAAGGTGTATAATTAGAATTTGGACATGTAAAATATTTGTTTGAAACTTTAACATCTGATCATTTACACTCATTTTTGTACTTAGCGCTTGATTCAAGTAAGATTTTCACTGGAGTTATTTTTAAAATTTGATTTCCCTATCCTGGTTGACCAACCAAGAAAGAGTTATTTTATCATAAGTAAAAATTGATACACATACTCTGACTAAGGAAATATATAAATATAAGACCTATTGTATTATATTTGTGAAATAGTTGCATAAAACATTATATATTTAGATGGAATTCATTAGAAATTCAAGTTTGAAGAATGATTATTACCCCCCTTTACCTATCTTGGGTGCGCACCCAATATAGACTGGAAATAAATGAATTCAGAAGGTACACGTAGTTTTAAAACTTTTGGTACGTGGCATTCCCTGTTTGATATTATTTTTGTTTTTCGGTTCAAAATGTTAAAATACTTGTATATCTATCCAATTCAAATGTAAAAGTAGAGATTATATTGAAATAAAAAAGAAATACTCAACGTTTTAAATACTTTCATATAAAAGGGGAGTAATAACAAAATTTTAAAAAGTTAATAAAATGTAAATTTCTGATGGGGATCTAACTCTGTGTAATGGGTCATTTTTTCATTAAATAAATCTCTAACAGAATATACATAAAGTAAAAATTGTCATACAATGTTGCATAAAAGTAATTGACCACCTTTAAAGGAGTTTATAGTGTGGATTTTTTTTCTTTTATGATTCTTCTGGAATATGTAAATTTCAGACAGGTCGAAGAACTTTATTTACCAAAATCTGAAAGCGAGTAGCTGTAACAGATATGTCATCTACGTGATGAATTTCGACTTTTAGTTTAAATTATATTACTCTTCAAAATTGTCATATTGTTTTATAGTTAAGAATAATTCTCAAAACACAGTGAATTAAGAAATAATTTTTACAAAGTTATTTCTGTTGTAGACAAGAATACAAATTAAGATGAACATAACCGAAAGGGTGGACTTTTTATTTTTGACTAGGATAGTCAACAAATGCTTTTACAGATTTCCTCTATATTCAATGTGAATGAAACTGTTGTACAGATCGTTATTTTTGGGTTGTTACTATGGAAATGCTTATTATTCACTGATTAACGTTTTATTTAAAATGTTGATGTTAACTTTTAACGTTAATATCACTTTCAAATTCCGCTGCTAATACCACAAAGTATCGTTTGCTGTCTAGGATGATAGAAAACGTTCTGAAAGAGTCATTAATTTACCATTAATGTTCCATTTGCTATCTAAAAATAAACCACACGCTAGCTATGTCTTTAGGCTGCTCAATTTAATTTGGTAAAAATGAAAGAAAATACAAATTATATCTCCTTGTTTACCGGCACCAGATGAACCTCGAGATTCCAGTTGATGTATAGTTAAGCTTTCCGTGCATTTTACAATGTTAATTCATTCATTAACAGCATATGCCTTTTACATTCGTTCATTATTAACTTATTTCCTAGAGAAGCTAAGCAATGGGCAGACAAGTGCTGGGATGATTGCGAGTTTGCCTGACAGGATCTTGCACTCTGATATCAAATCATGTGCAACATTTACCATGAAAGCTATTATCTCCGCTGCGTGTGCTCGACCAAAAGTAAGTGTACTATGAAAAAGGTAACATAATGCTTGGATGATGACGATATATAGATAAATAAAAGTTCTCTCATATCAGAGACTTGAAAATATCGCTGTCTGATAAGACCTAAGTCATTACAATCAATAATGAAGTGTCTAATAATTAACTGTCAGCGGTTCGCAGCAAGGGACAATTGATGATATACAAGATGAAGTCACATTGTAGTATCAGTAACCATCATAAATATACTGTGTGTGAAGTCTCGAGCAGCGCTTTGCATTCGAAAGTCCTTGTAAAAAAACATCTGAACATCATAAATTTACCGTGTGTGAAGTCTCGAGCAGCGCTTTGCATTCGAAAGTCCTTGTAAAAAAACATCTGAACATCATAAATTTACCGTGTGTGAAGTCTCGAGCAGCGCTTTGCATTCGAAAGTCCTTGTAAAAAACATCTGAACATCATAAATTTACCGTGTGTGAAGTCTCGAGCAGCGCTTTGCATTCGAAAGTCCTTGTAAATAAACATCTGAACATCATAAATCTACCGTGTGTGAAGCCTCGAGCAGCGCTTTTCATTCGAAAGTCCTTGTAAAAAAAATCTGAACACCATAAATCTACCGTGTGTGAAGTCTCGAGCAGCGCTTTGCATTCGGAAGTCCTTGTTAACATCTGTACGGCACACAATTGCAAATTATGTCCTACAGTATACATACGCGGGTTGCTCGGAATGCATTGTGTATTGTGCTATAGTGCAATACCCATGAAAGGTTTTACGATAAATTCCGATATCGTCACAAACGTTTTAACACATATCACCTGAATAACCGTTCTGTAGAGTTATTATCGTTTCAATACAGGCAATTATTGACTACTGTTGTAAAAGTGGTTGGGAAACAAATACCAAATACTTTGGAAATTTTGGCTAACATAAAAGTTCGCATGTGTGAAAGAGAATTTTACCGAAATTAATCGTGTTTATGGTTCAGCTAAGGTGTCTGATGAGATATTTTGAAGATGGAAAAATACAGTTGATTCTGGAAGTAAAGTCTGATGAAAATGCAAGAAAATAATGTCGGCCGAAGACAGCAACGGGTGAAAGAAACCGTGTCAACAGTAAGACAAAATTCATTAAAATGATGCGTGATATACCGTGCGTGATATTGCACGTTTTGTTGAAGTTTCACTATCAATATCTCAATTCATTCAGCTAAAGCTAATATATGGAATACACAAAAAAGCGCTGATTTTTTTCACATTAGTTCCGAAATGTATTTAACACTCAACAAACATCCGCTCCAGCATGTAAGCGTGCACGTTAGTTCAGACTTAACATAGTATAACAAGGCTCACAGACATGACAGAACGGCAAGTAAGGATCCGACTTCTATCGCAAATCTGCACGATTGTTCAGCATACCCTGTATAATGAATGTCAAAAATATGTGAAGTAGTTTATGCGTTTAAAAGCCTTGAAGGTCAGTTTGACTGGATGCTGTTATATTGTCACACAGAAAATCATAAAGAGACTCTGTAAATATAAGAACAAGTTAAATATTCTAATATCATATCCAAAAAGGTCTGCCCCAGCCCTTTAATAAAATTGTCTAGAATTTTTACAGAGAGTACAAGTCATACTTTGTATCAACAGCCTGGTGCCATGTCTTTTAAGTGTGTTGATGTCTAAAGAATGACATACTATGACACCTCTACAAAGTCTGAATAGGATCAGAAAATACAAATTATTTTTAGCTCACCTGGCAGTTTGTGCCAGGGTGAGCTTTTATGGTGGATTATTGTCCGTCGTCCGTCAATATCGTGCTTCAAAAGACGTCACTGAAACCATAAGGCTAATGTTGATGAAACTTAGCAGGGATTTTCATTGCACAAGATCTACCAAAATTGTTCGTAGAATTCCATTTCATGCAGAAATATGGTTGCTTTGACTCTGAAACCACAATGAATAGAGCTAAGATACATATTTCTAGCATGTAGCATTGCCTCGTACACCACTATCAAGATTGTTCAAGTTATGACCCCTGATATTTGCGTAGACTACTATGATGAAACTTGGTAGGGATGCTTTGGCAACATATAAGAAAAAGCTTTCAAAAATATCTTCTATGAAAGACCTTATTGGGCATGTAGCATTGACTAGTGAACGTCTACCAAAATCGTTCAAATTGACAACGTCTGGGGTCACTTGATTTTAAGTAGGTTTCTAAAGGAAAAACTTCAAAATCTTTTGTTCAAATCATGCTTCAGATCTCAGTATTGGCCCCGCCTAAGGGGTCACTTGTTATACATTGACATATATAAAATAACTTTTAAAAATCTTCTACTCTTAAACCACAAGGTCTTGAATTTAGACATTACTGTGCACGTGCACTGGTTCTCGGGTGAGCGATATATGGCCACCATGGTCAACTTGTTTTATGTATTTACTAGATTACTTTCGGAGAATTCACATGACATAAGAGGCAGCAATATATTTATTTTTTTGTGTAATTTGCTGTCAGAGAAACTCTATTCCAGAATGTATTTATTTCTTTATTTGCGCACACAGGTCTACTTTTTACAATATTTTCCTATATCTTAACATTCCATTTGCGGACATGGCAGTTTCACATTTTGGCAAGGAAGCGAGAGCTACATGATGAAACAACATCGCTGTTTTACATCCTACGTTGTAAATTTTATATTCGCATCTTGTAAAACTTTCTATCTGGAAACACCAGGAACAATTCCCCTAGGCAGTATTATTAATCATATCGTCCCTATTCTACAATTATAAGCCCGAATACAAAACTGTGTCCTGTCGTAAGTGAAATTTTGGAAGATGACTTCCATGTTATTCCTTGTACAACGGAAACATGGAGATAACTTCCCTCAGAATGTGATTCTCAAGTATATGACGTTTTTTTCCAATAAAAACAAGAGCTGTCCCTCACAAGTAACGAATGCCCCCGAAGGAGGTTTCTTACAGTCTGTGTCCTCTCCATTTGCAGCAAATTAATGTGCTATGTAATTTTAAAATCCTTCCATGCATGATAAGTCACCATGCATACAGTATTCCATTACTTTTAAACACTAAGTGTGACCTTGACCTTTGAGGTAGGGACATGGGTCTTGCACGCGACACATCAGCTTTATGTGCTAAACATTTGGCCCAAGTTATTTTTAAATCAATCAATGCATCACAAAGTTACAGTCCAGACACTAATGTATGCATAGTGGATTCCATTACTTAAAAACTCTAAGTGTGACCTTGATCTTTGAGGTAGTGACGTGGGTCTGGCACGCGACACGTCGTCTTGATGTGCTAGACATTTGTGCCAAGTTATTTTAAAATCCTTCAATGCATGACAAAGTTACAGTCTGGACACGAGTGTGTGCATATATAGAGGATTCCATTACCTTAAAAATCTAAGTGTGACCTTGACCTTTGAGGTAGGGGCTAGGGTCTTGCACGCGACACGTCGGCTTGATATGCTAGACATTTGTGCCAAGTTATTTTAAAATCCTTCAATGCATGACAAAGTTACAGTCCGGACATGAATGTGTAAGTTTGGACGCACAGACAGACAGACGGACGGTGCGATTTTAAAGCTGCTCGATCTCAGATTTTGGTAAAAAGGGAATGGTCTTCAAACTATATAAATAACGTATTTTAGAATATATGGTGATATAAAAAGGCTTCAGTATAAATTCATGTCACGTATATATCTAAATTTAAAAAAAAATACGCTAAAAAATTTGAAATTTCAATATAAACATATAGTGTAGCGGTGCCGTGTTACTGACCTTTTCAAGCGATTTCTGCAAATTCCTACCTAGATTTTTGCTTATTTTTTAAATCTAGCCTTTAGATTTATATTTATTAATAAGAACGTCATTTTTTTTTAAAAATCAACGGTAACTGAGAGCGAGCAGCTAGATAGGGTTAAACAAACGTCACGTAAATTTAACTATCAAGATGAGATGCGCATGTCGAAGGGCATGTTCCGCCTCTATAATTTTCACATAGTTGTGGCCCTTCGATAATTTCTGTATAATATTTTGTCCGCGCTATTCCGCAGCAACTGTTGCCTGAATATAATGTTGTATTACTTTACCTTTAATCATAAATATTAGTTTTACATTTTAAGTATTAGTTTTTGATCGTTGAAATTATTATTTTTCAACGGCAACTGTGAGCGAGCAACTTTAATGGGCTAGCTAACCTTTGACCGACTTATAAAAAAATATTGGATGTTTTGTATTTTGCAAGGAATAATTATAAGATTTTGTCACTAATAGACATAACTCATAAGAAACAAACTTTTTTCAAATTCAATAGGTAACAAATATCTTGAAAAAGCTGTTAAAAATGATGACATTTGTGTTCGCTTCAATGCTATCCGTAAATAATGACTGCGGATGCCACTGGAACACCTCAACGTAATACAATGCTAACAATACCCAAGGCGATTTCCTGGTATTTACTGACACTCGATAAATCTTTATCCACACAATCACCGACAGTTAATAGGAAACTGTAGCATTATGCAGACGACATAAACATTTTTATGATTTATTTAGTGGGATATACCGGTATACAATGTACCAGCTATATGATTGAATCTGTTTGTCAATATGAAACATTAAGACCTCTGCGAAAATGTCATTTTAATCACAGACAAATGTGTTAGACGATAACGTAGACATTTTGATTTAGGAGATAACTTCCATGATAACGGATTGTACATTTGGGAAGGACATCCGATCTATGAATGATGATTCAGAGTTAACCCGGCTATTGCTACTTTCAATAACTTTTAAAATCTTGATGTTTCGTACATGTATGTCATACAAGCTTTACAACATTTTACCTTCTCCAGAAATATGGAAAACAATTTTCAGCTTTTCTTTAGGTACCGTCTATTTGCTGACCGGGAGCGTGCCTACATAATCAGTTATAGGTACAGTTGCTCGTTTCACAATCCTTGCCTGACGTCACATACTATATTTTACAAATTATGACCCTCATTATCGTTTCTATTAGAAACATGACCGCAATTTGCTCAAACAAGGCATCAGACTACTAAAACGGGAAAGATCATAAAAACGACATTTACAGAATGGACCTTGTCACTTTCATAAGTCTTATTTTTAGATGTGATAGGGCATATTCGTTGGAGTTCGTCGGATCAAACGTAATTGTTTAAGCAATCAATGATGCTGATTGACAAAAGGGTCTCTATACGGGACTTGGTATAACTAAGGGACCGTATATTGAACATAACCAAAACATCTCAGCGCTGGATTGATTCATCGCGTGTTAATAGATATCTAGAAAGTAATATACTGAGCAAAACGTCAGCAAAAGCCATTAATTGTGCTTTGTCGATCCCCGTCTTACGGCAACATGTTCGCTGCTTTTGAAGACGTCTTGAATGCTTTTCTTGTACACATTGATTGAAATTTACAAGCATGGTCAAATAGAAAAAGAACATAATTGTGTACGCACAAAATGCAAGGATGAATTTTTAGACCCAATCACCGTCCGGCGTCCGTCCGTCATCTCTAAAAGGCACAAAAATTGGAACAAAATTGACGAAGCTCTATCAAAACTGTATTCCATGCAGAAAACGGCTGCTATGACAACGAATACAACAAAGTTTTGCCCCTGATATATAAAACGCGTGAAAAGCTCATTTGCTACACATTTGGCGATTGTACCTTATTCTGTCCTCTTTTTGTTATTTTTATTTCAATACTATGTTCTATTTCAATTTTTTTCAAACGGCCTCTCGTGTCGTTAATGTTTTAGATGCATTCGATAACCAAAGACTGTATTCTCTCAAAAGAAAAGAGATTGTTAAATATAAGGTTCTTTATTCGTCGAAAAGAAATATGTTTGAATCATAAATATATATTTCACCGTTTCTGATTAGCAATCTCTAGATGTGTCTTGTCTGTGTCTTATTTCATTCCAGTTTTTTTCTCTCTCAGCTGATAATATGTAATTACTGTTGCAATTGTTATCAACCATCCTTCCAAGCAAGCCGATATTTAATTATCCATTCTGCACGTTATTTATCACTCCATTTTTTTGATAACAGTAGTATTAAACGGCGGAGATGTAAAATAAAAACGTATTTACTTTTAGTAAGATCAATATCGAATCCATTGGACTTCTATACAGCTGTGTACTCGTCCAATAGAATCCAGTATTACACTTACCAATGTATCATAACCTTATATCATCAGTATCATTAAGCCTTGTCATAACTATGTTTTAATAGTTATACCCCTCGAACGCAAAGTATAAGGACGGAGGGAGTATGTTAGATTCAGATCTTTTGTCCGTCTGTCCGTCCATGCGTCCGTCCGTCCGTCTGTCTGTAGACGAAATCTTATAGACACTAAATCTCAAAAAACCCTGGTTAGAATGTAATCATACTTAACAAAAGATAAATAAAATGCTTAGTTGTGCATGGTTTATGTTCCTGGTTAAAGGTTAAGGTTACAGGTGCTCGGGAAAATAAAATCTTGTAGACGCTAAATCTCCAAAAAACCTGTTCAGAATTTAATGATACTTCACACAAGTGATAAGTGCAATGCCTAGTTGTACATGGTCTATGTTTCGGGTCACTAGGCCAATACTCAAGGTCACAGGGGCTTGGGATATTGAAATCATGTGGACACTAAATCTCCAAAAACTCATGTCAGAATTTAATGATACTTCACACAAGTGATTAGTACAATGCCTAGTTGTGCATGGTCTGTGTTTCGGGTCACTAGGTCAATAGACAAAATCACAGGGGCTTTGGATATGTAAATCATGTGACGCTAAATCTCCAAAACCTCTGGTCAGAATTTCATGCTACTTCACACAAGTGATTAGTACAATGCCTAGTTGTGCATGATCTATGTTTCGGGTCACTAGGTCAATAGTAAAGGTCACAGGGGCTTCAGTGATAGTGCTAGTTTAAACAGTACCATATTTATCGCATCCACCAGCTAAGTCATCGGAATCATCATCACCTCCATCATCATCATCATCATTATCATCATAATCATCATCATGTCCTCCTTTTTCAATGCAAAAAGTATCGGTATACGAAACAGAACTTAAACCAAGAACAGTTACTATTGAAGACAATTCAGTTCAAGCCATGTAATGAAATTCTCTGTCAATTAGAAACGCAACAGTGCACTTCAGGGTGACTAAAAATACTCGACAATCATGAATTGCATGTCCCAAAGTTGAAGGCCCCCTCATAGTTATATCGAGGAAATTAGAGCACAAGAGGCCAGGATGATGACTAGAGAGGTTTGATGACTAAGGTGCAATTTTGAAAGAGTATATATCGAAGATAAAGTAAACCTAATTCGGAACAGATTACTGAGACGTAACAGGAAGCAGTTTAAACATTATTCCCTGAGGGTAGTTTTTGGAAACGAGAGGGAATACATGTTCATGTATAAGAAATTACTGCAGACGGTAGTGTAACTATAAATCATGTGGAAGCGGAAATGGGATTGTAATCCAAAGTAATATTAACCTTGGCATATGAACTTTCGAGAGTAGGAACATTTTAAACATACAGTGGAGGCATTTCTAGATACCGCCTACCGCCAAATACTGACAAAAACGCCTCCATTTAGTGAGACCTTATAAACGGGAATTTAAGGATTCAAAGTATCAGAGTCAAACAAGAGGGCCAAGATGGCCCTACACCCATTGGTACAAGTCCACTTGCCTGGTGGAAAATTACTAGACAATGTTATATACCAAATAGGTTTTCCTATATACATCTTTGTAAAACAAATGACCCCCGGGAAAGTTTTCCTATATACATCTTTGTGAAACAAATGACCCCCCCCCCTCCCCCCGGGAAGGCCAATTTTGACATGATTTTGAAGAGGTCTACTAGGCTATGCTACATGCCAAATAGCTAAGCTCTAGGCCTTGTGGTTTCTGAGAAGAAGATTTTTAAAGTTTTTCCTATATAAGCCTATGTTAAACTAAATGATCCCCCCCCCGGACAAGGTCAATTTTGATCTCAGGGGCATAATTTGAACAATCTTGGTAGAGGTTTACTAGAAAATGCTACATGCTTAATATCTAAGCTCTAGGCCTTGTGGTTGCAGAGAAGATTTTTAAAAGTTATCCTATATTAGCCTATGTAGAACTAAGTGACCCCGTGCGGGGTCAGTTTTGATCCGGGGGTTATAATTTGAACAATCTTGGTAGAGGTCTAGGAGACAATGCTATGAATAAATCGTTGTTTTGATCAATTGCTTTGTACTAAAACATCCGCCAATTTACATGTCAAGGGTTGATCGCGAAACTATTGTATCTGCATACGTGTGCATTGGTGCACTAGCATGTACTATTAGTGGCGAATCATATATAAAATGTGAAATAAAGAAGACCATCATCAAGCCTTGGGGACAGTCGAAATCAGGGCTCGCTGATCGAAATTTTATTAGAAGTCACGTATTCATAACCCAGCCGTTTTATCAAAGCATAACAATGAGGCATCTTTTGCCATAGGCTTTTTGAAATTGTATTTATTTACATGTATCATTTTACGTTCATTTAACAACATCATCTATGTTTCGAGAATATAATCTGCTACATGTACGTAGTGCCCCTTTAACTCGCAGGCTTAATAAACATTTGAAAGACATTTGGACGATTTATGAACTGATAAAGGTTAATAGTTTTATCATTTCAGGACACCCATCCATTAGCAGACGGCAGATTACTTTTAGATTGTATGTTGCACGGAACGAAATATACAGGGTAAATTACTTTCAGTAATCGTATTTTTAAGCCATTTTCTTGCAACAAATTGACAAGACTTGTAAGCATTTCATATTAAAACGTGATTGTTCCAAATTTGATAATAAGTCTACACTTAACGTTAATGTTATAGTTTAGACTATACGAAAACACGACTGTCATATCGTAAACTGTATACATACAATCTAATATACCTGTATACATACAATCTAAGATACAATGTACATAAAGAAGAAGTTTATACAGTACCTAATATATACGTAGAAAAGCTGTTGGCTGT
The DNA here is from genome assembly GCA_022818135.1 of Saxidomus purpurata. Classification (NCBI taxonomy): domain Eukaryota; kingdom Metazoa; phylum Mollusca; class Bivalvia; order Venerida; family Veneridae; genus Saxidomus; species Saxidomus purpurata. Next base: position 11,873,653 of record JAFMSR010000004.1, read on the forward strand.
CACACACTAACCTTTTGAAATGATCAGAGGTCGTAAAACATTAAATGATACAGATCTACACAGAATTGATTGGGGATTTCACATTCTGTAAACTTGCGTGAAAATGATTTTAACTATGTAGAGAATGATAAAAACATTAATGTCTTGCTTTGAGGGGATTTATTGTTTTTTTTTCTTTACAGCAGAAACAAAGCTCTATGATTGAAACTGCGATGTCGGCGATATCATTCTTGAAAGTACTTCATTGATATGACGAAATATTGAGGTTTCATGTTCATAAATGTATTGCATGAATAAATAGCAATACTTTATTGATATCACATGCTGTACACTTTTGTTTCATACAGTTTGAAGAATTAATTTTTTTCGAACATTTAAGAGCGAGCAGGTTTAAAGACATTTAAACTGGAATGTGAGATATGTGGCCACAGGAGGGCCAAATAGACCAGTGTAATTAACTATTTTCTCAGTAGGGGTCCTAGCTCATTATACACTAGTTTCTGTTTTCTATAATCAGGTACTGCATAGCTACTATCACAGTAGGTGTACACAATTAAAACAGTTCAAAACAAGATAAACTAGAGCTATCACTAAATGTGATTAATACCCCCAAAAGGATTGCTTATAAACTGAAGAAGTTCGTAGTAACATAATACCTTGCAAACAAACTAAAAAGAGATATTGTTCTTAGCAGTTCCTCTCATTGTGCTTGACCATTGTATGAAGTTGTATTGAATTCCAACTTGTAGTTTTCGAAAAATGCTCCAGACAGGGAAAAGTAACAAAGGGTCAAGATGGAGTTATGGTTCCTGTGCACTGCACTCCCTCTCACTGTGCTTGACCATTGTATGAAGTTGTATTGAATTCCAACCAGAAGTTTTCAAGTTATGCTCTGGACAAGGAAAAGTAACAAAGGGTAATAACTCTGTAATGAGTCAAGATGGAGTTATGGTTCCTGTGCACTGCACTTCCTCTTAATGTGCTTGACCATTGTATGAAGTTGTATTGAATTCCAACTAGTAGTTTTCAAGTTATGCTCCCGACAAGTAAAAGTAACAAAGGGCAATAACTCAGTAAATACTCAAGATAGAGTTATAGTTCTTGTACACTGCACTTCCTCTGAGTGTGCTTGATCATTGTATGAAGTTGTATTGAATTCCAACTAGTAGTTTTCAAGTTATGCTCCGGACAAGGAAAAGTAACAAAGGGCAATAACTCTGTAATTATTCAAGATGGAGTTATGGTTCTTGTGCACTGCACTTCCTCTCAATGTGCTTGACCATTGTATGAAGTTGTATTGAATTCCAACTAGTACTTTTCAAGTTATGCTCCGGACAAGGAAAAGTAACAAAGGACAATAACTCAGTAAATACTCAAGATAGAGTTATAGTTATTGTGCACTGCACTTCCTCTTAATGTGCTTGACCATTGTATGAAGTTGTATTGAATTCCAACTAGTAGTTTTCAAGTTATGCTCCGGACAAGGAAAATGCAACAGACCGCCCGACCGACCGACCGACCAACCACCGGGTGACTCCTATATACCCCCCTAAACTTCGTTTTGGGGGTATAAAAAGAAGAATCTTTATAATTTTCAAGTATATGGTTGTTATATTTTTAGAAAACGTTGCGCTTTCAGCATGGCCAAATGCGCTTAAAATTACTTTAAAACATTTTAAACAATCGTCTAAAAACGGCATAAAGAAGCCTAGGATATTCTTCTGTAAACTGTAGTGTAACTTTACCATGAGATTGGTGAATGGCTTCCTTAAATATCCTAATACATTATAAGCCTAATGACCTTGTCAGGTACATATGTAATGAATGGTGCATTAAAGCATTTTGTTGTTTGTAAATACGAATCTACATGACTGTATGATTTCGTCATTGTACACTAAGACGATGTGAAAAGACTCCTTAATATTTACATCAGTAGAGAAAAAAATGAAACTGAATTCGTCTAAGTCAAAGTGTCAGACATCCGTGAATTAATTGCACGAATCACAATTAACGTTTCACCATCAAAAAACACTGGTAATCAACAGTCACAGCTACTTATACCGATCTCTCATCAAAAAGTTATTTAGATATTGATCTTCAGAAGAATATTAACGATATAGCAGCATGAAAAGTAATATAAGTGTAAGCAATTTCAACATATCTGCTGTGAGCAATAAAATTTTATATATCATATAAAATCAACTGTTGAAATCAATGAAACCGAGCTATAATCAAATCGTCTTGTATGTATTGAACGCATTGCGCTAAATAATCTGGACTAGGCTGAACTTATCTACAGTAATTACAGTAAACAAACTTGAAGAGATAGAGTCTAAACTTCAACATTAATAAAGCAAACTGACGGATGTTTAGGCTAGAAGTATGATTCACAAGCTTGCAACATAGAAACTAAACAAATGGCGAGAGACAATTCAGTTCATGTCAGCAATAGCACGGAGAGGAATTAGCCAAAGGATTTCTGTAATCAAAGGCAGACATTCGCACATGTTTGATTTGTAGTCGAGTTCAACGAGGGATAACCTTTTATCTCTTGATTTGATATGTCCCTCAAAGGAGGAGTTAATATGTAGTTTAAATATGAGAAAAAGTCTACGTTTTCCCGCTAGGTCATACGCGAGCAAACGGTATTGCTAAAAAAGGAGATAAATTACTGTTATCAACTAGGTACACGGAAGAAAACTTGCAATCATAGTATTCTTTACAAGTTAACAGTTAAAAATGTATTTTGCTAAACGGAAAGGGGTTGACATTTTCAAACATCAAAAACCATTCGTGACAACCACCTTCGAACGAACGTTTTTTTAAAATTCAAAAATAAAATTTAATACCCTCCAATAAAATTTGCGGTCTTCTGATTGGTCAACGATCCGTACATAGATACTATTAACAGGCAAGCCGGTAATATAGGTATATCCCGCCATTGTACCCCATTCTAAAAGTGACGTCACGAATTGAGTGGCATTAAGATATCATAAGTAAATGTTATTATAGGTCTGTTTTACAGGAATAAGCAAATTTATTGCGAGGGTGCGTCAGCGAACCGAAACAAAAAGCTTGTTTGTTACTGTAATATGGACCCTTAACCGGCTTACAGTTTGTCCCATAGACAATATATTTGTATTGAAATGTGTACTGTAGAGATTTGGGGCGAAGCTTAGCTCTGAGATGTCACAGTCTCACAGATTTTAGCTGCTCGCTCTCGGTTACCGTTGAAAAATTATCTTTTTTAAATTGGCATACTAAAACATAAATTTACAACTAAAGGCTTGAATCAAAATAAAAGACACAATCTAAGTAGGAATTTGCAGAAATCGATTGAAAATGTTGGTTTTACAGTACTATTTATTATTTGATAACGTATTATTTGACATCTAAAGATAAACGTGACAGGGGTTTATACTGGAGCCTTTTTATATGACTATATGTTCTAAAATACGTTGTTTCAAGAATATAAATTTTTTACCAAAATCTGGAGATACAATGTACTGAGTCATTACAGTTTGCCCTACATTCTGATCCAACCAAATCCTCCCATTTCAAAACGCAAGTTGTAGTTACTATATTGACTCAGTATCTCCAATATAAAAATAATATATCACTTATTAATCAAATAAATAGGTCTCTGACATCAGAAAGCTAAGCTCCGCCCCAAATCTGTAGTTTTTTTTCAAAACAATTCTATTGTTTGTAGATAAAACAAACTGTAAGCCTGATTTTTGTTCAAAGAATCAATACACGTTAAAGGCTGTAGTGACTCCTGATTGATTGATCGCATAATGACTATTCACAACGCAAAATTCTCTGACTGACTTGTAAGGCAGTAACATTGTACCTAACACTGAATAACTTGTAAATATTCAGGAACATATAGCTCCAATTTCGATGGGGAAGATTAGAAAAACAGGGTCTAAATGATGAATGGTACTACATATGGGAATTGTATATGATGTTTCTAGAATTGAAAACTCATTATTCATAGTTCAGCAAAACATGAACCTTAAATTTGCAACGTGGAGTGATTCAACTTTCATGTTTTATTGCTTTTGCTACATTACCAACATCACATGGTCATTACCATGTTTGCAAATGGAATGCTAGAATGAAGCAACATAGGGTAAAAAAGTGGTAATAACGTAAATCACTTCGAGAGACAAAGGAATAAATATGTTCTGGAAAAGTGATTCTCCGGAATTTTAGCACATCGAAAGGCAGAACATCTCTGCTAAGATGTCTTGAGACTAATTGAACATCTTACACTGTCAACGTGATACAATATGGGAAGCTATCTATACAGTGCTCTAATTAATAAAAAAGAAAACAACCTGAGGATCAATCATACAACAATATACATGTACCTTCATTTGCAGACTTTATAGGAATTTCATGTCATGGACATTGACGTCATGATTAAATCCAGGAAATTGCAAATGATATGACATCGATATGTTAATACAAATTACTACACTCTATTAAATTTTGTAAATGCAGAAGCAGACTATATTAAATTGCTACATTATAAATGATAACGCCTTGTGTTGTTTATAAAGATTCAGTCCATTCAGTCATCTCATTGACCTTTATGAAATAATAATGAAATATGAATAGTTAAGAAATTTCGGGAGGTTGTTGATTCGATCCCGTACGTATGTTATTGACAGCTTATGATTTATTACTTCTCATCGATGCAGGAGCTATTAATTTATAAAAAAAATATCCAGTTTCTTTTTATTAGAAATACTAACATATTTATGAATGATTTTGCTCAATAATGAAAATTGTAAATCAGGTATATGAGCTGTTTGGTAAACGACCAGTTGTATGATATATTTGTATATTGGCCGGCAATGTATACAATGAATAATATTGAATTGAACTAAATGCTTGCTGTTGGTGTTGTAGTATATTATTTGATTATTGACTATATATAGCTTGTTGTATTTTGCCTGCGAGAAAGAGGTGTCTTTTACGCAGTTAAACATTGACAACTTCTGAGTAGATGCTTAATAAACAACTCTCTAATTCAATGTTAGAAAGTATTTTACTACTATCTGCCCTAAACACACTTTTGTAGATCTTCCTTAATACACGTGTGGTATCAATCACATTTACGTTTTTACTTGGATCACAAATGTGTAAAGGAAGAAAATCGTTCGATTAAGTTATATTATCATTGTAATACAATTTCAGCATCAGACAAAAGTGTTCTATTAAGCTTCCGTGAAGAAATTATAGAATTAAGCCGTTTGATAAGAGGTACCTGGACAAATAGGTTGAGTGTCTGATCACACTGAAACAGACTTGGATGTGTCTCTGGTCGTTAGAGACGATTACTACAGTTTTATCATGTTTTTTTTTTTCATTGAGAAGTTTACGAAATTTGATATGTTGTGAGGGTAATACCTGAAAAGAGGAAATATATACATGGGCACGAAGAGCTCTAGGTAAGTTATTGTGATCGCCTAGTGTCCGTCGTCTGTCTGTCTACACTTAACATTGTGTATGCGATAGAGTCTGCATTGTTCACTAGATATCCATGGAACTTAGTCAGAATGACTGCTTCGGGTTGTCATCTGGGGTCAAGAACTAGGTCACCCGGTCAGCTCATAGAAAAACTTTGTGTATCCAGTAGAGGTTGCATTTTCCATTGGATCTTTATGAAACTTAGTTTATCATCTGGGGTGACAAACTATTCACATGATCATATCATAGTAAAAGCCTTTTTATGCTATAAAGGTAGCATTTCTAATTGAATATTTCTAAAACTTGGAAAGAATGATTATCTTGATTAATTCTGGATTAAGTTTGCTTATCGGCCAAAAACTAGGTCATGGGGTAAAATCTAAGAAAAACCTTGTGTATACATTTCAGGTTGCATTTGCAATTGGCTCTTCATGAAACTTGGTCCGAATGAAAGCCTTTAAAAAATTCAGGTCAACGTCGAGTATGGGTCTTCTGAGGACAAAAAACAACACAGGCAATTGTGCAAAATATGTTTCACACATGTTTTGATAAACACATGTTAAACATATGATTAGCATGTGTTATGATTAAAGCTACTCGCTCTCAGTTACCGTTGAAAAAAAAATATTTTTTTTTAAATTGACATTCTTATTCATAAATATAAAACTAAAGGCTAGAATCAAAATCTAAGCAAATCTAGGTAAGAATTTGCAGAAATCGATTTAAGGCTCCAGTATAAATTCCTGTCACGTATATCTCTAAATTAAAAAATACGCTACCTAATTCAACGCTTTTGAAATTGTAATAATATAAACATAGTGTAGCGACATTTAAATTATTATGATCATATGTTTTAAATTATAGTGTTTACATACAGTTTGCATAACTTAATTTTGTTTACCAAAATCTGAGAGCGAGCTACTTTAAGTTATTATACTTCCAAAGATTAATTTTTAATGTTATGGAGGTTATTTAGTTTGGCATCAGTTATAGGGTATGTCCCTTTAACCTTCACTGTTTCTTGCTCTAGTGATTCTGCTAAATACTGCTTAACAATTTTACATTTATTATTACATAATTATGATTATGTTACTTCTGTGATAATGTTTCACCTTAAATCTTACTACAAGAATAGAGGAACTCGGTATAGTTAAATTTTCCTACATAGTTTTGTATTTAATTTACAATGCCAGCTTTGCACTCGACAACATTTATTCACTGACTAATTGAAATATCAAAATTGACGCTTCAGCAAATTACAGAAATCAAAAAATATACTACATTTTTGGGAAGGTTGTCGGAAGTCAGGAAAAAAAGAGTGAAATAATTTCAAAGACAAGCAAAATGTCCTAAACATACAGTTAGACGAAACTGCAGTGTGAAGAAACACTAAAACCCCAGTTAAATTACTACTGTAGTGGTATGAAACAAACTTCTTACATCAGTGGTTTGCCACGGTTTCAACGCACATATTAAATAATGAATGCTCTGGATGACGAGAATTTATTAAACAAGCAGTGTTCTTCTTGTTGACATGCAATACACACATATTCTATCCGAAGTAATTTAAGAAGTAATTGTTTATGAGTTAACATACTCATTTAGTGTAGTTTCTGTTGTCATGGGTTGTACGGCTGATTTGACTGAAGTTTTAAAGTAAAAATTGACAATAGTTTCTTCGAACTAAACTAATCTACTATAACCCTTTAACTTCACTATTGCAAGTACATTTATAAATTTTCAATCTGAAACAAAGGTTTGTGGTCATTGTAAATCAGTTTTGATTTCCTTTACATTGACCTCCATCTCTTGTTCACGTTCTAACGTCTTGGATTTGGGCAGTTACGTATCTTTTTATTGAGCATTTGAAATGAACAGAATTTCACAAAAGGAACATTTACAGAACCCCTGTGGTTGATATATTTAGTATTAATATGTGGAAAGGAATTGCCTCCATCCGAAGCAGACTCGTGATGTCTTTCTCTGTTCGTTTCATATTCACAGTAACGGAAATAAAAACGTCATTTTGTTTTTTGTTATGGCATTGTGGCATAAACTCCTCCAAATACACACAAATTATTTGGCGAAATCTTCAGGCGATGGTTGTGTTCTTGTTGTATCATTTGACAAAATCCATTTGTACAGACCGAATCGCATTGTCCGCGATCAAACAACGTGTCTCTTTTACTTAGATATAACATGCGACTTATATGTTACAATTACCGTTTAAAGCTGCTCGCTCTCAGATTTTGGTAAAAAACACAGTTTTACAAACTGTCTGTAAATAACGTATTTTAGAACATATAGTCATATAAAAAGGCTCCAGTACGAATTCCTGTCACGTTTATCTCCAAATTTCAAAATATACGCTACCAAATTTAAAAGCGTTGCAAACACTTTTAAATTTAAATATAGACATATAGTGTAGCGGTGCCGTGTAACCGACATTTTAATCGATTTCTGCAAAGTCCTACCTAAATGTTTGCTTATAGTTTAATACTAGCCTTTAATTTTATATTTATGTATAATTATGTCACTTTTTAGAAAAAAAAATTTTTCAACGGTAATTGAGAGCGAGCAGCTTTAAAAAATAATAACAAAGTAAAACTGGTTCTTTTCTTTTACTAGATCTATCTGTCGTTGATACCAAACTACCTATTTTGGTAATGGGGTAGCCTAATTAATTTGAAGGTTCAGTATGACCCTTTTCACACATCTGATATTTTATAACTGTCGCACTTTTACAAGGTGGTCAGCTCTAAAATGTCAACCTGTAAAATCGGTCGGATTTCGAAGTGGAAAGAGTGAGACTAAATACTTTAGTAATGGGGACGCAGAAATTGGAAACGTTCCGACACCGAAAACTGGACTTTAGCTCTTCGATGAAGAGTACACTGAAGAGTATCGATCTTCAATGCAGACGACACAGCAGGCAATTGCCAAGTAAAAAATGAGTGCATTCAATGTGAGTATATCTGTTAATTAGTTTAGACGTTACTCACACCGTCACTGTATCGACGACCAACGAAATCCAATTTTCTTTGCATGCGCTAACACCATGTACATCGCAGGTCTCCGACCCAAGTCATGCAAGTGGATAGAGATGGATTAACGAGAACAGGGCTTAGCTACACGCATTTGTCATGAAATTTTAGATGTATTTAGCAATTTGTATTTACCATGTTGGTCCTCTTGTTGTAAAGGTTTAAAAGTACATCTTAAAGTGTCAAAGCTTATTTTGTTCAATTCATATTTTGAATCACATGACTAAACAATGATTGTGTATCATGAACAGTGCACACTTTATGTGACACTTATAAATGTAACGTTGGTAACCAGAAATTCTTTAAGTACACAATGACAATATGTCGATTTCCTAGAATAAATCACTATCCACCAAAATGATTACGGCTTAGGTTGGGTAAGTGCAGCTCCATTAGCCATTTTGCTACGTTACATGTAGTAAAGGTAGATTTACAGTGAAACCCAAACGAGAATGTCTAGAATAAATTTCAACATCAAAAATCGTGACAGCCCGGTGCTTTGCTTTGATCTTAGTCGGTATTTAATCATAATTTTACTTCAAAAAAATAGGTTTAAATAAAAACGCCAAAAATTGTTAATGCAGTTTTTCTGGACGTTTCTCAAAAAGCATGACAACAAACACTAGAGGGAAAATATTCGAGGAACACTTATCTTAAAGTATTTTTATTGTCTGTACAACTATTTGAGCCTAAAGATGGTGATAGCTTGTCCTAGGCGAAATCTAAATGCAAAGAGTTGATTAAACAACATGTCCCTTCAAAGCAACAGTTAAAGATAAAACATGTTTTCATAAGCTAATAGATCTTTCTTTACTAAACGGAGTGAAATTATAACTCGTACTTAAATGATGATAGCTCTCAGTGACAGATCCATTAAACTATTTCCATAAAGTAGAAACATGTGTCATTAAACAGTTCAGTACTCTCTGAATCGTGTGAAGTTCTCTCATCGGAAACACTCCACAAAAACACCAAACGTGCTTGAACTACAGATAGTTTCCGTTGTCATTTAATCGCGATGCGCATCTATACTCCATGATTTGTCAAATCCTAAATACATTTTAGCTGCTCGTTCATAATTTCCGGTGAAAAAACTTAAATTCTCAAAAACGATATTTATATTAAATCATGCAACTCGGAATGCATAGCTAAAACTTTTGGGTTAAGTTATAATACTTCCAAAGATCATATTATTTATGTTTTGGAGGTTATTTAGTTTGACATCAGTTATAGGGTATGTCCCTTTAATTGTAAAACAAGGATTATTGCATAGTTTACGGTACTGCAGTATATTTTAAACCGCTGATTTAAAGGCACATACCCTTCAACTGATGTCGACTAAATAACCTCCAAAACATTAATAATAAAATATTACAAGTATTAATAGTAAAGTTTAATATATAAAGTATTACAACTTAACCTAAAAGCTTCAACCATGCATTCCCAGTCATGATCGATAAAATCAGCGGCTTAATATATACGGCAGTACCGTAAACCATTCATTACTTTATGTAGTTGTTGTACAATTCATTGGTGGATTCGATTTATAACGGAAAGCCTCAGTATTGATTATGGTACAATTAGGCATTTTTCGCCATAGACTCTTCTTTGAAACTGTATTTATTTACTATTTTACGTTCTTGAGAATATAATCTACTAGATGTAGGGAGACCCTTTAAACAATAAAGACTAGGAATGTATAGCTGAAACTTTTAGGCTACGTTATCACACTTCAAAAGTTTCACTTATTTATGTTTTGGAGATTCTAAAAGGGACATACCCTTTAACTGAAGTTAAACTAAATAACCTCCAAAACATACATTATAGATTCTTTGGAAGTATTATAACTTTTCAGGTATGCATTCCTATTCATTATCGATAAAATTAGCTGTTTAAAAATACTACAGTGCCGTAAAAACAAAAATAATATCAAACAGGGAATGCCACATACCAAAAACGCAGCCTCCCCAAAACGAGCCCCATAGCACCCAGAAGTGCACACCACCACACACACACACACACACACACACACACACACACACACACACACACACACACACACACACACACACACACACATACCAACACACACTAGCATACAAAGCAAACACACGAGGACAAAACGAACAATTAAAGGAACACAGTGGGGCACCGCCTTGGAACGGTCAGTGGCAAAAACACCACTGGGGAGCTTAAACCGGTTTATGGTGCGCACCCAACCTCACTCTTACCCCCCCACCATGTTCCAAAGTCACAGGACAGTGTAAATAAAAGTAATCCCTGCTAGGTGAATCTCTAACACACGCAATGGAAACAAAAGGCATGGTATGTAAAACACAAAAATGCTCGTGTATGAATATATAAAAAGCAAACATTGAGAACCAAAAAACGTATGTACTCAATGCCTTTGCAGAAGGCAGAGCACCAAGAGAAACACCCTTAAGGGCCCGACGAAACAGGCCAGAGGACAGAAATCAAAACAGTTTCGTCCCAGTGGGATTTAAAAACTGCCCATCACAGAGTCCTCCCCTCTCTTCCGTCAGACACAATCAAAGAGGGAAGCATAGCGTCCAACTGTAAACGGGTTGAACACCAAACATGCGGTGTGTCTCAAAACAGTTGGGTCGTAACCTCTTTTAACAAAACGTTTTATAATTTTAGCAAATACAGTTGGAAAATTGCCATGACCCAAAATCTTACGAAGTTTGTAAACCACATCTCCATAAAATTCGGGTTTTGAAATACCTTCTCGCAGAAGAGTCTTTAGATTACTATTGAATTTCAAAACCAAATCAGAATTACGATAGTAAAATTTAGCAAAATATTTACGCAATTTGTAATAACGGTAGCCCTGTTGAAGAAGTTTATTTGTAATATATTGATTACGTTCATTGAAATCCTCAACATGACTACACGCTCTGGCAAACCGAATTAACTGAGAAATGTATACCCCATAAGATGTAGCATGAGGTACATCCCCATCCAAACGGAGGAAATTTACAATACTAAAATTAAAATCATCCCTCTTGTCAAAAATTTTGGTATGTATAATATTGTTATAAATAGAGAGATGTAAATCTAAAAATGAAGCACCAGTATCCAAATTGTTAGTTTTAATTAACTGGAGCTCCCGGGGATAAATATTGTCCACCAATTGACCAAAAAACGGGTTATCCATATTAAGAATATCATCCAGATAGCGTGATGTATTATTAAAAGCAGTGATAATGTCTGCCTGCGTATCTGGAGAAAGACTCAACATAAAGTCGCTTTCATAACAATATAAAAACAAATCTGCGACAAGGGGTGCACAATTTGTTCCCATGGGAATACCGATTACTTGTCTGAAAACTACATTCCCAAACCTTATATAAATATTGTTCAATAAAAAGGAAAGGGCTTTACAAACTTCGTCACAGGTCCACATATTAGTATAATGTTTAACAATACAGCTAGTAAAAAAAGCTTTATCGAAATTGCAGGCGAGAAATGTAACATTCTCCCTGGCAAAAGTCTTTTGAATTAGGGCAGTTAGCTTGTCATTTATCAAATTATGTGGTAAAGTGGTATACAGAGTAGAAAAATCGTATGTACTGACTGAAGTTACTTTGTAATTATTAACTTTAAACTTATCCAGGATTTCGCCAGAATTTTTGATCGACCAAAATAAATGTTTACCAGAGTTTTCGTATACTTTATCACAATATCTTTTCACGTGGGCTTTTATAGCAGTTAGGCAAGATGTTAATAGTTTTGAAATATTTGTAGTGGTACAAGAGCTTGAATTAGCGATGAAACGAGCTTTATATGGTTGTTTATGTAATTTAGGAATCCAGTACATAGTAGGAAGTTTAATATGTTGATCATCTATACGAACTTTCAAATTAGAAACTTCACTGATGTGATCAGTGACCACATTTTGTTCAACGGAAGGACTCAATATATAAGCTTTAGTGCTATTTAGTTCGTTTTGTAAAACATTAATATAATGTAGGCGTCAAATGATGATAATATTGTTGGCCGCCTTGTCTGCTGGAACTAAGACATACTTAGAATGAAATTCTTGGATTTCCTTTTTCAGATGTCTTAAAGTAAACATGGGTTTTGATGGAAGTAGGTGTTCATTTGTTTGGTAAAATTTTATACGAGAATCGACAATGTTAAAAATACTTCGTTTCCAAGACGTTAATGCATTTGGATCAGCATTCTCACGACGACACCATTTAACACAAAAAGTTTCGATGGATTCCGCAATATGACCACGACAAGCATGAAAATCAATAGTAGAAGGAATTCTGTATTTTGGTCCTTTAAAGAATAAATTACGAATACGCTTGTCTTTAATATTCTAGCATAAAATGTGCTGTTTTTGCCCATTTTGCCGGTGTTTTAACAGGAGAAAAAACGTGTGTTAACGGGGAGATTCACGCGCCGTTATAACCCGTTTTCATTTATGCGCAGTACAGGGCCATTGTAAACAATGGACCTGTCTTCCAAGTCTTACATCATGTACGGCGTCAACAGTGCCGGGCTTAAAAACCGCTGGTGACGTCATAAATATGACGTAAACAACACGGACGTTGTCCCGCGCATTATTGAACGTCGTACCAGTAAGAGCGTTTCATTTTTATTTCTATGATTTTTTATGTTATGTATGCTAGAATAGCACTAACGAACGTTTATTCGTGTTATAACACCTGCAGAAACCCTCGGGATATGTTGGTGCCCTCGCCCTAACGGGCTCGGGCACCAACCATCCCTCGGGTTTCTGCAGATGTTATAACACGAAAAAACGTGCGTTAACCCTACAATATCAAAATTACCAGTGATGACATGACCGGCATCTGAATAGCAAAATTTCGAGTTTTTACATTCGCAGTAAGAAGGGGTATTTGTTTGAACATCTAGGTCGGAAACAATTTTATTGTAATTGAATATAACATTTCTAACAGGTGTTTTATATTTATAACAGATAATAGGAACTTCGGAGTTTCGGAAATACTTAGGCACAGAATCAATGACACGTCTATCACGAAATATACTGGGTACATCGATGTAAACCATTCAATAATCTATGTAGAGTTGTTGTATTTGTTGCGATTTATTACAGAATGCCTCTATATTGATTAACTGTGGTAAAATGAAGCATTTTTCGCCATAGGTTCTTCTTTGAAATTGTATTTATATATCATTCTACGTTCATTGAACACATAACCTATGTTTGGAGAATATAATCTGTTAGATGTAGGGAGTGCCCCTTTAAGCTGCTCGCTCTCGGTTACTGTTGAAAAAAAATCTCTTTTCTTAAATTTACATACTTATACATAAATATCAAACTAAATGCTATAAACAAAATTTAAGCAACAATCTATGTAGGATTTTGCCGAAATCGATTGAAAATGTACACGGCACCGCTACACTAAATGTTTATATTGTCACAATTTGGCAGTGTATTATTTGAAATTTAGAGATATACGTGATAGGAATTTATACCGGAGCCTTTATTTATGGATATATATTCTCAAATACGTTATTTACATACAGTATGAAGAACTTGATTTTTTTTACAAAAATCTGAGATCGGGTAGCTTTAAAGCTGCTCGCTCTGTTACCGTTGAAAAAAATATTTTTCAAAAAAATTGACATTCGTATTCATAGATATAAAACTACATGTAAAGGCGAGAATGAAAAAATAATCAAAAATCTAGGTAGGAATTTGCAGAAATCGATTGAAATGGTCGGTTACACGGCACCGCTACACTATATGTTTATATTGATATTTCAAAAGCGTTTGCAACGCTTTTGAATTTGGAAGCGTATTTTTCGAAGTTTAGAGATGTACGTGACATGAATTTATACTGGAGCCGTTTTATATGACTATATGTTCTAAAATATATTATATACATACAGTCTGAAGAAATTATTTCTTTTAACAAAATCTGAGAGCGAGCAGCTTTAAACCGTTACCGTTGAAAAAATATTTTTTTTAGAAATTGATATACATATACATAAATAAAAAAATCAAGGCTAGAATAAAAATATAAGCAAACATAGATGTAGGAATTTGCAGAAATCGATTGAAAATGTCGGTTACACGGCACCGCTACTCTATATGTTTATATTGGAATCAACGCTTTTGAATTTGGTAGCGTATTCTTTGAAATTTAGAGGTAAACGTGACAGCAATTTATACCGGAGCCTCTTTATATGGTTATAGATTCTAAAATACGTTATTTTCACACAGTTTGAAGAACTTTATTTTTTTACCAAAATCTGAGAGCGAGTAGTCTATCTTTAAGCAAGAAAAAATATCTACTGAATCGGCGTCACAGGTGTCTGAAAAAGCTGTCGAAATTTATAATTGACTTCCGTTAAAGGCTAATATAATCTATGTGACGAGAATATAATCTGCTAGATATAGGGAGTGCAAGACTGATGAGCTGTGTCACAATAAGAAACACATGAAAGCTACTCGCTCTGATTACGAAGAAAATTCTTCGAATTTTTCGAAATGACATATTTCACAACAAATCATCAAATAAAAAGGTTCCAGTATAAAGTCCTGTAAAACGTAACTGAAATTTTAAATTATACGCTACCATGATTATAAAGCGTTACAAAAGCTTTGAAATTCCACCATATAATTACCATATACCATACACCGTTTCAATTATTTGGTAATTTGAATTATCTGCCCTTTGATGACATCATGCGGGGATGCGCCTTTAAAACGAGATAATGGCGCAAGCGTGATTGTTGACCAGTGCATATATTATTTCATCGAAGGAACGCTAACTCTAGGTATTTTGTAGCTTTTACAACTTGAAACTGTACACAAATACCATATAGAGATAATTGAAATGAAATCATAGTGGAATGACGAAGACAAGTGAATCAATTGTTTGCGCGAATAAACCGGAAGCTTTTTTACACTTCAAGTTTTTAAGAGTGAGGTTGGGTGCGCACCATAAACCGGTTTAAGCTCCCCCAGTGGTGTTTTTGCCACTGACCGTTCCAAGGCGGTGCCCCACTGTGTTCCTTTAATTGTTCGTTTTGTCCTCGTGTGTTTGCTTTGTATGCTAGTGTGTGTTGGTAGTGTATATGTGTGTGTGTACATGATTGTGTGTGTGTGCGTGTGTGTGTGTGTGTTGGTGGTGTGCACTTCTGGGTGCTGTGGGGTTCGTTTTGGGGAGGCTGCGTTTTTGGTACGTGGCATTCCCTGTTTGATATTATTTTTGTTTTTTTAGCGACTGGTGATATGCAGTTGTAGATATGTAGCAAAACCAGTTGGTACTACAACTGACTCACCTAAAAGCGTTTACTTTATTTATTAAGAAATCTACAATAAAGAACAAATAAAGGAACTGCTACAGTAAAGTTTGTCTTTGCTAACATCACTTTTCATAAGTGATTAAATGACTGGCATGAAGAAATCTTTTTCAGTTTTTATATCATCAGCAGTGATGCGCACAAAGGGCACAGTCTTGAGTTTAAAACTCGACCATCAATTGATATATTTTGCTACATACATGTACATTATTCAAACAATTATTTTACTACTCTAAGGCAAAGACATTTTTCTCTCTTTTGTTCAGATCATTGCATGTTCCCAATTCCTACGTGTAGGTGGCAACTGTGCAGCCTCTTTAAATATTCTGTTTTTGTTTGATAATATTTAGAGTTCCCAAACTGGGAACAGTCATCCACGGCGTTGGGATCTAGGACACAAAATATATAGTTAAGAAAACAAATACTATGTATTTTATATTTATAATTAATTTGTTTAATATTTTCATTCTGGAAAGGGCCGTTTGCTAAGTTGAAAGAACTTGTGGCCCGACAAATTGCATTTTGTTTCGTTGTGTATATATGTCATTGTATTAACATATGTGTTTGTTGAAAAATAAAAGATGATTAAACTAAACTAATAATATGTTACTCTTGATTTGTAAAATGAGACAGATCTAGTAATATCAAGGCGTGACAGTAGCGCTTCTTAGATTTCATATTAGATTTCATCTCAGTTAACACTAGTTTCACACTCGACCATAAATTCACATGAATGCTACATATCAGTAACTGGTCACCAAATGTGTCACTAATTGGTTAGCTGTTTATGCGACTGGACCTTTCATAGGGGTTTTATGGCACTCTTTGTATTGTACATAATTATGCCCAAGTGCATTTCGTGGCCACCTGATGTTTTATGACATGTACACTGCAGTAGGGCACCAATTAATTGTAACACACATCTTATTAAAATTGACAATGTTATTATCACTAATAGTTCACATTTTAACACGAAAACAGTTTGCTGTATGATGCAACTTTCAAGTTAAAAGTAGTTATGTTGTACCTTTCATTTTAGTTTTCATGTCATAACCTTATATTGTTGAAAATATATTTTAATAAATTGCATGGACATGACCAAAGATGGTGTTTATAAAAATTGGTATTTCTAGTTATGTCATTGATTGTTAAAACAATAGGTCTTAGTAACATAATTAGTCCAGACATATGGCAACTTTTTACGGTAAACGGACATTATCCCCTTAGCAGGAACCGTCTAGAGTATTCCTGCCCCGTAGCTCATACTTTTTTAAAAATGTTTCTTGACAATAATTCTCACTAAACCATGCATTAATTATTTTAATTCATGTAAATCACGTTATTCATTTTTGTTTATTTCAAAGCAGAACAATTACAGCATCCGTAAACTTTATTCGAAAATACACCAGTTTTTTTCTAAAATATTTCTAAATAATCGCAGACTTTTTTCACAGTTAACATATCTATATATTATGATTATGATAATTACGTAGAAATGATGTATAAAATGACAAAATCATTACCAATTACGCCGTAAAAACTTGTTAAACCTGATGTTTACGAACTATTACGAAGTAAGTGTCAGCAAGGTCTTTCAAATAGTACTAAAAGACCTTGGTATCAGCGATGGTTTCATTTGTGCAATTTATCATCGTATGACGTCACAGCCGGTAAGGGACGCAACTCTTGGTCGGTAGATTATCGATGAATTGAAAGGGTGTATAGTTGAGCGATGCGATCAAATCAAGCTCACCAACATTTTCAACATATTTATAGTTTTTGTTGTTTTTTTACTTGAAACTGTGAACAAGGAAATAAAAAAAAATATTTAAAAATATTGCTTTGCTTGTCGGAAGTGGTAAAAACTGTTTATCATTACTTTGTTTCACCTCAAATAAACATTTTGAAATATAGGTTCTAGACAAATCATCAACATGTGAAGCCCATACAATGTTTTACAAATGTATCTTAAAGACACGAGGATAAATAATAAAACATCACATCTAATTAGTCGTAATCCTATTCAATTATCATAAATTGCAATATTCTAGAATTGTTATATCGATTAACATTTTCTTTTCCAGGAAACTAGTAAAAGAAATTAAAAGCAAATTTTGCAGAAATTTCATTTGCTTCTTGTAAAACACCACTGATTCATACGCTTATGCTTGGGTTTATTCTAGAGTTTAAAATGAAATTTCCCTTCGGAATACCTAAATTGCAAATAGTAGAATAAAATATCACTGAATTCACTGACATAAACGATTCATTCCGTCACAGTAACTAATTTCACCTATAAAGCAGACAAAAGTTTCAAAAAAAAACTAAAAATGTTCATTTTTCAATTTCAACTGAATCAGAAAACTGAATATCGACTAAGGAAACAAACTACTTATTTTTCACTCTGAGAGATTATAAAATACCTTTACCATATTTTTAATAGAAATAAAACTGTTACTATAAATGTTATATCGTAGTAATATTTTAGCTAGCAGTCATTTTTTTAAGAATTTAAATCACAGCTACATGTCTGTCTTAAATAACGATGGTCACAGACAGAAAATCAATACAAAATTCAAAAAAGGGAATCTAACATGTTCATGAGTTGTGGATAAGAAAATCCCACCGAGGGTTGAATATGTGTGTGTGTACATGATTGTGTGTGTGTGTCGTGTGTGTGTGCGTGCGTGCGTGCGTGCGTGCGTGTGTGTGTGTGTGTGTGTTGGTGGTGTGCACTTCTGGGTGCTGTGGGGTTCGTTTTGGGGAGGCTGCGTTTTTGGTACGTGGCATTCCCTGTTTGATATTATTTTTGTTTTTGAGATACGTCCACCACAACTCAGTGTACATGGTAAGTTTATGTTCTCACCGTTTTAATCGCATTCACACAAGTAAGAAGGAATAAGTGCAAGTACAGGATGGGGATGAAAAAATGAAAATCAACTTTTTCTTGAATTGTACTTCAATACTTCTTTCTATAGATGGATAGAAAATGATCCAAGAACATGAATACCAACTACCCTATGTTTATTTCAAAAATAACAATTTTACAGTTATTTTTCGATTGTTATGTCTGCTTACAATTAACGTAAAAATAGTCCGGCAGCGATGTGAGATAAGATTACCTATCACCGGTAAATTCGCGGAAATATGTACCTCATATGTTAGAAATACTTTTCATGAATTTATACTGAAACCTTTTATTTTACCAGATGTTCTAAAAAATGTTATTTTCATACAATTTGAAAAACTTTATTTTCACCAAAATCTGAGAGCGAGAAACTTGAAGTAAATTATACTGCTGGAAGTTTTTTTCTAGACAATGCTCCAGAAACAGCTCATCATTGTATTACCTTCACAGTGATATTTATCTATGTCAGATGAGTTAAGCTCTAGAGGTTTATCATTACTCAGGGTCAAAAAGTTTACATAGTCAAAACTTTTCTGCCACACGTCCTCCTTTTAGCTCACCTGGCACAAAGTGCCAGAGTGAGCTATTAGGATCGCATTCCGTCCGGCGTCCGTCTGTCCGTCCGTCCATCCACCATTTCCTTCAAACGACATCTCCTCTGAAACCACTGGGCCAATGTTGATGAGACTTTGCAGGGATGTTCCTTGCATGAAGCTCTAACAAACCACAAGGCCTAGGGCTTAGATATTTGCATGTAGCATTGTCTAGTGGACCTCTACCAAGATTGTTCAAATTATGACCCCCGGGTCAAAATTGACCCCGCGCGGGTGGGCACTTAGTTTTGCATAGGAATATATAGGAAAAACTTTAAAAATCTTCTTCTCTGAAACCAAAAGGCCTAGAGCTAAGATATTTAGCATGTAGCATTGGCTAGTGGACCTCTACCAAGATTGTTCAAATTATGAGCCCCGGATCAAAATTGACCCCGCACAGGGGGTCACTTAGTTTAACATAGGCTTATGTAGGAAAAACTTTAAAAATCTTTTTCTCTGAAACCACAAGGCCTAGAGCTTAGATATTTGGCATGTAGCATTGCCTAGTAGACCTCTTCAAAGTTTGTTCAAATTATGCCCCTGGGGTCAAAATTGACCTTGCCCGGGGGGGATCATTTGTTTTACAAAGGCGTATATAGGAAAACTTACATCACATTATCTAGTGATCTTCCACCAGGCAAGTGGACTTGTAACAAGGTGAGCGATATAGAGCCATCTTGGCCCTCTTGTTTGTCACCTATATCACCAGCTATTCTTAAAATGTCAAGACACATTTTCCGATGGTACTGTTAAAGTTCATCCGTATATTAAATATTGTCATTAACTGAGTCCTGGAGTCTCTTTGTCCAATTTCCAGGGAAGCTAACTCATCACGGAGTTTGGTGTTTTCTGACTGGACTAATTTTTGAACTTCAAGTAGAGATTCTTTCATAAATTCTTGCTTAAGTTCTCATTGGCAAGTAATGAGGCCATCTCTTTCAGGTCATCCATTTGGCAGCAATTTCAACGTTTCCTTTGTTTACAAAACTCTCAAGGTCACTATTTTCACAGGTGTCATGTATGTCAAGCTGTAAAGTACTTTTACATGAAAAGAGGAAGATTTGTTTCTCTTTCTTTTTTGTTTGTGTTTATGCGACTGTACGACCCACGACATCAATATATAATAAAGTCTTGCCCTGTTGGTGGGGTACTATGAGATGGCGGTAACAAAGATGTTTAGCTAACTAACTTTCAGAATCACCATTATATAAATATTATGTAAATGAATTATCTAAATCATGATTACTTTGTATAACCTGTCATTTTGCAATGCTGATAAAACAATACTTTCCGTCTAGATTCGAGAAAAGGCGAAAATAATTATACATGTTTTATATTGTCTAAAAAATCACCGCCATCTTTTATTTTCACACCGGAAGGACTGTCTGGTTTGTATAATTTATGTAATTGCAGTTGTTTTGCTTCCCTTGGAGTGTTCTGAAAAATGAAAGAGCTTGTAGTTTCAATATCGATTTTTTTAAAGGCAAATCCATTGTTTGAAGACACAGCATTAAAAAAAATCAGTTGGTCTGACTAGCGACCCTCCGCTTTACTAAATTTATCGAGTGCAAAAAGTGTTTTGTGTTGCATTTTAGAACTACCTAATCCTATTCAGCAGTTAAAGCTGCTCGGTTTCAGGTTAAGGTAAAAGAATAAAGTTCTTCAAATTGTATGAAAATAACGTATTTTAGGACATAAGGTCATAAAACAGGTTCGAGTACAAATGCCTGTAAAGTTTATCTGTATATTTCAAATTATACACTACCAATTTTTTTTTAATTCCAATATAATCATAAAGTGTAGCGGTGCCAAAAAAAAAACAGCATTTTAATCGGTTTTTGCAAATTCGTACCTATAGTTTAACTAATATGTAGATTCTAAGTTGAGCGTTTTACGCTGATACCATTATTTTGTACATTTAGATATAATGAGATCATATGTCCATGACAGCAGCTATACAGTCACTGAGACTTCTTTAATTATCTTAAATCACTTGTAGGTCAAGACGAACTTGGCCACAAACCTACCAGACAAAAACCGATTTTGCAAATATTCAATGCTCACAATCAGACTTTGAAAGTCTTCTCGGTACTTTAAATATGCCAATGACCACGTTAGTTATGACATTAGTTACATGGCATGAATAATTTATCATTTTCAGTCGTAGTAAAGACGTAGATACACATTTTTGTAGTATCTTGAAAAATGCCAAAGCTCGAAATTTCTAGATTCTGCTTAAATTTTGTTGTATAAAAATGTACGTTAGTTCGGACTAAAAGCAATATAAAGATGGGGACTTCGCTGACGTTGAGTAATCTGAAATAATCTACAAATAAGGTTTTATCAGCATCATTTTCATCTAACCTTAGGGAAGAAGAATTGGACAAAGCACTTACAATAAGATAATATGCTGCGTCTAGAAGAAATATTGAGTTAAGCCAAAAAAGTTGACGGTCAGTGTCTCGGCCAATGTTTAAGAGAGTTTGCAATTAAATTCATTATCTATTCTCTTACATCTAATAATACTGCCTCTATGAACAATTAGGTTTCGTGAATTCCGTCAAAAAAACAAGAAAAAAGCAGGTAACTTAATTTTTTCTTCATTCTAAAAGAATTTTGAATATATAACGAATATGTTTGACATTGGTCAGGGTTTATTTATTTTAATACATAGATTAAGTATGTGTTTCCATCCTTTCTATTGTGTATATAGAAAAAAACAACTGTGTTTGGGTTTTTTTAATTTGTTTGTGTCTGACTGACTTGGCAAGTGCAATACAGATCAAAATAATTTAGAGTTATCTTTATGTTATTTTACATCATCTGTACCTAACTTACTATAATAGGTGTAAGTACTTACAAGAGCCCTAGTTATAAATGTCTGTCTAACGCGGAAACATAATCGCGTTTCATAAGTTTAAGTCCAAATAATATTGATAAACATTATTATGAAATAAAATGTGTAAGATAGAACTTTTGCAAGGTTGAAATAGATTAGTTCCAGTCAACTGCTGGAATAAATGTAAATTAAATGTAATTGCTATGCTTTTCAGACAGTAAATTAACTTGTAGTTTATTTTCAGCTAGGAAAATCAAGCACTTTAAGGTCACACTTGAAGCTCTTAAGATTTCATAGGCAATTTCAGACTCTGATAGATTCTGCAGTGCCGAGAGATGCTTAACACTTATGACCCATTCTGCCCTTTTATAACTTGTTGCTTAATTATCCCAAATGTTTCTTAATTCTTTCTTTAAAACTATTTCATGCCAAATGTAGTACAGTAAATTGAAATTTTATAGTTCATGGCTTTTCCCAATTGCAACTGACTTTTAGCAAAAACGAGGAATTAGAATGTTTCCTTAATAATTAAATGCATGATAAGGCTATGTATTTAAATTTCGGTTAGAGGCAACGGTAAAAGCTTATTATTAAGACGAGCCGAACCATAATTAATGATACCTTATAATTTTCTCGCAAATTCACGAGGAAGGCTTTTTTCAGCGCCGTCATTTAACTAAGGATAATGTCCATTTGACTTAGAAGGTTTCTTGTCGTCGAGCAACAATCAAACAAAATAAACTAGTCATCGAGGTCTTGTTTATGCATTACAGTTCAATTCTTACATGTACATAATGAGTCTTCTTAAAGACACACTACCTAACACTGGTGTCAAATTAAATTACTTCAAAAGCATAAAAAAATGATAAAATATTTGCAAGTATTATTTCTTAACCTTTACATTCCAGACAGTAGCGTTTTTTTGAATATGTTAAAGTACAGTAAACCGTTCGATGTAAAGTTGTTGTACATATGTACAATTAACGAGTGTATAGGGATTCATTACAGAATTTGTGTGCTTAAATGAGCCATTGTTGATAAATATTGTTCTTTAAAATTGTGTTTATCTATAATTTCACATTATGAACACATTGTGTCATTATTTATGATTGGTGAATGAAATCTGTTGGATGTATGGAGTGCCCCTTTAACGGGACACACCCTATAACTGATGTCTAACTAAATAACCTCCAAAACAAAAAGAAGTATTATAACTCAACCTACAAGTCTCAGGTATGCATTCAAAGTATCGATTACTATTAATAACCTACGTATAGTTGTTGTTGTACAATAAATGGGTGGATGCAATTTATTACAGAAAGCCCCTATAAAGAATAATTGTCGTAAAATGAGGCATTTTGCCACAGGTTCTTCTTTGAAAGTGTATTCTTTATGATTTTACGTTCATTGAATACTTTATTCGTGTTTCTACTAAGCTGGTAGATAAAGGCACCCGAGCATAGATAATTCAAAAACAGCCACAGCAATACAAATCAACACTTTTAGATATTCTTATATTCATTCTTAAAGCTGCTCGCTCTCAGTTACCGTTGAATTTTTTTTTTTTAAATTGACATACATATACATAAAACTAAAGGCTAGAATCAAAATACAAGCAAAAATCTAGGTACGAATTTGCAGAAATCGATTAAATATGTCGGTTGCACGGCACCGCTACACTAAATGTTTATATTTAAATTTCAAAAGCGTTTTTGAATTTTGTAGCGTTTTATTTTTAATTAAGAGATATACGCGACAGGAATTTTTACTGGAGCCCTTTTAAATGACTATATGTTCTTCAATACGTTATTTACATACAGTTTGAAGAACTTTATTTTTTTTACAAAAATCTTTAAAGTTACTCGCTCTCAGATTTTAGTTAAAAAAGTATGTAAATAACGTATTTCAGAACATATAATCATATAAAAAGGCACCAGTATAAATTCATGCCACGTATATCCCTAAATTAAAAAAAGAAACGCTACCAAATTCAAAACGCCTTTGAAATTTCAATTTAAACATATAGTGTAGCGGTGCCGTGTTACCGACATACTTAATCGATTTCTGCAAATTCCTACCTAGATTTATTTATTCTAGCCTAGTTTTATTTTTATGAATAAAAACTTCAATTCTTGTGAAAAATATCTTTTTCAACAGTAACTGAGAGCGGGCAGCTTTAAGGTGTGGTTGTAACTGTAAAATAATGAGAAAGCTCTGCGTGTTCCAATCAAAATGTGTAGAAAGCAGTGAAAATTAAACTGTCATTCAGACGGAATAATAGATGCATTATATGAAAAGGAAATCCGAATGAATCTGTTTTTGTTATATCCGAGGAAATTACAAGGAAATCGATTATCAGGAACTTTAAACCTTAAAGCTGCTCGCTCTCAGTTACCATTCCTACCTAGATTTTTAATTCTATTGTTGATTCTAGCTTTTAGATTTATATTTATGTATTATTATGTCATTTTTTTCAACGGCAACTGAGAGAGAGCAGATTTAAAGCTGCTCGCTCTCAGATTTTGGTAAACAAATAAAGTTCTTCAAACTGTATGTAAATAACGTATTCTAGAATATATGGTGATATAAAAATGTTCCAGTGTAAAATTCCTGTCACGTATATCTCTAAATTTAAAAAAATGCGTAACCAAATTCAAAAGCGTTTGCAATTTCAATATGAACATATAGTGTAGCGGTGCCGTGTAACCTACCTTTTCAGTCGGTTTCTGCAAATTCCTACCTAGATTATTGCTTATTGATTCATTCTAGCAGTTAATTTTATATTTATGAATAAGAATGACACTTTTTCAAAAAAATATTTTTTCACGGTAACTGAGAGCGAGCAGCTTTAATTGGTTGATGCGATTTATTACAGAAAGCCTCTATTTTGATTAATCTTGGTAAAATGGGGCATTTCTCGCCATATGTTCTTCTTTAAAGTTGTATTTATTTATCATTCTTCGTTCATTGAATATATCATCTATGTTACGACAATATAATCTGCTAGATGTAGGGACTGACCCTTAAATGGAAATAATCTTCCACAAATATGATAGAAACAATGAAAGCACAACACCGGTAAAATAAGCGAACTTGGTCCGAATTGTATAGTATGTTTTAATTTGAAGGTCGATAACATTTTGGAGGGAAAGGTCACTATATTGGCATTTTGTTCAAGAACGAAATGTTGTTTTGCTACAAGTGTGTATTTTAAAAACACTGATAACTATGGGCTAATTAAAAAGTGTTACGCAGGCTTTTGAAACGTACTATGAACGAGTAGCTTTAAAGTGATATTTCTGTTCAAATTTTAAATAAAACATTAATCAGTGGTTTATAATCATAAAATAATAAACATCGCCATAGTTACATTTTTATTACCCACAAATAATATTCTGTATCACAGTATCATTCACATTGAATTTAGAGTAAATCTGTTAAAATATTTTTTGACTGTCCAAGTCCAAAATAAAAAATCCATGCTTTCTGTTATGTATATCTTAATTTTGTATTTGGCAATAACAGAAATAACTTGATAAAACTTATTTCTTACATGTTTTTAAAGCATCCTCTGTGTTTTGAGCATCATTCTTAACTATAAACCAGTGTCAACATTTTGAAGGGTAATATAACTTTAAGTACAATGAACGGCGTCACGGGATAATTGGTTTTCAGACATTTGTAAAATATTAGATAATAATTGCTTACAATCAACAGATAATTGATATTTTTGCCACCCTATTAAAGCTGCTCGCTCTCAGTTATCGTTGAAAAAAAATTTTTTTTTAAATTGACATACTTACTCATAAATATAAAATTAAAGGCTAAAATAAAAAATTAAGCAGAAATCTAGGTAGAAATTTGCAAAAACCATTATATGTTTATATTAGAATTTCATCGTACTACACTATATGTTGTTATTAGAATTTCAAAAGCGTTTGCAACGTTTTTGAATTTGGTAGCGTATAATTTGAAATTTAGAGATAAACGTAACAGGAATTTATACTGGAGCCTTTTTATATGACTAAATGTTCTAAAATACGTTATTTAAATGCGGTTTGAAGAACTGATTTTTTTTACCAAAATCTGAGAGCGAGCAGCTTTAAATGCAAAACCAATGTTTAAAACTGTTTGCTACTATATTTTTCTGCACAGAAACACCCATTTTGTTTAAAAAAAAATCAAGACCGTTATCATGGTAACAGCGATTTGAAATGATTCTTTGTTCTATATTTTGCGATATTACCCTATGAAAAAAGCATATCGTGAAAGGAGGGCATGAACGATTTCACTAGACGAATATACAATTTTGCAACCTAATATAAATAATGCTGTTAGAAAATGAGTACCACAAGAATTTATAGCCCATGTTTTATTATCTTAAAAAATTATATAACCAAAGGTAAAAGCCAAAACATATGAATCGTTATAAATAAGTTTTATTCACAAATATTGAATAAAGAGCACATAATGAAAACTCTTTTTGCTATTCTGTTAGAAGAAATCCATCCATTTCTTTTAGTATACATTGTACTTTCATTTCTCTCTGTCAATAAGAGATGTAAGTCATCATAATATAGTTTTCAAATTTGCGATTATTTAAATGGGTCCAGATGAGTAAAAATCACACATTTTGTTTTACATGTTTTCTAAAAGTGTGAAGTCTATTGACTATGAATTGAAAATTTCAAGTAAGTCTACCAACTACTTTTAAAGTTATGCTTGTTTTCAGATAACACACATTGTTATTCTTCATAATGACGTTTGTGACGTCAAACCAGTAATTTTAACGTCAATATATTTGACGTTGTAGATTGCCTTGTTACACATTCATATGGAGGTATTCTTTCTTGAAATTTAACTGATAACACAGAATTTATTGTTCAGTATTTCACTTGTTTTAATTTTGTTGTCATTTCTCAACTTTTCAATAAATCCTCATTTTGATTGACCGTGCCATAATTTTCACTTTTTCGAATGTGACGGAATTAGTGGTTGCTATGGTAATATGCTTTATGATAAAGACACGATATAATCATTTTCAAGCATGTTTGTGAATGCCATTTCCAATAAACATCATTTTTTAAATGACTACGCCTAGTCGAAATTTGGTGGAAATTGGTTATTTGTCATTTTACATTTGCGCAATATTCCAACATGACTCGCGATTTTGTCTCTATATACAAAGAGTAGAAAACTTATGTTATATTAAACCATAAACAACGCGGGAACTGATATGCTGTAAACATGACGTCATATTGCGCCGCATGACGTTAAATGAGCGTTCGCGTAGAAAATAAAGCTTTGCATTTATTCACTATTTGTAATATCTGGTCATGTTAGAATCGAAATAACATTCTTTTCAGCGTTGTTATCGTCTAATAAACAATAATTTGTCGTACTGATGTGCAGTTATAAACCACTCAGGCCTTCGGCCTTCGTGGCTAATTACTGCATATCAGTACTCCAAATCATTGTTTATTAAACGACTAACACCGCTGGAACGGACGTTATTTCTTAAATAATTAATGCTCATCTGGACCCATTTTCTCAGTCCACGTCACATTTATTCCCAGAGTTTAAAGCATTCATCTCGACCTAATTGTAATATGTCCTTAATTTTAAGGCAACCGCACCTATATTATTTCATTGATTTTGTGCAATGTTGTTTTTGATAATATTATACGAAAACGGCAATTTAGGCATGCTCGATATACAAACAGACACATATTTACAAATTCTGATTACATTTGTTGTGGTTTCAGCGTTGAGTGACTTCCAATTTTATAGAAGATAACCACTCTGATCAATGATGTTATTAAGTACATTGTATTTTGCCTTATGCGTTTTTTGGAGACAAAATTGAGTTTTTCATGACCAGTCTCTTATGAGTGCTGATACCTGATCGAGATACCACGTGTACAATGTATTAAAAGACCATGTGTATTTTATATAAGACCAGTAATTTAACTGACTTTGGTAATTTAGGAGGAATTACTGGTGAGGTTTTGGATTTTTGCACTTCCGGAAGTTTGCATTTGTTATTTCAAAAAATATCATTTAACTACAAAAGACAATTATGCAGTATTAAACTCAGGCACAATAGAAATATCTTAGTGCAAAAAGATTGAACTTTTTGTGACTAATAACTGTGCCTTATGTCAATATGGGGGTAGGGGTACCAAAATTGTCAATTTTCAATAACTGTTAACTGAATTTAGCAGTAGTGTTTACGGAAAAAAATATATTACCGTTCCTGAAGAAAGTCTTTTTTACGAGTTTGGTTCGAGATGTTCATATTTATAATTTGTGAACAGCATGTCGACGGGTCAACGCGAAACTATCATATCTGCTTCTTTATATATATACACTTAGAATAGTTTCTCATTTACACCTCGATTTATAGAATTTCAAATGGTGTAAAGTAGAATAAAATGTAACCATTAATCCTATCCTTAAAGGCAAAATAGTATAGTGTAGTATGAGTATTTATTGTTGATTTTCACGGTTATTTCTAAATACAACGCATATTAATTGTAATGTTAAACATGCATGTAAATCAGTTATAATGTAACCCATATACGACTACCATATTTTGTAAATGTATATGTTTTGGCTCTCTTTGCCGGAGGCCTTTTTTGCTACATTATTGTGTAATAAATTACACATATAATACATTAAGCATCCATTATGTTACGAAGCATAGAAGGGTCATGTATACCATGACTTTTGTGGCAACCGTCTAAAACCTGGTACATGTAAACAACCTATCAGAAGGTCACAATTCTACAGTAGTATGAGCGTGCCTGGAACATGGGTCACTGACGTGCTTGCAGTGTTCCAGTTAATTGGTTGTCATGACTATGATAAAGGGCATTGAGACAGCCAAAACTCTACTTTGCCACGCTTCTTGCTGTAAACACAAATGTGTCGTAAGTTACCTGCATTTTTTTCATGTTTGGTGTTTTTAAATCGATTAGATTTTAAATATATGTTATTGTCACTTATTCGTTTTTACTAGAAAACCGCACCAGAAGCCTTTTGGATATTTAGTACACGTTATTGGCCATATGTATCCATTTTCTCTATAACTTACACAGCATATACTATTACATAGGAAAAGGATACATAATAAGTAAAACTATCATAGAAAAAGTTAGTACATGATACATGTAACTGGTAAATATTTTGATAAGTTCAGGTTTCGGAATAGAGATTTAAGACGAAAGATATAGGATTGTAGAATACACACTTTTGTCGACATTTATTGCGCAATATAAGTGGATGTTTATGTAACTATCTAGGTCAAGTCTTGCATAAAATTCATCATAGCATTATTCTGATGTCACAACAGGGATCAATGTTTATGCCAAACGAAGGCTTTAATTGTTTATTGCTTGGCAGAACTCGTAATAAGCGCTGTAAAAACTAGAACATAAAACATGATTATTTAACGTTAAACACAATTATCGTTTACAAAAGAAACAGTGCATAAAATAACCCAGTTTCATTAGTTAACACATCTCTAGTGAATTCAGAGAAATAACAGACTTATTGTTTTGTCAATGAGCTTTATAAAATATGTTGCATTGGTTAAAGCCGCTCGCCCCTATAATTTGGTAAAAAAGGGTTCTTCCAACTGTCTGAAATTAACATATTTTTGAACGAATCAACAAAATGACATAAGTATTATTATGGTGAATTTTTATTTTTTGTCAGACACTTTAGGTGAACAACGATAAAGGTGTAGTCCGGCGCTAGTGCCGAAAAAAACATATGTTTGCCTATTTGGATTGATTTTGGCTCTAAATTATCTTATTTTTAGACAGTTTAAAGAACATCATTTTTTCACTAAAATCTGAGAGCGAGCAGATTTAAAACGCGATTTATTCACAATAGGCTGATAGTGCCCAAAGGACGCTTCGCATCAAATTAAGGTTTAGGATGTTTCTTTTTCAAGCAAATGCCGATTCAAAGTGTAGAATATAAATCATTGTACTACCACCCAGCAGACTTCCAGCAAGTACGGTAGTTACCATGGCATCAACTGTCAAACATAATATTATAGTTAATTAAAAATTTATCGATTGCTGTTTATTAGTCTTGACAGCCACAAGGCGCAGTTACAAATGTAGCGCTTTGAATGTAAGTTCGAGTCAAAAATGAAGACAAACTGACTGGTGCATGAATGAAATTATGTAATTGCTCTTTATTACCCCTTTTTTCCAAATGGCTGGCATGGTAAAGTGTTTTTATCTAAGCGCAGTGGGAACACGGAGACTTGTTGAATATTTGCTGAAACATGTAAACACTATACGAAACTCTTGGCGTATAAGTGTTGTTCTAGACAAGTCATATTATCTAAATTATATCCCTGATGACTGTCAACCCTGGTAGTGTTAATGTTCTATTGCGTGCGGAGAGCTTGCGATAATTGATTGTTATATTGTTAAGTACTGTATTTGCATGAATATTCCAAGATTCTATGACTACATTCCAGAAAATTGTGCAGATGTTTCATCCAAGTTAATTTTTCAAGTAAAATACAAATAAGATTGAAAAACTGTAAACGTAATGGAGTTATTACATGATTATCAAAAGTCTGTATTTACAAACTGTTTCCTTCGAATTAAGTTCTGTTTCAAAGTTTGAAAGTTATGAAATATTTGAAAAACGTTTTTGTACACCAAGAGAACTACTAAGCTGTGTTGAAACTGTAACACACTGAATTGCTCTAGCTAGAAACAGATCGAGATTGTCGATTATAAATTAGCAATAAAAGAAGGTAAATTTCGAAATATAGACAGCAACCAGGGCATAAGTACTAATGCAACTATGAGCTTGTGTGTTCGTTTTACATACATTACTTTTATTTTTAACAATCACATATTATCACTGCTGTTGTCGTGTCAGACTTTCTTAAACGATAGATGCTACATACCCCTACATGATTATAATAAGTCAATATTTCGAATAGAAAAAAGATGTAACTTTTTGACCTTAAAAAATCTTCCATAATTTCAGGTATGTGGTAGTGCATTATCTTGAAAAAGGTAGACATGTTTGAACCCAGTCTTTGAACTAGTTGCAAAATATTATGTCTTATTATATTATTCAATAACGTAGTACAATATTAAATAACGCAAGTATTGTTATTCGAATGTTTTAGTAATAGTTATTGCAAAAGTATAAATACACTAGACTTTTAAAGTTTGAAAGTAACCAGTATGCATTGCAAGTTAATCAGGGGAGAAATTCCACGGTCGGTTTGGACTATAAACAATCTGAACAGAAAACAGCAATCAGTCATGTTCATGAATTATTTTACCAGTTGCTCCTCTCCGTGATCTTAATGCAACAACACATCTCTAAGTTTTAACATATGTTCATTAAATTGCTGAATAACGTGCCTTTTTGACGCCATTTTGACAATTATTTATCTCGGCTTTCATATGTTTACATTCTCCAAGGAATTATTAAATGACAGGCATTCCATACAGAGCATTATCTAAATGCAACAACGGTCTTACGAAGTGCGAGACTGTCCCAAAGCTGCAATTTTAATGTCTGTTTATTATTTAAAGACGACAGATAATCCATCCTGTAATATGTGTGCCAATCGTCAATGCTAACCTTTCTCAGGGTCAGGAGTTCTATATCTGAAATGCATCGACAGATCGACTTCTGTCTTCAATGTTTCGGTTGCAAGCATTGAAGCTGCTCGCTATTAGATTTTAGAGAAAAAAATTAAGTTCTCCAAACTTTCTGGAAGTAACATATTTAAGAACTAATAGTCAAATATAAAGGTTCCAGTATAAATTCCTACCGAGATTATCTGTATACTTTATATTATACCCAACAAAATAATATAGCGTTACAAACACTTTTATCATCTCAATTTAGCTATGTAGCGTACAGATTTTAAGCTCACCTGGCTACGCCAGGGTGAGCTTTTCTGATTGATGATTGTCCGTCGTCCATCAACATTTTGATTCAAATGACATCTCCTCTGAAAGCTCTAGGCCAATGTTGATAAAACTATGCAGGAATGTTCCTTGCATTAAGCTCTACCAAAATTGTTCAAAGAATTCCATTCCATGCAGAACTCTGGTTGCTAGGGCAAAAAATAGGAAAAACTTTAAAAATCTTCTCCTCTGAAACCACAAGGCCTAGAGCTTAGATATTTGGCATGTAGCTTTGTCTAGTAAACCTCTACCAAGATTGTTCAAATTATGACACCTAGGTCAAAATTGACCCCGTGCGGGTGGGCCCTTAGTTTTTGCATAGGAATATATAGGAAAAACTTTTAAAATCTTCTCTGAAACCAGACCTAGAGCTAAGATATTTAGCATGTAGCATTGGCTAGTAGACTTCTACCAAGATTGTTCAAATTATTACCCCAGGGTCAAAATTGACCCCGCACCGGGGGTCACTTAGTTTAACATTGACTTATATAGGAAAAACTTTTAAAATCTTTTTCTCTGAAACCACAAGGCCTAGAGCTTAGATATTTGGCATGTAGCATTGCCTAGTAGACCTCTTCAAAGTTTGTTCAAATTATGCCCCTGGGGTCAAAATTGACCTTGCCCGGGGGGAGGGGGTCACTTGTTTTACAAAGGCGTATATAGGAAAACCTATTTGGTATATAACATTATCTAGTGATCTTCCACCAGGCAAGTGGACTTGTACCAAGGTGAGCGATATAGGGCCATCTTGGCCATCTTGTTCAAATTGCTACCTACTTGTGTTGATGTTAGCATTTACTTTTACTTTTATGCTTGAATATATTATTTCGAGAATTTTTGTCGCCTGAAACTGTGAGCGAGCAGCTTTAAAGGGACATATTTTTGAATACGGAAAAGAATAGAAAAAAAACTCATTTAAACGATCACGATGGTTAAAAGTTTTCGTAAGAAAACCTATAACATTTAGTTAAATTGTAAATTTAATGTTATTTTCGGCTATGTCTTATTCAAGCAAGCGTCAGAATTTAAAATGATTGGTGGAATCGCAGTTGCTACGACAATGACCGAATGAATGCGGATTTGCTCAACTGATGCAAAGGCTAATCCGACAGATAGATCACATTTTATTTCATAACGTATGCACACAATTTCATTGATATCATTGCATAAATAAGTAGTAACGACCAAACCCAAAACGACGCTCATATACCTTTACAAAAAGATTGGTACATTTGATGATTTCGCGATACGGACTTGCATTGGTATTTATAAGTTAATATAATCTTTTTGTAACGCTGACACTTTGCATTTAAATAAAGTGACAATAATGTCATTTCTCTTGTCTTTTTAGGGCATTGTTATTATACAATGTCACAAATGTTTAATAACGCGTTTTTCTATGCCGACGCCGGTCATTTAGAAGAAGTCGAGAAGACGTGTCAGCAACGTTCTTACATCGTCATAACAAACAGTGTTATTTACAAATAACGTGTATATAGTGTGTTTTGGAATTATATGTTGACACTAGTCCACCACTGACAGTAAATGTTTAGACAGTGACTTTGACACTGAATGACACCAATTTAGAAAGCACTGACAGATCGGAACATATAAGTATTTAGCGCATACTATAAGACTGTTATTACCTGAACTCATTAAATACAGTTACTGAGCCCGTCATTCAAATGAGGCTATTATTACCTGAATTCTCATTTTTTACGGAATGTTAATGGTCAATTTGATATAAAATGGAATGTAATAGACATTAATCAGGAAATTGTTGATGTGTCTGACCTTTTAATGAAGCCCTCTAATTAGCAGCTGTCACGACTGATGATTATACATATTTGAAGCTATGTTGAAGTAAATGAACATTTTTGTCCTTTAAACGTTCTATAACAAATGAGCCGAAACTGAACGAACAACTTTAATATAAAATATAATCATAAAAGAACATTTTCGAAAAAGGATTGCCCATGGTGGTGAACATTTGTACAAAGTAACATTAAAATCCCTCCATGCATGAAGAAGAAATGCTCCGGACAAAGATATTATTGACTTTGAACTTTAACCTCTAAGTGTGACCTTGACCTTTGACCTAGGGACCTGGTTCTTGCGCATGACACTCCGTCTCATGATGGTGAACATTTGTGCTAAGTAACATCAAAATCTCTCCATGCATGAAAAAGATAGGGTCCGAACAAAATCGGACGGACGGGTGTTCGCACGCACGGACGCATGCACATACACCGAACCGCAAAAAGTGACAACTATGTCGAGCTCACCGCAAGCGGGCTCGACAAAAATCAGTCGAAAGAAAACAGTATGATTTAGAAGGCACAAGGAATTACACATCACATACTCTGTCAAATAGTTGTATAACTGTACAAAAATCCTCTTGCTTCGTTGTCGTTTCACATATAACTGGATTGGAGGCTGTCTAATAAATAACTCCTAAGCGTTAAGTGTGAAGCCAGATGTAGCGTGTCACGTAATTCAATATGGAATAAGACGAGACCTATCCGGAAATTGTTGTCTCTATTGGTTATGTTTTATTTGCCAAATGTTTCTGTAAAATCGATGCAATTTAATAACTTTTTGACAGGATGACAGTTTGCAGAATATAGATATATCTAGCAGTTGGAGGTTTGTTTGTTTTTTGGGTCACTTATTTGTTATTAGAAAGTACTCCTTATGGTTGGCCTGGTTTGCACAAAAGAAGAACACGTGGGTTTGTTTGTGATACTATGTAAGAACAAACAAATAGGCTGAGATAAGCTTTAAATGTTTTACGGTCCATTAGTTGATAATATCTCATTTCAGCTATGGCCTAAAGAGTTGCTTTCCGGACACGTGTCAGTGGATACACACTTCCTACTCTCCTTTGCAAAGTTACCGTTCCTTACACACACTATCATCTCTGCCACAGGCTCAATATAAAGATTTTTGACGAAACACGATAACTGTATTTGTAATGAATGGCTTGGTGGTCACTGGTTTAAACACACATCTTCTTCACTTGTAACAAGGTCTCTTTCTAAATTTGCTTACCAAAAACAAAGTATTTATTTAGCAAAATGCTATGGACTGCTTTCGGTAGTTTTACAAATTTAGCATCTCCTATCTGTTTCAATGATGATGAGGCCATTTTGAATAAACGTGATTATGTAAATAAAAAGTGATTTGAATCCGTAAGAAGTCCGATCCTTATAATGACAGAGGTGAATGTAATAGATAGCCGATAGTGTAAGAGATAGACACATTTCATTTTATTATTTGTAAAGATATAAATGATCTTGGAAACTTTATACAATGCAAAACACTTTAACTGGAATGCATTTTGCAATAAAAATCGTAAACTGAGCCTTTCTTTTTTTCTGGAAAGGTTTTTAGCTTTGATAATGAGTATGAAAAAGTTTCGTTAACTCTTTAATTGAATTTTATCTAAAGAGGGAATGTTAATGTGTGTGAGATTTAATCAGAGATCAATGTTTTGTGGCAAGAGAATTGCCATAGCAATTCTCCCGAAAATGTAAGAAAGTAATGAGGTGCAAAAGTACAGGTGCACCAACATAACAGTGTACTTTTTAGAACTATGAAACTGTTTCCTTTACGGTTGACTGGAATAGCCTCAAATACACGACGTAACGAATGACTCTTATTTCAAAACAAACCATTTTCGTATCTATGCTAACGATATAAATTGAAATAAACTAGTTAAAGCGGCTCGTTCTAAAAAAATTAAGGTCTTGAAACTGTATGTAAATAACGTATGTTAGATCATATAGACATATAAAAAAGGCTTCAGTACAAATTCATGTCACGTATATCTCAATTTTAAATACCAAATTCAAAATATTGAAATTCCAATTTAAACATTATAGTATTTCCAATCGATTTCTGCAAACTCCTACCGAGATTGTACATTCTATTTAGTTTTTTATTTATATATAAGTATGTCGATTAAAAAAAATTTCAACGGTTACTGAGATGTTAAAATATAGGCATAAAAGTTAACTTGTTGCCAACGGGAAAAAATTGACCAGGGTGACAGTGAGCTGCAATGAAATATTCTATGTACTTGTTCATCAATGTTGTGAGATATTACACTTTGTATGATTACAACTTTTATCCCATCTCTGTCATACCAGCTGTCTTCTGATAACATACTGTCTAGGCGCGTAAAAGATTTTATGACTCCATGGTTAAACATATCATAGCATAATCTGTTGAAAATGTGGTCAGAGAATAGATATAGATATATAAATAATTATAATAAAATGATAAATATATATTATTTCCTGTTATATCCATTTATTTGACATAAAACTCCCATGATTCAAACCGACAAAGGTACTTAAGACTATAACAAAAGTCACACTGAGTGTCTGAAACATACTTTCAATTTAGGAGCTAAAATGCTTATATTAAATGGGCACTCTTTATATCTAGCAGATTATATTCTCGTAACATACATAATGTGTTCAATGAACGTAAAATGATAAATGAATACATTTTTAAAGAACAACATACAGTCGACATTGTACATGCGACCACATGCATTACGCGACTTTTCTATTCAACGACCACTTGAAATCCCTCCCGACCGTTTTCACTATATACAATCCTACCATTAAGCGTTAATTTTATTGTGCGACCAGCGGCCAGTAAAAATTGGTCCCAATTACTCTAAATATATGTATTAAGCGACCGTTTTTTAAATAATTGACGAATAGCACCTTTAGGTATTTTTCACCCGGGTAATTAGCGAGTTTGTTCGCACCTAAATACATTGAATACGGCAATGAAATGTAACGATCTAACAATCAGGCAGACAACTATTTTCTTCGTGCATGAATAGGTTAAAGTGTTTACCATTTTCAAATCTTTTTTTAACAATATTTTAGGTAATATGAAGATAAATAAGCAAACTATCCTTTAGTTTTCATAGAAATTTGATTTTTAGCACTTTAAATAAACAGTTTATGTTAACGTTTAATGTTGATTTTGCTTCAAATATTCGTCAGTAAATTAGAGTCAACCGAATTTCCGGTTTTACTTTCGGTTTGAATTGAGGCAGAAGTTTGTATTTGACCTCGTTAAAGACATAATTGGAAATGATGACTATGATGATGATTGATGATGACTTGCTATCTAAACATATGTACATGCACATAAAAATAAAAATTATTTTAGAATAATTTTGTTATTTAATACAAGATGCCATACAAGAACAAAATACAACAAAAAACATACATTGTATATATACATGTATTTTATTAACAGTTCAAAAAATGTCTGTCTAGAGAAATATCACAAATTCTATTAAGAGACCACTCTATTTAGAGACCGGATTTTGAAGGCGCTTAATACAATGTCGACTGTATATCAAAAATGTCCCATTTTAGCACAAGTACTCAACATAGAGTATGTAGAATATTAACATCAACATAGAATATTGTTATAAATTGCTATCCATCCATTTATTGTACAACACCTTTATATAGCTTATTGAATGGTTTATGGTTCCGTAGCATGTTTTTAAACGCTGATATTTACCGATACTGAATGAATAGTATAACTTTAATTTTTAGGTTGAGCAATTTATGTTTTATGAAGTTATTTAGTTTGACTCAAGTTATAGTGAGTGTCCCTTAATACTGGCCAGTAAACATTGTTCTTGTATATTACATAACGCCATATTCTCAAAATCGGCATTATCTTTTTATTGCCAATAATATGCGCTCGGATGTTTACATTTTCTGGACGAAAGGCTTCAATGGATATTCGTTTTTATGGACTAGTTATCACAGGAAATGTTCTTATCTGGTTCCGGCATGATCACGCGAAAATTTCAAGCCATGCTACTTTAAATTTTCGTATACTAGTTTATATATATTGTAGGTTTATTACACATTACAATTTTCATTCATCGCATTCACTCGAAATGTAAAATTAAATGTGACATTCACGCACAGTAACCTAAATCACAGCGTAGTAATTAAACTTTGCTGCACTACTTTGACTCCAGTTAGTTGCGTGTTATGCGGCTTATCATGCCTTATAGTCCTAAATTGCCGTAAATATAGATGCAGTTAAAGTGTGTTTTTGGATAAAATCTAGCTCATGTTAGCCCATTAAGTGTACTTGCAAAAATCTTTATTACGTGTGTTTGCTTACACTTACCTTCTTAAGTGAGTAACCTTCCGTTCGAGTGAGCTAATTAAACCTGAAAAATATCATTTTCAAACATCACAATCCTTCAGCATATTTCGTAAAAGTTCAAGCGCACTCCAGTCAATTTAATTCAAGGGCACAAAAAATACTTTTTTTATGTAAAAGCAAATGTTGAGTAACGATTAAATCTAGGAAATGAGAGATACTGTTTTTACTTAAAATTAGTAACAAAAAGTAATTTAGGAAGTGTGATCAGTTCAATCAATATTCTCTTTGAGCCGTAAATTTGGAAAATGAAATTCTTGATTTTTTTCTCAGTTGAATAACGAGTTTAAGCAATTTATCAAGACAAGTGGCCTAAAGGGCCAATACCGCTCTAATGCACTGACTGAAATGGTCTGAGTTAGTTTTGTGAACATTTGTTAATTTGATTTGTTATCAAGGGAAAGCTGGCAGAGGTAAGTGTTATCTTAACCTTTACCCATTCGGCCCCTAAAACAGAAGGGATCATCTACTCAGTGAAACCAAGCACCCTATGATCTTGTGAAGTTTGAAGACTGTTTTAGAGATCTAAAAATATTAAGCGGGAACGGTTTTCAAAGTTCGGATCATTCTGACCTTGACCCACTGACCCAATAAATAATACAGATTGCATGTAACCGTCTGAGCAAGCTTCATGCAGATCAAATGAAAATTGTGACCTGTAGTGTGCTATCAAGGAAAAGTTTACGGACCAGCAGTCGTGCGGAGGAACCAACATGACATTAGCTCTGCTGCACTTCGTCTAGAAGAGCTAAAATGTACAAGACTATGTTCTTAAATTCCAAAGATCTCTTTGAATTGACTTATATAAAGTAAGGAATGCTTTTGGTACAAAAGGGTCATTTATGTCGGTTATACATCTTTCCGAGATTAAATGAGTGCTACTTGTAAAGGTGATCCTGGGAGTTTAACAGTCTAATTTTTGGGGGGGTTCAAAAGATAGAGATGTTTTTTTTAAATTGAAAACAACAAACTTTACTGTAATTGTGTTCAATTTGGATTCCTCAATAAAATGATCTCGTGAAATAAAACAAGTCATTTACTCTTCCTCAGTGCATAATTACACTTCTGTACGGTATAAAATCACGTTAAACTTCATATTTTCATCCGTTCAGTTATCTAACATTCCTTCTTTCTTCCCTTTTTAGATAACACCAAAACAATGCGAAGCGCTATTTAGTTTTTTTAAACTAACATTGTGCGAGCATTACAATCGAGAGTTTGCGATGATGTATCATAAATGTCAAAGTATAAGTCAAACTTTACATGTTATATGTGCAGGTAGGCCAGGAACCTCCGAAGAATTTCGCCTTTTGCATACGCATGCATTACAAACGGTAATCCAGGATAAGGTGACTTCCAAACCAAGATCACATCCGTTGTTGGAACAAACATCTGGTGGCATACCTTGTTTATTATATATCGCAGAAGGCATTTTGATAGTTTTTGTCGGTGCATGTAATAAAACTGAGGTCGACTGGGATAGATATCTATCTATCTACGATCTATAAATTGCATAAAGTTGCATTCATGGTACACGCTTTATTTGTTATTTTAAGTACATATATGATTTAAGGGTACACGCTTTTTGGTATTCCACGAGCATTTATGTTTTCATGG
This sequence comes from Saxidomus purpurata, assembly GCA_022818135.1. NCBI lineage: Eukaryota > Metazoa > Mollusca > Bivalvia > Venerida > Veneridae > Saxidomus > Saxidomus purpurata. The sequence goes on from JAFMSR010000004.1 coordinate 11,913,651, forward strand.
TATACAATGTTTGTTATTTCGCGTACATTTTAATAATTCCGAGAAATTACGTGTATAGCTCTAAATTTCAATTACGTTTTAATCCTCTCATTTTCAATGGAAAAATAGAAATTGCATCGTCCGTATAACTGAAAACTGTTGATTCAATATCTGATTAGTTTGTCACTTCTTTTTATTTGTACTTTTAAACTATATGACTTTTACAAACTGGATTAAATTTAATCTCTGTGGTAAATTTAATGTTTTTTCTTTCTGTTTTGCTATTTTAATAATATGTTACTCTTCCCAAAGCGTATGTTAATCTTCCCAAAGCGATGAATTAAAAATCAAATGAACATTGTAGCATTTTCTTTCAAAGAATGTTAGTTTAAAGGGGCACTCCTCGAAACATAAATGATGTGTTCAATGAACGTAAAATGATAAATTAATATAATTCAAAAGAAGAACCCATCGCGAAAAATGCCTCATTTTATCACAATTAAAGCTGCTCGCTCTCAGATTTTCCTAAACAAATTATGTTCTTCAAACTGTTTGTAAATAACGTATTTTAGAATAAATGGTCATATAAAAAGGCTCCAGTATAATTTCATGTCACGTATTAACGGGGTATCTCTAAACTTAAAAAGATACGCTACCTAATTCAAAAGCGTTGCAAACGCTTTTGAAATTTCAATATAAACATATAGTGTAGCGGTGCCGTGTAACCGACATTTTCAATCGATTTCTGCAAATTCCTACCTAGATTTTTGCTTACTTTTTTGTTCTAGCCTTTAGTTATATATTTATGAATAAGAATTTCAATTTTTGTGAAAAATATTTTTTTTCAACTGTAACTCAGCGAGCAGCTTTAAGAATTCCTGTATGATACTATCAACTGTTATGTCACCAGCGAGAACATTCTTTAAACTTGAAACAAACGGGAATACCAGGGAACCAATCTGGTACACTCGAACACATATTGTTTTATCAAATTATACTGCGAAAGTACCACGACAATAATTCTGGAATAATCGGATGCCTTCAAACTTTGTCCTCCCGCGAGTGCATTTCTCTGTTTTGTTAATGTGTGAAATGACGGTAATAATTTTGTCTGAATTGTCTGACTTACTGCATTTGTTTTAAAATACTAAATTATGTAAACTTTTAATCCTCGCTAGTCTAATGAATATTTGGAGTTGAATTGCTTCTGTCTACGTTTACTGCATTTATCAGCTGGTATAAAATTTAAAAGTATATATATATATATATATATATATATAAATAAAATGAAAATAATGACACTATATGAGTTTTCTATTTGTATTTGCCACGGTCACTATATCATCAGGGCAAATATAGCATACAATATAAATGAATTTATATTGTATGCTATATTTGCCCGATGATATAGTGAAACGCGGTAAACAAATAGAAAAACTCATATAGTGTCATTATTTTCATTTTATTTATAATTTACTTATTCCGGCATATCGTTTAACATTTTTCAATATATATATATATATATATATATATATATATATATATATATATATATTAAAGCCGCAAAAATCCCTGCCCAGGTAGGGAGAATTTGGTAGGCGTGTTAATCAGATAACAAACTATCACTTTCAGAGGGACGCTGTACCTGTGCTAAATATAACTGAAGTAAACAAACACTACAGTAGAGCAGAGGATAAAATTTACTCGTCATGCTATGCATTGTATAACCTTCCATTTATTCCAAATTGTTTCTATATAATGAAATATTTTGTGCTTTTTTAACAGGTATTGTGCATGTCATTTCTGGATTTCTTTTATAGCTAACAATTCTTTCAGATATAAAGTCCCTCTTTATGTTTTCATTCCAGTCTAATAATGCTAAGTGGAATAACCACATGGAATTCTCTTGTCTACAAACTGCAGTAATAGATCATTGCTGAAAGACATAAGAGTTTCCATTCAGTATTCATACTTTCCTGCTTCTTTATAAACTGGCAATCCTTTTAAAGAATCAGTTAGAATTTCAACAGCTCTGTCACTTTTCAACTGCAATTGGCGGAGTTTAGCTATTGTCACTTTCCATGACTGTTTTAATATTATGATATTTTCTTAAATCCGAAAGACAGTGTAAGACCAGTGACAAGGCACAAAATGAAAATTTTGCTGGCCTGTTTCTATCACCAAATCAATTCATTTCAATTATCAACAGGGTTGAGATAATATAGGCAATTAGGGAGGACTGTCAAAACAATACACATTCATGGCATCAATTTCACTGATAACTTGGGACACTTTATAACTTGCATAAATTTTGTTACCAGGTTTAATACTTTGAAAAAATAGCATCAGAAAATAATGCATGTGGTGAGAAAAAGAGGTACGTATTTATCAGGACAAAAGAACAAAGGATTGGGTAGTATACTAGTTATGTGTCAGATGAAAAGTTTTTCACTTGTTAAGTTATTATTATTATAAATCAGTTTCATAAACAAAAAGGTGATAACAGCTCAATAGTTACTAACTAGAGGTAGTGTTTGTGAATTTCTATACGCTTTTTCAGTTAATTCTCGTCTACTACAGCATGCATTGTTAATGATAAACAAAACCACGGGCTAGTAATGTTTACACTCCTCTCTTATCTTGGGTTATAACCCCTAAGCTCCTCCCGGGAAATTCAAATTTTTGACAGTTGGGTTTAAATTTTTTGGAAAGTATCCTTTTTTGACTTTTATTGAAAAAAATAAATGCACCAATATAAAAAGAATATTACAAAATACACTTGTGCAAATTTTGAAATTATTTACTTCTGTAGTTCTTTCAGGGTTTTAAAAAAAGGTTCTCTGATGTTTACCATGTACATTTTATAAAGAAACCTGCCCCAGCGCCATCTTCTGGCTTTTATGTCCCAGTTTGGGGTTTAAGGGACATACCCTTTAACTGATGCCAAACTAAACAAGAGGGCCAAAATGACTCTACATCGCTCACCTTGGTACAAGTCCACTGGCCTAGTGGAAGATCACTAGACCATGTTATATACCAAATAGGTTTTCCTATATACGTCTTTGTAAAACAAATGACCCCTCCCCCCGAACCTGGGCAAGGTCAATTTTGACCCCAGGGTCATAATTTTAACAAACTTAAAGAGGTCTACTCGGCAATGCTACATGCCAAATATCTAAGCTCTAGGCCTTGTGGTTTCCGAGAAGAAGATGTTTCAAGTTTTTCCTATATAAGCCTATGTAAAACCCAGTGACCCCCCGTGTGGGGTCAATTTTGATCCGTGGTCATAATTTGAACAATCTCGGTAGAGGTACACTAGCCAATGCTACATGCCAAATATCTAAGCTCTAGGCTTTGTGGTTTCAGAGAAGATTTTTGAAGTTTTTCTTATATAAGCCTATGCAAAATTAAGTGACCACCCGCGCTGGGTCAATTTTGACCCGGGGGTCATAATTTGAACAATCTTGGTAGAGGTCTACTAGGCAATGCTACATGCTAAATATCTAAGCTCTAGGCCTTGTGGTTTCAAAGAAGAAAATTGTTAACGTTTTTCCTATACAAGCCTATGCAAAACTAAGTGACCATCCGTGCGGGGTCAATTTTGACCTGGGGGTCATAATTTGAACAATCTTGGTAGAGGTCTACTAGACAATGCTGCATGCCAAATATCTAAGCTCTAGGCCTTGTGGTTTCAGAGAAGAAGATTTATAAAGTTTTTCCTAGATTTGCCATAGCAACCAGAGATCTGCATGGAATGGAATTCTTTACACAATTTTGGTAGACAATCATGCAAGGAACATTCCTGCATAGTTTTATCATCATTGGCCTAGTGATTTCAGATGAGATGTCATTTGATTAAGAGCTGAATGCACAGCTGAAACTTTCAAGTTAAGTTAGTTATAAGGGTAAGTCCCTTTCAATCCCTATAAAGAATATCTGTACATTTGAAATTATAAGTTACCAATTTATAAAGCGTTATAAATGCTTTTGAAAAATCACTATATAGCAATATATAGTGGTACCGTTAAACCAAACCCACCAACATTTTCACTGAGTTTTGCAAAATGCTTTTGTCAATTTTTCACTTGTGATGTTGGTTCTAGCACTTACTTATACATTATATATTCTAATATATCGTTTTGAAGAAATATTTGTTAATAAGAAGCCAGCCGTTTTAAACACTCTTTACTTCCAAGAGGGTCAGGATGCCATCACTAGGTTATCATATTGCAATAGTTTTATTTAGTCAAATTCAGAATATCGGTGATTAAGTTGAGAAAACCTCCATAGAAGAACCATTCCTATGAAATAATGTCTGGCAAATAGATTCTGAATTGATTATTAACCATTTAAGATATAACCCTCGGCAACGTACCACTTACTGAGACACAACCGAGTTAAACTATACATGACAAGTAAGTATTTTTACCTGCAGCAACATCATATCTTCATATTTCTCTGGATTTTTATTATCCTCTAGTAGTGTTTCCTCAACCAAAATAACATCTCGTGAAGTACATATTTAGCTTTCAAAATGTTTTACTCAAGACTGTGATGAACTCTCTATAGATCAAAGGATTGACAGTTTTTAGGTTTTCCAAGATACATTTCAGGCTAAGGTTTCTTGACATTTTGAGAAAATTGAGTCAGTTTTATGCCTTCTCCCAATGTTAAAAAAACTCATATGAGATCAACCAGACAATTTCTTTTCTTAATTGACGGAAAGAGGATCTTTCCATTTGTATAAAGAGTGCTTTCAGACGGTGTTATCTGTGCTTCCAAAGTAATTGCAGATAAAGAAAACAAACTCTGGTATTTTTAACCATTAATACAAATTATGTAAGGACAATAACGGCGTTGCCATAGTCTGTGCAACCTCTACAGTACCAAATATGGAACACGGTTCGAAGTTGAAATAACATAAATCGCTACGTACCGGTACATCAAAAGTAATATGTTATCAAAATTAAACTTTCATTGATGAGGGTGAATTTACTCTATTTTAGGTTTTGGCATAGGATATATCAATTCAATTGTTTTGAAACGTCACGATTTTGTTCTGATCGTCACACGGGAATTCAAAATCTTATTGGCCTGGGGACTGAAAGTCCCCAAGGCCTAAGTTAGTATACCACATTTCAAACCCTGCAAGAATTTTAGCCGTGCTATGTGCGAATAACAACTGTAAACATGCGCTATGCGAAAGTAGTGCAAGACAGACCAGATCAATCTTCTGTTTGAATGCCGCATATGATAAGAACATGTTACAAATAAAAATAGTACATAAAACTTCAAACGACTGCAGGAAGGTATATAGCTTACGGGCTGCATTACACATTTTTTTCTGTTTTAGAAATTAATGCGCTGTTAGCTGATTACGGAAGATAATCATATGCATATCACGGAAAAGTACGGATATTTACGGAAATTTACGAAAACGTACGAAGCTCGATATAAGAGTTTGTAGTTTGATTTTCAAATTTCCGATGTTATTTCATTGACAACTTTGTTATTTACGAACGATAACATATATATTTACCTAAAAATAAATGTCTCTAAAAAAAAGATATAATTTACGTACATTCCCGAGAAGGAACTAACGTGATCAAATTCACCCGCCATTTATCGAGGACGCTGCATGTCGAGGCCCAGTGAACGGTTTCACTGATTACAACTACAAGTTAACCCAGAATCATTTTTGGTTTTCTCTGTTATACACATTGTACAGTACTGTATTTATATTTCATTGCTGGTATTACTTTGTTTATTTCTGTTTCAAGGTCTTGTCATTGGTACACAATAATTTTCGATCCACATCATCAGATCATATCGCTTGAAGTTGTACAAAGCGCAGATCGAATTATTTGTACTGGCTTAAACATTTTATAATGTTGACTATGTGATTATTTTTCATTTAACGTACATTTCATAATAAAACAAACTTCCCTGTCACCCATATATTTGTGAATCATTCATTCTGTGTCATATATTGAATTTCGTCCTCTGCACATTTCGACCCGCGCTTTAGGTAAGATTCAACGCAGAACACGTAGGTGAAAAGTTGTTTTTCGGGGAGTTAACCTATAGCCCCCAGGCCTTCAGCGCTCACAGCGCTTTGATTTTTATCGTGGTATGAAATAAATGTATGTAAATTACAATGTTTTATTTACATACAAATCCTGAAGTTACAGTAGCCTTAAAGCGACACATCGGTTTTACCTGGGTTTTTCTTATCTGATATTTAGTAGATGTCAAACCTCGAGCCTATTTATAATGCGCTTTACACCCAACGGAAATATCCCGTGTTAAACCAGTCCGTGTATCGATCAAATCACGTACAATAAATGATCAAATCACGTACAATAAATGATCAAATCACGTACAATAAATGATCAAATCACGTACAATAAATGATCAAATCACGTACAATAAATAAATCAATTACATGTATCTGCCATTAAAAGCTCTTATATACTCTATTATCCACTTTTAATGATTTACAACATATGTTACACATAGGTTACATATTAAGTAAATATAAACATGTAATATCTAAACATGGTACATACTTTACTTAAAATATACTGTACATGAGTATCTAAACATGGTATCAATAGAATAATTATCAAATTAGTAATTTAATTTACTAATTCCGTGTATATTTTACGTGACCAGGTCCGATGCAGTCTACTTATCGAAAACGAAATATAAGTGAGACAAAAAGACTTTGAAAGTGGTAATAGTATGACACTCAGTCTCATATCTAATATTGACCTCTTTCATATCTAATATTGACCTCTTTCATATCTAATATTGACCTCTTTCTATTGACCTCTTATTCAAAGAGGACCTATTATCAAAGAGTATTTATGAGACACATCATGTATACATTTGCAGCATATGTTGGCATAGTTCTTTTGAAGTTCATGGCTCACTCCAAACGAGGTTAATGTATTACAGAAAAGGATTTGTCATCTAAATCATCAAAAAGAGCACCCATGTCAGAATTGCAATTTTTCCTGATAGACTTGATAAATAAGTTATTTTTCTTGCAAGTAGTCCTAAAATTATGTTTATATTGTATCATTCACGTCTTGAAAGATTACACACCCCGGGTATTCGACTACTTCGACCTCAGCTACTGGCGACAGATGTATATACATGCACATCATGACAGGCACGCTGGAATAACCCCGATATTTTTTATTATTTCTCTTTTTTGCTCCGACCTGTTGCTTAATATAGGTAGTAATTTGTTTTAAACTAGGCTGGTTTTAAGTTTTATGTTAAACTGACGCCTTTTAATTAAAGGATTTCCCTAAAATGTTGAAAAAGCTACAGTAATGTTGCCCAAATATGACATTTATTTACTTAAAATAACAATTTATATATCAATGACCTTAGGCACGTATACAGACAAATCTATAAGGTATCAATACAAACAGCCCTAGACTTTGGAATTAGTGTAAGCAAATTTAAAGCTGCTCGCTCTCAGATTTTGGAAAGAAGTAAAGTTCTTCGAACTGTCTGTAAATAACGTATTTTAGAACATATTGTCATATAAAAATGCTCATGTAAAAATCAATGTCACGTGTATCTCTCAATTTCATACAGTTTGAAGAACTTTATTTTTGTGCCAAAATCTGAGAGCGAACAGTTGCCGTTAACAAATAAAAATTAACAATGACACACTTATACATAATATAGAGCTAAAGGCTAGAAATTTGCAGAAATTGATTGAAAATGTTGGTTTTACGGCAGGTAGCAATGTTACTTGCAAAATGAGGAAGTCAACTTGCAAGCAAGCAAATCGTATTCGCTTGTTATAAATACTATCTAAGTACTTATGCATAATTCTTTCTTTCGCGAATTTATAATCTGCACACAAATCGCGACATTTTCGTCGCTTGTTACACTTCCTCATTGTAAAGACTCGTTAGATTTTTTCGGGTAGATATTTTTCCCTGGGACTACTGATTGCCTTTCTGAGGAGACCGATCAAATCTGAGAGGAAACTATGTCACAAAGAATACATTAATAAAAAAAACACGTAAAATGCTGTCACGAATCAACTTCCATCAACCGTTGTAAACTGAAATGTCAGAAAAACACATTTTCGTGACAAATACGGGCTCATGAAAAGACTGATTTAACATGAAAATGAGTCGGCATCATCATACCACGCTAATTTAGCATTAATCCATCGATTCCGGGATTCAAAAGATAACAGTGTGATAGAAAATGCAAGAAACAACTCTGTTGGATAAAAGCGTTTTACATCGCGATATTTGATACTCATTTTGGTATTTGTCCATTTAACTGTGCTGCATCCAGCAGCTTTACATGATTTTTTTTAAATTAATGTAAGGAAAATAGTACTTATTTCTAGTTCACCTGACACAAAGTCCCAAGGTGAGTTATGAGGATCACTCAACGTCCGTCTTAAGTCGTCCGTCCATCTTTTCCTTCAAACGACATTTACTCAGAAACCACTGGGCCAATGCTGATGAAACTTTGCAAAGATGTTTATTGCATAACGTTCTATAAAAGTTGTTCAAAAATTTTTATTCAATGCATTATTGTGGTTGCTATGGCAACAAATAGGTAAAGCTTTAAAAAATCTTCCTATCTGAAACCACAAGGCCTAAGGCTTAGATATTTAGCATGTTGCATTTTCTAGTAAACCTCTACCAAGATTGTTCAAAATATGACCCACGGGTCAAAATTGACCCCGCACGGTGTCACTTATTTTTAAATATGCTAATACAGGAAAATCTTCTTCTCTGAAACCACAAGGTATAGAACTTAGATATTTAGCATGTACGTGTAGCATTGCCTAGTAGACCTCTACCAAGATTGGTCAAATCATGACCCCCCTGGTCTATCTTTTCCCGGTAGGGGGGGGGGGGGTCTCCTGATTTCAGATAGGCTTATATTTACAAAAACTTTGAAAAACAATCCGTGTTTCTGTCGGTAGTACAGTCCCTTCCCCTAGCCACAATGTGACACACAACTGTTCCCTTATTCAGATTGACTCTGCCGTGTACATTTGATGACGTCAATTCATTTGTGAACACATTCATTTAAAGCTGCTCGCTCTCAGTCTCATATAGCAGGCTTAGTGAGTCATGCCATTTTTTCACAATGTTATATTTTTAGAAACATAATAATCAGCTTATTCGGTAACATTATCAAATTATTTATTCTGTATCAGTTATTGTCACCGCAATGTGTTCCATTACAAAGATGCTATATATTCAAGCGGGGACATTTTTAAAGACTTCACTCGCCTTTTAATACAAATATTTGTTATTTCAGTATAGGTCACTTGGTATCAATTAATAATGTGGCATTATGGAGGATAGTTATCAATCAGCTATAGCCTAACCTGTGATGATGGTTGTAACTGGTTAGTGACTACCGTCTAGACAACGTTGTCATTTCGGTATTGTCGCCACCGCAAACTACTTTCTGGAAGGTATCCTATACTAGGATCTAATACCTTAACAAGGTCCTTGAATTCTTTTGTCTCCACAATGCGATATGGACGTAGATCCTTCATACTAAATCTGGCAACTTTTTCAGTAATCACTTTGGTTTTTGTAGAGTCTGATCTGTACTGTATAGAGTTTTATTACCGAACACATACTAGTTACATGTTGTCTTCTACTGCAGCTGCAAATAATATTGATGGGGCTGAAACACTTACTATATCAGATGGCTAATTATTATTTACAGTTCCTTTTACAGCATTTGTTTTTTCCCGAAACACAGAAATTGATAGTTTTGTGATGTCGCCGAATGTGAAATATCATGTTGGATGTGCCTCCGCTGGTGCACTTAAGTACATAAACACAGATGCGGCAGACGGCAACGTCTATCATACCATCATACCGTCTTTTTTTCTAAGGGAGGAATGTTCCCAAATCTGCGACTTTGCTTTTAAATTTTTTACAAGCGCGAACGCCGCCATGTTGTTTCCTTGGAAGCTCTGACAAGGCGCACATATTTCTCACCGTTTAAGTGATGACCGATTTGGACTTACGATAAATACGATTACGATAAATACGATTACAACTATATTGTCGTGCAATAGAAGAAGATTTGCGTTTGTGATTAAATGTTTTGTCATTACTATTATAATCTAAATTTCAAATGTTGAAGCACTCTGTAATGAGTGCAATTGCAGTCAATATTTTCGGTGCTTTGATTCTCATTTGCGGAAGTCAATGGTTTGATTCTTGCGCATCTGGACACCACTCGAATGTTTTCGTGATGTTCCAAATGGAAAGACGTTTGTGATTTCTAGCTGGAAAAAAATTGATTTTGAAAAGGTTTTACCACTGTGTTCCTTTAATTGTTCGTTTTGTCCTCGTGTGTTTGCTTTGTATGCTAGTGTGTGTTGGTAGTGTATGTATGTGTGTGTACATGATTGTGTGCGTGTGTGTGTGTGTGTTGTGCGTGTGCGTGTGCGTGTGCGTGTGTGTGTGTGTGTGTGTGTTGGTGGTGTGCACTTCTGGGTGCTATGGGGCTCGTTTTGGGGAGGCTGCGTTTTTGGTATGTGGCATTCCCTGTTTGATATTATTTTTGTTTTTATTTATCTTATTTTTTAATTCATTTTTTCCTTTTTATGCGATTCGAAAGTAATTTATGATATCAAAGGATAAGGAGTATTGGATAAGCTGTATGTACTGTCGCAAATTGATTTTACGTGTGTAACACTTTAACTGCCCAATGCCATTGTAAACACACGCACGGGGCTGATGAGTAAATGTCACAACACGCTATTATGAAGCATTGAATAAAATACAACGGCAGAAGGCCCTGGGCGGTTTTAAAGGTATATAATCAGATTTTGGTCATGTAACAGATTTGTTTGAAACTTGAACATCTGATCATTTACACTCATTTATGTTCACTTAGCGCTTAATTCAAAAAGCACTTGATTTCACATAAGCTTATATAGGGAAAACTTAAAAAAACACAAGGCCAACAGGCAGATAAAAGATATTTGAAATGTTACTTAGCATTGTGTAGTGGACTTCTACGAATTATGTTAGAATCGTGACCCCTTTTATTATAGCAAATGGTAGTCAGGTGAGCAATATAGGGCCATTATGGCCCTCTTGTTTAGGTTGTAAATATAGAAAATACTTTTATTTATAGCTATTTTCCCCTATTTTGTTCTTATACAATTTTATGCAGCTACGTATTGAGCTACAAAGTGACTTTAGTTCATACTAATTTGTCTATTCTGGATTGCGAAACAAGTTCTTACAACTTAGATTAAACGCTCTCGAGACACTTTCCAGATGAATTGTTGTACTTGTACGCCCATTCTAGCCGTGTTGTTTGGTCATTTTAACAGGCGGACAGTTTACCTTACAATTGTTCCTGGGAATAGCCAGTACTAGACTACTATCCTCTAAAAGAAACTGTCAACTTTCTCACGTAAAGAGGCATGGTTGGTAGCAGGGCTCGAACCCATGACCCTCAATCTATGAGAGGTTACAGTGATTTTAAGTCAGCGACACTAACCACTGGACCACGGAGGTGGATGTTCGAAGATTGCTCCCATTTTACTATTGAATATTGATTTATAAGAGCTATGCAAAAGTTTTGAAAAGTTAAAATCCTCATTGTACGTGTATTAAAAGCTTATCAGTATCCTCTTTGTCCTAATGAACCAATACTTGTTTTTTTAAAAACCGAGCCCTGTCCACGAGAAAGCGCGAAAGAACAGATTTCCTTAAATGTTGCTTAAGACCATTTTGTTAAATTTGTGGAATCAGCGTCGTTTATTTATTATCCCGATCCTGCTGGTCATTTTCCAGAAATTCATTGAGAAAACATTCCATTTTGTTTTTAGATTTGGACAGTGCCATAACTTGAAAGGAGTGTCGACTTCTTGATGAATATAGAAAATGGCACATAATGATCAAACTTTACGATTTTGTAATAAACTGCAATGGTCCGGAAGGCAAAATTCCTTTTCATCAGCTGTATAAAGGTTCAACGAACACTTTTGTTATATTTTTGCTAGCTGCAGATGTGACTGCATATGTATATACGTGTAATAAAAAGGATATGCTAAACTTAGAATAATAGTATTTGTTCACATTACATAATATTCACTTGTAAAACACAGTACAACGGAGTGATTGTGATGGTTATAGTCCATTCAAATGTCCCCTGACGGCACGGATGTGCAAGCTGATCGTAGTTTATACCGATTGTGAAGACAGACCCAATTTCCACCGGGAGAGGTACTTAGTATTAGTTATTTACCACTACTTAAGCAGTGGTAGGTATCAAACCTGGAACCCTCCGATCCTGAGGCGAATGCGCTACCACTGCTGCAGGGCGACTTCACAACTGATTATGTTGCACAGTGGTCGCAAATGCATAATTTACAGGATAAAGACAATTTTGTTAAATGCAGTTCTTGGCTGGTTGCAGTCTCGACTGTATAAACATGTTTTAATTTTATTTGAAGTTTGATTAAATCATAATAAATATTTTGACACGGAAAATGAAATAAACGATTGTCAAGAACATAAATGACATACTGCAATTTTAGATAGCTGTTAAATGAACATAAATAAAATAAACATGTTTACTATATTTCTTTACCAAAATCTGAGAGCGAGCAGCTTTAAAATAGAATTTTTGTGCTGACTCAGATGACTACCCTCTGACCACACAGATGTGCATACTAATCATATTTTGCTCTGATAGCAAACGCTCTATTCACTTATACTGATTTATTCCACATTGGTTGTATAGGCTGAATATAATATAAACTAATAGAAAAGGCAGACCAACTTGTCTCATGTAGAATAATTGAACATTATTTATTTCATATTGATTGTATCAAATTATTGCGGTTTACAATGGCCGTAAAGGCAGAATTGGATAACCACTTTGTTACATTCTTGGCATTCAACTTGCATGTATCACATCTGTTAGTTGTAATTTGCATGATTGTGACCACTTTTGTGATATTCTTGGCTTATTTCATGCATGTTTAATGGGACATTTTGTAAATACATAGTTAAGTTTTGACGTAACATAATTTAAAACAAAATGCTTACATATACTCGTTTTGCAGTTATTGTGCAGATTTAGCCGATTGACCCCTCACGACACAGATGCGCAGCCTTCTTATGGTCTACAGTGGGGGCTTATGGTCTGCAGTGGGAGCTTATGGTCTACACTGGAAGTTTATTGTCTATACTGGGAGCGAGGTCACGGCCATTAGCCGCAACAAAACTACTTAATTGTACATATTTATTTAAAAATTCATTACATAGGCTGATTATTAATTACACAAGTCGAAAAGGCAGACTTAAGTTGTCGCCGGCATTGTAGTTTAACACCGAGTGTATAAGATGATTGCACGTGGTTCACGTTGGTCGTAAAGACAGAGTCACTTGCGGCCAGCAAGATAGATGTTGCGACAAAGCTTACTGAGACGACTGTCATCTGACGACGACACTGATCAATGTGTAAGATGATCATGGTCTATATTAATCGAGAAAGCAGACTCACTTGCTGCCAGCTGAGTTCGACCATGTCTCTTTATCTGAGAAAGTTGACAGTTCCCTACGGAAGATTACGTAATATGTGTGCCTGTAAATATGACCTAAATACAGTTGAAACGTACAACAATACAAACTTAGTAAGTTAGGTTTTATTTGTTGTTTTGGTCGAATGGAAATATCATACTGTTTAAGAAATAATGTCCGTTTTAGCGGTGTTCATCATCGAATAAACCACAAATTGGAGTTATGATGCGCAGTAATAAACCACGAAGGCGATAGGTTCGGCTATTTATACATTTTAATTTGATTTTCTGTAAATATATTTTAAAAGTATTTTATTAATTTAAAAAATAAAGAAAATGAAATAAAAAAAAGTGTCCAAAATGAAAATGTCGTAATGTAAATCAAATAAAAATGCCAACTGCTTGTAAATTTTACAAAAGGGCCATGGTACTGAATCAGCTGACTGCCCCTGATAACGCGGGTGTTCATGTTGACCATGATCTACTCTGGGTTTGAAGCAAGATGGTTGTCGTTAGTGAGGTAAGGTTACTTTTTTGCTGGCTGCAGATTCGACTATATGTACATATTGTTTGGACTTTCCTGAAATATTTGAATTTCTATGCCAGTTAAATTTTGTAGCAATTTACAAGGATAATGGAACTAGTAGTTCTAGAGATTGAAATGAGAGCGTGTTGTAAGTAAGATAAAATGTGTTTTAGGTACAAAATATATAGGTACAAAATATATAGGTACAAAATATATAGATACAAAATGTTTATGTTTAAATGCCAGCTTGAATTCTACATAGCTAAGAGTAGTAGTTTTGGTACCTGTCAACTTCGAAGGAATCATAGAAGAACGGACCTCAATATTAATTTGTAAAAGGGGTAGCAATGGTAAAACGTATATGTTAGTATTATTCGATATCTCTGTATTTATAACAATCAACATAATTTATAAACGTAAGTTCTGTATAGCTCTCTGCGAGAGCGTAAGATTCAAACATAGTTAAAACCAAAACATACTTAACCCGTTTACAGTTGAGTAAAATAGTACAATGTTGATAAAGTATTTGCATAATGAAACAAGAACAGTGGAGTAGGGTATATTCGAACCTTGGACCCCGCAGTCTCTCTCTGCGTGCACGAGGAAAGCGATCGTCACCACTCGGTAACTGTAGATTGGATGTGTAAATGTCGAGTCAATGATTTAGAGGTCAAGGTGTTGGTCACTCGGGTCAGTAATTCCATATGCTGTGGGTTCAAACAATCGGTGTCTTCCGGTCACATGACGTCGGCTTGACACTAGAGTGAAGCGTTCTTCACAGTTGAGTTGGGATAAAATAAATAAATAAAGATGTTTTCTACAGCTTTTACATGACTTGCAGAAGCGAATGGCAGTTATAAATCAGCACGACAACGTCATTAGCACTTTTCTCAAGATATTCCACACGCCATATTGTGACTCATAGGGGTATTTCACCAAGAGATACGTGCAATCTGTGTAACGTTTGAGGGACAAGAAGAATTCTTTTCCAAACTCAACATAGCCTATGCCAGCATCATCCTTCTGAAGTAAGTGGAGAGTTTTTCCGTTCTTACGAACTTATTTTAGTTCAATTACGAAGTAAGCTTTCGTTTTATTGAATCGCTTTCAAACACTTTCTTACCAGGCTCGCGCGAGAAAAGGTGGACTGACGCATGAATGGTATCAGTGCCTTCTCCCAACGCATGAATGGTATCAGTGCCTTCTCCCAACGACACACGTGTTCTGGCTAGGATTCGAACCCGGAACCTTTTGTTTTGGAGGAAAATACCCTAACCACTGAACTATCGAGATCCATAGGGTAGGAAGGGGCCGTGGGGTAGCGTTAGAGCGTCGGACTCCTAACCCATAGGTCGTGGGTTTGAATCACGGCAGTTGCATTTGACCGGGACCACCACAATCACTTCTATCAGCGCGAGTTCTGGTCAGAACTCCAGAAAGCAGTTAATATACAAACATGTAAGTAGCATGAATTTGTTTTACAACCAATGTAAACTAGGAGGCCTACAAAGAATATTTAGATAGTAGATCATTTAAAAGTAGCTCCTTCAGCTGAGCATAAAATTCTGCGTTTGGGCTTCTGTGACAGAGTTAGGTAGGCCTAATAGTGTCTCTCGCTAATAGCAGGGTTCTTAAGCCCGTAATGTCGATGTTGTATTAAAATATATAGATTAACTCGCAAATATTTCAGTACCCTTACTGAACGCAGATCGCTGTGGGGACGATAAATTTGCGCTCGTCTGTCTGTCCCTCTATTGGTTCTCACAAACGCTGTAAGTTGTATGTTGCAAGGATATATATGGTTGAACCAAATTTCTGTCTAAAAAGTTGTGACTTTCACATAAAAAGCGCCGCGTTTTTCTTTATAATTTCCCACTTTATTTTTTGTTTGAAAGGGGGCGGGGAGTCATACATTGTCTCAGGTGTACATTACGTCGATAGTCTTTATACGGGATGGACAAGTCAGATGTGCTATACTAGTATTTAAAGAATAACACGCACACGAAAACAGTATTTTAAACTAAAAATGATATCATTTAATAATAAAAATGCAAAATACAAAATCAAACACAATTTTCTTTAGAGTATTATGCATTTGCACCTGCCTGTAAAACTGAAAAAGTCTTCAAACGCACCATGATAATGTATACAGAAAATTTCTGTCTCTCTGTCTGTTAATTGTGAATGTTTGTTCTTTGTCTTTGAATTGTGCATGTTTTTGTATTGAGATTTATTTTGGAAATGACAAGATAAAGTTTTGAAAGAAAATATGAAACTTTTTGCAAAAATGAAAAAGACATCTTTTTTTAATCAAGCACATTTACTCAATTTGTATAAATGAATTCATACAAATAAGCAATTAAAGATTATATCACTAACCCTGAGTCTGAGTTCAGGCATGTACATACATGTAGTAATTTCAAGGTCCAGACTTTGACCGTCAAAACCACAAGGTATAGCGCTTACATATCTGTTATGTAGCAAATGCATAGTGGAACTCTAAGTAGGTTGTTCAGATCACCGACCTATATACACATGGATTGGAAACTCGCGTATTTCCCTACATAAATGTCTCAGGTATCGCGGTCGGCGAGACCATTTGCGAAAATGTTGTATCAAAGGAAATACGAAACGCTTTCGCCGACCGTCCATATTGAAACGAACCGAGTATACATGTAATTACTTTAAAGAAGTCAGCGTTATTCGTGTTTTTCTCAATATTTATTGCTCAGTAGTTTTTCTTTCTTGATCTATTCTGATCGTATTTCAACCTGTATCTATTTTCGTAATATAGAATTTTTATCGGTTTTATTTTGTTGAACATTTTTTAAGATAAAGGGATTTTTCACCACTTCTTTCCCGGTATCGTTTTTTCGATTTTTGAAAGTTGCCAAACCATGTGCATATAGGTTCTTGTTCAAATCATTATCCCCCGGGTCAAAATTGACCCCTCCCTCGGAGACCACCTGATTTTACATATGTTTCTATATGGAAAACTTTAAAAAGCTTCTTATCTTAAACCACAAAGCCCAAGGCTTATGTGTAGTGGACCTCTTTCAGGTGTGTTCAAATGTTATACAAAATGCTGTAAAATATGAATTCTGTGCTGAATGATGTAACGTTCGTAGTTAATATTACATTACATTTTCAGGTAACAAGATGTTTGACACATTCAGAACAAGGAGATCTACTCGCAGAATATACCCTATCAGCCCGCAAACACGCCTTTTTTTATAACGAACTTCTTTAAAGACCCAAACTTACAAGATCCCCATCCCTACCGTGACCCGCCATCAGCAGGCGAAGAAAGACACTTTAATATGTAAGCTCATTACCCAATAACTCCCGCCCATCTTAATTTTAAAAATGTATTTGCCAGGCTCTCAGCTTCTTAAGTATCGTTGGTAACTAACTGAAATTTTCTGACTGAATAGTTAACAGTACAGATTGTGATCACGGTTGTCCAGGCTGCTTTACACTGGTCACAAAGGCAGAATTTCTTGCCGCCAGCAGGGTGGGAGTTATATCACGTAATTGTATGTCATTGGTTAATATTTCTAAACTCAAGTTTCTCTGCGTTAACAGTACTACAGTTGCTTAGTCGTTTATGCTAGAAATAAATTCCAGTGTATTTTAGCTTGATAAATTCAATTTGAATGTCTATTCCGTCATTATGTCTCCCCTACATAGTGAAGCTTGGAGACATGTTGATATTGTCCGGTCTGGATGTATGTCTGCGTATTTGGACTGGTGTTACAAAGTTTGTCTGCGCAACTCCTCCTACACTGCTGAACAAACTTAAACCAAACTTCACATGAGAGATAAATCCCGAGCCTCGTTATGCATATTTGTTATGTTTGAATGGATTGACCCAAATTTACAAATTTAGGTTCAAGGTCACTGCTGAAATGGAATGACTATTACTGAAAATACAGAAACAGTTTATGATCAAACAGTTTGATTGACATTGGGTTAATTGCGATGTATAAGTTCATACTCGGATGTTTGACTAGTGTGTGTGATTCTGTGACGTTACGTAAAGGGTAAGGTGCGTACAGGTGGGCGATATAGGGCCATGACGGCCATTTTTTCAGGACTTTTGGATGGAGGGATTGTACGAGATTCTCTGGTCCTGTTCAAAGAATCTAAATAGTGACGTAGACTATTGGTGTGGCGGTCATCTAAATTATCTGACGTTGGCTGACAAGTGTTGAGAATACTGCTGCCTACAGATAAAGCATGTTCTGAAAGTCTTAAGAACGTTACAGTTGTCAGTATTTTACTGTGCACATATATTTTACACTGAATAACTCAAAACTGACTTGTGACGTTTGAGTGAAGCTATTCATTTTACATCTCAGGGTATTTCAGGGAAAATATTTCAAACTGATTTATATTATATTTAACTCAAATCAGTAATGGTTTATTCAATTTAAATGACGGCAAACAAAAACAGTCTTGACTAGTTTTTTTCTGAGGTAGTAAGGCAGTAAAAAATCAAGGTGAGCCTTACACTTCACAGGGACATTTAAGTTTGCATTCAAATTAAGTCATACAACATAATACTGGATAGATAAAGTTTCATGGTCTGGAACTGAGCGCTAAGTTTATGAATACTTTGTATTATTGAAACGCTTTCTGACAATTTTCTATTTTAAGAAACGACATTAATACGAAAGAAAGGCATACGTCTGCGTTGTTTTCAGGTAAATAGAACACAGTCATTATTCAGCCTGAAATGTATTGAACTATGAGAGCAAATTCTGCGAGATCACGGGGCTTTAAACCTTTCTTGATGTGTATATTCAATTCATTGTAATTATATAGTTCCAGAACATGGAAGTTAGTGAGTGATGTCAGGCGTACTTTCATAAATGAAGCTTGACTGATTGTATGTACTTTATGCGGGCGAAAACAAACTGAGATTTTTTTTAAGACGCAGTTTGTATACTAAAACTGGTGACAGTTTGAATAACTTCAAAAGCGGAAAGAATAGAATACTTAATAGTATTATTACGTAACCTAACAATTTAAGTTATACCGGTCAAATCAGCTTTTAGAAATAGGTCGCAATACAGTCAAACATTAAGTAATCTATGTTAGGTTGTTGTTGTACAGTTAATCGTTGGATAGCGTTTTACATGTATTACAGAAGAAAATATGTTCAGATAAATGTTGTTCTTTAAAGCTGCTCGCTCTCAGGTACTGATGAAAAAAATATTTTTCCAAAAAAAAAAAATTAACATTCTTATTCAATATAAAACTAAAGCCTAGACTAAAAAATAAGCAAAAATCTAGGTAGGAATTTGCAGAAATCGATTGAAAAGGTCGGTTGCACGGCACCGCTACACTATGTTTATACTGAAATTTCAAAAAGCGTTGCAACGCTTTTGAATTTGGTAGCGTATTTTTTCGAAATTTAGAGATGTACGCGACATGAATTTATACTGGAGCCTTTTTATATCACCATATGTTCTAAAATACATTATTTATATACAATTCGAAGAAATTTATTTTTTTTACCAAAATCTGAGAGCGAGCAGCTTTAAAATTGTATTTGTTTATCCTTTCGCGTTAATTATTTATGTTTGAAAAATATCATCTGTTAGATGTAGGGAGTGCCCCTATAAATTTGTAAATTTTACTGGTTGTTATGTCTGACAAATATTGTTAAAGTAAATTAAACATTCTTGCTTATAAATCTTTTTGCGAGTCTTAAAGCTGCTCGCTCTCAGTTACCGTTGAAATGTTTTGTTTTAAATTGACATAATTATACATAAATATAAAACTAAAGACTAGAATCAATATTTAATCGAATATCTAGGTAGGAATTTGCAGAAATCGATTGAATATGTGGGTAACACGGCACCGCTACATTTTAGTATTTTTTTTAATTTAGAGATATACGTGGCATGAATTTATACTGGAGCCTTTTTATATGACTATATGTTCTAAAATACGTTATTTACATACAGTTTGAAGAACTTTATTTTTTTACCAAAATCTGAGAGTGAGCAGCTTGAAGAAATGTTGCTGGTTTATACATACCCTGTACTATTAGAATAACATCCGATTAAGTAAAAGTCATCACCCAGTTTGTTTGACCAAGGCATTAGACCACTTAATTTGTAAGGTATCAGGCCACTAAATGTTTCCTGTATCAAAACTTAATTTGCAAGGTATAAGACAACTATTTTTAAGGTATAAGACTTCTAAATTCCTTAGGTATCAGGCCATTTAATTTATTGGGTACCGATCACTAAATTTCTAAGGTATCAGACGACTACATTGCTTAGGTATCACGCAACTAAATTTCTTAGGTATCAAACCACTTAATTTCTAAGGTATCAGACCACTCAATGATTCAAGTATCGGGCCACTTAATTCCTTAGGTGTCAGACCACTAAATGTTTAAGATATCAGGTCACAATATTCCTTAGGTATCTGACCACTATATGTTTAAGGTATCAGGCAATTTAATTTCTTAGTTATGAGACCACTTTATGTCTAAAATATCAGTTCACTTAGTTACTAAGGTATCAGATCACTAATATTTTTCAGAATTATACCACTAAATTTTTAAGGTATCATACCACTAAATTCCTTAGGTATTATAGATTATACTAATTTGTTTTAGCTCGATTGTGAAGAAAGCTTTTAGCTTATCGAGTCACTCTCGAGTCCATTCCTGAAAAAACCAGTACTGGTGTCATATGAGGAGGTACTGTCGTGACCATGGTAGGGCTCGAACCCGCATCCTCCAGGGGCTGGAACACCCATCCTCCGTTCCTTAGGTATTAACCACTTTATATGTCTAAGGTATCAGGCCACTAAATTGCTCAGTTTGCACGCCACTTAATTTCTAAGGCATCCGGCCACCAAATTCCTTAGGTATCTGACCACTTTTTGTCTGAGGTATCAGACCACTAAATTTCTTAGGTATCATTAGAAATCAGACAACTAAATTTTTACCGTATCAGACCACTAAATTCTTACGGTATCATATCACTCAATGTCTAAGGTATCAGACCACTTATTTTTTAAATAATTATCTCCAACATAATTTGCTAAAAGATTAAATGTAAAAGTTATGTCATTATGGCTAGAATCAACAATGCAAACAAAAATCTAGGTATGAATGAAAGAAAATCTGTTGAAAATGTACCAATCTTGGCACTGATCAGCTTTAAACAGGCCATAGCCAACTAAAAGGAAGTACTTTTGGAATGACATACAATTGAACTTTTATTCTGACAAACCTGTCCCGAGAGATCATCAATAAGGTAGTATTACTTGCAGTCACGTTGCTGTTGCATAATCCGTTCGTTCACTGCAAATATGTAGCTTCTATGTACTATAAAACGTTTTTGCTGTATGCAACATGTCTCTTGGAAAATTGAATTATACGGTTTTCTCAAAACTTAATAAATGTACATAATCTTTTCATCGTGATAAATGCAAGGCATGTTTACATAGTCTCATACACGTTTCTGGCTGAAGGTCGTGAAGAGTTTAAGGAAGTATATTCTATAAGGAAATATTTTATTATCAAATTATAGGCCAATGCACGTTTAAGGCCATGTTATCTATGTCTTTTAAGGCAATCATTTGACTATACCTACAGCATATAAGTCCTCTAACACAAAATAAAGGAGAAACATCAATTTACTTTTATAACTACAGGTCTTATAATACCATTACATGTTCTAACACTAAGCTTGTTAAACAAATACGAACGCCCGTGAATCCAAGCGACTAGTAAGCAGCTCAACAAACACGTGTCATCTTATTTAGGCTCTATAGACGAAAAAATCAAGTTGTTTGCAAACCAGAAGGTTTGCTTGCAGAAAACGTGGAACATATCAGTTCCTGTGTAGCAGCACTATCATTAAAAACAGAAATCCTTTTATCTTGTTAAATATATGGTCTACGCTAGGGAGAAGTCAATGCTTGTTATCGTCATTTTATGGTGCAAAGAGCAGACAACTGTAATTAGATTAAATGTGATATTTTTAACGTGCACATTTTCTCTCAATATGTCGGAAGAATGTCCAGCCATCCCAATAATTAGCATTGGAACACAAACGAAATAAAACCGTATTCAACTAGTTGAACGAAAACAAATAACACGTTATCACATTGTATAAATCAATTACTAAAGCACTATTTGACCTGCTTAAAGTACTTGAAGGCTGCTCACTCTCAGATTTGGTGAAAAAATAACTGTCTGAAATGAGTATGTGTTAGAACGATTCATCAAATGAAAAGGTTTCAGTGTAAATTCCTGGAAAGCATTACTGTATTTTTGAAATTATACGCTACCAAATTATAAAGCGTTACAAACGCTTTTAAAATACAAATAAGAAATATATAGAGGTGCTATAATGCCAAACTCGCCATCATTTCAACATATTTCTCAAATTACTATATAGATCTACAATTTGTTGATTCTAGCATTTGCTTTCACATTTTATGTTTTCATATATCATTTTGGAGCAAATGAAACGGCGAGGGACCAGCTTTAAGGCGTAGTCAAAATAAAACATCTTTCACCAATCACCCGAGTTTTGAAGAGATCGTAGCATTAACCATAAACAAGTAAACCGTTTTATTCCAAGAAGTGGCAAGAACAAGATAACGTTAATGAGACGTAAAGACAGAAATTCTAGTGTCGCTAAGGTACAATGAACTCCTCGGTCCCTATATTTTCAGTGTGGTAAAAATACAATTTGTGTTAATCAGTGCGGAAGGAGAGTTTCATAAGGCTATGCTTGCCAAAAATCACCCATCCGTCACAAGACCTTACATGTATAAGAGTTGAGTTCTTCATTAGTATCACAGAAAGAACAAGGCAATGGTCAGCTGGTTAACTGTTAACAATTGATAGGGTGATATCAACATTGCTTGCAATAGGGCTTCATACAAACATCTCTGACGTACATTCCCATCAACATGGGCATTTATGGCGCCATAAAAGTTATCTAAAATGTACTGCACATTATACATAGAATCACTGAAGTGCACACTTGCAGGTAGATGATTATGACCCAGATATCCAACAAGATTTGTGGATTCGATGATACTTTGATACAGCTGTGTACCTTCGAATAACACCCGATCAATCTGGCTAAATCTAACTCGACTGCTGAATTCCCGACCGTGCCTAAATTCTTCCACATTATATCTGCTAATATTTTGAAGATCAGATTGAAAGAAGGTCAATAAAGCTATAAGTGTTATTGCTGTGCATTGTATGCCATTGAAAGGCTGAAAAACGCCGCATCCTTGATGAAAGTTCCCCATAAACCCTCTTACCATCTTGAGCTTTCTTGTTTATTTCCAAGCCTCGTTCTGAAACCCACGCGATAGCTCCTCACGTGAAACAACGGAAATGAGCGGAAATCTACGACGGCATAATATTTTTCGCATTTTCAATCAATAAGTGCAAAAGATTTCTTGTAAAAGAAAAATTTCGACAATTTATATATTTTTCTGTGCATATATGACTTATGGAAGGCCCACGGTTTAACAATAAAGACAAAAAATATATGTACAGCCGAGTGACGATACCGAACGGTTTTTAATAAGCGTAGCCGATATTCAGCAGCCTCATTGAAACCCACTGCACCACGCAGGGACAAGTTCATACATTTTAATAATAATAACATCTCCTACCAGCTGAAGAATCCTAAGGGATATCAAATATAGTCGCCGGTTTTTACCGGCGACTAATTAGGCAGTGGAATATAAAAAGCTAATATCCTCAATAACGTAATAAACCGTATACGCGGGTTAAGACAGGTTAGGCCTTCCATAGAAGTGTCAGTTACTGTATGGAACGTGTTTTTTTTCTGTATGAATTTAAAAGCTATGCCGACAGCTCCCGAATGTTGAAAACGCAGACGTCCGAGGCAAATGCTGACACTTTAAGTCCACCTTGAAAATGACATTGGGCGCAATTTTACCAGGTTTTACCAACGTTCGCGTACAGGCCCCTGTGGGATAGTGTTTTGAGCGCGTGCAAATTGTTTTTCATAGACATAAAGCAGACATGTCGTACTCAAACCCAGGTATATTGACATCTTATGAGAACGCTTAAAATTGACCTCTCGTTAGCAAAAAAAGAAAGAAAGAAAAGAAGTTCATGCGCAGTTAGCATAACGTGATGTACAGTGTCTACAAAAACACATGCATGTCTGTTTAGTGTGTAACAAAATATGCCGGCTGTTCAAAGGATATAGGCTTGATTTAGTAAAGAAATAAAGTTAAACGGAACAGGGACGCAAACAAAATGTTTTTGTTTTGCATCTACTGTACAGGAATGAAGAATACTTAAGATGGAACGAAACTCGAACCTCTTAATGTTTGATAGACTTCTTGGCTATATTTTATACACGTATTTACAACTTGTTTCCAGGCCAGTGTCAAATTACCGTCTGTATCAAAACTGGTATAGAGAGAACACAAGTCTTGAAATATAATAATTATGTATTTATCGGAATGGAGTTTTGCGATGGTGACGATTGGCATTCTTATTTTTGAGCAAGCCAGTAACACATCAGTCTTATTCATGCTTAACCAGCTTTTAAACATCCTTAAAATGGGGCCTATATTGAAAAAAGGTTTCACAGTGAATTTAATCACAAATCTACAGTTGTTTTATCTTAATCTCGAACTAAATGTGTGCACTTTGTTACAGCTGATCGTTCACAGTTT
The DNA here is from genome assembly GCA_022818135.1 of Saxidomus purpurata. Taxonomy (NCBI): domain Eukaryota; kingdom Metazoa; phylum Mollusca; class Bivalvia; order Venerida; family Veneridae; genus Saxidomus; species Saxidomus purpurata. Next base: position 11,938,439 of record JAFMSR010000004.1, read on the forward strand.
CCATCGATTTTATCAAAGTTTCTCCAAAACGTTATACAATGTATTTAATATATAATCATTTCCGCTCCAGTGGTGTTCATCGTCTAATAAACAATGATTTGGAGTCTGATGCGCAGTGATTAACGACAGAGGCCTGACTTGTTTATAACCGCGCATCAGAACGACAGAGTTGCTTATTAGACGATACATTTTGTAACAACGCTGAAAAGGATGTTATTTCTAACATTTTAACATCACAAGATTCATTTTCATTTACAACTGAACCTATATGCATTATAGTCATAGTCAATATTTCAGTTGTTGTCATCTGCACTACAATATGAATTTTGGTGAGCATGTGAAATTACTCGGGGGTCTGGTACCACCAGTGCAATAAGATGTGATATAATACCTGTGATATTATGATACTATTTATTAATGTCAAAGATTTTCTTGCCAACTTAATTGATTGCTCTAGGTCACGTTTTGCTAATTTTATAAAATTTTATGTTTAAATTTTTACTGTAAAATAGACTAGGTAACAGAATTTTAAATCTTAATTGTATGTATGTAGATGCATATAATTATATGATATTACAAAAAGTATCTTGTAATTCTGTATGGAATGGCCATATACTGTTTTATATTTGACATGTTTTTATATGTATTGTATCATGTGTGTATATGGATGAGACTGTAATAAAATATAAAACCTTTATAGGGGGGGTGTTTAAAGATAAAAAAAAAAAAAAAAAAAAAATAATTAAAAAAAAAAAATTTTTTTTAAAAAAAAAAAATATTAAAAAATTTTTTTTTTTAAAAAAACAAAAAGGGGGGGGGGGAATATGGAATATTTTTTTTTTTTTTGTGGGGCCCCCCCCCCCCCATTTTTAAAAAAGCCCCTTGGGGGGTTTTAAGTTATATTACAAAAGGTGAATAATTGTACTAATAAAGTGTTTTTTTTCTACGCGGATATTTGTCATGCGGCCAATATGACAATATTTTGACGGCATATCGGTTTCCGCGTTGTTTATGGCATCATAAAACATAATTTTTTCTACACTTTGTATATAGACACCAAAACTTGAGTCATGTTAGAATAAAACATAAAATGTGAAAGTAATAGCTAGAATCAATACAGCAAGTAAATAATCTACAATAATCTATAATTTGTTATCTTCAGACAGTTCGAAAAACTTCCATTAAAATCTGAGAGCAAGCAGCTTTAAACGAAATGAGAAGAAACTGAGCATTTTACATTATGCCCTCGTTGAAAGTCTGCGGCCTTTTTTCTATCATCAATATAGAACGTTTTTAGGTATTCAATATCATTTTTGTAAACCGATTAAGAAAGCATGTCATTAAAAGACATTAGGTGAAGACCCTGTTGTGATGTTTTGATTCTGATGATTTTGTGTGGGCGGTTTATAATTTGCAGTATAATTAACTCGAATTGTCCCGCCTGCAGGTCAAACATTTCTTGCTTGTAAAATACGTTAGGGAATTTCTGGAACATGGTTATTTGATGAATCATCCCAAAGTCAGTTAATTTCAGACAATCCAAAGAACCTTGTTTTCATTTCAGCAAAATCTGAGAGCGAGCAGCTTTTACATTATACTCTCTTTTGTCAAGTGAAGATGAATGCACCTGGCTTTTCGCAAACATCTATAAAGGATACTTTTAGGTATTAAAAGCTGCTCGCTCTCAGTTACCGTTGAAAAAAAATATTTTTTTTATAATTGACATTTTTATACATAAATATAAAACTAAAGGCTAGGATCAAAATATAAGCTAAAATCTAGGTAGGAATTTGCAGAAATTGATTGAAAATGTCTGTTACACGGCACCCCTACACTATATGTGTATATTGAAATTTCAAAAGCGTTTGCAAATTTGGTAGCGTTTTTTTTTTGAAATTTAGAGATGTACGTGACAGGAATTTTTACTGGAGCTTTATTATATGACCATATGTTCTAAAATACATTATTTACACACAGTTTAAAGAACTTTATTTGTTCACCAAAATCTGAGAGCGAGCAGCTTTAATTAGAATTTTGTAACACGATTCAGGAAGCATGTCATTATGACAATCATAGTTGAAGACACTGTTGTAATGTTTTGATATTGATGCTTCTGTGTAGGCGGTTTATACTTTGTTACTATAATTTACTGGATTCTTCAGAAGAGCCCGCCTGCAGGTCAAACATTTCTTGCGTATAAAATACGTTAGTTCAACGATATTAAAATCCCATTACCGATGTTCCAAGATTTAGAATACTGAAACACGATTGCCTTTCGCAATAAAAGGCATTAATAAAACCGTACCGAAACCGTGCTTTCGCTCGGTTGTAATTGTTGAAAAACACTTTATATTAGCCATGATCATTTCTGGGATTCCAAGTGCGTAGGGAATGACATCAATATAGTGGCGTAAAGCTTTATCTGAATTCTATTTTAAAGCGGTTTTTTTTTTTGTGACGAGGTTAAATCCGAAGCATCTGATCCTCAACAATTGTATCGAAATAGTGTTATCGAATGATGCAGTACGTTAGTGTTATTTAAAACTGTCGTAGTATATTGCATGTTTGCTGATTCGCAACATTTGATTGACAGAAGAGGAAGAGGTTAGCACGAAGAACTTTGTGTCAATATTCGCTTGTAGGCATATTTGGCTTGTAGATATACGGGTATTAGCCCTGACGCACACATAATTCTACTATTATCCGGGCACAAATGTACCATTATAGAATTCCATATACACCAAAGACTATACCAAAATGGTGGTACTGGTGAATGTTGTTACATATATACATTTTTAAAAACTAGAACAATGTTTTAATCTGTTATAATTCTAAACTAAAATGCATTGCTGGAAAGCTCAATCTATATTCAGTGGCATAGCCTACATTTAATGTATTAACAGGAACATGTACATGTACACTAAAATATAATTTAAAACATCTTCAAATTACATATGTCCAAATGTTTTTGCACAGAATTACCAAAAAAAATCATTTTCTGTAATAAATCGCTATTCACATAACATTATAAAACAAATGTGAATCAATCTTTAAAAGCATTGTATGATTTATTGTTATTTTTTCCAGCAAATTCTGCAAAATTGACTGAACTTCGATGTTTTTTTTAAAAAGTATCTAATTAGTTTGTGCAACTAAATAATGCATTTACGTTTAGTGAATTGTTTGATTTCTTACAATTAAACTGAAAAACACACACTTTAGACTCGTAAACTAGCCGTTGCATCTTTATTCAGAATCGGCAATGAAATCAAACAACGGCAAAGGGGCGTAATCCACGTTAATTAAATGATCGATTTTTGTTTCGAAAATTAGTGATCAGCAATACAGTCTCCGGATTAAGGCAGATAAACTGAATTCTGACATTGTTGATCGATAAAAAAAAATCTGTATTTGATTTGTCAAGAGCGAACGTCTGCAGAATTAAACCATATGCGCTAAATTCGGATATATCGTTATTCGGTTAATGCTTATAGCCAGTTTATCTGACAAGTGATGATGAAACTTGATAAACAATGCTTAGTATGGTGAAACGGCATCAACAACCCACACCTCCGAACAAAGGTCACCAGTGAACAACGGCCATTTTCATGGTTTCCCTTACCGACCGTTGTTCACAAGTTTGACTGTACTTCTAGCTTGGGTGTTGTATCACTTTACAAGGCTAAAACTGTCTTTGTTTCACATTAATTCATTTGTTGAAAGAGCTTATTTGTAACTGTTTGAATTAGAAAGATGTTATCTAGCACTGTTGCAAACACATTGCTTGCACGCAATACTTTGCTTGAAAAGACAGACCGACATTGTGGGCACATTAGCTTATCACTATTTCTGAAGCCGTCACTTTGTTGTTAATTAATTTTTTCAATTATCTTCGTAAGACTACTGTATATAATAGAACATGTATTGTCGCCTACAGACATCAAGGCTCACGTTTACATTGAAACAATTCAATGTACAAAGATAATTAAAACATGTCATTTCATTATCCTCATTCCTAACATCGTTTTACATTTATCTATTGTTCTCGAGAAAGTCCGGTTTTCTTCATTTTTAGTTCAGGGATTTCATATAATTGATTGTACAAAATAAGACTTAGTGTTAGAGCGAAAAGTTTAACGCTTTTGCAGCTCAACATTCAAGTTTGTAAAATGTTCCCAAAATGCGGTAAATGATCACCGAAGCAATGACAGCTTTGGATATTTTTTTTTCCTTTTTATCTTATCGTACAAAAAACACATTAGTGACGATAAACAACACATATCATTACACAGACAAAACAGGGAGATGGGGACTAAAAGAGATGCTTTATAAAATTTGTTCCTCTTGGTTAGGAACAGAGGACAACTACTTGTACTTTGAAAAACTGTATGATGTTCATTATTTCAGTTAGACTAAAAGTGTTATAGGATTTAAAAGACGTAAATATTCATGTTACAGAAGTCGAAGGTCATGATCCTTGTCTAACATAATATATAGGATATGAATTGGGAAATAGATTTAACTTTTGAGTGATATACCGGTTAGTATATCACTGTGTGGAGTGTATATACGTAGTAGTCTAATCACAAAGGCTTGATTGATTAATTACGAAGCATCTAAACGACACACAGTGATATACTATCCGGTATATCACTCAAAAGTAAAATCTATTTCCATTCTAAAACGTTAATTTAAACAAAAAAATGTTGGGAGGGGTACTAGTTGATGCGCGTACACGAAGTCGCTGCCTTGAAACTTGTAGTATTCCGTGCATTCCTTGCATTACATGACATTTTCACTGTTCTCTTTTACTCCTTAAATAAAACGATATTCGTCTTATTTTTGTTGGTGCTGATATTGCTGGCGATACCGGAAGTGTAGAAAATTTTACAACGATTTGTTTTACATCACGTGAATTCATTCACAACAATACAAATCCAAGCGTATTAGCGCATGGACACTCATAGATGTTGTGTGAAAATTACGCGGGAGGGAATTTCAGCAGTTAAAAATAGTTCCGGACGCCTAGCGTGATATACTCGGTAGGTGTATCACGCTCAAATCCTTCTTTGCCTATATAGGAGAAATTTCCAATAGTGTTAGAATGTGTTTTAAACTTCACTCTTGAGGATAATAAAACTTTGAGGAATAAAATTGCTCTAGTTGCATGAAATTAAAGCTAGAAGCTTACTTTGTTTGTAGTATATATTTTAGTAAAAATTAAAATCTAGAACGAGAGTTGTACTACATATTTTACCGGTATTCCCTAAAGTGATAATTATCTGAAATTGAAGCAAACTCGCCTGATTTGATAATAACACGGTCTTTTACATATCATAGGTTTCATGAGTTCTTTAAAGGGGCACTCCCTACATCTAGCAGATTATATTCTTTAAAGGGGCACTCATAACATCTAGCAGATTATATTCTTTAAAGGGACACTCCCTACATCTAGCAGATTATATTTTTTAAAGGGACACTCCCTACATCTAGCAGATTATATTCTTTAAAGGGGCGCTCCCTACATCTCGCAGATAATATTCTTTAAAGGGGCACTCCCTAAATCTAGCAGATTATATTCTTTAAAGAGGTACTCCCTACATCTAGCAGATTATATTCTTTAAAGGGGCACTCCCTACAACTAGCAGATTATATTCTTTAAAGGGGCACTCATAACATCTAGCAGATTATATTCTTTAAAGGGGCACTCCCTACATCAAACAGATTATATTCTTTAAAGAGGCACTCCCTACTTCTAGCAGATTATATTCTTTAAAGAGGTACTCCCTACATCTAGCAGATTATATTCTTTAAAGGGGCACTCCCTACATCTAGCAGATTATATTCTTTAAAGGGGCACTCATAACATCTAGCAGATTATATTCTTTAAAGGGGCACTCCCTACATCAAACAGATTATATTCTTTAAAGAGGCACTCCCTACTTCTAGCAGATTATATTCTTTAAAGAGGCACTCCCTACATCTAGCAGATTATATTCTTTAAAGGGGCACTCCCTAAATCTAGCAGATTATATTCTTTAAAGAGGCACTCCCTACATCTAGCAGATTATATTCTTTAGAGGGGCACTCCCTAAATCTAGCAGATTATATTCTTTAAAGAGGCACTCCCTACATCTAGCAGATTATATTCTTTAAAGAGGCACTCCCTACATCTAGCAGATTATGTTCTTTAAAGGGGCACTCCCTAAATCTAGCAGTTATATTCTTTAAAGGGGCACTCACTAAATCTAGCAGATTATATTCTTTAAAGAGGCACTCCCTACTTCTAGCAGATTATATTCTTTAAAGAGGCACTCCCTAAATCTAGCAGATTATATTCTTTAAAGAGGCAGTCCTACATCTAGCTGATTATATTTTTTAAAGAGACACTCCCTACATCTAGCAGACTATATTCTTTATAGGTACACTCCTTAAATCTAGCAGATTATATTCTTCAGACATAGATTATATGTTCAATGGACGTAGAATGATACATAAATACAATTTCAAAGAAGAACCTATGGCGAAAAATGCTTCGTTTTACCATCATTAATCAATATAGAGGCTTTCTGTAATAAATCGCACCTACCCATTAATTGTACAACCACAACTCTATATATATTATTGAATAGTTTACGGTACTGAAGTATATTTTAAACCGCTGATTTTATCGATAATGACTGGGAACAGATGCTCTTGGTCTGAACCTCACCCCCTTAGGCCTGTCCCTCGCCCCTGCTCACTGCAGTACATTTAAATACCTCCTACAACTGCGTGTAAGCTAACCAATTACAGATGCAATTCATTATACAACTTACCTACTGATCACATGTTTATGGTGACAATGTATATAAATACAAGATTTGAAACAACTCGATTTTCTCTATCACATCTCAGGTATACTTTTTATGTCGTTTCTAAAAATAGTACCGATACGAAAACTAAAGATACCCGGCTATGCTCTTTATCGATTGTGTAAAAATGGAACCAGTCGTTTTATCGTGCGACACAAATATAAGTCTGTTTTCAAATATACCGCTATAGTAACATAACAAGACAAAATCCGCGCTGTAAACGTACTGGTACCCCGCGCACGCTATTTCATATACTGCGATGCGGGGAAACCTATTTTTATAACTTCATGTATATACTAAATGTGATTTGTGCAGAAGTGACAGAACTGTTTTTCATCGAAATTATCTTAATTCAACCGTATTCGATGTAGTTTGGAGTAGGATTTTTTTCAGAAAATCGTTTTGCATTTGAAAAACCTGATAGTTATTCCTTACTTACACACATGCCTTAAATATGCGATTGCAGATTTTAGTTGTTTCAAATCTTGTAATTATATACGTTCCGTACAACATGGGACACGTATAGATTGGGTGGCGAGTCCATACCCCAAGCATCTGTGACTAGGAGTGCATAGCTGAAACTTTTAGATTGCGTTATAATACTTCCAAAGATTCTACAATTTATGTTTTGGGTGTTCTTTAGTTTGACATCGGTATTAGGGTATGTCCCTTTAACCAACGTTCACAAGATTTTCTATGTGACCAGACTTTTCAATGCACAATAGTAATAGCTTGAAATAATGTTTTCCTTTCGTTCATAATGAGACAGCTGACGTCTTACACACTGGCGTGCTGACAAATGGACTCTAGATTACTTTTTCCGCATGAATAGGCTAATTGAAGCACATGACATTTCGTAACAGAAAATCTATTACTTGTGTATTCAATAATCAAAATGTTCCTCACAACAGCATTCAATGACATTCAAGACAATTGGGCCTTTTTTAGATTTTATGTAATTTTAATATATATTTGCGTTTGTAATCTAGAAAATAAGAATTGTTGTCTTTTTAAGACAAAAACATTTCTGGATAAGGGCTCGTAACATTATTACATTAATATAAAGTTATCAGTGTGAGTTTTTTAAACTGAATTTCTTGATTTTTTCTTAAGAGATTTATCTGAAAGTTGAAGGTTTGACAGGGGATTTAAATTTAAGTATTCAGGTGGGAAATTCAAAGTTGTATGAATAAAATGAAATCACATTTTTTGTTTAACATTTAGATAACATTCGATTTTTTGTTTGTTTCATGTAGCGTTCTTTAGTGCTAAACATTAGTCGTTTCATCCGATTAACGGAGCATACGCAGGCAGTCTTAAGTATAGAAACAACATTCGTTTAAAAGGACACTCCTTATATCTTAAATAATGGTTACCGTATGCTCCCCTGTCTGGTGCCTGGCATTAAAAAGGATAGGGTTCGGGATGTAAATGTGCTCAGAAAGAAGGTGTCTCATAAGTCAGATATGGCTGACCCTTTAACTAGGGTTGACACTAAAATAAACAAACACGTTACCTTTACTTTACGTTATATAATTTTATTATAGAATAAGTGTAATATTGACAACATATCTTTTTACATGTTGTTTTATATGACTCCATGTTTACCTTATTCAAGGTCAAGAATAAATACTTTTTTTTCGCAAATGTTACATTACAATCATTTGATTTTACGTGCAAATACAGATCAATATTACATGACTTACACTTTACCTTCTCTTTGTGAGATAATTTTAACAAACAAATTACATATATACAGCATGTACGTATTCCCTTTACTACCTGTTTGGGTGGATTTACTTTTTTACAAGGGCTGGTAATACTACCAGTTTCGATCATTGATGCTTATAATATACATGTAGTAATGTAAATGTACGTTTATCTAATGCATGTATCGTACTGTTTGTGCTATATTGTATGTATGTCTTGTCTTGTCTTGTCTTGTCTGGTCTGGTATGGTCTTTCTGTCTGGTCTGGTCTTTTTTGTCTGTAATTTAAAAAACGTGATAAACCTGAACGGAAAAACGTTACGGTAACATATACCGCAACCTTTATTTGTCTAATGCAGGGTATACTATTTTTTGTTGTTGTACAAATAGCTCATTAAAATGTAAACTACATTATATGTACTACAAATATCAACAAGGGGATTTTAGCCCTATATCGCTCACCTGGCTACCATTGGCTATAATACAAGGCCATCAATAGCAGAAAGGGTCAAAGTTGACCTGGGGAACATGATATGAGCATTTTAGGAAGATATAAACTAGGCTATGATACATGCCAATTCTCTAAGCTCTTGGCCTTGTCGTTTCAGAGATTTTTAACATCTTTCTATTTGTTGTCATGTGCAACCAGAGTTCTACATGGAACGGAATTATTTGAACAATTTTGGTTGAAGTACATGCAAGGAACATCCCTGCCAACTTTCATGAACAATGATTATAATTAGTGCAGAAATTAAGGTGCTAGAGTGGCATGGATCTAAAATTTAGATTGTTTGGTTTTGATATAAAATACCATTCATTCGGTTTCTGTCAAAAATTTTGATTGACAAATTGAATTCACTGTCTTCTTCTGTCAAGTGAAAATTTAACTAATTTGAACTTCAAATTGAATTATTAGTTATAACATAGTAATAACTGACTGATGTGTTACCTGACTCCAATTTAAATTACAGGGCCACACCTCTTGTAATTGTATTCTTTTCTTTTTTGTCAATCAGTAGCATTATTCAACCATAAGCTGTTTTCTGATTTTGTAAAGGCTTCTCCTTAACTGATCATTGTAGTATGGTGTAGGTACAAGACGCATGTTTACAAGAAAGGAGTGACATCGAAGGGAGTGACATAGAGACTCAGCCTCCATACTCTGTTTTAACTATAAGCTCAGAGTCAGATAGAGAGGTACATGGAACATATTCTCAAGAAGATCTTTTCAGTGACACTACGAATACAGACAAACTCGAAAAAGTATGAAACTGTTTTATAACTTGGTTAAAGAATAATTTCAATTATCATTTATCTATTTTATTACATTCTTGTTTAAATCATGTAAAATGTAGGAGAGAAAGTAATACTTTACTTTGACTCAAACGTAGGCCAGGGTCTATGACTGCGTTTTTGGTATGTGGCATTCCCTGTTTGATATTATTTTTGTTTTTACCTTTCAAGACTTGTATCAAATTAACTATTAAGTTATACAGTTGGCAAGGTTCCATTTATAATATATTTAAATAATTATAACAAAATAGATTAAAACTGAAATGGTATAGTTTGATACTCTCCGATTTATATAAACTATGCAACATGAATCATCCAGGGAGGTATAGAAGAAGGTGGCAAAACATATTCAGTATCATCAGAATCTTCTGTGAAGCCGTCCAGTTCTCTGAAGCCGTCCAGTTCTGTGAAGGTAATATAAATTACGACAACACGGCATACTTTTCATTTTTATTGACATTGAATAGAATGTGTGTTACAGTTAATATTTTAATCTAGGGAATACATGTAGGTGGTTTTGGATGATTTAATTATAGATACGGGTAATGATATGAATAATTTTCTTTTCCATTTGTTGAACAAGGTCGATAGATACATTATATTTCATAACTCTTTCTCATTCATTCATAATTTAAGTCAAAAAGTTTAAAGCTGCTCGCTCTCAGTTGCCGTTGAATTTTTTTTTTTTAATAACATACTTACAGGAATTTGCAGAAATCGATTGAAAATGTTGGTTACACGGCACCGCTACACTATATGTTTATATTGGAATTTTTTACCAAACTCTGAGAGCGAGCAGCTTTAATTTTAAATTTTTCATGCATAATTATTATTTTGGATTTTACTAGTGTTATGCTTGTATGTGGAAAAATAAAATAATTGTATATTCAAATGAAATACTGATCAGTGACATCAGCTAAATTAAGTTGTTACTTGATATTACAGAAGCCATAATCTGGAAGTGTGGATTTTGACTTCGGAGCAGATAAAGGCAAAAGCCCGGATGTATCATCAGAGCTAGTGAGAAGGAGACGAAGACATAGAGCATTACAATCAGCATACAAAAAAATAAGATAGTGGAAGAAGCAGAAAGGCAATTTGTCCAGAAAGGTAATTCATACTAATCTGTTCACGCTTAAATTAGTTTATTTTAATCTCTCTCATAACACCTACTATAATCGAATCAATAACTGACCATAGAAATGTGATGTCTGTTGCCAAAGGATGCATGTGGCCAGACCAGGGATCAAACCTAGATCTTCCTGCTTGCAAAAATGTAGCGAAAACAAAACCTTAAATTGAACTTACAGAATGGAGAGATGACAAATGTTGCCGAGATAATAGAAGAACAGAAATTAAAAGATGAAATTATAGACTTAAAAGCTAGCATTTCTTATTTAGAAAACCTACTTAAAGATGAACAATCAAATGAAGTTCAAACTTTTGACAGAGAAGAGAACACATTTTAGACAGACACACAGTTGTGTATTATGAACTTGTCAAGTGAAGGTGTAGGTGTGCACCATGTGCAAAATGTAATGACAGATGTTGCTCAGTTGTGTGGGAAAACATTGTCCAAGTTGCCATCTGTATCTACAATTAATCGCACTGGAGATCAAAGAGGGTTTCAAGCATTGATAAAAAGGAAATGGATCTGGGTTAAAGAGAAATGGCAGATAAAAGGAAGCCTGTTTAAATACAGAAGAGAGTAAATTGACGAGTGTACTAGTACTGATTGTGGGAACCATAGTGTCAAATATAAAAGTACTATGTCTGATAGAGCGGCAGCTTAAAAGAATTTCATACACTTCTGCAGTCATATAGAGCAGAAGCACCATCAAATTCAGAATGGGAACCGCGAAAAAGAAAGAACTAGGATTAATGGACAATTTCTACTGTGGTATTGTTAGAGAAATTTGACAGAAGTTCTAAAAGTGTCTTGAAACCAGTTTAAACAAACCTTAGGGAAAAGAATTTGGGCTGTAGATACATCTTATACATATTCATATGAAAGTGGTGCTATTAGTACTGATTAGGACTGGCTGAAAATGCTTGGCAAAGGTGCCGATTAGAAAAGTGGCTACTATGTCTATTTTAGAGAGGCAAAGCATGGCAAAGCAAAATTGGCCTCTTACTTGTTCCATTCAGGGGATCGCTTTAATACATGTTTACATTGTGGAAAAATTTTTTCTTCTAGCATGTAAATCAAAGAATTTTTTGACAGAGTTAACATACCATCAAACAGACTTCAGAAGGCTATTTCATATGATTCGGTAGAAACTATCTCACTATAGCAAAAGATGGGTTTGTGTTCAAAAATAGTTACAGCTCCTTTGAGGATTGATGAACAGAAAACCAAAAATGGAAGAAGCCAGTAAGATCTATATCTGTAGAAGTTCCTTGAACTATGTATACAGCACTTTGCTGAAGTGTCTGACAGTTATCATTCGCCTGACCTGATTTGAATACAAAAACTCATAGAAAAAGAATAATTTGGTGGCTGAAGCATATGCAGATACATAACTTATTGTTACTATACTGACTTCTGATAAAGGAAGTAGGTGAACTCTGTAAGGAGGAAGTTATAAGGACAGCTGCCTGTAAACTGCATTGCCCAAGCAACAACAAGTTTCCTTAGAAAAGTGGCTTGCCCTATTGTGCATTAACTTGATTTACCAGTGGCTACATTACAACAAGGAAGTAATGAATCTTGAGTGCAAAGACAAAAGTGGTGTTCCTTGACAAGAAGAGGGCGTGAGTGTTCCTTGACAAAGCAGAAAAGGAGTGCGTGAGTTATGAGCTAAATAGATTTACAAAGACCGAATGGGATCAAGAACATGTAGGAAAAAAAGCGATCGAGATTCAAAAGGAAGAAGTCAAATTTAAACAAAAAGAGCAGCTAGTAAGTGATGTGTTGTAGTATGGACTTTGGCAGTACCCGGAAACTGTAGATCGTCGACTGAAGGATATAACATCTGATACTAAGAAAAAGAAGGCCCTGAAAACACATCTTCAATTCAGAAAAGTAATCCTTGAACAAAAAGCAGATAAACATCTCTTTCAATTATCTGAGAAAGGAAAACAATATTCTATTGCAACATTATCTGAAAATGTCAAGACACTGATCAAGTCGGCTGTAGGAAGTAACGAACATCAGGAAGAAAACTATTCACTTCCAAATGACTGCAAATGTCAGAACACCATATCATGGAAGAATTTTATCTACAGTAGCAGGTTATCCAGACTGGTGTAATGTAATCTATGAAGCTGATATACGCATATAAAATATCAGAGGATTATGCTGCTGGAGATTTGGAAATTGTTGTTGAAGGTAGATTAAACAAGTTCGGACAACTTCGAAGTTACATGTTGAAGCATGAATGCATGGTTTATACTTGCATGAAAGTCTTCCCTCCCCCACTTTTTGCATGAATTTCAGCTACAGATAATCAGCGGAAGTGACCATCTTTCAACAGATTTACTACTTCCTCTTATCAGTCTGAAACTGTTCTTTTTCAGTCTTTCAAGTATAAAGAAGGGCAGGAAATGTAGAAGAAATCATTTTCTCTAGATCTTTTATAAGCACCATTTTATGTACTGAACAATATCATAGAATGACATTTATTTCAGAGCCTGACTTGTTGATTTTCTAGGTTAATAAATATTTATGAAATTGAACATGTTGAATGACTCAAAATATTTTTTGCTACATTCATCATTAATTGTTTTAATAAATGTAAATGAAGATTCTTTGCTAAAAGTGAAATTATTATTTCAGAGCTTGTAGAGAAGAAGACGAGGAAAGAAAAGAAAAAGAAAAGGAAGTCGTCGTGCTAACTGCAGAATAAATAAAAATAAAAAACGTCACAAAGTATGTTTCTGTCTATCATTATACATGTATTTTGATACAAATAGCATGAATTCCACTTAAATTCATCATTTTAAAGTTGTGATTGATTTCTTTTGACTGAATGAAGCCCACATTACAATTAAAACATGGGTTTGACAGAAAAATAACATCTTTTGCAAACAGGTCATCAGGGTACCAATTTTTGCATCCAAAACATTTAAGTGTTTTAAAATGAAAATGATATCATATTGGGGGAAAAAATCAGAAACAATCAGATATGAACATATCAAGATGAATTAAAAAGCATATTACTTCTTTTTAATAGTACTAGGTATGTAAACAGAGATTTATAGCTCCACTCCCATCTTAAAGAATCATTTGTTCATGCTATTCTCTGTAAATGTGATTAGGGTTAATGAAAAATTGATGGTCCTAGAGTGTAAACACAATTTCAAATTCAATTTTTGTTAAATCAAGGGCCATGACTCTGGAAGAACAAGTCAGATCAAGCCCATAATTGAACTTATCCAAGATCTTATTGTCATACACATTCTCTGTAAATAAGATTTGGATTGAAGACGAAAAAGGTGCTAGAGTGTAAACAGAGTTAAATATAGAAATCTTTGTTAAATCAAGGGTCATACCAAGCCAATAATTGAACCTATCCGAGATCTGACGGTCATTCACATTCTCTGTAAATATGATACATGTAAGGATAAGTGAAAAATTTAAGGTGCTGGATTGTAAACACAGTTATACATTGCAATTTCTGTTAAATCAAGGGCCATTACTCTGGAAGAACTAATCCGATCAAGCCCCTAATTGAACTCATCCGAGATCATATGGTCATACACATTCTCTGTAAATATGTTTGGAATTATAGATGAATGAAGGCCATAGGGTGTAAAGCATGAATTCCACTTAAATCCATCATTTTAAAGTTGTGATTGATTTCTTTTGACTGAATGAAGCCCACATTACAATTAAAACATGGGTTTGACAGACAAAAAACATCTTTTGCAAACAGGTCATCAGGATACCAATTTTTGATTCCAAAACATTTAAGTGTTTTGAAATGAAAATGGCATCATATTGGGGAATCAAATAAGAAACAATCAGATATGAACATATCAAGATGAATTAAAAAGCATATTACTTCTTTTTAATAGTACTAGGTATGTAAACAGAGATTTATAGCTCCACTCCCATCTTAAAGAATCATTTGTTCATGCTATTCTCTGTAAATATGATTAGGGTTAGTGAAAAAATGAAGGTCCTAGAGTGTAAACACAATTTCAGATTCAGTTTTTGTTAAATCAAGGGCCATGACTCTGGAAGAACTAGTCAGATCAAGTCCATAATTGAACTCATCCAAGATCTTATTGTCGTACACATTCTCTGTAAATATGATTTGGATTGAAGACGAAAAGGTGCTAGAGTGTAAACAGAGTTAAATATAGAAATCTTTGTTAAATCAAGGGTCATACCAAGCCAATAATTGAACCTATCCGAGATCTGACGGTCATTCACATTCTCTGTAAATATGATACATGTAAGGATAAGTGAAAAATTAAAGGTGCTGGATTGTAAACACGTTATACATTGCAATTTTTGTTAAATCAAGGGCCAGTACTCTGGAAGAACTAATCCGATCAAGCCCCTAATTGAACTCATCCGAGATCATATGGTCATACACATTCTCTGTAAATATGTTTAGAGTTATAGATGAATGAAGGCCATAGGGTGTAAAGATAGTTAAATCTTGCATTTTTTTTTGGTTAAATCATAGGCAATAATTCAGGAAGTACTGATCCGATCAAGTCCATATTCAAACTCATCCAAGGTCTTGTGGCCATATACATTGTGTTCAAGTTTTATTATGATTGTTTCAAAAATGTAGATGCTAGAGTGTAAACAAATTAATTGTGAACGGACGGACGGACAGACGATGGACATTCAACGTTCCTAAAAGTTCACCATGACCACTTTCTATTATAATGAAGTAATTACAAAGCGTTAGCAACTGACTTTCTCCTCCCGATTTAAAGAAGACTGTGGTTCAAAATTCTACAAAAAGGAACTATTAACTATTTAATCCATTCCTTGTCATTGGTTATGATTTAAAAAATATGAAAATAATGCGCTGATTTACGCCATGATTTGTTCAAATAGGATGCGAACAAACACGGAACACTCATATGGGAGGGTTAAAAGATGCCTAACCTTGAAGAAACGTGTAATTTCATTTGTTTATTTCAATTTTATTACCGTTATTACTTGATGTGTGGGTGTCTTGATGCACTGGTCTTACTATGCCTTCAAGCAAGCTCCGTTGTTTATGCCCAGTTTTCCGACAATAACAGAGCAAATTCTCGAAACTACATTATGGTATTGTGAAACATTGAAATCTCCATCATTAATACAGACTAGCTAACAATACATACTGCCGCACCAGCAGACTATTTCATGGTGAAATAATTGCAGCTAGTTGTTTTTCTCTTCGGAATTTTCACTTACTAGTGTGATTCTTGTGTCAAGCCGATATGATATATCCAAGTACAAGACGTTTTTCAGTAGATGTACATTTCTTTTAGTCTCTCGTTATATTGCTTTTAAATGAAACAGACATTTAAAGGGGCACTCCCTACATCCAGCATATTATATTCTCGAAACATAGATTAGGTGTTCAATGAACGTAAAATGATATATAAATACAATTTCAAGCAAGAACCTATGGCGAAAAATGCCTCATTATACCACAATTAATCAACGTAGATGCTTTCTGTAATAAATCGCATCGACACATTCATTGTACACAAACAACTAATGGCTGGGAATGCATACCTGAAACTTTTGGGTTAAGTTATAATACTTCCAAAGATTGTATCATTTATGTTTTGGAGGTTATTTAGTTTGGCATCAAATATAGGGTATATCCCTTTAAACTATTGACGATAAAGGAATTAAACGCGACGTCAAGCTCTGTTTCTTTAATGTCTTCCCAGTGGCACGTGAATATGTCTAAAAAGTTAATAATTTGTATTGAAAAGTATTTTATTTTTTCACAGAATGTTAAATTTATTATTCGACGTGGAGTAATACAATTATATACGATTCTTTGTTATCTTTATGATATTTTATAGAAGCAATAAGCAATAGAAGCCATTGCAAATAATGATATTCAAAGAAAATCTATCAACTTTGTATTCAAAACGAAACAACTATCCCTTGAGATGTGGTTCTAGCAGAAAGAAGTATAATGACAAATGACTTTAAAACCTAAAGTGTATTTGCATTCAAGTAATTCTACGAGTTTGTGTCATTTTTGTTGTAGTTATTTTAAACGCATACTTTTACAACTACATGTAAAACGGGCTCTGTTTATTGCAAAAACATTAACTTAAAAAATGACAATTCTTGGAAAATGTCTTTAAAATTTAGCTGATCGCTTTCAGATTTTTGTGAAAAAATAAAATTCATCAAATACTATATTTTTTACAAGTAAAAGTCAAATAAAAGGTCCTAATATAAAATATGCGAAGAATATCTGTAAATTTGAAATTATACGCTACCAAACAAATTTAAACAATGCTTAACAAACGCTTTTGAACATCTCAATAACGGTGCTGATAACCCAGTTCCAGTATTATTTTCAATGGATTTTTGCAAATTGCTACCTAGATCTTACTTCCGATGCTGAGTCATGCATTTACTTTTACATATTATGCTTTAATATAATGTAATCACATTTATAATTGACTCTAGCCACTATTTAAATAACTTCTATATTTATTGGTGACTTATAGGCCCGTTGGGCCTGTTGCTTTGTTTACTTATTTACCATGACTTTGTTAAGTTACGCACAGGTCACAATAATAAACTTTTTACTTATTTGATTGCTTGCATGCTTGCTTGCTTGCTTACTTGCTTGCTTACTTGCTTGCTTACTTTCTTACTGATATAATTTTGGAGAATTCATTTTTCACCTGAAACTATGATCGAGCAGCTTTAACCGCAGGTAAACAGAACCTTGTAAACAGCTGTAAATGGCAGTAAAGCGGAACTGCAATATGTCCTGTTTGTCTGTTTTATCGATTATTGCTGCAATTTTGAGATAGAACTTTGAGGTTTTAAGTGACGTTTTTTCAATTAATATATTACATGAACTTAAATTTTAAGTCAATTAAAATGTGCCAAGTTATAAAGTGTACCTCTTTAAAAACATAATCAATTGAAAATCACTTAACGCAAAGATTTTGTAGCATTATCCTGTGCGCATGCGTCAAAGAATGTCAATTGTCCAAAACAAAAGGGGCATGATGACTTTATCTTACTCGCCCAAACCCCAGTGTTGCCCATAGATACATATAACCTCACATGGTTATTCTGTTCTGTTCATATGAACACACAGCAGTGAAGAAAATCTATTTATTAGATGCATAAGATTCTCCTTAATGAGTTGGTAGAGGATATTATATGGATCTTTCATTTATAAAATAAGTTCAATACTAGTATCTAAGGAAGGATTCCTGGTGTAAAAATAGCTCATATAGATACGGTGGCACATAGGTGGCATGCACTACTCTTTTTTAGCTCACCTGGCACACAGTGCCAGAGTGAGCTATTAGGATCGCATTCCGTCCGGCGTCCGGCGTCCGTCGTCCGTCCGTCCGTCCACCATTTCCTTCAAACGACATCTTCTCTGAAACCACTGGGCCAATGTTGATGAAACTTTGCAGGGATGTACCCTGCATGAAGCTCTATCAAAGTTGTTCAAAGAATTCCATTCCATGCAGAACTCTGGTTGCTATGGCAACAAATAGGAAAAACTTTAAAAATCTTCTTCTCTGCAACCACAAGGCCTAGAGCTTAGATATTTGGCATGTAGCATTGTCTAGTAGACCTCTACCAAGATTGTATAAATAATGACCCCCGGGTCAAAACTGACCCCGCGCGTGTGGTCACTTAGTTTTGCATAGGCTTATATAGGAAAAACTTTAAAAATCTTCTTCTCTGAAACCACAAGGCCTAGAGCTTAGATATTTGACATGTAGCATTGTCTAGTGGACCTTCACCACGATTGTACAAATGTTAACCCCCTGGTCAAAGCTGACCCCGTGCGGTTGGTCACTTAATTTTACATAGGCTTATATAGGAAAAACTTTACAAATCTTCTTCTCTTAAACCACAAGGCCTAGAGGTTAGATATTAAGCATGTGGCATTGTCTAGTGAACCTCTACCAAGATTGTTCAAATTATGACCCCCTGGTCAAAATTGACCCCGCCCGGAAGGTCACTTGGTTTTACATAGGCTTATATAGGAAAAACTTTAAAAATCTTCTTCTCTGAAACCACAAGGCCTAGAGCTTAGTTATTTAGGATGTAGCATTGCCTAGTAGACGTCTTTAATGTTTGTTAAAATCATACCCCTTGGGTCAATATTGGCCCGGCCAAGGAGGTCACTTGTTTTACAAAGATGTATATAGGAAAACCTATTTGCTATGTAACATTGTCTTGTGGTCTTCCACCTACTTTGTTCAAATCATGCCTCTTGGGTCAAAATTGACCACACCCATTAGGCAAGTGGACTGGTATTCAGGTGAGCGATATAGGGCCATCATGGCCCTCTTGTTTTAATTACACTTCTCTTTTTTATGTCGTTTCCACGAGATACTCACTCGAGGAAACGACTTAGTATGTCGTGGTAACGAGTTATTAAGTCGTTGGAACGACATAAAAAAAGAGAAGTGCAATTTTAAAAAAAGTACTGCATTTTAACAAATGTATTGCATTGAAAACAAAAGAGTAGAGAATTAAAATAGAATAGTACAATAAAAACAAGAGTAAGCCATGCTAGCTATGTGGAGGGAACGACTTATAATGTCGTTGGAACGACGTGCTATCTCGTTCCAACGACATAGTAAGTCGTTCCGCCGACATAGCTAACTCGTTACCATGACATAGCTTGATTGGCTGACTAACTCGTGGGAACGAGATAGCTATTTCATGGTAACGAGATAGCTATTTCATGGTAACGAGATAGCTATTTCTTGGTAACAAGTTAGCTATTTCATGGTAACGAGTTAGCTATTTCATGGTAACGCGATAGCTATTTCATAGTAACGAGTTAGCTATGTCGTGGGAACGAGTTAGCTTTGTCGTGGGAACAAGATAGCTCCCACGAGTTAGTTAGTCGTTCCCTCGACATAGCTAGCATGGACTACTCTTGTTTTTATTGTACTATTCTTTTTTTTAACGCGCTACTCATTTTTTTTCAATGCAATACTTCTAAATGCACTTCCCTCTTTTTTTAGGTCGTTTCCACGACTTAGTTAGTCGTTCTCTAGAGAAAGTATCACGTGGGAACGACGTAAATAAGGAGAAGTGAAATTAAAAAGAAAGAGTAGTGCATGTCACCTCTGTGCCGACGTATATAGAAGACAAAGATGTTGTTATTATTCTTGGAATCGGTCGTGACATTACCCAGGGAGACAACAGAGTTTAACCCGCCCAGCAGCGCCATCAACATCTCATATTTCCTGTTTAATCTTGTTTCAAAAGTGTCACTGTATAAGATGTATTCCATTTACCAAACATTATACCGTTTTTGCCTCCAAGTGTTTAATTACTGCTGTTACTGTGTACTTTCTCTAAGACATCCGAGTTTAGATGGTTTCTGTGTCATCAAAGACGTTCTAAAATAACTCTTTTATGGAAGTAATAAATATTTAAGGTTTCTAAATGTTTTGCTGAAGCCTGAATTGAAGTAGCTTTAGATACAAATTAAGATTTTTCAGATTTTAAAAGATACTTTTCAGACACTTTTAAACAAGGAACCAATAAAAGTTAATTGAGATGTATGCTTATATACTAGTATATATATAACAACAAATCCTATTTGACTGGTAAGTTATTTTTGGCAAAGTCAAACATATTCGAAGATCTCATGACTATAGTGAAACAACACATAAAGCAATTAATAACTTTTTATTTATACATTAATTTTGTATTCATCTACTTAAACCTTTGTTTTAGAAATTTACATCAACGAGTTCCGGCCTTTTCACACGAACTTAGCCATTATATGTTATGTGTTTAATCTCGGCATTTTTTAAGTTTCCTGAGCTATTTGAATAGATGTTTCTCTGAGACTGCTTTGCTATGAAGGGTAATCAAATATTGAAGGGCGAACAAATCTTAAAGGGCGATAAATCCAACAGGAAACTTTGAGGGGCGATAAATTTAACAGGAAAATATAAAGGGCGATAAATCTAACAGAAAACAATGTCTCGGGAGAATAATTTTTTTCGACACAACTTGAGCTACTGTCAGGACTCAACATCCATTAACTATTGTAAGCTGAAGTGCCATAAAACACAGTTTCCCCTGAATTACCAACTGCTTAAGGCTGATTGAACAACAACAAACGCAACAAGTTAAAAGTCGCTAACATTTTTACCTTCGTCTATTTCCGGATTTAATGGATGTCAGTTTGATGGGAAGCCTTGAAAATTAATTTAAAAAGTATAAAGAATTAGTGGTTTGAAATCTGAGAATAAAAATGGTTTTCGATTTAGTTATCTGCGTATTTAACAATACATATTTTTAAAAGTATATTATTGATAATAATCAATTTCCAGAAAACGACTTATAGCAACTACCTAGAGTAGGAATAGAAAGGTATCAGCAAATCCAGCAAAGGTTTTCTTAAACCTTCGAAGGAAATAGAACACACAAAGTTTTAGAGATGTGTACTTTTCTCTAAACACTGATCCCGAATTAACATACTTCTTGGTGTCACGTTGCAAGATATTTAATTTCTAGAACAAACTACTTTCAGTGATATTCTTCGCTGACTGAGAGTGCCTTTCATAGCAAATAATCTAATCCAAAAACAGTTATAAATACGCTACATATTCCCTGGCTGTTAATTTAGACTTAAAATCACTTGGACTGCAAATAAGGAAAGTAGGGTCACAACATCACAAAATGACACATTAATCAAATAATACCGTAACTGTACATCATAAAGTGTTAAAGTAAAAAAAGTAACTTGAATACAAGATTCATTTGTTAAAAAGACTACATGATTTTGTCCGCAGTATTGGTTTATAATTGTTGGCTTTATTATTCATAGCTAAAACGGAATCCGCCTGTGCACTGTAAAATATATGTATAATAGGCTTAATGCTTTACTGAAAACTCTTGTCAAAGCAATGTGACGAATTAGAAGTAAACATAGAAATGAATATTACCATTCTGAACCTGTTGTACATTGTACGTAACTATATTCTACACATACCAAGGGGTTGTTTTGTCAAACAATTGGTGCTTCTATTAACAGTAGACGGATTTATTAATAAACGCTGATCACTGCGCGCCTACTTACATTTTCGGTCGTCGTTTTACTCATAGCTACCAAATGCTTTACATGAAATTTCATGACTATGTACTTGAATTCAACACTAATTTAAACAAATCAAAAAGAAAAATGGCAATGTATTTCCCTTTTTAGTGTATCAGTTGTTTTTAAGAATTCTAATTTGCTTAGCGAACTTCATTATAGTTTGTCTCTTGCAATATCAGTATTTTTCGGTATGTACATTACCAGCAGACAGCCACTAATTATTTTCCGGTCGAAAGAAATGAAACTATACATTAGTAAATGTATCGAGTATCGTTTTTGACTAGGATAGTTAAAAATATCTTCACAATATTCAATAAAAACCAAAAACTATTACACAAATTAATATATGATGTTCATAATTTTAGTAATATTTACTTTTCGAAAAGTATAAATCAGTCATTGTTTTTTGTAAACTTTCGACAGTCATTTTGAAAAGTAATATTTATTCTTATAAACCTTGATTAATCATTTATTAATATTTTTTTTATTCTAGAGTGACACTTTTTCTAGTCGACGTATAATTTTCAAATGCATTTACTATTCAAAACTTGTTTCCAATGCAGAACGTTGTCTTTTCATATCTTAATAGCATTTGAAACATAGAACGCTTATTGTGAAGAATCTAGTATGTCTTAGTAGACCGAAAGCTGTCGCTTATCTTTTGCCTGTAATAGAATACTGCCATGATAACTTTTCTTTAGATAATTGTTCAAGCTAAAACGTTTAGCTTCGTTTACAATGTAATACAAAAATACTCGATGTGAACTTGACCAGCTACAAGCAAACAAAATTACTGTAAACTCTTGCTGTATACTGTACACGTGGGATTATTGACGGTTGTTGAATTTGTGATGAGCTCACAATTGTGGCATTTTGCAAAAATGCGTGGTTTCGACCGGTGAGCATTTTGAAAATTACTACAAACAATTGGGGATAACATTTGCAGATGTGTAAAGCTTTGACGAAATGTAAAACTGTAATTTCAAGAAATACAAACTTCTGGCTCCTTCTATTGTGTTGTCCAAACATGTGTTTTCACCATTTATTTCGACATGTGCTTTAGCAACTTACGACATATTTTACAAATTTGCCGCAGTTGATCAGTTATCTAATGTTTCATTGCTGGTAAAAGTTGTTAATTATTCCAGTAATAGATATCTACAATGTATAAAATTATGTAAATAGAAAAAGGACACGAAAATGTTTAGACATGATTAGATAAATTAGTATGTAACAATAACAACTTGATGTGTAGCTTTTAACCAATAACTTCTTCTCTGCCAGGACTTGAAAAGAAATTTTGTCTGTTTGAAAGTACCGTTAGCTTGGACTAGTTTAGAAAATAATCGATGTTTGTGATGAAGAATACAAACACTTGCTATGTGACTGGATGAAGTATTCTAACACTTGCCAGGTAGTGCAATATGTTAGTACATATAGGGTTGTATCCTAATAGTAGTCTAGAAAGCTACTTACTTATTAGCACGTAGACGTGTTGAAAATGCAACTATATCGCAGACCACAAAATAGATACGAATGGTACTTGTGTCATCGACAGTTACCATTGCAATAAGACACCTGCGAGTGTTCTTTTGTTCTGGTACATGTAAGAAGTACTTTGTCACTCTTAACTTGCTGTAACATTATTGTAAAGTATTGCTAAGCCGTAATTGTTGTATTGATTTTCGAATTCAACCTACTTACTATAAATACTTATAAAGATATTTCATCAGTGTATCACTGCAAACAAAATGTCAAGTGAGCCATAGAAATATAACACCGTACCAGTATATATTATTCTTCTACATAGATCTTGATGCAAGAAGAGTATTTTAAAATTATATACGGTAAGGGTCAAAGTATGAAATAATGGAATGACTCTATAACAACGTAGCCGTTCTATATACAGTAAACTCCGCTTATAACGAACTCCTCGGGACATATCAAATTTGTTCCTTATATCCGTAGTTCCTTATATCCATATATCAAACAAGTTCCTTATATACGATGTTTATATATCGAACTTAAATATATAACGAACAAGTGTTTTTGAAGTCAAATGTAATAAAATCCGAACCATCAGTTATGTTTCTTTTTATTTTTCTATCTCCTTTCATGATCTTTAACTGTTACTCTTCGTTCTGTATGAAAACTTTCAAAAATTGTAAATAATTACAAGGATTAATAGAATACTTAAACACATACACTAAGTCACAGTTACATGTGTATACTAAGTTTACTTTTTGCATTAATTATATATTACGTAAATTACAGATCCAGCTAATTGACAAGTTTTTAATTAATCGGAAACAGTGAGTAATGCATGTACATGTAGAGTACAAGTATACAGCCCTATGCAACTGGTCAGGGTCGTACCGTGTATATGTTGAACAAGGACGACGGATCACAAGCACATATACAAACAAACAAACAAACCTACCCAACTTGTTTAAACAAACCTAGAATTGAGCGTTGGGTCTGATTTGACAGCAGTAGATTTTTCTCTAAATCTTGTAGGTTTCTTAAAACTGACTCATCAGTATATATTGGATTCTGGCATGATACCGGGTATAACAGAAACTGCATCTTTTCAGAGTGATTTCGATTTATAAAATAAAGAAATGCCTATAACTCAACATAACCGTTGAATTTTCACATTATACAAACAGGATCTTTATCAGAGTGTTTGAACATCACACAAGGAAAGAGTCGAATTGTGAAATAAAATAATGACTCTATAAACCAACATAACCGTACTGAGAACGTAACCGTTGTATAGTTTGGATTTTGACATGATATAAACAGAAACGGCATCTATATTAGAATGCTTTCACACCAAATAGGAAGGAGTGAAAGATAACATAAACGAGGGAAGACCGTCAGTAACTGTTTCATATAACAAATTGACATTTCATACACTATCAATATGAAGCTATATATTGCAGTGACGACAGTATTTAATGTCGTTATAAGACAGTCATGGTTTTCCATATAATGTCCTTTTAGTACTCTATGTTGTCATATCGTAAACAAATTTCAATTTCACCAGTAATCACTATATATAATTTAATTAAATGAACAAAACACGACAAAAGTAATGAAAATTCCGTATCGAATTTTTTACATTCACAAGCTGTGCCCTTGCTGCTTTGAATTGTTCATGCAATCTATTCTGTAGCAATTATTAAAACAGCAGTTGGAAGATATTGTCACAGCTAAAAGCCATTCTCTCCACGGTCGGCATTATGATTATAATGTTAAACGGTTTTAAATGCTTAAGCGCTATGGGCGGCGAAGGGATAAACACAAAAAAGTAATATCAGTCTTGAAGATTGATTAAAATCCTATGGTAATAACCCTGCACGTTATGTGTGGCTGTAATCTGTATGATTTGTGAGTGTCTCTTGAGGTTGAAGAATTCATGAAGTAAATTATCAAATAATACTTGACTAGAAATTGTATTTTGCCTTAAAGCATAGCTTTGGAATAGTAATAGGACAGGGATTGACCTAGCATTAATTGCTACTCTAAGCTGTTGGTAGGAACACTTTAGCGTAACAATCACTATTAATAGTTGTTGGTTCTTTTGTCATAAAAACACGCTGTACGGTAAACTCCGTTTATAACGAACTGCTCGGAACCATTTAAATGTATTCCTTACATCCGGAGGATGTTGTATGCATATATCATGTTCATGTAAAATAAAGAAAGAAACAAACTCATGCAGAAAAAAACAGGAAGTACTTACATTTTTTTTCCATTTACAAGGCACATTACGTAAATGACACTATCTTATATACAACAACAATGTTCACATTCAGACAAACCGTAGTGGCAATAATGGCACCTTGCATCCAAAAAGAATGACGTCAAATTGAAAAACAACAATAACAGTTTCAATATGAATACCGGTAGTATTAAAGATAGTTACAAAGTTTACAAACAAGGCCCTATATCGCTCACCTGGCTACCATCGGCTATTACATAGTTTACAAGGTCAGCAACAGCGTCAAGGAAAATAAAGTTCAAGTACAAGAAACTGTACAATGCGGGCGAGGTCAGTTTTGACCGCATGGGCAGATGTAGAACAGTGTGTGGTGAGGCCACTAGACAATGCTATATACCAAATATCTCAGCTCTAGGCCTTATAGTATTACACAAAACTATTTTAAAAGTATTTTTATATGCAAATCTATATAAAACAAATGATGTAAGGGACAGGACCAATAATGAACCTTGAGGCAAGCCTTCAATCATATTAATAGAGGAGCACTTCACACTGCTACACACAAAGTACTTAAGTCATATGCCTTAAAGTTTCTGACGAGAAGATTTTTTAAAAGTTTTACTATACATTTAAGGGAATTTCTAACGCTACCTTTCAATAGTTTTCAATATCTCAGACATTGTACCAGATATCTAATCCAAATTTTCACAACATGTGGACTGTTGTATTTCGCCGCTAGTGAACTAATACATTATTTTGTGGTTGCGTAAATAACCATTTACCGCACGTGTAATGCACGCTACCAACGAAATCGAAAGTCGCAAAAATGAACAACGCATTTCACAGGTTTTAATTCAATGTTTTAATCTGTTATTCCATCTCTACACTGTTTAACAATAGTTAATTCATAAAATATTAAAGATAAAATCACATAAACAACGCCGCCCCAACAAAATCACTAAGCGCAAACAAAAAAGGTGCAAAAAATTCACATACAATTAGACCAAGAATTTGAGCCTTTTGCTGTATAAATATTCTAGCCATTTTCCTAACTCAAATATTAACATGTATAAAATGGAGTTTAAATTGACTTTTTCCGGATTTTTCTTCCACAATCTTAAAGTGCTCGCCGAGCCCGACATTTTGATATATGACATGACATGAGGTTTTAAAAAAACGATAAAAACACCGAATCCGACAGAGCGGTTGACTTTTTCCGGAATTTTTAAAATGTCGGGCTCGGCGAGCACTTTAACATGGTGCAAGAAAATTCCGGAAAAAGTCAACCGCTCGGCCGTAATCGGCGAAAAACCGGAATTTTCACACCTTTGGCCAAAGTGGGTCATGTCATATATCAAAATGTCGGGCTCGGCGAGCACTTTAACATGGTGCAAGAAAATTCCGGAAAAAGTCAACCGCTCGGCCGTAATCGGCGAAAAACCGGAATTTTCACACCTTTGGCCAAAGTGGGTCATGTCATATATCAAAATGTCGGGCTCGGCGAGCACTTTAACATGGTGCAAGAAAATTCCGGAAAAAGTCAACCGCTCGGCCGTAATCGGCGAAAAACCGGAATTTTCACACCTTTGGCCAAAGTGGGTCATGTCATATATCAAAATGTCGGGCTCGGCGAGCACTTTAACATGGTGCAAGAAAATTCCGGAAAAAGTCAACCGCTCGGCCGTAATCGGCGAAAAACCGGAATTTTCACACCTTTGGCCAAAGTGGGTCATGTCATATATCAAAATGTCGGGCTCGGCGAGCACTTTAACATGGTGCAAGAAAATTCCGGAAAAAGTCAACCGCTCGGCCGTAATCGGCGAAAAACCGGAATTTTCACACCTTTGGCCAAAGTGGGTCATGTCATATATCAAAATGTCGGGCTCGGCGAGCACTTTAACATGGTGCAAGAAAATTCCGGAAAAAGTCAACCGCTCGGCCGTAATCGGCGAAAAACCGGAATTTTCACACCTTTGGCCAAAGTGGGTCATGTCATATATCAAAATGTCGGGCTCGGCGAGCACTTTAACATGGTGCAAGAAAATTCCGGAAAAAGTCAACCGCTCGGCCGTAATCGGCGAAAAACCGGAATTTTCACACCTTTGGCCAAAGTGGGTCATGTCATATATCAAAATGTCGGGCTCGGCGAGCACTTTAACATGGTGCAAGAAAATTCCGGAAAAAGTCAACCGCTCGGCCGTAATCGGCGAAAAACCGGAATTTTCACACCTTTGGCCAAAGTGGGTCATGTCATATATCAAAATGTCGGGCTCGGCGAGCACTTTAACATGGTGCAAGAAAATTCCGGAAAAAGTCAACCGCTCGGCCGTAATCGGCGAAAAACCGGAATTTTCACACCTTTGGCCAAAGTGGGTCATGTCATATATCAAAATGTCGGGCTCGGCGAGCACTTTAACATGGTGCAAGAAAATTCCGGAAAAAGTCAACCGCTCGGCCGTAATCGGCGAAAAACCGGAATTTTCACACCTTTGGCCAAAGTGGGTCATGTCATATATCAAAATGTCGGGCTCGGCGAGCACTTTAACATGGTGCAAGAAAATTCCGGAAAAAGTCAACCGCTCGGCCGTAATCGGCGAAAAACCGGAATTTTCACACCTTTGGCCAAAGTGGGTCATGTCATATATCAAAATGTCGGGCTCGGCGAGCACTTTAACATGGTGCAAGAAAATTCCGGAAAAAGTCAACCGCTCGGCCGTAATCGGCGAAAAACCGGAATTTTCACACCTTTGGCCAAAGTGGGTCATGTCATATATCAAAATGTCGGGCTCGGCGAGCACTTTAACATGGTGCAAGAAAATTCCGGAAAAAGTCAACCGCTCGGCCGTAATCGGCGAAAAACCGGAATTTTCACACCTTTGGCCAAAGTGGGTCATGTCATATATCAAAATGTCGGGCTCGGCGAGCACTTTAACATGGTGCAAGAAAATTCCGGAAAAAGTCAACCGCTCGGCCGTAATCGGCGAAAAACCGGAATTTTCACACCTTTGGCCAAAGTGGGTCATGTCATATATCAAAATGTCGGGCTCGGCGAGCACTTTAACATGGTGCAAGAAAATTCCGGAAAAAGTCAACCGCTCGGCCGTAATCGGCGAAAAACCGGAATTTTCACACCTTTGGCCAAAGTGGGTCATGTCATATATCAAAATGTCGGGCTCGGCGAGCACTTTAACATGGTGCAAGAAAATTCCGGAAAAAGTCAACCGCTCGGCCGTAATCGGCGAAAAACCGGAATTTTCACACCTTTGGCCAAAGTGGGTCATGTCATATATCAAAATGTCGGGCTCGGCGAGCACTTTAACATGGTGCAAGAAAATTCCGGAAAAAGTCAACCGCTCGGCCGTAATCGGCGAAAAACCGGAATTTTCACACCTTTGGCCAAAGTGGGTCATGTCATATATCAAAATGTCGGGCTCGGCGAGCACTTTAACATGGTGCAAGAAAATTCCGGAAAAAGTCAACCGCTCGGCCGTAATCGGCGAAAAACCGGAATTTTCACACCTTTGGCCAAAGTGGGTCATGTCATATATCAAAATGTCGGGCTCGGCGAGCACTTTAACATGGTGCAAGAAAATTCCGGAAAAAGTCAACCGCTCGGCCGTAATCGGCGAAAAACCGGAATTTTCACACCTTTGGCCAAAGTGGGTCATGTCATATATCAAAATGTCGGGCTCGGCGAGCACTTTAACATGGTGCAAGAAAATTCCGGAAAAAGTCAACCGCTCGGCCGTAATCGGCGAAAAACCGGAATTTTCACACCTTTGGCCAAAGTGGGTCATGTCATATATCAAAATGTCGGGCTCGGCGAGCACTTTAACATGGTGCAAGAAAATTCCGGAAAAAGTCAACCGCTCGGCCGTAATCGGCGAAAAACCGGAATTTTCACACCTTTGGCCAAAGTGGGTCATGTCATATATCAAAATGTCGGGCTCGGCGAGCACTTTAACATGGTGCAAGAAAATTCCGGAAAAAGTCAACCGCTCGGCCGTAATCGGCGAAAAACCGGAATTTTCACACCTTTGGCCAAAGTGGGTCATGTCATATATCAAAATGTCGGGCTCGGCGAGCACTTTAACATGGTGCAAGAAAATTCCGGAAAAAGTCAACCGCTCGGCCGTAATCGGCGAAAAACCGGAATTTTCACACCTTTGGCCAAAGTGGGTCATGTCATATATCAAAATGTCGGGCTCGGCGAGCACTTTAACATGGTGCAAGAAAATTCCGGAAAAAGTCAACCGCTCGGCCGTAATCGGCGAAAAACCGGAATTTTCACACCTTTGGCCAAAGTGGGTCATGTCATATATCAAAATGTCGGGCTCGGCGAGCACTTTAACATGGTGCAAGAAAATTCCGGAAAAAGTCAACCGCTCGGCCGTAATCGGCGAAAAACCGGAATTTTCACACCTTTGGCCAAAGTGGGTCATGTCATATATCAAAATGTCGGGCTCGGCGAGCACTTTAACATGGTGCAAGAAAATTCCGGAAAAAGTCAACCGCTCGGCCGTAATCGGCGAAAAACCGGAATTTTCACACCTTTGGCCAAAGTGGGTCATGTCATATATCAAAATGTCGGGCTCGGCGAGCACTTTAACATGGTGCAAGAAAATTCCGGAAAAAGTCAACCGCTCGGCCGTAATCGGCGAAAAACCGGAATTTTCACACCTTTGGCCAAAGTGGGTCATGTCATATATCAAAATGTCGGGCTCGGCGAGCACTTTAACATGGTGCAAGAAAATTCCGGAAAAAGTCAACCGCTCGGCCGTAATCGGCGAAAAACCGGAATTTTCACACCTTTGGCCAAAGTGGGTCATGTCATATATCAAAATGTCGGGCTCGGCGAGCACTTTAACATGGTGCAAGAAAATTCCGGAAAAAGTCAACCGCTCGGCCGTAATCGGCGAAAAACCGGAATTTTCACACCTTTGGCCAAAGTGGGTCATGTCATATATCAAAATGTCGGGCTCGGCGAGCACTTTAACATGGTGCAAGAAAATTCCGGAAAAAGTCAACCGCTCGGCCGTAATCGGCGAAAAACCGGAATTTTCACACCTTTGGCCAAAGTGGGTCATGTCATATATCAAAATGTCGGGCTCGGCGAGCACTTTAACATGGTGCAAGAAAATTCCGGAAAAAGTCAACCGCTCGGCCGTAATCGGCGAAAAACCGGAATTTTCACACCTTTGGCCAAAGTGGGTCATGTCATATATCAAAATGTCGGGCTCGGCGAGCACTTTAACATGGTGCAAGAAAATTCCGGAAAAAGTCAACCGCTCGGCCGTAATCGGCGAAAAACCGGAATTTTCACACCTTTGGCCAAAGTGGGTCATGTCATATATCAAAATGTCGGGCTCGGCGAGCACTTTAACATGGTGCAAGAAAATTCCGGAAAAAGTCAACCGCTCGGCCGTAATCGGCGAAAAACCGGAATTTTCACACCTTTGGCCAAAGTGGGTCATGTCATATATCAAAATGTCGGGCTCGGCGAGCACTTTAACATGGTGCAAGAAAATTCCGGAAAAAGTCAACCGCTCGGCCGTAATCGGCGAAAAACCGGAATTTTCACACCTTTGGCCAAAGTGGGTCATGTCATATATCAAAATGTCGGGCTCGGCGAGCACTTTAACATGGTGCAAGAAAATTCCGGAAAAAGTCAACCGCTCGGCCGTAATCGGCGAAAAACCGGAATTTTCACACCTTTGGCCAAAGTGGGTCATGTCATATATCAAAATGTCGGGCTCGGCGAGCACTTTAACATGGTGCAAGAAAATTCCGGAAAAAGTCAACCGCTCGGCCGTAATCGGCGAAAAACCGGAATTTTCACACCTTTGGCCAAAGTGGGTCATGTCATATATCAAAATGTCGGGCTCGGCGAGCACTTTAACATGGTGCAAGAAAATTCCGGAAAAAGTCAACCGCTCGGCCGTAATCGGCGAAAAACCGGAATTTTCACACCTTTGGCCAAAGTGGGTCATGTCATATATCAAAATGTCGGGCTCGGCGAGCACTTTAACATGGTGCAAGAAAATTCCGGAAAAAGTCAACCGCTCGGCCGTAATCGGCGAAAAACCGGAATTTTCACACCTTTGGCCAAAGTGGGTCATGTCATATATCAAAATGTCGGGCTCGGCGAGCACTTTAACATGGTGCAAGAAAATTCCGGAAAAAGTCAACCGCTCGGCCGTAATCGGCGAAAAACCGGAATTTTCACACCTTTGGCCAAAGTGGGTCATGTCATATATCAAAATGTCGGGCTCGGCGAGCACTTTAACATGGTGCAAGAAAATTCCGGAAAAAGTCAACCGCTCGGCCGTAATCGGCGAAAAACCGGAATTTTCACACCTTTGGCCAAAGTGGGTCATGTCATATATCAAAATGTCGGGCTCGGCGAGCACTTTAACATGGTGCAAGAAAATTCCGGAAAAAGTCAACCGCTCGGCCGTAATCGGCGAAAAACCGGAATTTTCACACCTTTGGCCAAAGTGGGTCATGTCATATATCAAAATGTCGGGCTCGGCGAGCACTTTAACATGGTGCAAGAAAATTCCGGAAAAAGTCAACCGCTCGGCCGTAATCGGCGAAAAACCGGAATTTTCACACCTTTGGCCAAAGTGGGTCATGTCATATATCAAAATGTCGGGCTCGGCGAGCACTTTAACATGGTGCAAGAAAATTCCGGAAAAAGTCAACCGCTCGGCCGTAATCGGCGAAAAACCGGAATTTTCACACCTTTGGCCAAAGTGGGTCATGTCATATATCAAAATGTCGGGCTCGGCGAGCACTTTAACATGGTGCAAGAAAATTCCGGAAAAAGTCAACCGCTCGGCCGTAATCGGCGAAAAACCGGAATTTTCACACCTTTGGCCAAAGTGGGTCATGTCATATATCAAAATGTCGGGCTCGGCGAGCA
This sequence comes from Saxidomus purpurata, assembly GCA_022818135.1. Classification (NCBI taxonomy): domain Eukaryota; kingdom Metazoa; phylum Mollusca; class Bivalvia; order Venerida; family Veneridae; genus Saxidomus; species Saxidomus purpurata. The sequence continues at coordinate 11,971,204 of JAFMSR010000004.1, forward strand.
CTTTAACATGGTGCAAGAAAATTCCGGAAAAAGTCAACCGCTCGGCCGTAATCGGCGAAAAACCGGAATTTTCACACCTTTGGCCAAAGTGGGTCATGTCATATATCAAAATGTCGGGCTCGGCGAGCACTTTAACATGGTGCAAGAAAATTCCGGAAAAAGTCAACCGCTCGGCCGTAATCGGCGAAAAACCGGAATTTTCACACCTTTGGCCAAAGTGGGTCATGTCATATATCAAAATGTCGGGCTCGGCGAGCACTTTAACATGGTGCAAGAAAATTCCGGAAAAAGTCAACCGCTCGGCCGTAATCGGCGAAAAACCGGAATTTTCACACCTTTGGCCAAAGTGGGTCATGTCATATATCAAAATGTCGGGCTCGGCGAGCACTTTAACATGGTGCAAGAAAATTCCGGAAAAAGTCAACCGCTCGGCCGTAATCGGCGAAAAACCGGAATTTTCACACCTTTGGCCAAAGTGGGTCATGTCATATATCAAAATGTCGGGCTCGGCGAGCACTTTAACATGGTGCAAGAAAATTCCGGAAAAAGTCAACCGCTCGGCCGTAATCGGCGAAAAACCGGAATTTTCACACCTTTGGCCAAAGTGGGTCATGTCATATATCAAAATGTCGGGCTCGGCGAGCACTTTAACATGGTGCAAGAAAATTCCGGAAAAAGTCAACCGCTCGGCCGTAATCGGCGAAAAACCGGAATTTTCACACCTTTGGCCAAAGTGGGTCATGTCATATATCAAAATGTCGGGCTCGGCGAGCACTTTAACATGGTGCAAGAAAATTCCGGAAAAAGTCAACCGCTCGGCCGTAATCGGCGAAAAACCGGAATTTTCACACCTTTGGCCAAAGTGGGTCATGTCATATATCAAAATGTCGGGCTCGGCGAGCACTTTAACATGGTGCAAGAAAATTCCGGAAAAAGTCAACCGCTCGGCCGTAATCGGCGAAAAACCGGAATTTTCACACCTTTGGCCAAAGTGGGTCATGTCATATATCAAAATGTCGGGCTCGGCGAGCACTTTAACATGGTGCAAGAAAATTCCGGAAAAAGTCAACCGCTCGGCCGTAATCGGCGAAAAACCGGAATTTTCACACCTTTGGCCAAAGTGGGTCATGTCATATATCAAAATGTCGGGCTCGGCGAGCACTTTAACATGGTGCAAGAAAATTCCGGAAAAAGTCAACCGCTCGGCCGTAATCGGCGAAAAACCGGAATTTTCACACCTTTGGCCAAAGTGGGTCATGTCATATATCAAAATGTCGGGCTCGGCGAGCACTTTAACATGGTGCAAGAAAATTCCGGAAAAAGTCAACCGCTCGGCCGTAATCGGCGAAAAACCGGAATTTTCACACCTTTGGCCAAAGTGGGTCATGTCATATATCAAAATGTCGGGCTCGGCGAGCACTTTAACATGGTGCAAGAAAATTCCGGAAAAAGTCAACCGCTCGGCCGTAATCGGCGAAAAACCGGAATTTTCACACCTTTGGCCAAAGTGGGTCATGTCATATATCAAAATGTCGGGCTCGGCGAGCACTTTAACATGGTGCAAGAAAATTCCGGAAAAAGTCAACCGCTCGGCCGTAATCGGCGAAAAACCGGAATTTTCACACCTTTGGCCAAAGTGGGTCATGTCATATATCAAAATGTCGGGCTCGGCGAGCACTTTAACATGGTGCAAGAAAATTCCGGAAAAAGTCAACCGCTCGGCCGTAATCGGCGAAAAACCGGAATTTTCACACCTTTGGCCAAAGTGGGTCATGTCATATATCAAAATGTCGGGCTCGGCGAGCACTTTAACATGGTGCAAGAAAATTCCGGAAAAAGTCAACCGCTCGGCCGTAATCGGCGAAAAACCGGAATTTTCACACCTTTGGCCAAAGTGGGTCATGTCATATATCAAAATGTCGGGCTCGGCGAGCACTTTAACATGGTGCAAGAAAATTCCGGAAAAAGTCAACCGCTCGGCCGTAATCGGCGAAAAACCGGAATTTTCACACCTTTGGCCAAAGTGGGTCATGTCATATATCAAAATGTCGGGCTCGGCGAGCACTTTAACATGGTGCAAGAAAATTCCGGAAAAAGTCAACCGCTCGGCCGTAATCGGCGAAAAACCGGAATTTTCACACCTTTGGCCAAAGTGGGTCATGTCATATATCAAAATGTCGGGCTCGGCGAGCACTTTAACATGGTGCAAGAAAATTCCGGAAAAAGTCAACCGCTCGGCCGTAATCGGCGAAAAACCGGAATTTTCACACCTTTGGCCAAAGTGGGTCATGTCATATATCAAAATGTCGGGCTCGGCGAGCACTTTAACATGGTGCAAGAAAATTCCGGAAAAAGTCAACCGCTCGGCCGTAATCGGCGAAAAACCGGAATTTTCACACCTTTGGCCAAAGTGGGTCATGTCATATATCAAAATGTCGGGCTCGGCGAGCACTTTAACATGGTGCAAGAAAATTCCGGAAAAAGTCAACCGCTCGGCCGTAATCGGCGAAAAACCGGAATTTTCACACCTTTGGCCAAAGTGGGTCATGTCATATATCAAAATGTCGGGCTCGGCGAGCACTTTAACATGGTGCAAGAAAATTCCGGAAAAAGTCAACCGCTCGGCCGTAATCGGCGAAAAACCGGAATTTTCACACCTTTGGCCAAAGTGGGTCATGTCATATATCAAAATGTCGGGCTCGGCGAGCACTTTAACATGGTGCAAGAAAATTCCGGAAAAAGTCAACCGCTCGGCCGTAATCGGCGAAAAACCGGAATTTTCACACCTTTGGCCAAAGTGGGTCATGTCATATATCAAAATGTCGGGCTCGGCGAGCACTTTAACATGGTGCAAGAAAATTCCGGAAAAAGTCAACCGCTCGGCCGTAATCGGCGAAAAACCGGAATTTTCACACCTTTGGCCAAAGTGGGTCATGTCATATATCAAAATGTCGGGCTCGGCGAGCACTTTAACATGGTGCAAGAAAATTCCGGAAAAAGTCAACCGCTCGGCCGTAATCGGCGAAAAACCGGAATTTTCACACCTTTGGCCAAAGTGGGTCATGTCATATATCAAAATGTCGGGCTCGGCGAGCACTTTAACATGGTGCAAGAAAATTCCGGAAAAAGTCAACCGCTCGGCCGTAATCGGCGAAAAACCGGAATTTTCACACCTTTGGCCAAAGTGGGTCATGTCATATATCAAAATGTCGGGCTCGGCGAGCACTTTAACATGGTGCAAGAAAATTCCGGAAAAAGTCAACCGCTCGGCCGTAATCGGCGAAAAACCGGAATTTTCACACCTTTGGCCAAAGTGGGTCATGTCATATATCAAAATGTCGGGCTCGGCGAGCACTTTAACATGGTGCAAGAAAATTCCGGAAAAAGTCAACCGCTCGGCCGTAATCGGCGAAAAACCGGAATTTTCACACCTTTGGCCAAAGTGGGTCATGTCATATATCAAAATGTCGGGCTCGGCGAGCACTTTAACATGGTGCAAGAAAATTCCGGAAAAAGTCAACCGCTCGGCCGTAATCGGCGAAAAACCGGAATTTTCACACCTTTGGCCAAAGTGGGTCATGTCATATATCAAAATGTCGGGCTCGGCGAGCACTTTAACATGGTGCAAGAAAATTCCGGAAAAAGTCAACCGCTCGGCCGTAATCGGCGAAAAACCGGAATTTTCACACCTTTGGCCAAAGTGGGTCATGTCATATATCAAAATGTCGGGCTCGGCGAGCACTTTAACATGGTGCAAGAAAATTCCGGAAAAAGTCAACCGCTCGGCCGTAATCGGCGAAAAACCGGAATTTTCACACCTTTGGCCAAAGTGGGTCATGTCATATATCAAAATGTCGGGCTCGGCGAGCACTTTAACATGGTGCAAGAAAATTCCGGAAAAAGTCAACCGCTCGGCCGTAATCGGCGAAAAACCGGAATTTTCACACCTTTGGCCAAAGTGGGTCATGTCATATATCAAAATGTCGGGCTCGGCGAGCACTTTAACATGGTGCAAGAAAATTCCGGAAAAAGTCAACCGCTCGGCCGTAATCGGCGAAAAACCGGAATTTTCACACCTTTGGCCAAAGTGGGTCATGTCATATATCAAAATGTCGGGCTCGGCGAGCACTTTAACATGGTGCAAGAAAATTCCGGAAAAAGTCAACCGCTCGGCCGTAATCGGCGAAAAACCGGAATTTTCACACCTTTGGCCAAAGTGGGTCATGTCATATATCAAAATGTCGGGCTCGGCGAGCACTTTAACATGGTGCAAGAAAATTCCGGAAAAAGTCAACCGCTCGGCCGTAATCGGCGAAAAACCGGAATTTTCACACCTTTGGCCAAAGTGGGTCATGTCATATATCAAAATGTCGGGCTCGGCGAGCACTTTAACATGGTGCAAGAAAATTCCGGAAAAAGTCAACCGCTCGGCCGTAATCGGCGAAAAACCGGAATTTTCACACCTTTGGCCAAAGTGGGTCATGTCATATATCAAAATGTCGGGCTCGGCGAGCACTTTAACATGGTGCAAGAAAATTCCGGAAAAAGTCAACCGCTCGGCCGTAATCGGCGAAAAACCGGAATTTTCACACCTTTGGCCAAAGTGGGTCATGTCATATATCAAAATGTCGGGCTCGGCGAGCACTTTAACATGGTGCAAGAAAATTCCGGAAAAAGTCAACCGCTCGGCCGTAATCGGCGAAAAACCGGAATTTTCACACCTTTGGCCAAAGTGGGTCATGTCATATATCAAAATGTCGGGCTCGGCGAGCACTTTAACATGGTGCAAGAAAATTCCGGAAAAAGTCAACCGCTCGGCCGTAATCGGCGAAAAACCGGAATTTTCACACCTTTGGCCAAAGTGGGTCATGTCATATATCAAAATGTCGGGCTCGGCGAGCACTTTAACATGGTGCAAGAAAATTCCGGAAAAAAGTCAACCGCTCGGCCGTAATCGGCGAAAAACCGGAATTTTCACACCTTTGGCCAAAGTGGGTCATGTCATATATCAAAATGTCGGGCTCGGCGAGCACTTTAACATGGTGCAAGAAAATTCCGGAAAAAGTCAACCGCTCGGCCGTAATCGGCGAAAAACCGGAATTTTCACACCTTTGGCCAAAGTGGGTCATGTCATATATCAAAATGTCGGGCTCGGCGAGCACTTTAACATGGTGCAAGAAAATTCCGGAAAAAGTCAACCGCTCGGCCGTAATCGGCGAAAAACCGGAATTTTCACACCTTTGGCCAAAGTGGGTCATGTCATATATCAAAATGTCGGGCTCGGCGAGCACTTTAACATGGTGCAAGAAAATTCCGGAAAAAGTCAACCGCTCGGCCGTAATCGGCGAAAAACCGGAATTTTCACACCTTTGGCCAAAGTGGGTCATGTCATATATCAAAATGTCGGGCTCGGCGAGCACTTTAACATGGTGCAAGAAAATTCCGGAAAAAGTCAACCGCTCGGCCGTAATCGGCGAAAAACCGGAATTTTCACACCTTTGGCCAAAGTGGGTCATGTCATATATCAAAATGTCGGGCTCGGCGAGCACTTTAACATGGTGCAAGAAAATTCCGGAAAAAGTCAACCGCTCGGCCGTAATCGGCGAAAAACCGGAATTTTCACACCTTTGGCCAAAGTGGGTCATGTCATATATCAAAATGTCGGGCTCGGCGAGCACTTTAACATGGTGCAAGAAAATTCCGGAAAAAGTCAACCGCTCGGCCGTAATCGGCGAAAAACCGGAATTTTCACACCTTTGGCCAAAGTGGGTCATGTCATATATCAAAATGTCGGGCTCGGCGAGCACTTTAACATGGTGCAAGAAAATTCCGGAAAAAGTCAACCGCTCGGCCGTAATCGGCGAAAAACCGGAATTTTCACACCTTTGGCCAAAGTGGGTCATGTCATATATCAAAATGTCGGGCTCGGCGAGCACTTTAACATGGTGCAAGAAAATTCCGGAAAAAGTCAACCGCTCGGCCGTAATCGGCGAAAAACCGGAATTTTCACACCTTTGGCCAAAGTGGGTCATGTCATATATCAAAATGTCGGGCTCGGCGAGCACTTTAACATGGTGCAAGAAAATTCCGGAAAAAGTCAACCGCTCGGCCGTAATCGGCGAAAAACCGGAATTTTCACACCTTTGGCCAAAGTGGGTCATGTCATATATCAAAATGTCGGGCTCGGCGAGCACTTTAACATGGTGCAAGAAAATTCCGGAAAAAGTCAACCGCTCGGCCGTAATCGGCGAAAAACCGGAATTTTCACACCTTTGGCCAAAGTGGGTCATGTCATATATCAAAATGTCGGGCTCGGCGAGCACTTTAACATGGTGCAAGAAAATTCCGGAAAAAGTCAACCGCTCGGCCGTAATCGGCGAAAAACCGGAATTTTCACACCTTTGGCCAAAGTGGGTCATGTCATATATCAAAATGTCGGGCTCGGCGAGCACTTTAACATGGTGCAAGAAAATTCCGGAAAAAGTCAACCGCTCGGCCGTAATCGGCGAAAAACCGGAATTTTCACACCTTTGGCCAAAGTGGGTCATGTCATATATCAAAATGTCGGGCTCGGCGAGCACTTTAACATGGTGCAAGAAAATTCCGGAAAAAGTCAACCGCTCGGCCGTAATCGGCGAAAAACCGGAATTTTCACACCTTTGGCCAAAGTGGGTCATGTCATATATCAAAATGTCGGGCTCGGCGAGCACTTTAACATGGTGCAAGAAAATTCCGGAAAAAAGTCAACCGCTCGGCCGTAATCGGCGAAAAACCGGAATTTTCACACCTTTGGCCAAAGTGGGTCATGTCATATATCAAAATGTCGGGCTCGGCGAGCACTTTAACATGGTGCAAGAAAATTCCGGAAAAAGTCAACCGCTCGGCCGTAATCGGCGAAAAACCGGAATTTTCACACCTTTGGCCAAAGTGGGTCATGTCATATATCAAAATGTCGGGCTCGGCGAGCACTTTAACATGGTGCAAGAAAATTCCGGAAAAAGTCAACCGCTCGGCCGTAATCGGCGAAAAACCGGAATTTTCCACCTTTGGCCAAAGTGGGTCATGTCATATATCAAAATGTCGGGCTCGGCGAGCACTTTAACATGGTGCAAGAAAATTCCGGAAAAAGTCAACCGCTCGGCCGTAATCGGCGAAAAACCGGAATTTTCACACCTTTGGCCAAAGTGGGTCATGTCATATATCAAAATGTCGGGCTCGGCGAGCACTTTAACATGGTGCAAGAAAATTCCGGAAAAAGTCAACCGCTCGGCCGTAATCGGCGAAAAACCGGAATTTTCACACCTTTGGCCAAAGTGGGTCATGTCATATATCAAAATGTCGGGCTCGGCGAGCACTTTAACATGGTGCAAGAAAATTCCGGAAAAAGTCAACCGCTCGGCCGTAATCGGCGAAAAACCGGAATTTTCACACCTTTGGCCAAAGTGGGTCATGTCATATATCAAAATGTCGGGCTCGGCGAGCACTTTAACATGGTGCAAGAAAATTCCGGAAAAAGTCAACCGCTCGGCCGTAATCGGCGAAAAACCGGAATTTTCACACCTTTGGCCAAAGTGGGTCATGTCATATATCAAAATGTCGGGCTCGGCGAGCACTTTAACATGGTGCAAGAAAATTCCGGAAAAAGTCAACCGCTCGGCCGTAATCGGCGAAAAACCGGAATTTTCACACCTTTGGCCAAAGTGGGTCATGTCATATATCAAAATGTCGGGCTCGGCGAGCACTTTAACATGGTGCAAGAAAATTCCGGAAAAAGTCAACCGCTCGGCCGTAATCGGCGAAAAACCGGAATTTTCACACCTTTGGCCAAAGTGGGTCATGTCATATATCAAAATGTCGGGCTCGGCGAGCACTTTAACATGGTGCAAGAAAATTCCGGAAAAAGTCAACCGCTCGGCCGTAATCGGCGAAAAACCGGAATTTTCACACCTTTGGCCAAAGTGGGTCATGTCATATATCAAAATGTCGGGCTCGGCGAGCACTTTAACATGGTGCAAGAAAATTCCGGAAAAAGTCAACCGCTCGGCCGTAATCGGCGAAAAACCGGAATTTTCACACTTTGGCCAAAGTGGGTCATGTCATATATCAAAATGTCGGGCTCGGCGAGCACTTTAACATGGTGCAAGAAAATTCCGGAAAAAGTCAACCGCTCGGCCGTAATCGGCGAAAAACCGGAATTTTCACACCTTTGGCCAAAGTGGGTCATGTCATATATCAAAATGTCGGGCTCGGCGAGCACTTTAACATGGTGCAAGAAAATTCCGGAAAAAGTCAACCGCTCGGCCGTAATCGGCGAAAAACCGGAATTTTCACACCTTTGGCCAAAGTGGGTCATGTCATATATCAAAATGTCGGGCTCGGCGAGCACTTTAACATGGTGCAAGAAAATTCCGGAAAAAGTCAACCGCTCGGCCGTAATCGGCGAAAAACCGGAATTTTCACACCTTTGGCCAAAGTGGGTCATGTCATATATCAAAATGTCGGGCTCGGCGAGCACTTTAACATGGTGCAAGAAAATTCCGGAAAAAGTCAACCGCTCGGCCGTAATCGGCGAAAAACCGGAATTTTCACACCTTTGGCCAAAGTGGGTCATGTCATATATCAAAATGTCGGGCTCGGCGAGCACTTTAACATGGTGCAAGAAAATTCCGGAAAAAGTCAACCGCTCGGCCGTAATCGGCGAAAAACCGGAATTTTCACACCTTTGGCCAAAGTGGGTCATGTCATATATCAAAATGTCGGGCTCGGCGAGCACTTTAACATGGTGCAAGAAAATTCCGGAAAAAGTCAACCGCTCGGCCGTAATCGGCGAAAAACCGGAATTTTCACACCTTTGGCCAAAGTGGGTCATGTCATATATCAAAATGTCGGGCTCGGCGAGCACTTTAACATGGTGCAAGAAAATTCCGGAAAAAGTCAACCGCTCGGCCGTAATCGGCGAAAAACCGGAATTTTCACACCTTTGGCCAAAGTGGGTCATGTCATATATCAAAATGTCGGGCTCGGCGAGCACTTTAACATGGTGCAAGAAAATTCCGGAAAAAGTCAACCGCTCGGCCGTAATCGGCGAAAAACCGGAATTTTCACACCTTTGGCCAAAGTGGGTCATGTCATATATCAAAATGTCGGGCTCGGCGAGCACTTTAACATGGTGCAAGAAAATTCCGGAAAAAGTCAACCGCTCGGCCGTAATCGGCGAAAAACCGGAATTTTCACACCTTTGGCCAAAGTGGGTCATGTCATATATCAAAATGTCGGGCTCGGCGAGCACTTTAACATGGTGCAAGAAAATTCCGGAAAAAGTCAACCGCTCGGCCGTAATCGGCGAAAAACCGGAATTTTCACACCTTTGGCCAAAGTGGGTCATGTCATATATCAAAATGTCGGGCTCGGCGAGCACTTTAACATGGTGCAAGAAAATTCCGGAAAAAGTCAACCGCTCGGCCGTAATCGGCGAAAAACCGGAATTTTCACACCTTTGGCCAAAGTGGGTCATGTCATATATCAAAATGTCGGGCTCGGCGAGCACTTTAACATGGTGCAAGAAAATTCCGGAAAAAGTCAACCGCTCGGCCGTAATCGGCGAAAAACCGGAATTTTCACACCTTTGGCCAAAGTGGGTCATGTCATATATCAAAATGTCGGGCTCGGCGAGCACTTTAACATGGTGCAAGAAAATTCCGGAAAAAGTCAACCGCTCGGCCGTAATCGGCGAAAAACCGGAATTTTCACACCTTTGGCCAAAGTGGGTCATGTCATATATCAAAATGTCGGGCTCGGCGAGCACTTTAACATGGTGCAAGAAAATTCCGGAAAAAGTCAACCGCTCGGCCGTAATCGGCGAAAAACCGGAATTTTCACACCTTTGGCCAAAGTGGGTCATGTCATATATCAAAATGTCGGGCTCGGCGAGCACTTTAACATGGTGCAAGAAAATTCCGGAAAAAGTCAACCGCTCGGCCGTAATCGGCGAAAAACCGGAATTTTCACACCTTTGGCCAAAGTGGGTCATGTCATATATCAAAATGTCGGGCTCGGCGAGCACTTTAACATGGTGCAAGAAAATTCCGGAAAAAGTCAACCGCTCGGCCGTAATCGGCGAAAAACCGGAATTTTCACACCTTTGGCCAAAGTGGGTCATGTCATATATCAAAATGTCGGGCTCGGCGAGCACTTTAACATGGTGCAAGAAAATTCCGGAAAAAGTCAACCGCTCGGCCGTAATCGGCGAAAAACCGGAATTTTCACACCTTTGGCCAAAGTGGGTCATGTCATATATCAAAATGTCGGGCTCGGCGAGCACTTTAACATGGTGCAAGAAAATTCCGGAAAAAGTCAACCGCTCGGCCGTAATCGGCGAAAAACCGGAATTTTCACACCTTTGGCCAAAGTGGGTCATGTCATATATCAAAATGTCGGGCTCGGCGAGCACTTTAACATGGTGCAAGAAAATTCCGGAAAAAGTCAACCGCTCGGCCGTAATCGGCGAAAAACCGGAATTTTCACACCTTTGGCCAAAGTGGGTCATGTCATATATCAAAATGTCGGGCTCGGCGAGCACTTTAACATGGTGCAAGAAAATTCCGGAAAAAGTCAACCGCTCGGCCGTAATCGGCGAAAAACCGGAATTTTCACACCTTTGGCCAAAGTGGGTCATGTCATATATCAAAATGTCGGGCTCGGCGAGCACTTTAACATGGTGCAAGAAAATTCCGGAAAAAGTCAACCGCTCGGCCGTAATCGGCGAAAAACCGGAATTTTCACACCTTTGGCCAAAGTGGGTCATGTCATATATCAAAATGTCGGGCTCGGCGAGCACTTTAACATGGTGCAAGAAAATTCCGGAAAAAGTCAACCGCTCGGCCGTAATCGGCGAAAAACCGGAATTTTCACACCTTTGGCCAAAGTGGGTCATGTCATATATCAAAATGTCGGGCTCGGCGAGCACTTTAACATGGTGCAAGAAAATTCCGGAAAAAGTCAACCGCTCGGCCGTAATCGGCGAAAAACCGGAATTTTCACACCTTTGGCCAAAGTGGGTCATGTCATATATCAAAATGTCGGGCTCGGCGAGCACTTTAACATGGTGCAAGAAAATTCCGGAAAAAGTCAACCGCTCGGCCGTAATCGGCGAAAAACCGGAATTTTCACACCTTTGGCCAAAGTGGGTCATGTCATATATCAAAATGTCGGGCTCGGCGAGCACTTTAACATGGTGCAAGAAAATTCCGGAAAAAGTCAACCGCTCGGCCGTAATCGGCGAAAAACCGGAATTTTCACACCTTTGGCCAAAGTGGGTCATGTCATATATCAAAATGTCGGGCTCGGCGAGCACTTTAACATGGTGCAAGAAAATTCCGGAAAAAGTCAACCGCTCGGCCGTAATCGGCGAAAAACCGGAATTTTCACACCTTTGGCCAAAGTGGGTCATGTCATATATCAAAATGTCGGGCTCGGCGAGCACTTTAACATGGTGCAAGAAAATTCCGGAAAAAGTCAACCGCTCGGCCGTAATCGGCGAAAAACCGGAATTTTCACACCTTTGGCCAAAGTGGGTCATGTCATATATCAAAATGTCGGGCTCGGCGAGCACTTTAACATGGTGCAAGAAAATTCCGGAAAAAGTCAACCGCTCGGCCGTAATCGGCGAAAAACCGGAATTTTCACACCTTTGGCCAAAGTGGGTCATGTCATATATCAAAATGTCGGGCTCGGCGAGCACTTTAACATGGTGCAAGAAAATTCCGGAAAAAGTCAACCGCTCGGCCGTAATCGGCGAAAAACCGGAATTTTCACACCTTTGGCCAAAGTGGGTCATGTCATATATCAAAATGTCGGGCTCGGCGAGCACTTTAACATGGTGCAAGAAAATTCCGGAAAAAGTCAACCGCTCGGCCGTAATCGGCGAAAAACCGGAATTTTCACACCTTTGGCCAAAGTGGGTCATGTCATATATCAAAATGTCGGGCTCGGCGAGCACTTTAACATGGTGCAAGAAAATTCCGGAAAAAGTCAACCGCTCGGCCGTAATCGGCGAAAAACCGGAATTTTCACACCTTTGGCCAAAGTGGGTCATGTCATATATCAAAATGTCGGGCTCGGCGAGCACTTTAACATGGTGCAAGAAAATTCCGGAAAAAGTCAACCGCTCGGCCGTAATCGGCGAAAAACCGGAATTTTCACACCTTTGGCCAAAGTGGGTCATGTCATATATCAAAATGTCGGGCTCGGCGAGCACTTTAACATGGTGCAAGAAAATTCCGGAAAAAGTCAACCGCTCGGCCGTAATCGGCGAAAAACCGGAATTTTCACACCTTTGGCCAAAGTGGGTCATGTCATATATCAAAATGTCGGGCTCGGCGAGCACTTTAACATGGTGCAAGAAAATTCCGGAAAAAGTCAACCGCTCGGCCGTAATCGGCGAAAAACCGGAATTTTCACACCTTTGGCCAAAGTGGGTCATGTCATATATCAAAATGTCGGGCTCGGCGAGCACTTTAACATGGTGCAAGAAAATTCCGGAAAAAGTCAACCGCTCGGCCGTAATCGGCGAAAAACCGGAATTTTCACACCTTTGGCCAAAGTGGGTCATGTCATATATCAAAATGTCGGGCTCGGCGAGCACTTTAACATGGTGCAAGAAAATTCCGGAAAAAGTCAACCGCTCGGCCGTAATCGGCGAAAAACCGGAATTTTCACACCTTTGGCCAAAGTGGGTCATGTCATATATCAAAATGTCGGGCTCGGCGAGCACTTTAACATGGTGCAAGAAAATTCCGGAAAAAGTCAACCGCTCGGCCGTAATCGGCGAAAAACCGGAATTTTCACACCTTTGGCCAAAGTGGGTCATGTCATATATCAAAATGTCGGGCTCGGCGAGCACTTTAACATGGTGCAAGAAAATTCCGGAAAAAGTCAACCGCTCGGCCGTAATCGGCGAAAAACCGGAATTTTCACACCTTTGGCCAAAGTGGGTCATGTCATATATCAAAATGTCGGGCTCGGCGAGCACTTTAACATGGTGCAAGAAAATTCCGGAAAAAGTCAACCGCTCGGCCGTAATCGGCGAAAAACCGGAATTTTCACACCTTTGGCCAAAGTGGGTCATGTCATATATCAAAATGTCGGGCTCGGCGAGCACTTTAACATGGTGCAAGAAAATTCCGGAAAAAGTCAACCGCTCGGCCGTAATCGGCGAAAAACCGGAATTTTCACACCTTTGGCCAAAGTGGGTCATGTCATATATCAAAATGTCGGGCTCGGCGAGCACTTTAACATGGTGCAAGAAAATTCCGGAAAAAGTCAACCGCTCGGCCGTAATCGGCGAAAAACCGGAATTTTCACACCTTTGGCCAAAGTGGGTCATGTCATATATCAAAATGTCGGGCTCGGCGAGCACTTTAACACTTAATACTTAATTCTTAAGGCTGCGAGTTCAAACCCATCTGGGGTCGCGACCGTACTTCCTCATATGACACCGGTACTGGTTTTTTCCAGGAAGCGGACTCGAGAGTGACATGATAACATACAAGCTCTCTTCTCAATGGAGATAAAATAAATCAGTATAAAATGAATTGAAAGTTTTTAAGAATTTTAATAGCTCAAAATCCAAACAGTTTAGTTTTACCTGCATCTAGAAGCACATTTTTGTACATTAATCTTGTACATATTGACAGTTGTTTTACTGGATTCATAGATAAAATGTATAATGTTTTGATCATGAACGACATCAATATGTTTTATAAACCATTTTCCGTGTGTCTGTCTGTTGTTTCCCTTTTCAAGTGTTTGCTAAGCTAAAGATCGCATGGAAACATTGAACAGTCAGTTTCCGTTTGCTGACAAACTGACAAATGCCCAGTAGCAGTATTAAACGTGTTGTTTATGAAATAGCATCCGTTCCAGCGGTGTTAATCGTTTAATAAACAATTATTAATTATGGTTAATAACTGCGCATCAGTACGACAAATTATTGTTTATTTGACGATGATAACGCTGAAAAGGATGTTATATCGATTCTGACATGCCCATATATTACAAAAGGTGAATAAATGCAAAGCGTTATTTTCTACGCGAACGCTCATATAACATTAGTCTTACACCACATCTCCTATCACTTAAAGTATCCTGTCATGCGTGCGGACGGACGGACGGACGGACGGACGTACTTACCAGACGGACTTTGTGAGGTTATCCCTTCGGACGGACGGACGGATGGATGGACGGATGGATCGATGGATAACATCGAAGTAAATACACATTGCATGATTGTGTCCAATAACATGAATTAATTTTTCTATTGTTATGATGGAACTATGGTGGTTCTGCAAAATAAAATGCATTTCGGTGTTTGGGTGGTCGCATTGGCCGGAAACCTTAGTTTAAACATATTTATTCAGTTCAATATTACAAATCATACACATTTACAATCTCAAGAAGAATGGATTGGAAAACAAGCATTATAAACGCTTATACAAATTCCTTTCCATGGCGGAGTCAGCTCGTGACCTTATGAACGTAAATCGTAAGTAACATAGAGTAAGGCATGTAAATTGATAAAGCTGGCAAAACAGAAATTAGAACACAAGTAACAACTAACATATTGATTGATATGTTATTATATAAACATACAGCTTAAAAGTTGAACTGATTGTTAATGCAGGAATCACTGCTGTACTGTCACACACAGCCCCCGTTAAATGCACCGAACCCATGCAGACGTCCTCACACAGAATCTCCTTGCCGGAAACCTTATAATGTAAGTACACGGGAATGTATTTAGCATACTTATACCTAAATTATTTAGGAAAAAATATGTATTCGAATTCAAGTTTCTACATCATAAATGACTCATTCCATTTCAGTTAAATGGAAAATATGAACTATAAAATAAACAATTTTAATAAGGGTGTTTTATATTGTATTTCCTTATACCTACCCTGTACACATTCGAAACTCCAAAGAGTCATCGTACTTTACTACATGTACTTACCAGGGCCGTAGCCAGAGGTTAAAAAACAGGGAGGCACTTTCTAGGGGGGTCAGGGGGCATCCCCCCTCTGAAATGTTTTTTTTTTTCGAGGATGCCATTTTGTACATTTTCCTGCATTTTAAAGTGTTTTTCATACTTTAAAGATACTGATTTCGTAAACAATAAAAGACATTAAAAAGATTCGCTTACATTTTAGTTACATATAGATCTCCAGAAATATAAGAATTTCCAAATAGCCTCAAAATATATCTTGTTTTTCATAATCTTGACAGAAACAGGGAAGCACCGGTCTCCATGTGCCTCGGTGTAGCTACGGGCCTGCTTACAAGCAACTGGGCCTACACATACATGCCCAAAATCATACATCTCGACATGAGCCATAACTAGCGGCTTATATCGATTGCGGAATTTCACTTCTGTTCGATTCGAAAACCTATGGATTTTAAATCTATCATTCAACAAAATTAAACAGAATCCGTTTAAAGCATTTTCTAATCTGTCAAGTATAAGGATGTTGGACTTATCAGGTAACTTTATTACAGATCTTGATTTGTCCTACTTTCCACTTTCTCTCACGGCATCGACTTCGAAAACCCTGTCCTACATTGATTTCTCAAGCAACAGATTGTTAGATATTAAATGTTTCACTGAATAGTCGAATTTGATGGAACTCAATGGGCTGATTTCAGAAACTGGCCCCAATTTCACAAAAATACTTACTTAGTAATTGCTCAGCTGTGTAAGTTATTTCATAAACCAGTTATCACAAAAATCTAAGGATGTTTCTTCTTGTCATTTTAACGATAGGCTATTTGTAATGAAATTAACATGTTGAAAGAAAAAAATGTTGTTTAATACTAAATGCAATTCAGATATAGCGAAAGATTCATTTGAGTACACCTCAAGAATTTCAAGAATTTACTTATATAAATTACTTGCTATAAAACAACATCTGGCACGTGTATATAAATGTAATAAATGGGTAAATACGATTCTGAAAAACTTGAATTCTTTAAATGAATAAACACGCAAGTGGCAGATAATTTTGAAATAAGTTGAGCATGTTACTGAGTAGTTACTTAAGTATTTTCGTGAAATAGGGGCTAGGACCGTATACATAATAGCTATAATTTATTGACTTATCAAATAGTTGTATCTCAAGCGTACTGTCTTCCTGTCGTGAGGTTGTCACTAAATACTACAGAAACATAACTATTAATATATGTAACACGTTTCAATGGTAACCCAGTCGAACTTTATTGCAGCACAAAATTTGACCCCCTACTTCTGGTAGAACCATCGACAACCTCCACCCTACTTCCGGTAGAGCAATTGACAATATACACTCTACTTCCGGCAGAACCATCAACGATCCCCATGATTGCATGTGCCAAGATGAGAAGAAACGGCATTAAGACTTCTACGATGTTCTTTTTTATTCAAGTGTGCTGGTATTCGTTTTATTCGGTGTTTTGTCTGTTGTTTTTCAGTTGACCTTCAAGTACAAGAATAAAACTGCAGTCTCGTCTGCCTCAATGTGCAGTGGAATATATTGCACGAATGTAATAAAATGTATAACCAACGATGTTCCGAAGGTGAAGGAGGTTAGAACATTTTGTTTACATTATGGCATCACCAAAAGATTCCAATATTCTTTACGTGTTTGTTAAAGAGATTGAAACCAAGAGAAGCATAATTGTTATATTCAAAGAAAAAGACGAAATCCTGCTTTTTAGGAAGTGGCAAAGTTTAAATAATCGGACAATATTGCTAATAAGCTCGAACTTCTTCGGGGACATTGACTGTATCAGTATATTGACCTCGGTGAAAGTAGTAGAACATACGGAAAGGCGTTTCAGAATCGTAGTCATCAGAATTACAGAGACAATCTTCATCCACAGAAAGTCCTATGATGTTCTCTGGAAAGCAGTCAGTGTCTTTCATTGTGATGCAGAGAATGCAGACGTCTGTTGGCAATCGGAAAACCTCGGCAGATTGTTCGCATGTAGGGTCACGAAATCTGCCGAGGACTTCCGATTGGTCTGTTGTTAGACTTAGTGTGACGTTTTGTACGTGCGCATTTTCTTTCCTTCGGTCGGAAGAATCGCGAACTAACCAAGTTATCAGAATACCAGAATACATAAAGTCTACTAATGATACTCGTAGTTGTTGTGCAAACACAAACGTCATTTGTAAGCTTTAACACACAATATAAATTAACTGCAAAAGCTACTTGACTTATTTTAAGAAACAATTTCCCGTTCGTGTGTAGGATTTCAATACATGTCTTTAATAATTAAACATTTCCTATTCCCCAAAAGAACGCTGCATTAGTCGTAACAAGGTAAAATACCAACACTTTCGCAAAAGTAAACGGTGTATTATCACACGTAAAAATTATATTGTGCATGCATCATACATGAACAAAAAGACGAGCGAAACAATGTGAAATTGTGAATTTAAAATTTCAGTCCTTAACGAGTTGTGTCCAACTGCTTGAATTATTCACGAAAATTGTCGTTTAAATTCGTGTTTTGTTGCAATTTATATAACACAAATGGGAAAATAATTTCAGAGTAAAAACAGTTTGCAGCACAGTCGGAATTTTTATTTTTACAGCTTTAATTTTTTTAGCGTTTTACAAATTTAGGTTTGCCGTCGACTTAGACCGGAAACTGAGTATTGATGTAATTCCTATAATCATGCATGTATCGTTCTGTTGTGGTGATCGGTAAGATCTTCCGAGTGCCTCCTGAATCAAAATAATTCGGGAGCCGCCGTGGCGCAGTTGTAGCACATTCTCGTCATGATCGAAATGCCCCGGGTCCGATCCCTACCATAGCCGTGTCGGTAGTGTCCTTAGGCAAGACACAAATGATTCCACATTGCCTCTCTCGGTCTCTCTCTCTCTCTCTCTCTCTCTCTCTCTCTCTCTCTCTCTTCGAGGTTGATTCCATCTGGAATGAGTCTCGAGAGTGATTGATCTAAATTGTAAGAACTTGTTTCGCAATTAAGAATAAGTAAATTAGTATATACATATAAATCAAAATAATTCCTGAGGTTATTTACCAAATAATTCTTTACTAGCAATTGTACGTTACCTTAAAGTATAGCTTTGAAATTTGCAAAACATAACTTTGAAAGTGGACTGTGGGCTAGTACACGGTTACATCTCAATCACTTCAAACACTACTTAGTTCTTTTGTCATACAAATCCTCTGTAAAAAGAAACAATTCATACATGAATCCTCGTTAAACATCAAGTATCTGAGGTAACTGAACAAGCAATTAAAATTCATTTACTTAAATTGTGTAAATTTCGCGTCACGAAATTTCGTGATTTATGTGCAGACAGACTTTTTCGTGAATTCAATATTCGTGAAAGGATTATTCTGTAATATTTAATCTACGTAGACGATTTTTAAATTATCGAAATGGGAAAACAGTGAACTCCGTATATAACGACTCCGGATATGATAGCGAGGCTAAAAGGATTCTTGTTACATTTCACGTTTTCTCGTTAAGCCTGTTTCTCGTTAAGCCTGTTGAACCGTATTTGTCCCGGAACGTATATATCCACGAGAGAAAAAATTCGACCGCATTTGTCACACGTGTGATATATTCGGTCGAAAATAGTCTTCGCGTGAAACGTATATGGCACATAATATGTATACGTTTGACTTCGAATTTTATAGGAACACGAAAACGAATATCTCACATGCACAAAAAGGCAGATAAAAACGAAATGTAACGATGTTTGGGAGGCATCCATATAGGTATGTACATGTATATACGTGTAATGTGGAGAGCCGAAATGCAATGAAATGATTATACAAGAAAGTCCAAGGTAAATGACATGCGATCAACACTTATTGGAACTTAAACACAGAGTAAACTTGATATATCTGCATGGCCGGCTCCTGTTGATCAGTTCCGATCCTCTTCCTGGAATGACTATAAGCAAAAGTACTAATTTGTACTTTCATGCACTTTAATTTCACAACCTATGAGACATATACGTTTCGGCCACTTGTAAACTGTCAAAAATTGTGACCAAACGAATATTTTGTCACATTAAAACACGTGTTTAATATTTACAGTCGAATATATCACACACGTGTGATATATACGTTCCGGGACATATACGGTTCAACAAAGCCTGTTTCTCGTTAAGCCTGTTATCTGGTCTTCCATAGAAAGCAGTCAGTATTTGTTATCGTCAATCTATGATGCAGAATTCTGACTGTAATGTGACGATTTATACGTGCATATCTTTCCTTCGGTCAGTAAAGTCGCCAACTTTCCCAATAACCAGAACTAAAATAATTGCACTCGAGCAAGCACCAATAACATCTGACACTGTTGTCCTTTTCACACTAGACTAATCAATAACGTAACCTACTTCACTTACTGTTAGACACCATTTACCGTTCATGTTTTGATACTTAGCCAGACTTAAAAACATCTTCCGTCAATTACCCTTATCGTCAGAGAGACGTTGCATTAGTTCTAATAATGTCAAGTAGCTTAATATTCTCAGTATTGAAAGAGGATGATATTGCATAAAGGAGCCGTACAAAGACACACATTTTAGTGACGCTAATGTAGAATAAATGTTCAGAACCCTTCAGTAAGACGTACGCTAACGATAAGTACAATGTACTTCAAACCGTAACATTTTTAAGTCTGATTCTAGCGTAGCTGACCTCTTCGTTTGGGTACGAAATATAAGGAATAGAAGACCACTGGTGTCACGACCGAACCTCCTCATATGGCACCAGTACTGGTTTTTCCAGGAAGCGGACTGGAGAATGACCGAAAATCCGAACAATGAGTGTCGTGCTTCAAGACACCAATCAGGATCTAACCCTTGGTCCTGCAATACTGAGAATAGCACGCACTCATTGCGCTACTGCAGGTGGATACAAACGTTTGTTTTAATTTTTTATTGTATGTACATTTTGTATTTACTTTTATTACAGGATGTACTACCCGACATCATACATGTACATCATACAAAAATAATCCGTTTTGAAGGATTTTGAGCTTTCATGGAAATTACAATCACTTGCTTCTGCAGATAGATGGGTACGAATTTACAATCACTTGCTTCTGCAGATAGATGGGTACGAATTTACAATCACTTGCTTCTGCAGATAGATGGGTACGAAATTACAATCACTTGCTTCTGCAGATAGATGGATACGAAACTACAATCACTTGCTTCTGCACATAGATGGGTACGAATTTACAATCACTTGCTTCTGCAGATAGATGGGTACGAATTTACAATCACTTGCTTCTGCAGATAGATGGGTACGAAACTACAATCACTTGCTTCTGCAAATAGATGGGTACGAAATTACAATCACTTGCTTCTGCGGATAGATGGATACGAAATTACAATCACTTGCTTTTGCAGATAACTATAATTATCTTCATTTTGTCTCATCCTCAAAGTTTCATGTCGACATGATAAAATGTTGTACGTTTACGAAATCGTTGAAAATTTGTAAAAAAAATGGAAGTGTACGAACACAGCAGGACTAATTTGGGAACATAAGAATTTACCGTTAAAATTGCAAAAGAATAGATGTGCGGAGTTTTTCACTTCGTACTTAGAGGGAGTCACTAGCGTGTCCTTGAGTGAGGTTGGAATGCCTAAAGTGACTTCGAGTACGGAGAAATATTGAGTATAATCAGTGGTTTTACATAAACGGGTTTACGGGAAATTAATGGCCGGTTGCACAACTAACGATTATCCAAGCGGCTATTATACCACAATAATTATCGAACACGGAGTTAATCCTGAGTAATGTACCGCTGGACGATTTTTTAAATACGACTTAAAATATCTGACGTTCGTGCAAGAGAGTTATCCAATCTAGGCCTATTCAAGCTGATGTTATACTAATGCACTGCTGTTAAAAACGAGGTACTGTGTTTTCGCCATTGGAAAGAGAAATTTTGTAAGAAAAAGTGTTAACAAATACAAGTTATTGTTCGAAGAAGATGTCTGCATGGTGTTTATAGACATGTGAGGGAATTTGTGAACTAAGCGAGCGTAGCGAGCGAGGTTTTCAAATCTCCTCGCAGGTCTATAAACACCATGCTGACCTCTTCCGAGAATGATAACTGACTTACCTACATGCTGCTTTGTTTTCAATTGTTCGTTTTTTTAGTAATAAACTGTATTTGTCGCAATACATTTCCACGAAAATAAATGAATGAAAAAGAGAATTTGCTTAAATTTTCCGTATATATTTAACAATTAAAATTTCCTACTTTCTACGCCGCTGTAAATGTAAGTTTCGGTATATACAAATTGATAACGCACGAGAAATACGTGCTTTTCATGCCAAAAACGCTATAAATTGTCAAGTCAATTCGCAACATGAATTCAGTCGGTTACAAGACGGAAAGCGTCAAGACGTCTATGAAGGCAAAAGTAAGATATTTTGTTTTTTTTATGTCCATACTTGCAAGGGGGGGGGGGGTATAAATTAGCCTTTGTCCGTCCATACGTATGCATCCCTAAATTATTGTGGCACGCACTGCTCCTTTACTAATTGACCTATGGCCGGTTGTTGAACAAATATAATAGGCGCTTAAGCCTCGATTATAATAAGCCCGTTGCACAACACTGATTTATTGAACACTGACTTGTCTTTCAGCAACTGATTTGATAAGCGCCGCTTATTATAACCGAGTTGCCGAAACATATTTTTCACGGTTATGATTCCGATAAACGCTTGATTATCCAAACCTGCTGGTGGGGTGGTTTATACGACGATTTATCATTGAACATGCAAATTATATTCTCATATATTCGTGACTAATTAGTGTTAACATTAATAAAGAAGAGACAAGGCTTTTACAGATACGAGCAATATCGTAGAAAAATATTTTTTTTAGAAGCAGATACCGCTTTTCCGTAGAATGCTTGTTTTTCGTCTTTGATATGATTTTAAACCACAGGATTGTACCTAAGAGATACTGCTAGTGATACAACTACTTGAATGCCTTTGGCAACTAACGCTTATTATTCCCTGGTATAGTTTTGTCGTTGTCCGCCCGTCGGTCCGTGCCTCAGTCCAGTCTGTCGTGTGCTTTATGCGTTGAAAATCGCTATTTGTAAGATATATGCGGCAGACATGTGCCTTGATCCAGTCTCAAGCTCTCACTTTGTTTAAAATGATAGTGATGAAATAAAAGAAAGCAAGCCGATGCATGATGTCCAATACAGGATATATGACACAATATATCTGAATATCGTTTGTTCAAGTTTTATTATTTGATAAGATTGCATCAAGACGGTATTAAAGAAAAAGTATTTATCATGAGCCACTTGGTTCAGCTGAAAATATCCGTCACCTTGGGAAACTGTCTCTGGAAGCGGTTGTCTCAATTATTGTTTGGCATAAATATTAACGTCTGTGAAGTTAGCTGGAAGATGGGAATTGGGTATTGGGTATTCAATACCTAGGTAGATTTGAATATCTAGCCAGCTACACGTAAGGTGAATACCTAGCTAATTTCGAATAACCTGCCAGCCGGGAGTTGGGTATTCGCAAAACGTTCAGCGAATACCTAGCTAGACTCGAATATCCAGCCAGCTAAGAGTTAGGTTTTTGCATAAGTTACGGCAAATACCCATTTAGCTTCGAATAACCCATCTCCCAGCTAGCTGAGTATTCGAATCTAGCTGGGTATTCGCCTTATGAATACCCAGTGGTCAGAATCTGATTTAATTAACTATAATTTCAATTTACAAAAACTATAATGCTAAAACAAAATGGACTCCGTGTATAACGGCCACTTCTACCCAGGTAACGATATAGGGCTATCTTGGTCCTCTTGTTTTCTTATATATTCCCCATAACCTGTTCCGCATGGGATAAAAAATGCCGTAATAAGGGTTCGCTATCATCTGTCCCAGGTTTTCACATATCATTTGTAATTTACATTACAAGAGAATTAAATTAATGAAATAATTAAAAACACAAGTTCTTTCAGTTTAGAGCTGGCTGTTCCGCAGTAATATTTATGAACAGATCAGAACAGATATTTATGCACTCATTAACATTAATTCATTAGAAATGTCACTGGGCTAAATTCGTTTTCCGCTTAATCATGTAGATGATGATTATAATAATAATAATAATAATAATAATAATAATAATAATAACAATACAAGTAATAAAATTTATAATAATTATACTAAATGAATAAAAAATATTAACTGTTACTATCATTAGTTCATTACTAATATTATTATTAATAATCATGAATTTTTTTTTTTCATTTATTATTATTATTATTATTATCACTGTTAATGGAGATTGTATTTAAAGATAAAAATGTATATTTTTAATTCTAACGCAATACCGATGTGACGTCGTTTCTGATTGGTGACGTTGTTTAAATTTGCGACTCTTAAATAACGTATATATAGTCGCAAGCTTCAAACGGCATTTTAATTATCGCATTTAGACACACTGTGCGTTAGAAAAGGGATAACTATTTAGTGATTTTGATATTTGCGACCGTATATACGGTTTTAATGGTCGCAAACAGTTTTAACAGCTCCGGCTAACGCCGTCGCCGTTAAAAATATTTGCAACCATTAAAAACCGTATATACAGTCGCAAATATCAAAATTACAAAACAGTTATTCCTATATTGTATTCTGGTGTAATAAGTCCGCGCAGTTTTTCGTTTCGGAAATTCGTAAGTAAGATACTTTTGTTTTGCTTTATTTGGCTTATTCTACAATATAATTGTATTTGTCAGCTATTTCTTACAAAATTTGTCTTTCAAATGGCGAAAACACCGTACCCCGTTTAAAGATTCCTACCAATAGCACTACATAAATATAACATCAGCTTGTATAGGCCTAGATTTGATAACTCGTTTGCACGAACGTCAGATATTTTAAGTCGTATTTAAAAAATCGTCCAGCAAACGAAGAAAGTCGGAACATAACTCAGGATTAACTCCGTGTTTGATAACTCTCTATTATGGTATAATAGCCGCTTGGATAATCGGTTGTTGTGCAACCGGCCACTAGAGTCACAACACTTCAGACAAATGTTTATTTGGATAAGAAGTTGTTTTCCTTGGTTTTAGATTTTTGTCGAGCCGCTTTCGAAAGCTCGATATAGCTGTCCAAATGGCTACTCGGTGTGTGTGCGTGCGTGTGTTCGTCCGTGCATGCGTGCGTACGTCCGAGTCTAGATTGTCCGGGCTGTAACTTATCCATGGATCAAGGGTTTCTTAAATAACTTGGCACAAATGTTAACCATCATGAGACGGAGTGTCGTGCGCAAGAACCAGGTCCCTAGGTCTAAGGTCAAGGTCACACTTAGAGGTTAAAGGTCAAATTCAAGAATGACTTTGTCCGGAGCATATATTGTAACCTTTTTATTACTGGGCGTAAAGAAAAATCGAGACACCACTTTTTGTGGTACAACATGCATGTAACATGCAATATTTAGGTGTATTTTGATTTTTGACCTATCTCTTACTTGGTAAGGAGTTAGCCCTTTTGACAGCTGGTGGCTCGACATGTTGCACGTGGTCATCTAGTATATCGGACCTGAGAAACACCAGATATTTTGGCTAAGTCAAAGTTTATAAACAAAATACCAGAAATGTAGTAACTTATTTCATATACCAAATTGTTCAGAAAAGGCAGTTGAAGTTTTGAAGTGAACATTTGGTTTATAAATGTTTTGCTTCCAGTGCATAACTTACTTTGTACTTGAGACCTAAGTCTGTATAAAGCAGAGTAGTGAAATGGAAGAAAACAAAGTCTGTTAAAATATGTGAAAAATACAAAATGAAAGTGGGTGTCAAGAACGGGGCACAACGGCGGGGCCAAAACGTGACACTATGACTGGGGCATAAGAGAGAAAAAACGCGCGTGTTTTTCAGCCTGATGCATAACTTTTTAATGCACGGTTTTACTTTCTATCAAATAAAAATCTATTTATTTATCTGTCTTAATGTATTTGTCAATGTAAGTTAAATGTATGTCGATGGAAGAGACTTAAATGAAATAAAAACTATCACCGTTAGAAGTTTCTGAGTAAATGTCACTTAACGCTATTATCATGCATTGGTCGGAATACAATGCGCAATACAATACCATATAAGGCCCAGGGCTGTTTTAAGTATTTACAATAAGATCGCACCTTTGAGCTCGTGACATTTTATTCACATTGAGACTCTCTGGGGAAAAGGACGCACTAAGATTACAAGGTAAACATTTGTATGTTTTTGGATTATTTAACGTGTTTTATTTAAAGTTAAACAATATTAACCTGTAAGTAAATATTTTTGACACTGATAATACAAAGGCGGCTCATCTGCTTCTGAGGTGCTCGTTCTTATCTGACCAAGTGAATTATTTCAATCAACCTTTTTATGGGGAAAGGAAACATGCAAAAACCAAAAGCTTCTTGCATAATATCATCTAATACTAAACTTGAAAAATGACTTTGTGACGTTTTATGTGTAAAATATCATTAAAATTCATTCTAAAATTCGGAAGGAAAACGACCCGGGGAGCTTGTGATTTTCTATACATTTAAATACTGATTTATCTGCAGACAAACAGAATGGTTTCTCAAATGTTATAAAGCATTTCCGTACCTTTTTAACGCTTACGCATGCGTTTGGCTCGCAAATTTGGTTTCTGAACAAGACTTTGACTTTGAAAAAAAAGAAGAAAAAAATTATCTGAGTCAACTTAAAATAAACTTGTGTTCTGTTCTGTTCTGTTCTTAATTCAACGAAACTCTGTATCATTCAAGACTTTTAAGACGTAAAACAATTAAACATTTGTTTTTGCTTAATTAACAGATTTTTCAAACATTTTCATAACTAATCTGTAAATTTACAGATCAATCAATCTTTAAATTCATAGAATATCTGCAGATATAGCACTCTGTAAATATAGCAATCTTGTAGATCTGTCAATATGTAAACAAAACACCATGATCTGACCAGGTTGTATTAACGTACATAGATATAGATTCAAGCGCCTGGCGCAAACAGAACTGATAGTTATTTGGTCATATCCACTAAGCATCATAGCAAAGAAAGCCCACCAGTTCGCAGATATTTCCCCTGCTTTAAAAAAAAATCCCTGAGCTGTTTCCTTCTTCAAACAAGTTATTGAAGTGATGAATAAAATTAATGTTTTTATTTTTTTTCCAGATTTTTGTCTGCATCATTTTAAAGATTAAAAAATCATGACTGTATTTTTTATAGACAAACACTCTCAGATAAAGTGTTTTCCCTTAAAGTTTATGATTCTAAATTAAAACTTGCTAAATTTCTAAAAAATATTTTTTTCTATCTTTATTTTGGACTTTTCCATTACACATTTTTTTTTGTATTTCAAACAGGTCTATGAAACATGCACAATTATAGTCAGTCTATAAAATTAAAGACCAACTTTACGTTCAAAGATTTCTCAAATTCATAGATTTGTTTTTAGTTTCCTTCAAAACTTTTCTAAATTAGCACACCACATCTTTCAATATTCAAGATATTTTTTTAATCTACAGTTTGTAGTTATTTTAAAACAAATAAACATTTGCTATGAGTAGCTATTGACCGACATACCATAAAGAGGTGTTAGATTGCTATTAAAAATTGAAGAAAAAACTTTGGATGCAATATGTTGTCATTAAATTGTTTTGTTACTTATGTAAACAGGTCAAGTGGTGCCCACTGAATAATCACTGACCTGACGGAATAGCGAACACTTCAATCAGGTTCAATAATAATAATGTCCAGGCTGATCATGATCTGCGCTGGTCCCAAAGGCTGAATCGTTTGCAGTAATAAAGAAAGGGTTAATTGGGAAGAATGACTTCAGTTAAAAAAATCTACACGTTTACGAAGCGCACATATTTAAAGATCATCGTCATATTTAGATTAAAGATATTTCAGTCTATATATTTTAAAGAGCGGTGAGAAAAACTTCTTGAAAGCTGCTTAAATGGCAAAACCACATGCGTAATATATCATTGTCACTAATTGTGGCCTTCAATAGCTAAACAATATCGTTTAAAGTTGTATTTTGCCAAAATAGTGGGTTTATTTTAGCTGTCTGTGATTCTACCGACTCGTTATGTCAAATAGTGTAGTAATGGTTCCTGTCCGCATGTACATAAATAAAACACTGTTGTCGTGAAATAGGCACTTAAATTCAGGAAACATATATATGTGTATTATTTGTCTACAGGTGTCCTGCACAGAGCCCTTTTTATCCATATGAGCGCTCATTATGCATCAACAAGGGTGTGTCGCCATCAACAAGCACGTGTCGTCACCGAATGAATCCATGATTTGGGGAAGAAGTAATCTCTATTGTGAGTATATCAGTTGCTTTTTGTTGGACTTTATTTTTAAAGAAAACGCCGTCAAACAATTCAGGATTTACGTTATTTAGTTTATACTAATTT
Organism: Saxidomus purpurata; assembly: GCA_022818135.1. Taxonomy (NCBI): domain Eukaryota; kingdom Metazoa; phylum Mollusca; class Bivalvia; order Venerida; family Veneridae; genus Saxidomus; species Saxidomus purpurata. The sequence continues at coordinate 11,998,693 of JAFMSR010000004.1, forward strand.
ATTTTAGCTTTATTGTGATGAAAGCTTTGAGCTCATCGAGTCACTCTCGAGTCCGCTTCCTGGAAAAACCTGTACTGGACAGGTGTCATATGAGGAGGTACGGTCATGACCTTTGTTGGGGCTCGAACCAGCAACCTCATGGATGAGCGGCAGCCACCTAAACCTTACGTCATCTGTTGAACTGCTGCCGACTGAAAATAAAACTTATCTGATCTTAAGTTGACAACACTGAAGATATAACATTTTGAAAGTTTTAGAGTTATTATCAAAATAGATTTGGTTTCGAAATATGTTCGTCTTCCAATTGTTCCTTGAACCTGTTACTCTCATAGTTAGTTCCTACTGTAGTTTTCTTATTGTATCGTAATTTGAATAATGCATATTTACAGGCTCACAATCTTGTATTAGCGCCGAATCAGCTGATTGCCATCTGCCCCCCCCCCAACCCCCGCCCCGACCCACACACAGAGGTGCATATGCCATATATACATGTTGATCATAGTCTACACTTGTCCCGATAGACTAAGTTGCCATTTACTGGTTAGTTTATATTTATTTATTTTACACAGATTGCATAAGGTATCAGAAGCAGGCTCATTTGTCGCCGGCATTGCAGTATACGGCAGATTATCAGTGATTGTTCGACAAACATGGTCTTCTGACCATACCGAAGTGATGCTAGTCATAGTCTACACTTGGGGAAAAGCAGACTCACTCAAAACAGGAGGTTAGTTTTGCTTAGTTATTTTCACATTTATCAAACGTTGATTATATTAGTCGGCTGTATTGGTTTTAAATACTGATTATAATTTACGTTAGCCGGAAATGCCGACACAATAGTCGTCGGCAGGGTAAACTTATTTACTTTACATTTAGTGAACATACCGTTATGATTTACACTAGCCGAAAAATCCGACGCACTTATCGTCGGCAGGGTATTTTAAACTTAGCATGTATTGAACATGCTGATTATGATAAGTCGAAAAAGGCGACGCATTTGTCGTCGTTAGGGTTGTTTAAACATGTTAAATTGACATCAATTCAACATCCTTATGATTCACACTGGTTGGATAGTCGTCGGCAGTATAATTAAGATTACTTTTAGTGGTCATCAGCCGGGTACTTTAGGCTAGTTGACTTTTCATTTATTGACCATTCGTTTGTACTGATACATACTGGTCGAAAATGTTGACACAATAGTCGTCGGCAGATTAATTTAGCTTTAAATTTTATTGAACATGTTGATTATGATTCATTCTTGTCAAACATGCCGAAAAATTAGTTGGCAGCACGATATCTTAAACTTATTTTACATTTACTGAACATGTTGATTATGGTTTGTATTGGCCGGAAAGGCCAACAAAGGGTAATTTAGACTTGTTTACTTTTCTCCACTTTCTGGTTTACCTTTCTGTACGTGCTCATAATAATTCACACAAGCTGAAAAGGCCGACGCAGTTGTCGTTGGCAAAGTAGTTAAACGTCACTTGCAAATGCTTTTTATAACTCATACATGTTGAAAATGCCGACACACTAACACTAACAACACTAATATTAGCTTTCAGTGCTTTATTCCAATTTCCTTTTAGCTTAATTTTATTACAGGATTAGCAACTACTACCTAGTTTTACAATGTAACATACCATTAGTCTTTCTTGTGTAAATCTTGTGCAATATGAGATAGTATATGTTAAATATGTGATATAGTCTCAGGTAATTCTTTCTTGGAATGGTCAAATACATGGTGCTTTATTGTGTACTTATATGTCTGTCTGTATGTATGTATGCATGTGAATGAGACTGAAATAAAGATATCTATATATATACACACTTGTCGTTGGCAGGTTAGTTTAGACTTGTTTACAATAAATTGAACATGCTGATTTTGAATCAAATTGTTAAAAAGTACCGGCACATTAGTCGGTGATATGATATAATCATGTTAGATTGACTTACTTTATATTTATAGAACAGGCCGATTATGGTTCATTCTGGTAAAAATTGCGGACATACTTGTCGTCGGCAGGATATTTTAAACTTGCTTTACATTTATTGAATATGTTGATTATTATTTACTCTAGACAAAAAATGAAAAACAAACGATATATCGACTAACTTTAGACTTATTTATTTCTCTTTAAACTGTGCATGCTGTTTATGTTTCACACGTCACTCTCGTGGTCGGCTGGGTAATTTAGACTTACTACACTTTACATTTATAGAACATATCCTGAATATGATCCGTACTAGCCGGAAAATGCCGATATACTATAGTCGTCGGCGGGGTTACTTTAGAAGTGTGTACTTTACATCTTTTGAACATCTTTTTTTGCCGATTATAATATTAAGTGGTCAAAAATGCCGACACATCACTTGTCGGGTAGTTTAGACTTATTTATTTTACATCTATTGAACTATATGATATGCTATTTATGATTTACAGAATTCGAAAAGTCGACGCACTTGTCGACGTCAGGGCAGTATTAACAGTTTTACTTGACATCAATTGAACATGGTGATTATTATTCACACTGGTTGGTTATGCCGCCACGCTAGTCGTCGGCAGTATAGTTTAGACTTGTTTACTTTTAGTGGTCATCAGCAGGGTACTTTAGACTTATTTATTGTTCATTTATTGAGTGTATATTTTGTACTAATGCAGACTGGTCGTAAATAACAACATACTAGTCGTCGGCAAGGTAGTTTAGGTTGTTGATTGTGATCTACACTACCTAAGGGTAGTTTACACTTATTTTTTATTATTGTAATGATTTACATGAGTCGAAAAGGCCGACGCACTTGTCGTCGGCAGGGTACTTTAACATTACTTGCATTACTTTAACATTAGCTTTTAGCTTCCTTCTCAATCCTAATAGTCATGTTTGTTGTATATATTATGAACCATATGCCAATAAAATATTGTTAAAACTTATATTAGTACTTGAAAATGATTATCATTCTTATATATTTTGAAAATGCCGACACAATAATGACACTAACTAGACTAACTACTTAACATTGATAGAATAGACTGATGATGGTTCATTGTGGTAAAAAAAGGCAGACATACTTGTCGCCGACAGGATATGTTAAACTAACGTAACAATAAGAAATATGTTGATTATTAGCAAGGCAACAAATTATAGTTAAGACTTCTGTATTTTCTTTTACTGTACATGCTGTTAATGATTTACGTACATCGAAAAGGCCGACGCTCTCGTGGTTTAGACTAACTTACATTACCTTTATTAAACAGAATAGAACAGAACAGAACAGAAGTTTATTTGTTTTCGATTTAAACATACAGTGTTTCTCGTGAATACATGAAGTAGTAATATTAATCTGTTAATATGCTTGTTATGATACACACTGTTTGAAAATCCAGACACAGTTGTCGGCAATGTAGTTTAGGCTTTTTTTACTTAGCATTTATTCAACATGCTGATAATGATTCACGATAGTTCGAAAATGCCGTCACTCTAGTCGTCGGAAGGGTAATCAATACTTACATACTATTCTATTGGTCGAAAATGCCGACACACTACACGTCGGAAGGGTAATCTATACTAATATACTTTACATTTATAGAACATACTCAATATCATACACACTAGTCATAAAAATGCCGACAGATTAGGCGTCGGTGGAGTGGATTAGACTTGTTTACTTTACATCTTTTGAGTATGCAGATTGTGATTCACAATAGTCGTAAATGCCGACACACTAGTCGTCGGGAGGGTAATCTATACTTACTTAACATTTATAGAACATACTCAATATCATACACACTAGTCAGAAAAATGCCGACAACTTAGGCGTCGGTGGAGTAGATTAGACTTGTTTACTTTACATCTTTTGAGTATGCAGATTGTGATTCACATTGGTCGGAAATGTCGACACACTAGTCGTCAGCAATATAGTAAAGACATCTTTGCTTCAAAGTTGTTGTTTTATTTCACGTCGATTATATAAGCTTAATTTCTTCAATTTCTTTACTTTACATTTAGTGATTATGTTGATAGTTGAAAAATGACGACACAATTATCGTCGGCGTGTTTTTTTTAGACTTGTGTACTTTACATTCATAGAACATGTTGTTTATTATCTACTTTAGACGAGAATTTCGACGCACTTGTCCGGGTGTTTAAACTCATTTGATTTACGTTTATCTAATTTTCTTTTATTTTATATGTGCATAGAGGCTAACAGCTGGGGGGGTCTGCCGGGTTGTTTAAACTCATTTGATTTACGTTTATCTAATTTTCTTTTATTTTATATGTGTCATAGAGGCTAATCATGATCTACTGGCGTCGAAAAGGCAGACACATTTGTCTCTGGCAGGCCGATCTTTCCCGTACGACACTGATGTGCAAGCTGGACATAGTATTCACTGGCCGCAAAAGCATTTTGACTGAAAGGGACGAATTGTAATTAAAAGAACACATAGCTAAAGGTAAAAAACTTCGTATGCAAAACATAAAACAGAATTATTGTGACGAACCATCCGGTTGTCTCTTACCGAGCAAATCTGATCACGGTCTTTAGTGATGTCAATGCAGACTCGTTTGTTGTATATCACAGTTCATAAACAATCAAATTCATTATTTATGACAAGTAATATTAATTTTTAAAAATCAAGACTAGAAACGTACATGTAATTTTATTAATACAATGCAAGCTTACAGGTAGAGACTATTCGTTTGTGAAACGTACATGAAATTTTTTCAGCGTACCCATCAACCGATTGCAACATGACGACAGCGATAGACAATCTGATCATGATCTACAATGGTTTGGTATGACGGCTTTGTCGGCTCCAACGGGTTTGTTATAGCTTACAGAATGAACTTATTTTACGTTGATCCTTTCATATGATTATTTCCATACTGGTCGAAAAGGCAAAACACTTAATGTTAAAAAAGACAAGGATGTGCTGTTTGAAAATTAAAAATATTCAAGTTTACATGGATAGATGGGGTGTTTTCATGCTGATTGTGGGTAGTAGCGAAGCATTCGACTCTGCCAGTGTGTATATTATACGTGTATAAAAAATTATGATTATTGTCCACACTAGTCGCAAAGGCAGACACACTTGTTGCCAGCAGAATGAACGGTTATTATATAAATGACCACTCTTGTTATATGTTTGGCTTGCTACAGCTTCGATTCCGTAAAAGACCTTTAATGAATATTTCACAGTGCAAAGACCAGTTCAGCATTTAGTATTGATGACAAGAAAATTAAACCCAACAATTTAAAAAAAATTTAAATGATGTACTGTTGCTGTACTGTTATCATTGTTATAGTTCATGTTGTTGGTGCTGGTGTTGTACTGTTACTGTTATCATTGTTATAGTTCCTGTTGTTGGTGCTGGTGTTGTACTGTTATCATTGTTATAGTTCCTGTTGTTGGTCCTGGTGTTGTACTGTTATCATTGTTATAATTACTGTTGTTGGTGCTGGTGTTGTACTGTTATCATTGTTATAGTTCCTGTTGTTGGTGCTGGTGTTGTACTGTTATCATTGTTATAGTTCCTGTTGTTGGTGCTGGTGTTGTACTGTTATCATTGTTATAGTTCATGTTGTTGGTGCTGGTGTTGTACTGTTATCATTGTTATAGTTCATGTTGTTGGTGCTGGTGCTGTACTGTTATCATTGTTATAGTTCATGTTGTTGGTGCTGGTGTTGTACTGTTGTCATTGTTATAGTTGATGTTGTTGGTGCTGGTGCTGTTCTGTTATCATTGTTATAGTTGATGTTGTTGGTGCTGGTGCTGTACTGTTACTGTTATCATTGTTATAGTTCATGTTGTTGGTGCTGGTGTTGTACTGTTGTCATTATTATAGATCCTGTTGTTGGTGCTGGTGTTGTACTGTTGTCATTGTTATAGTTCATGTTGTTGGTGCTGGTGCTGTACTGTTGTCATTGTTATAGTTATGTTGTTGGTGCTGGTGTTGTACTGTTGTCATTATTATAGATCCTGTTGTTGGTGCTGGTGTTGTACTGTTGTCATTGTTATAGTTCATGTTGTTGGTGCTGGTCCTGTACTGTTGTCATTGTTATAGTTATGTTGTTGGTGCTGGTGTTGTACTGTTGTCATTGTTATAATTATGTTGTTGGTGCTGGTGTTGTACTGTTATCATTGTTATAGTTCCTGTTGCTGGTGTTGTACTGTTATCATTGTTATAGTTCCTGTTGTTGGTACTGGTGTTGTACTGTTGTCATTGTTATAGTTCCTGTTGTTGGTGCTGGTGTTGTACTGTTATCATTGTTATAGTTCCTGTTGTTGGTGCTGGTGTTGTACTGTTATCATTGTTATAGTTCCTGTTGCTGGTGTTGTACTGTTATCATTGTTATAGTTCCTGTTGTTGGTGCTGGTGTTGTACTGTTGTCATTGTTATAGTTCCTGTTGTTGGTGCTGGTGTTGTACTGTTATCATTGTTATAGTTCCTGTTGTTGGTGCTGGTGTTGTACTGTTATCATTGTTATTGTCCATGTTGCTGGTGCTGGTGTTGTACTTTTACTGTTATCATTGTTATAGTTGATGTTGTTGGTGCTGGTGTTGTACTGTTGTCATTGTTATAGTTATGTTGTTGGTGCTGGTGTTGTACTGTAATCATTGTTATAGTTCCTGTTGTTGGTCCTGGTGTTGTACTGTTATCATTGTTATTGTCCATGTTGCTGGTGCTGGTGTTGTACTTTTACTGTTATCATTGTTATAGTTCCTGTTGTTGGTGCTGGTGTTGTACTGTTATCATTGTAATAGTTCATGTTGTTGGTGCTGGTGTTTACTGTTGTCATTGTTATAGTTCCTGTTGTTTGTGCTGGTGTTGTACTGTTGTCATTGTTATAGTTCATGTTGTTGCAGCTGGTGTTGTACTGTTACTGTTATAGTTGATGTTGTTGGTGCTGGTGTTGTACTGTTGTCATTGTTATAGTTCCTGTTGTTGGTGCTGGTGTTGTACTGTTGTCATTGTTATAGTTCCTGTTGTTGGTGCTGGTGTTGTACTGTTACTGTTATCATTGTTATAGTTCATGTTGTTGGTGCTGTACAGTTACTGTTATCATTGTTATAGTTCATGTTGTTGGTGCTGGTGCTGTACTGTTATCATTGTTATAGTTCATGTTGTTGGTGCTGTACTGTTGTCATTGTTATAGTTCATGTTGTTGGTGCTAGTGTTGTACTGTTACTGTTATCATTGTTATAGTTCATGTTGCTGGTGCTGGTGTTGTACTGTTACTGTTATCATTGTTATAGTTCATGTTGTTGGTGCTGGTGTTGTACTGTTGCCATTGTTGTAGTTATGTTGTTGGTGCTGGTGCTGTACTGCATACATCTGTTGTAAAGTACTTATATTTAAGTTTGCAGATACAAAATACAAAAAAATGTAGTTGTTTGGCATGACCACAGACTTTAGATGGATATACAAGATGCTTTAGGGCTGTTTGCGTGGGTGGGAGAAGGTGCACTTCTTCTATGGCGAAGACTTCTGAACAAGACATTGCATTTAATATCCAGTGTGTATCTTTTACATTATTTCCCTTCTCTTTTTTCCAAAAAGGTATTTTCCTGCTTATTTTGCTGATTGCTTGGCATAACACTACAGTTGAAGTTTCCGGTATTTGCGTCATGCCATGCTGTTTCCCTAGAATATTCATTTTCATTCCATTATTTTATTTTAGATATATTTGCAGGTTAAAGAAGTTCCACGAGAGAAGTTATACTGCTCAGCTGTGCACATCGTTGCCTATGGATGAATTATCTGATCATTCTCTGCATAAGAACAAAACCTTTCGTTTGCTTTGAACTGTCGTCGATGTATCCAAAACGAGGCATTATCTTGGGGTAAGTTATGAACTGTATTAGCTGTATTGCTTCATATACTATACATGAATATATAACGTTTCAATTAGTTTGTGAACCACTGTCAAAATGGGTTTTCAACCCCGAGTAATGAAGAAGGTGAACATGTGTATCTGATCACCTGAATTAAGAAGTTGCTGTATGCAGTCACTGTTTTATAATAATTACATTTTCAAACAACCTATATTTGACTGCTAAAGCATTTTGCAAATTGTAAAATCCTATACAAAAAAACATCAAACATTTGAAATTAATCTTACATTTATATTCAGGTACTAAAACAAATGAGATCCAGCCAGAACTTGACTGTCCAGTGAGAACTTGGACATCCGGTCTGCACTGGGAGGCCAGACAGCATTTGGAGATCCGGTTGTACTTGGGAGACCAGACAGCACTTGGAGACCCAGTCTGAACTTGGAGATCCAGTGAGAACTAAGCAGTCCTGTCAGACTTGGCAGTCCAGTCATAACTTGGAGATCCGGTGACAGCTTGGCAGTCCCGTCACAACTTGGCAGTCCAGTCATAACTGGAGATCCGACACAGCTATGCAGTCCCGTCTGTACTTCGCAGTCCAGTCAGAACTTGGCTTGGCAGTCCAGTCAGACTTGGCAGTCCAGTTGAGTTTGGAGATCCAGTCAGATCTTGGCCGTCCAGTTGGACTTGGCAGTCCAGTTAGATCTGGAGATCCAGTCAGATCTTGGCCGTCCCGTCAGTACTTGGCAGTCTAGTTTAAACTTGGAGATCCTGTCAGAACTTGGCAATCCAGTGAGACCCTGGGAGGCCAGTCATAACTTGGAGATCCGGTCAGACCCTGGGGGGCCAGTCCGAACTTTGGTGTCCAGTCCGAACTCGGCAGTCAAGTCAGAACTTGAAGATCTGGTCAGAACTAAGAGGTCCAGTCACAACTGGGGAGATCCAGTCAGAAATGGGAAATCCACTCAGGTAAATTTACTCTATTTCTTGTTTATAACAGGCTAGTGGAGCCATTGTGGTGCAGTGGTAGTGCGTTAGGCTCTGGCTCAGAAGGTACTGGAATCTTTAAGTATCTATTGTTCTATCCAATGGCAATCACCGAGAATGATGAAGGTCATAATCAACAGTGTGTGAAAAGTCTGAAATATTTTCAGCAAGCAATGTGCGAGTTAATTATTACATGTATGACATCCATAAATAAATTGCCAGAACTTTCAGTTCATTATACACATGCTTGAAATTGTTACCCCAGAAGTAAAAATTCAAAACTTAAAGCTGTCCTTATTCTAATGGGTTAAATGTCAACTGTTTGTTATTGTTTCATAATATCTGATAAGAAGTTGTTTTTTTTTCCAGAACTTGATATCTGGATGAAAAGATACAGAATTTCCACCCACTTCGCATTCTAGTAGATGTGTACAGCTTAAAACGTAGTTCCGGCAACCAAAACTTAAAAGATATTTTCACATCTGTTCTTAGCACTGTGAAAGCATATGGACTTGGAATTCTTCAGCTTCTTTAGACTTTGAGTGATAGTGGTCATCTTTTTTTTCATGGTGTTGAGTGATATAGATGAGAATTGTCGTCTGCTGACTTCAGTTGAAGGAAATTTCCGAAGAGCTTGACTTGCTGTTTTCAAAACACAACAGTATTTGTACCAAGGGACCTGTCAAACTGTCTTCATCACAGAAACACGTGTATTCAAATTTAGTCACAGGACATGTATTGAATAAAAAGAGGCAAAATGTTATTTTTCTGAATATTGTGAAATTTTATACTCCATTTTGTAGTTTTGAAGACTAATGATCACATTGGATGTTACAAGTGATGTAATCGTTGTATTTATGTTACCAAGTAAGGTGCCGGTGAAATTAATCGTTATTTGCACAAAAAATCCTAACATTGCTTTTCAAAAAGAAAGAATATTCTATGAATATAAAACAGTATTTTTTAATGACATGGCAACTTGATTCTATATGACTGATTGTTTTGTTAGATTCAATACAATGTATGTTCTTTGATTAGAATATTTCATTCGATATTTCATGATTCTAAATCTACAAAACATATGATTGATTAAGCTTGCCTTTTTTGTACTATATAATGGTAAGATTTAATCCACAAAGAAAACTGTGTACATTTTCACCTGAATAAAATATCAGTCAACCAATAATCCTTAATCTTTTGCAAGTGTATTTCTTGTGCCCGAGTTGTAACCACAGACATTTGCAGTATGGAGTCCCAACCCGATTGGCATGCATAATTTTATCACTAAAGTAAATCTACAGTCATACAGTATTCAGAAAATAAAGTTATCAAAGCAAGTTGTAAAATTGCAAAGTTTTAGCAAAGAGAGTGTCTCCAAGTCAGGGTCCGGATCTCGAGACTAAAAGAAATGATAAAAAAATCCCAGACCTGGAGATAAGCTATATAAAGATACTGGAGGCACTTCCATTATAAAATGTATTTTGTCTTGACTTGTACCGAGAGTATTGTTAACCCTGCATTCCTCTTTGTCTATCATCTTGATAATTGGATTGTTCATATATGATTTCGTTATTACAATACACACTAAATCCGTGTGATGTGGGTCCCATATAATTATATTACATATTTGTAGAGACACAAACCTCCTGTGTATTCTTTCCCCGCTTTTCTTGTAAGTAAACATGAGTCAGATGAAGATGTAATAGCCTAAGACTGAACTAAATCTAGCAATCTAGACCATCAGTCAGTCACATGATCACAAATAAATAAGCGACGCTTTCAGTCAAGACTATTGGACATGTTTTTTCTGCGGGCTTTTTTGTTGTTTTTGATGAATTTTAGTACTGGCTGACCGTAGAATTTCGTTTAAAATATCGTAATCTATTGATCTAAATCATTTCCCTGTTTTCTAACAAGAGGGCCAAGATGGCCCTATATCGCTCAATGGCTACCATTGTCTGTAATAAAAGGTCATCATGAGCAGAAAGGGACACTTTTGACCTGGGGATTCTGATTTCAACAATCTTCATAGAGTTGCACTTCAATGATATGAAAAATCTTGGAAGAAGTCCACTAGGCAATGCTACAAGCAAACTAAAGTTTTTCCTATATAAGCCTAATATGTAAAATCAAGCGACCCCCGGGTGGTGTCAATAATGACCAAGGGGTCATGATTTTAACAATTTTGGTAGAAGTCCACAAGGCAATGATACATGCTAACTCTCAACTAGTAAGCTCTAGGCATTGTGGTTTCAGAGAAGATTTTTAAAGTACTTTCCTAAATAAGCCTATGTAAAATCACTCTTGGTAGAGGTCAACCAGGCAATGTTACTTGCTAAATATCTAAGCTTTGTGCCTTCTGGTTCTTGAGTAGAAAATTTTTAAAGTTTTTCCAATTTGTTGCCATTACAATTATTGTTCGTTGAAATACAACGAACAAGTCCAAATGAAATTTTTAGAGACCAATTTTATTTTTATGTCATGGCACATAGTTCGAAAGGAAATTCTTAATTAACTTTCAAAAGGACCTTCAAAGACCTGAAAGGCAGCTGTATCTACAAAAGGAAAAAGAAATTCCAAGAGGATGACCTTTGACTCATAAGGATGGCATTCATATTAAGTAAGCTCAGTTGGAACATGGATTCTGCACGTTGTCTTGATAAGATGAACATTTGATTGAAATTCATTGATAATCATTCCAGTGATTTACGAGTAATGGAGTGGACATGAAACAAGAGGGCCATGATGACCGTTTTTCGCTCACCCGAGGACATTTGGACTGAAAATGTTACATCTAGAGTGTAATATTTGAGCTGTGTGACCGAGTTTTTGACCCCAGATGACCCATATTCGATCATGAGCTAGAAATCATCGAAACAACCTTTCTGACAAATTGCCAGGATATTTGGGCTGAAAATGTTTTTTGCTCTAGAGTATTAACAAGGTTTTTCCATATTTGGGCTCTGTGACCTAGTTTTTGACCCCAGATGACCCATATTCGAACTTGAGCTAGAAATCACCGTAACAACCTTTCTGACAAATTTCCAGGATATTTGGGCTAAAAATGTTACCTCTAGAGTATTAACAAGGCTTTTCCATATTTGGGCTGTGTGACCTAGTTTTTGACCTCAGATGACCCATATTCAAATTTGAGCTAGAAATCACCGAAACAACCTTTCTGACAAATTTCCAGGATATTTGGGCTGAAAATGTAACCCTCAGAGTGTTAACAAGGTTTTTCCACATTTGGGCTCTGTGACCTAGTTTTTGACCCCAGATGACCCATATTCGAACTTGAGCTAAAAATCATCAAAACAACCTTTCCGACAAATTTCCAGGATATTTGGGCTGAAAATGTAACATCTAGAGTGTTAACAAGGTTTTTCCATATCTGGGCTGTGTGACCTAGTTTTTGACCCCAGATCACCCATATTCAAACTTGAGCTAGAAATCATCAAAACAACCTTTCTGACAAATTTCAAGGATATCTGGGCTGAAAATGTAACATCTAGAGTGTTAACAAGGTTTTTCCATATTTGGGCTCTGTGACCTAGTTTTTGACCCCAGAAGACCCATATTCGAACTTTGGCTAGAAATCATCGAAACAACCTTTCTGACATTATTTGGGCTGAAAATGTTACCTCTAGAGTGTTAACAAGGTTTTTCCATATTCAGGCTGTGTGACCTAGTTTTTGAACTTGCGCTAGAAATCAACCAAACAACCTTTCTGACAAATTGCCAGGATATTTGGACTGAAACAGTAGCCTCTAGAGCCTTAACAAGATTTTTCTATTTTTGGGTCATGTGACCTAGTTTTTCATCCGAGATGACCCATATTCGAACTCGTCCGAGTAATTACTGGGACAAACCGAGGGTTCGGCGCAATACTATACTAACTGCCTATTTTGTCAAAATTTACTTTTTTGTGTTTTTGAGTTCATTTTTTACACATACATATCCTCATGAAATATTACAGGAAAATACCACATTTCTTTTTAGATATAAGAAAATTGCAAAACTATAGTAACTCAAAATGGCTGCTTTCTTAGTTGCAATACTATTCTAAGTTGAGTTGATATAGTCTTGCACTAGAAAATAACATTATACCGAAAGAAGTTTTGGGTGCAAGACTATTGCAAGTCAAGTTACAAGTAGTTTTGCATTTAAAATAAACTTAACTTCTAAGTATTTTAAGTGCAAGGGTACAGCTTGTCCAATTAAATATTTTGTGCAGGAACAAGAATTCATTTATGATAAACAGGTTGACATAATTATTGTCACAGTTGAAGTGTTTAAAGTCCTAGAATGAGCCATTTTGGCAATTCTTACAGAGCGTTTAATTCTTTTGTGTATTAATGTGTTGGCAGTTTCTTTGTTTTCTTAAAAAACTTTTGCAATCAACAGCTTCTCTAGAGATAAGAATATGGTGTTTCTAAAAAATAAAACTACTGGGACATGTCTTAGGGATTTACTCATGATGATTAGCCACACAAAATGATACATTATAACAGACTTTGTGTCATTTGCATTTTCTAAATAATAACCAAATACAAACATAATGTGTTTTGTTCCACAATTTAGTGGCAGTAATGAACTCAAAACCATTTGAAAAGTAACTTGCAGAGATTTGCTGAAGCTAAAACTCTTGTACTTTTCTCGCTTCCCAAAAATAATTGGACTACTTCCTGTATTTGTAAAAGAGATCCATTCAGTGTAAGATTTGGAAATGCTGTAAAACATCAAAAGGTCAACAGTCATGTATATAGTCTCTCTTGGCTTAGAGTGATTTAGTCATTCACCTTAACAGTTGGGGGTCAAAATTCAAAATCCCTGCTGTTTTTTTTTTTGTGGTACGGCCTGTTGCCGAGCAGCCAGCTAGTTAAGAATGTTTACCGTATGCCTGCCTGCTTTGAGCCTGGTAAAATATAGGAGGAAAATATGCTCAGAAAGTGTTTCATAACTTTTTCCCTTTGTTATTATGGTATACAAGGAATGACACTAAAAATAAAAACACTTAATAGTATTGCAGGGAATCAGAGCTGTGAATATTTTGTAATGTGTGCATTTTTTCATGCTAATGAATAATCTTGTATATTGGTCTATTGTACTTAGGATTACGAGGAAAAGTAAAAAGCCTTTTCTTTGGTTTGATTCACACCTAGAGCACTGAGGCCCTATGGTAGGGACTTACCCACAGGAGCCATACATGTATTTTGTTATATACAGTTAATGTTTAAATGTAAAAGTTTGTGATGTGGAAATGTTTGGGAATATATTGACGTGTTTTAATTTGATATTGCAGGTTTTAAACATTCCACAAATTCTGATTGCAGTAAAATGAGATGTTACTTACATGGCAATATACAAATCCACATGCTAAATTTTGAGATCATTAATTCATAAAATTTTCTGTAATTCATAACATTTGCAACCACAAAATGGTGCAAATACAACCACTTATACAGGAATAAAACTTTAGAGCACAAATATAACCACTTATAATGGGGTTAATTTTTCCTCCACAAATAAAACGACATGTGCTGGAGTAAAACTTTCAATCGCGAACATAACCACTTGTACTGGAGTAAAACTTTCAATTGCGAACATAACCGTTTGTACTGGAGTAAAACTTTCAATTGCAAACATAGCCACTTGTACTGGAGTAAAACTTTCAATCACAAACATAGCCACTTGTACTGGAGTAAAACTTTCAATCACAAACATAGCCACTTGTACTGGAGTAAAACTTTCAATCACAAACATAGCCACTTGTACTGGAGTAAAACTTTCAATCACAAACATAGCCACTTGTACTGGAGTAAAACTTTCGAGCGCAGATATAACATTCATACTGGATTAGAATTTTGACCACGAATATAACCACTTGTACTGAAGTAAAATTTTCAACCACAAATATAACAACTTACATAGGGGTTAATATTTTTTAGGATCATAGGTATAATAATATCGCTTCATAATTATAGAGTTACTTGCAGTGTGCAATACAGTTTTCACAACACCAAAACTGGGATATTATTTTGCTATGTTCAATTTGTAAATGCCACTTAAAACTCTTCTACTGACTGAAGCTAGAATTCTTTGCTCTCGTAAATATTGTCAATGATTACGTTACATGTACCTTGTGTAATTCTAATTTATAATTATTTATTACGGTTTAGTATTTTGGCCAGTATATCTGCATTTACAACATTTTTTAAGACAAAGCAGGCATGCATGTAAAATAAGTCATGGTTCACTTTGATTTTTTCAATGGATTCAATGGCTTATTTTCAAGGATAGTTTATTTTTGAGATGGAAAAACATTCAATTAAGTGCTGTTTTCCACAAGAGGCTGAAATACTCAATTTTCGGGTATATTATATATAATAAAGTTTATAGCATAAAGAAAGTGGATTGGTTCTCTATACTTTGTAAATTACCTATTACTGGCAAAGATAACTGGTATCTGTTTTAAGATACACCTAGAAAATTTTGTTTCAATAGTTTGATATGGCCATATGGGCATAAAATTCATACTCGATGATAATTAAACAGTATGAGAATGGACCATTGGATAGTTTGACTTGAATCAGAAGTGAATTATATTGCAGGGTGAAGAAATGCCCAGTTAACATAATTATGTAAATAGGAAAGATTTTTTAAGACAAAGATTGGATTCATTTGCATGTATATCACTTATCCTTAAATTTGATTAGCAGCTGCAAAGTGTATTCAAGTATTCAATCCAGGAAACAGAGTACATGTTACCCCACTGATCATGCTTACATTGAAACATGCTACATGGCAACACTTGCAAGCTATTGTACTTTCCAGGTTTTTCCCTGGGTTTTCAAAATCCGTTGCCACTTCAGCGATATTACAATTTGGACAGATATGGCCTTAACTTTTGACGCCAATTTTAAATTTATTTCGCAACTCTGCAGAATGTGTGCTGTTGGTATTATTGGCAGGGGAAGCCCTGCATTAATAGAATGACATGAAATTAATCTGTCCATTTTTCTCACTTCTAGAAGTAATATAAATCTGAACAACAAAATAAATGTCGACAATAAATTGAACCACTTTTTAAAGAACAGTGACAGTATCCCTTTCAAATTATATCCCTTTGACTTTTGCATACATATTTACAAAATATATAATTAAATTTGTTCAAAATGAATAATGCTAGTTGGACATAAAAGTCACCGTTACTCAAAAGCTCGTAAGGAATAATTATCATACATAGATGTGAAAAATCAAAGAGTATGATGCTTTTATCAGTTCCTTCTATAACTCAATCATCAGACTATAAAATAGATTTTAGTAGAAATAATATTAAAGGGTTTTATTCTTATTTATTTTTAAGATACAATAGTCTTGCATGAGAATCAGGTTGGTAATCTCATAAAATAATACTAGCAAGACTATATTAACTCCAAGTTAATATAGTCTTGCACTGAAACTTCCATAGTCAAATAAGGATTTTCAGAGGCAAGACTATATCAACTCAAATTTTCCCTTAAAAGTCACAAATAGATAAAGTTCCTATTAAAACTCCAATCTATTATGAAAACATATCTCATTTGTAGTTCACATACCAAAGAAAAGTTATAGTAGTCTAAACATTGTGAAAAAATACAGTTTTTTCCTTCTCCTGAAAAAAAATGTGGAAAGCAGTTAGTATAGTATTGCGCCGAACCCTCGAAACATCCTCACCAAGTTTTGTGACAATTCAGGCAAAAATGTGACCACTAGAGTGTTAACGAACTAAATGTGGACGGACGACGGACATTCATCGATCCTAATAGCTCACCCCGAGCCAGCTCAGGTGAGCTAAAAAACCAATGACACTGAAGCAAGCTTGACTTCTACCTGGAAGTGTTGGGACATGGTTTCTGCGTGCTGGTTTAGAAAATGAATATGAACTAAATTTAATGTAAAATCGTCCGGGAATTAAGGCATTATGGGGCAGACACGAGAAACCAATGACCCCTTAGCGTGGCCTTGACCTTGAGTATTGTTTTTGAATGTCATTTTGAACAGACTCGCCAAACATCCTGTGAGGGGATAAGAGTTACGGAGCAGAAACAATACGTTTGATGTAAATGATGAATTGATGAAGCTGTGGCCTTGACATTGAGCTCGGGTTTTGGAACATCAGTTCTGTACGTCAGCTTGATTATACGGAAATTCACCAAGAGTTTATGATGTCTTCAATGGCTTTAGGAGATAAGAAGCGGACACGAGACCTTACGGACAGACGGACAGTTAAGACCATTCCTGTTTCCATCCCCCTCTTTTCAGTGCCTTTCAATATTCCTTCTGCATGAATTATTCTAGAGTACAATGTACTTGACATTTCCAGCTCATTATCCAACTGACGCTAATATCACACACTCTACATAGAGAATAACTAGGGCGTAATAAAAGGACATCTGTACGCAATTAAGATAGGAACTTTAAACAGTATCCTGATAATTATAGAGTGAATACATCGAGGGTTCGGCGCAATACTATACTAACTGCTTTCCACATTTTTTTTCAGGAGAAGGAAAAAACTGTATTTTTTCACAATGTTTAGACTACTATTACTTTTCTTTAGTATGTGAACTACAAATGAGATATGTTTTCATAATAGATTGGAGTTTTAATAGGAACTTTATCTATTTGTGACTTTTAAGGGAAAATTTGAGTTGATATAGTCTTGCCTCTGAAAATCCTTATTTGACTATGGAAGTTTCAGTGCAAGACTATATTAATTTGAGTTAACATAGTCTTGCTAGTATTATTTTATGAGATTATCAACCTGATTCTCATGCAAGACTATTGTATCTTAAAAATAAATAAGAATAAAACCTTTTAATATTATTTCTACTAAAATCTATTTTATAGTCTGATGATTGAGTTATAGAAGGAACTGATAAAAACATCATACTCTTTGATTTGTGACATCTATGTATGATAATTATTCCTTAAGAGCTTTTGAGTAACAGTGACTTTTATGTCAAACTAGCATTATTCATTTTGAACAAATTTAATTATATATTTTGTAAATATGTATGAAAAAGTCATAGGGATATAATTTGATAGGGATACTGTCACTGTTCTTTAAAAAAGTGGTTCAATTTATTGTCGACATTTATTTTGTTGTTCAGATTTATATTACTTCTAGAAGTGAGAAAAATGGACAGATTAATTTCATGTCATTCTATTAATGCAGGGCTTCCCCTGCCAGTAACACCAACAGCACACATTCTGCAGAGTTGCAAAATAAATTTGAAATTGGCGACAAACGTTAAGGCCATATTTGTCCAAATTGTAATATCGCTGAAGTGGCAACGGATTTTCAAAACCCAGGGAAAAACCTGGAAAGTACAATAGCTTGCGAGTGTTGCCATATAGCATGTTTCAGTATTAGCATGATCAGTGGGGTAACATGTACTCTGTTTCCTGGATTGAATACTTGAATACGCTTTGCAGCTGCTAATCAAATTTAAGGATAAGTGATATACATGCAAATGAATCCAATCTTTGTCTTAAAAAATCTTTTCTATTCACATAATTATGTTAACTGGGCATTACTTCACCCTGCAATATAATTCACTTCTGATTCAAGTCAAACTATCCAATGGTCAATTCTCATACTGTTTGAACCTAATAAAATTATCATCGAGTATGAATTTTATGCCCATATCAAACTATTGAAAAAGAATTTTCTAGGTGTATCTTGAAATAGATATCAGTTATCTTTGCCAGTAATTGGTAATTTACAAAGTATAGAGAACCAATTCAAATTTTCTCTGCTCTAAACTTTATTATATATGATATACCCGAAAATAAAGTCTTTCAGCCTCTTGTGGAAAACAACACTTAATTGAATGTTTTTCCATCTCAAAAATAAACTATCCTTGAAAATAAGCCATTGAATCCATTGAAAAAATCAAAGTGAACCATGACTTATCTTACATGCATGCCTGTTCTGTCTTAAAAAATGTTGTAAATGCAGAAATACTGGCCAAAAAACTAAACCGTAATAAATAATTATAAATTAGAATTACACAAGGTACATGTAAAGTAATCATTGACAATATTTACGAGGGCAAAGAATTCTAGCTTCAGTCAGTAGAAGAGTTTTAAGTGGCATTTACAAATTGAACATAGCAAAATAATACCCCAGTTTTGGTGGTGTGAAAACTGTATTGCACACTGCAAGTAACTCTATAATTATGAAGCGATATTATTATACCTATGATCCTAAAAAATATTAACCCCTGTGTAAGTTGTTATATTTGCGGTTGAAAATTTTACTCCAGTACAAGTGGTTATATTCGTGGTCAAAATTTAAATCCAGTATGAATGTTGTATCTGAGCTCGAAAGTTTTACTCCAGTACAAGTGGCTATGTTTGTGATTGAAAGTTTAACTCCAGTACAAGTGAGATTTTGTTCCGATTGAAAGTTTTACTCCAGCACAAGTAGTTATGTTTGCAATTGAAAGTTTTACATCAGTACAAGTGGTTATGTTTGTGATTGAAAGTTTTACTCCAGTACAAGTAGTTATGTTTGTGATTGAAAGTTTTACTCCAGTACAAGTGGTTTTGTTCGCAATTGAAAGTTTTACTCCAGTACAGGTGGTTATGTTTGCAATTGAAAGTTTTACTCCAGTACAAGTGGATATGTTCGCAATTGAAAGTTTTACTCCAGTACAAGTGGTTATGTGTGCAATTGAAAGTTTTACTCCAGTACAGGTGGTTATGTTTGCAATTGAAAGTTTTACTCCAGTACAAGTGGTTATGTTCGCAATTGAAAGTTTTACTCAAGTACAAACGGTTATGTTCGCAATTGAAAGTTTTACTCCAGTACAAGTGGCTATGTTTGCAATTGATAGTTTTACTCCAGTACAAGTTTGCAATTGAAAGTTTTACTCAAGTACAAACGGTTATGTTCGCAATTGAAAGTTTTACTCCAGTACAAGTGGCTATGTTCGCAATTGAAAGTTTTACTCCGGTACAGGTGGTTATGTTTGCAATTGAAAGTTTTACTCCAGTACAGGTGGTTATGTTTGCAATTGAAAGTTTTACTCCAGTACAGGTGGTTATGTTTGCAATTGAAAGTTTTACTCCAGTACAAGTGGTTATGTTCGCAATTGAAAGTTTTCCTTCAGTACAAGTGGTTATGTTTGCAATTGAAAGTTTTACTCCGGTACAGGTGGTTATGTTCGCAATTGAAAGTTTTACTCCAGTACAAGTGGTTATGTTCGCAATTGAAAGTTTTACTCAAGTACAAACGGTTATGTTTGCAATTGAAAGTTTTACTCCAGTACAAGTGGCTATGCTTGCAATTGAAAGTTTTACTCAATTACAAGTGGCTATGTTTGCAATTGAAAGTTTTACTCCAGTACAAGTGGTTATGTTTGCAATTGAAAGTCTTACTCCAGCACAAGTGGTTATGTTTGCGATTGAAAGTTTTACTCCAGCACAAGTGGTTATGTTCCAGATTGAAAGTTTTACTCCAGGACAAGTGGTTTTGTTCGTGATTGAAAGTTTTACTCCAGTACAAGTAGTTATGTTTGCAATTGAAAGTTTTACTCAAGTACAAGTGGTTATGTTTGCGATTGAAAGTTTTACTCCAGTTTAAGTGGTTATGTTTGCTATTGAAAGTTTTACTCCAGTACAAGTAGTTATGTTTGCAATTGAAAGTTTTACTCCAGTACAAGTGCTTATGTTTGCGATTGAAAGTTTTACGCCAGTACATGTAGTTTTATTTGTGGAGGAAAAATTTACCCCATTATAGGTGGTTATATTTGCGCCCGAAAGTTTTACTCCCGTATAAGTGGTTGTATTTGCGCCATTTTGTGGTTGCAAATGTTATGAATTACAGAAAATTTTATGAATTAATGATCTCAAAATTTTGCATGTGGATTTGTATATTGCCATGTAAGTAACATCTCATTTTACTGCAATCAGAATTTGTGGAATGTTTAAAACCTGCAATATCAAATTAAAACACGTCAATATATTCCCAAACATTTCCACATCACAAACTTTTACATTTAAACATTAACTGTATATAACAAAATACATGTATGGCTCCTGTGGGTAAGTCCCTACCATAGGGCCTCAGTGCTCTAGGTGTGAATCAAACCAAAGAAAAGGCTTTTTACTTTTTCTCCTAATCCTAAGTACAATAGACCAATATACAAGATTATTCATTAGCATGAAAAAATGCACACATTACATAATATTCACAGCTCTGATTCCTTGCAATACTATTAAGTGTTTTTATTTTTAGTGTCATTCCTTGTATACCATAATAACAAAGGGAAAAAGTTATGAAACACTTTCTGAGCATATTTTCCTCCTATATTCTACCAGGCTCAAAGCAGGCAGGCATACGGTAAACATTCTTAACTAGCTGGCTGCTCGGCAACAGGCCGTACCACAAAAAAAAACAGCAGGGATTTTGAATTTTGACCCCCACCTGTTAAGG
Source organism: Saxidomus purpurata (assembly GCA_022818135.1). Classification (NCBI taxonomy): domain Eukaryota; kingdom Metazoa; phylum Mollusca; class Bivalvia; order Venerida; family Veneridae; genus Saxidomus; species Saxidomus purpurata. The sequence continues at coordinate 12,020,004 of JAFMSR010000004.1, forward strand.
TGAATGACTAAATCACTCTAAGCCAAGAGGGACTCTATACATGACTGTTGACCTGTTGATGTTTTACAGCATTTCTAAATCTTACACTGAAGAGATCTCTTTTACAAATACAGGAAGAAGTCCAATTCTTTTTGGGAAGCGAGAAAAGTACAAGAGTTTTAGCTTCAGCAAATCTCTGCAAGTTGACTTTTCAAATGGTTTTGAGTTCATTACTGCCACTAAATTGTGGAACAAAACACATTATGTTTGTATTTGGTTATTATTTAGAAAATGCAAATGGCACAAAGTCTGTTATAATGTATCATTTTGTGTGGCTAATCATTATGAGTAAATCCCAAAGACATGTCCCAGTAGTTTTATTTTTTAGAAACACCATATTCTTATCTCTAGGGAAGCTGTTGATTGCAAAAGTTTTTTTAAGAAAACAAAAAAACTGCCAACACATTAATACACAAAGAATTAAACGCTATGTAAGAATTGCCAAAATGGCTCATTCTAGGACTTTAAACACTTCAACAGTGACAATAATTATGTTAACCTGTTTATCGTAAATGAATTCTTGTTCCTGCACAACATATTTAATTGGACAAGCTGTACCCTTGCACTTAAAATACTTACAAGTTAAGTTTAATGTAAATGCAAAACTACTTGTAACTTGACTTGCAATAGTCTTGCACCCAAAACTTCTTTCGGTATAATGTTAATTTCTAGTGCAAGACTATATCAACTCAACTTAGAATAGTATTGCAACTAAGAAAGCAGCCATTTTGAGTTACTATAGTTTTGCAATTTTCTTATATCTAAAAGGAAATGTGGTATTTTCCTGTAATATTTCATGAGGATATGTATGTGTAAAAAATGAACTCAAAAACACAAAAAAGTAAATTTTGACAAAATAGGCAGTTAGTATAGTATTGCGCCGAACCCTCGACATGTAATTGTCTAGTTACTTCTGAGGGAATTGAAGTGACCTAAAAGAGCCTGCACTTATTCCTTTAATTTTTATTTCTTCACAGCAACTCGAGATGGTTGAAGAATGAAATATCTGAGACTATTTTACCCATGCTATCTCATACAATATTCTCAAATTGTAAAATTGATATCCAGAATGTAGCCATGATGTTCAAAATAGATATGCTCGTTTTGTGGGTATAGCCAATCTAGCTAAATGAAAACCCACCCTTTATCTCTGAGAATAATGATCATGTACAATACAACTACATGTACATTCGGAACTATACTATATTAAGAATAGTATAAAGACAAACACATTGTATATAAGTGAGCAACAGAAGGTTGTTATATTATGACCGAAGAACAATTTTACAGTCAGCATTGTTACATGTATATTATATCTTTTTCTGAGGTAGAATAAATAACATATTGCTACACAAGTGCATAATGAAAAAAATTGAAAAACCCAGAGGAGGCCCTGCCATTCATGACTATTCTATCACAATATAACAAAATCTTCTATTAAACTAGTCTATACATCAAGTCTTCCATAATTTATACATGTAATTCAGTTTTCAACATTATAAGCACTATCTTCCCGGACTGATAAACTATAGGCCGGCATTCTCTTTTTGCTGCTGGCAGTATGTTTCACTTAAAGTTACAATATACACATAACTTACAGAACATGATAAGTACAGTGTAAACTCTTAAAATTCAGATGTTGACTTTCGCGATTTTCCAATTTTCTATTCATTCAAGAGCTTTGAATTTTGAATTTGCAAGTTGTCTATTTCGCGATTTTTCCATTTTTCTTGGTAATTATGATTTTGAATTCCTAAGTTGTCTACTACCATGACTACACAATATTCCAATATTCTACTAATTTGGGAGTTCCCAAAGTGTGTCATTTGCCGAAAATAAAAACCTCGAGAAAAACGACTTTTAAAGTATCATGATTCATGAGGTATGATACAGATCATAATCTCCTTCGTTTTAAAACCATTGTTGTATCACTGCTGGTATAAGGCTATGAGACCATCTTTGCAGGTTGATAAACCTCGTAAGTCCCAAGGCTGATTGACTAACTTGATGACTATTTGACTGACTATTACACTGTATTCATCGCCTGTACATTACATCACCAGATGACATCATCCTCTGCCGTAGATAAACAAGTTGCTATATGACTGTCTATATCCATCTGGTCACATCTGAATGAAGACAAGAATACATGTATATGAAAATTACACATGTTACACCAGGGTATATACATTTTTTTCATAGCCACCAGACTAGATGATAATCTATTTCATTAAAACTCCAAGCATACTACTTTAAGCCTTTTATTCTAACAGGGCTCGATCATCTACATTTTTTGGCAGCAAAGGGAGTATATTGAGTAAGAAATAGTAAATGTAAGGATGCCAGTCTAACAAACATAGGGCAGTTAGTGTTTAACTCAGTATAGATATACCAAACTGGACTAGCAGTTACATGAAATGATGACTTCAATCTGTTCTCATTCATTTTTATCGCACTGTAGGACAAAAAAAACCCACCAAACTATTTAACATGAATCAAATCATAGCATTTGAGATTCAAGTTCATTTAAATAATGTCTTGTCTATGGTGAGTATTTATATAAGTCTGTCCAGCCTCTGATGGTGTGTATGTACAAGTATATGAAAGGTCGATGTCCATCATACATGTTTTTTAGAAATGTCAACCTCCTATAAAGTTTAATAGGGGCAAACTATGACCATAGGTAAATGTACGAGTAATTAATTGATTACTGAAAACAATTACAACAGCTAAACTGACATATACATGTACCCATGTAAAATCATGTCTTGCTCAAGAAGAATATGATACATATAACTAAGAGTCAATGCTACATGTAGACCATCTACAGACTTCCACCAAGTGCTTTCTTTTAAAATTCTTAAATTTAAACAATTAACATGATTAATTGCACGGTTATCTATTTTATGATAAGTATATCCCTTCTAAATAATCACAACTCATGTAAACATGGTAAATGAAAACCATTTATGAAAAATAATAGACCAAAATTAATGAAATAATATAACATGTCATATCACGTGCTGGGAAGATCTAAAACCGTAAACACGGTAACAATTTTTGTGAAAATAGGATCTCTGTACAAAAGCAGTTTATTTATTTCTGTTACAATGGTCACTGGGGAATAAAATGGATAAAGAAACACAATCATGATTAAAAATTTTGTCTGTAACAGTTTTCTAATTATAACAGGAGTTTTGGCCGAGTCGAAACAAAATATGTTGTACAGAAAGAAACAAGAGCTGTCCCTCACAAGTGAAAAATGCCCCCGAAAGAGGTGCCTCACAGTCTGTGTCCTCTCCATGTGCTCAATAAATGTGCTATGTAATTTTAAAATCCTTCCATGCATGACAGAGTAACCATGCATACAGTTTTCCATTACTTTAAACACTAAGTGTGATCTTGACCTTTGAGGTAGGGATTTTTGGTTTTTTGCGCGACATATCCGCTTGATGTGCTAGACATTTGTGCCAAGTTATTTTAAAATCCTTCAAAGCATGATAAAGTTATAGTCCAGGGCACACAAATGTATGCATATATACAGGATTCCATTACCTATAAACTCTAAGTGTGACCTTAACCTTTGTGGTAGGGATGTGGGTCTTGCACGCGACACGTCATCTTGATGTGCTAGACATTTGTGCCAAATTATTTTAAAATCCCTGATGCATGACAAAGTTACAGTCCGGACACGAATGTGTGCATATATGCATATATAGAGGAATCCGTTACCTTCAAACTCTAAGTGTGACCTTGACCTTTGAGCTAGGGGCATGGGTCTTGTACGCGACACGTCGTGTTGATGTGCTAGACATTTGTGCCAAATTATTGTAAAATCCTTCAATGCATGACAAAGTTACAGTCCGGACACGAATGTGTGCATATATGCATATATAGAGAAATCCATTACCTTCAAACTCTAAGTATGACCTTAACCTTTGAGCTAGGGACGTAAGTCTTGTACGCGACACGTCGTGTTGATGTGCTAGACATTTGTGCCTAATTATTTTAAAATCCTTCGATGCATGACAAAGTTACAGTCCGGACACGAATAAGTGCATATATGCATATATAGAGGAATCCGTTACCTTCAAACTCTAAGTGTGACCTTGACCTTTGAGCTAGGGACATGGGTCTTGTATGCGACACGTCGTCTTGATGTGCTAGACATTTGTGCCAAATTATTTTAAAATCCTTCAATGCATGACAAAGTTACAGTCCGGACACGAATGTGTGCATATATGCATATATAGAGGAATCCATTACCTTCAAACTCTAAGTATGACCTTAACCTTTGAGCTAGGGACGTGGGTCTTGTACACGACACGTCGTGTTGATGTGCTAGACATTTGTGCCAAATTATTTTAAAATCCTTCAATGCATGACAAAGTTACAGTCTGGACACGAATGTGTGCATATATGCATATATAGAGGAATCCATTACCTTCAAACTCTAAGTATGACCTTGACCTTTGAGCTAGGGACGTGGGTCTTGTACGCGACACGTTGTCTTGATGTGCTAGACATTTGTGCCAAGTAATTTTAAAATCCTTCAATGCATGACAAAGTTACAGTCTGGACACGAATGTGTGCATATATAGAGGATTCCATAACCTTCATACTCCAAGTGTGACCTTGACCTTTGAGGTAGGGATGTGGGTCTTGCACGCGACACGTCGTCTTGATGTGCTAGACATGTGTGCCAAGTTATTTCAAAATCCTTTAATGCATGACAGAGTTACAGTCCGGACACGAATTGAAGTAGGGACCCACAGACGGACGGACGGGGGGGGGGGTGGGTTTTTAATATGCCTCCCGGTGCGGGGGGAAAAAAAAAGTACACACTTCATACTAAGAGAGGTAACTTGCATGAAAATATTGTACACAACTGTTGGAGTTAGCTCCCATACATCTATTTTCATGGCGATACGTTTTATTTAGTTATACTTTTGCCCCAATATACAATATACAATGTAGCTATTGCCTATTTTCATATCAATATTTAAACCTGACCAGACTGAGGTGTTTTTAATTTCCAAACTTAACCATTAACAATATAGCCTCACTAAATTTCTAAAATGGACTTGTTCATCTTTCAATTTTGACTGAGCCCTTCATTTTCACAGAGGTGCTCTAAGAACATGCAGAAAATTAACTGAATTCAATAGCAAACAAAAGCGATTGCTCAATGAAAATTAACTGACTTGCATAGCAAACAGTGAACATCATGCCATGATCATGGTCAACAGACTGATCATGATCTGCACTAATCACAAAGGCAGACTCACTGGCTGCCAGCAGGGTAAGAGTTCATAGTATATACAATACAGTCCAACCTCTCCACAGGACCACAACAACACCAAAGGGAATATCAATTTTTGTTTGGTATGGAGAGGTTGTTGCTCTGTAGAGGTTAATTTGTTCAGATATATTATCTGGTTTGGGAAATAAAGCATCTGTCTTTCTAGCTCTGTAGAGGTTTTTGCTCTTCGAAGGTGTTGTTATAAGAGGTTAGACTGTACTGTCCAAATGCTTTTCATATGAAAGACTTGACATAATATTTTTACAACAATACCTGCTGACCAGCATGATTGACAAATTAAATAAAGTCTAAGCTGATCAACAGTTGCCATGGTTACATTTGTGTATGCTTCAGTCTAAGTATAAACCTTTCTTCAAAAGTTGAAATAATCCTACACACACACAAACACTGTATACATGGTATACAGACCTCAAAATATAGGACCTGAATAAGAACCCAGTTTGAAAAGAAAATACTGGAGGTGTATTGCTATAGATGGATAATTTTTTTTTCCTTTGGGGTGTAACAAGTCTTGCAAGTTGTTTTTTTATCATTCACCATGTTACATATAACAGGGCAGATTACCTAACCATTTTTCCTGTGAAGGGCTAGCCGCTGAATAGACTCCCATCCTCTGTAAGAAATTGCCAACTTTCTCACAAAGAGTCAGCTACAACAATGTAGGTAGTGAGGCTCAAACCTATGACCCTAAATCAGTGAGATTAACAATTGATTTGGGATTTGTCAGAAATATAAACTTGTCCAAGACGGCTGTTCATTCATTTTCATGCAATGTGAGAGTACTGTAAATTGTGTAATTTTGGTGTGATGAAAATTTCATAATTTGCGATCACTAACTAAGTCTTATTCGTGAATTTTGAATTCGTGAAAAGAGCATTCTCGTATGCAAATCTATATGAAATGAATTTTTCACAAGATTTTTAAGTTAGCAAAGTTGGATATTCATGAAAATAACAAAAATTCAATTAACACGAAAATTTACCAATTTACAGTAATCTCTTCATCAGTACTGTACTTATACTAACCTAGAATCAAATTTCATCTGGCAAAGAGGACAATTCTGTAGTGTTCTTTCACTTTTCACTACTTGTTTTTCCTCAGAGTAGCTTGAGGTTGGTATATCCACTGCCATCTTGTTTTGTGACTTAGCATTTTGCTCAATTGCAATGAAATTGTCTGAATCTGCACAAGCATCAACATCTACCCGCTTCTTAAATAAACTCTTTTCTGCATCTATTCCAGTTTTTGGCAACGATGATTTTGAATTTCTATTTATACATACTGGTTCCCTGCGTATATTTTGTGACTGAAGGGCATAAAAATTGGAGTTTCTGTCCCTTATGATAGAACTGTTTTCATGTCTTAAATTACTAGTAGCAGGTGACTGAAGTTTTCTTAAATTTACTTTGCTCTTGTCCGCAGAACCACTTTCAACATCTTCTTTAGCTTCCTTCATTTGATCATTTTCATCTAAATTACGCAGTTCTATATTATTGTAGGAGGTAGAACTAAATCTATGAGAGTGTTTATCCTGGGCATGATTTTTCTCTTCAACATCATTGTCAGCACTTTCTGTATGTGTATTTGTCATTATTGTTGCAGACTGGTCACTACAACTTTTGAAATGTCTACACATTTTAGGGAAGGGAGACAACTCTTCCACTGACTGTAATTTAGAGACTGGTAGTAGTCTTTCTTGTAGTAGTTTTACTCTGTCCTCCTGCTGATGTCTGGCAGCATCTTCATCCTGAAACATTTCAGACCAAATCATAATTTAGTGTTTGATAATCAGATCAATTGATCTACTTGTTTTTGTTTGGATATGAATGGTTTCTTTCAACAAGTTATCACTCATCATGACGGAGCAATTAGTATCACAAAGTATCGATAGAAAAAGTACATCAGATAGACTATCAATAGTGGCTTCACTATGCGTACATCACGACAGTTTTGATAGTTTACATTATTACATACTATGTATTTTCACCAAAAAATTCAGTTGTTTGTATCAATACCTGTAATTAACTTGAATTCAGTATAAATATAAGCGTACTAATTAAGAAGCAAACCATTTTATTGAACAGATACGCGCATTAAAATTTCACTATGCGAAGTCATGGATTAATGGATGGTAAGGCGACAACTACGTGTTTAGGAACAGAAACGCGTCATTTATATAACTTATTAAGCCCGTAAGTAAACATACGCTTAATGGCAAAGGAAAATCAACTACATTTTATGTAAATAACGCGTTCAAAAATGAAAAAAAAAACTATCGAGAAAAGTCAATAGCTGTCCAGAGTCGGGGTCTGATACAATCGCGATAAGTCGATAGTATCGACTATCGTTACATCCCTAATCATGACCCTTAAACTAATTCAATACTAAGTGTTTTTAACATATCTCTATCAAGAAGACAAAGAGGCTACCATCACACCAAGTTTTATTGCAATTGGTCACCCCTAACTAATGTTATTTAGCAGAAACCATTTTTTTATTTTTTGTAACAGTGACCTTGACCCTAGTGACCCCAAATCCTATCCCAAGCTTCCTCTCCCTGCAAACTACCTCCAAAGATGGGAGCAGTGGTGAAGCGGTTAAGGTGTCGACCGCTCATCCCGCAGGTTGCGAGTTCGAGCCCCACTGGAGTCACGACCGTACTTCCTCATATGACACCAGTACTGGTTTTTCCAGGAAGCGGACTCAAGAGTGACTCGATCAGAAAACTCAATTTTCTAAGTCAACCAAGGGTCATAATTTGAATAAAATTCATACAAGAATTACCTAATTAGACAGTCTGACACCTAAGAAGACTTTAATGAAGTTTCAAATCAATCCCTTAAGTGCTTACTAAGATTTACTATGTCCATGAAAGAACCTTGCATGCAAAATCTTGATCAAAGCTGCAACGCCGACACCAACACAAGTGTGATTGTAATAGCCCTATTTATTCTTCGAGCTGAAAATGACTCAGTCTCATTAATCAGCATTTTGAAAATTTTACACAAAAAGACAATAGATTACTCATACATGTCATATATGCAACAGACATATACGGTAGTATGCCAAAATTATAGAAGGTAAATTACCTGTGTAGGAAATGCAGGAAATGGGGATAAATTGGCAATGTCCGCATCTTTTGGTGACAAGGACAGTATCATCTCTCTCAGTTTATTCAAACTGGGGTTGTTATTTTGTAGAAATCCTCTGAAATGTAAGAAAGCTATCAAAACTTGGGTATCTAACCCTTGGCCTGCCTGCAGCAAGGGTTGCTGACTTTAATACCGGAGCAGATCATGATCAGCCTGCATCGTTACCTTAGTAATCTGATCATGATCTGCAGTATTAAAATCTGCTTTTAAAGCTGCTCTCTCAGTCGCCGTTGAAAAAAAAATAATTCAAAAATGACACACTAATACTAACATGACTCAGACTAATACATAAATATCAAACTAAAGGCTAGAGTCAACAATAGAGGTAAAAATCTAGGTAGGAATTTGCAAAAATTGATTGAAAATGCAGGTTTTAATGGCACTGCTACACTATATGTCTATACTGGAATTTGCAACGTTTCATTATTTGGTAGTGTATATTCTTTCAAATCTGCAGATATATGTGACAGGAATTTATACTGTCACCTTTTTATATGACTACAATGTTCTAAAATATGTTATTTTCATAAAGTTTGAAGAACTTGAAAGCGAGTTTTTGAAATAAAGTGGGGTGGTACGAAAAATTTAACCAAGATGTGACACCAACGTTGAGTAGGATCTATCTCCTGTTTACTTCGAAAAGTCCAGCTAAACAAGAGGGCCATGATGGCCCTGTATCGCTCACCTGTCTACCATTGGCAAAAATAAAAAGGTTATTAATAGCAGAAAGGATCAATTTTTACCTTTGGCTCATGATATCCTCTTAATACGCCTATGTAAAACAAAAGACCCCCCAGGCAGGGTTAATTTTGACCCTGAGGTCAGGATTTGAACAATCTTGGTAGAGAGTCAATATTGCCACATGCTGAATATCAAGCTCTAGGCCTCATTATTTTGCTGTCTGATCATGATCTGCACTGTGGCTATTCATTTTTTGCGTCTGATCATGATCGCACTGTAAGCTATTCATTGTATGTTGGCTGGTCTGATCTGCACTGTCAGCTTTTATTTTTGCGTCTGATCATGATCTGCACTGTTTGCTATGCATTATTTAGCTGTCTGATCATGATCGCACTTTCATAATTTAGCTGTCTGATCATGATCTGCACTTTCATTATTTTGCTGTCGATCATGATCGCACTTTCTGACAAATTTCAAGGATATCTGGGCTGAAAATGTAACATCTAGAGTGTTAACAAAGGTTTTTCCATATTTGGGCTGGACCTAGTTTTTGACCCCAGATGACCCATATTCGAACTTGGGCTAGAAATCAACTTAACAACCTTTCTGACAAATTTCCAGGATATTTGGGCTGAAAATGTTACCTCTAGAGGTTAACAAGGTTTTTCCATATTTGGGCGTGTGACCTAGTTTTTGACCCCAGGTGACCCATATTAAAACTTGAGCTAGAAATCATAGAAACAACCTTTCTGACAAATTGCCAGGATATTTGGACTGAAACAGTAGCCTCTACAGCCTTAACAAGATTTTTCTATTTTTGGGCTCTGTGACCTAGTTTTTGACCCCAGATGACCCATATTCGAACTCGTCCGAGTAATTACTGGGACAAACATCCTGACCAAGCTCGTGACAATTGAGGAAAAAAGTGACCACTAGAGCGTTAACGAACTAAATGTGGACGGACGACGGACGACGTCCGACGGACGACGGACATTCATCGATCCTAATAGCTCACCCTGAGCCAGCTCAGGTGAGCTAAAAAGGGCCATAATTCTGACAAAACCCTTAACAAAGTTACGTACTCTTGTCTGTAGATGGAGGTTATGATGGTTAACAAGTATGGTAAGTTTCAAAGCAATACCCCTAATGGTTTTGAAATAAAGTGGGGTGGTACGAAAAACTTTACCAAGGTGTGACACCAACGCAGAGGTGAGTAGGATAGCTCCCCTTTTCTTCGAAAATTCGAGCTAAAACAAATTTACTTAAAATAAATTTGATCATGTTATGAGATACAACTGCTTTCTTTCGTCAAAAGTATATTTCTGTTCAACAGTCAGGGGTGTAACTTGTTTAAGTTATTTTAGTGTTATTTTAGATAACTTCTACAAGTGATATTTATCTTTTATTCATCACTCACTTAATCACTTCTTTAAGTTATTTTTCAGTCATGATCACTTATTCAAGTTATTTTCGTCAAAACAGTATAAAGATTTAACATAATTTTTCACAAGGATACAAATTTTCTGGGGAGTTACACATTTTTTTTCTATTTCTTTGATCATTGAACTTCAAGATTATGAAATAAAATATGTTACGCACTGGCAAAACCTTCTTACGCAAGGGCTTTGAAGTAGGAGATTTTTCAGTTCATCTGTTAGACAGTTTTGGCAATAAATCAATTATGTCTAATTGAAAAGTCATTACTGTCAGCATTTCTTCCTCTTATCTAAAGGTATTTGCAGAGGTAATCTGCTAGTAATGAAGAAATTCACGAAAAACTGAAATGTTGATTTATAACCTGTATACGTTATTTTACGATATTCCCATTATTTTGGTCACCTCAACTTTCAAGGGAGTTAATTCATTCAGCAAAGGGAAGTAATTTTATTAACAAAATAATTCAAATATCACTTATAGAAGTTATTTTCAAAATAACTTATACAAGTTACACCCCTGACTGTTCAAAATGGCCAAATAATCATAAGTCGCAAGAAATGGCAAAGTTATAGCCAAAGCTAAGTTTTACGTGACGGACGGACAGACAACATGGACAAAGCAATCCCTATGTATCGGCTTTTCTCCGAAAGGGCGACACAAAAATGCATGTAGACCTCCTGTAATAAATCGCTATCCACTCACTATAAAGTGTACAGCAACAACTTTACATAGATAATTGAATGTTTAAAGATACGTCAACAAGAGGTGTAAAAATACAGCGTAATACTTTTTTCACGAGACAATATGTATCTCGATACACAGTTGCCATACAATACGTAATGGTTCTATCGATACACAGGTCTACTGTTCCAAGAAGTTGAATTGATATGAATTCGGAATATAACAAGTGGTCGTTAATATTTATCAAGGCAAAAGAAATTGGCTGCAATTTACATAAGTTTTTCATACATGATGTATAGCTGAAACTTTTAGGTTAAAAAAGCTCCGAATGTTGTTTATTGACATGATTGAAAACAAAACTACCCTAGCTGATATTTGGTGCCCACATGGTTTAGTTGTGTGACCGTTCTTTCTGCGACTTATGATCCTTTTTATTTTTAAAGGGACATACCCTATAACTGATGTCAAACTAAATAATCCCAAAACATAATAATATAGTGCATGTAGTATTTTGAAGTATGATAACTAAACCTAAAAGTTTCAGCTATGCATTCCCAGTCATTATTGATAAAATCAGCGGTTTAAAATATTTGCAGTACCGTAAACCATTCAATAATCTTAGTAGATTCTATGTAAAGTTGTTGTTGTACAATTAATGGGTGGATGCGATTTATTACAGAAAGCCTCTATATTGATTAATTGTGGTCAAATGAGGCATTTTTCACAATAGGTTCTTCTTTGAAATTGTATTTATTTATCATTTTATGTTCATTGAATACATAATCTATGTTTCGACAATATAATCTGCTAGATGTAGGGTGTGCCTCTTTAATTTATATTTCGTTTTTTTAGGCAAATATACCATGTATATAACACAAAAAAATGTCATGTGTATACAAATTTCTACCAAATACAATTATTCTAAGTTTAATTATGTCCCGTAAACCTGTGCATTTACCTGTAAAACCACTTAAAGTGCCGCGATTTAACCCCCGATACTTTTGTGAAATTCACACTTTCTTGAATATCCCGAAGAGCTGTGATGGTTGATCTGAAGCCGATTGTCCGAAATTTCCAATTTCTTTCATTGTTTATTTTAATTTGACATGTGTTAATCCGGAGTCAGGAAAGGTGTGAAAATACCAGTATGTTATATGGGTTAACACAATTAACTCAATTGTTTGTATGTTGTAACTTGTTTTGAAAGTTTTTTGACATCAGCAATCCAAATAATTGAATAATTAAATGATAAATGTCAGATTTTAAGCAAACTGAGAGAATTGCATGTAGATTATGCTCCATATATAAACATGTTAATATCTAAACATGAAGGTATATTCAAAATGAGAACCTCACCTAGAAAGTTATTGCAAACAATTTCAAACTTCTCATTTACTGAATTAGGTTGCAAAATCTATCAAAGTCAAAAGCCAGTATGTTACTGGTCTTTCGTACGACACCCACCCCCCTCCCCCCTCTGGAATTTCTCGGCAGATCTACACAATTCACAGAAATGACCCCCTGGACAATCTAATCCGCAGTTTTGTGGAACAATTATCAAACCCCTGAGATTGTTAGGGCCGGATTGGGCCAGGGTCCAATCGAGTGAGTCACTGTGATTATTCTAGCCTTTTCGCATTTGATTAAATGGACTGTTGAAATATATTTAGAAAAGTAATTAAGGAAACTGTTTTACATTTCTTCAGTTGGCTGACACGGTTCTGACCGTTTTCTTTGTTTACTGGACAGACCACCATCACTCTCATCCGAGTTGGAAGACAGCACGACAGCCGCATCAAGATTTGGCTCTTTGAAGTGTTCTGAAGTCACTCGTGAGTTCGATTGGGGTAATCTTCTTTTTAAACGGAGCTTTTTAATTTTATCCATAATTTAATTTCACCGCTTCCAAATGACTGGGTACCTCCTTGATGAAGAGTATCTGAAAAACGGCCTCGTAATAAAAAGAAGTTATGAGAAATACAAACACCCGTGGAGGAAGAATTCTAAAAAGACTTAACAGACGTCTATTTCTGCGTTCATGAATCGATCAATTTTAAGATTTTCTAATATAGAAAATAGGAAAGACCTATATGGGCAAAGCAAGGTGTACAAATTCTCACAAATGCTCTGAATATGAAAATAGGCAATACCTATATCGGGCGAAAGCATAAGGTGTCAAACTTCTCCGTGACAACGGACATGAAATAAGGCGGATTTATCAACGGATGTTAGTGTTTTCGTATGACTTCAGTTTCGTCGAACTGAATGTTTGTAGCAAACTTAAAGTGTTTTCCTCTTAGCAAGATTAATGAAAGTTTAATGAAAATAGTGGCAGTAGACTGTTCAATATCAGGTCACTGCGACCTTGACCATTTACCCCAAAAGAATAAGGGTCGTCTTCATGTTGCAGGCAACCTTTTGAGCAAGTTGAATGAAAATATTGATCTGTATAATGTTGTCAATGAAACTCCCTTTACCTTTGACCCACTGACTCCAATACAAAAGGGATCATCTCAGGTTGCAGGCGACCTTCTGAGCAAGTTTCATGAAATTCAAATGAAAATTGTGACTCGTAGAGTGTTATCAAGGGAAAATTTTACGGACAGACGGACATTCTTGAACCAGAGTTTCTCTATAGCCAGATATGTATCAAGCACAATATTATGGACCTGGGTTTCTCTGATCAAATATGCTTTCTGACCTCTATTTCTAACACCAATTCAGTGTTTTCCTATACACATAATTATATTTACCATTCTATTACTATGACAACTGTCTGATTAAGCCATTGTCCTGTCAGTGACATGAAAACACTTTTCCCTGTTTAAACATATGTTAAAGTCTGAGGACATCAAATCTTTCAAGTTCTCAAACTGTTTGCCAGACTACGTTTATATGTTTATCTTGGTCACAGCATTATTAAGAAAAAGTTGACAAGAAACAATGGCCAGTTTAAAAGGCTACTTTTCCTCTATTTATTTATGAATTTTCACATTTTCTGTAGATCGTTTATAAATCAATTTGTTTAAAAACTAAAACAATCAATACAAATTAAGCATGTAAATTTCAGCAAAAGAAAACAACAAAAAAACTTACAAGTAAACACCACAGTCCAGTATCAACATGTGGCTGAACTTCACTATTTATTTCAGTCTGAGATTCATGGAAGAGCGTTTGATTAAGATCAAAGATTTATTGTCATATTTTACAGATTCAATTTATTTATTTCAACTGATTATGAGTTTATAAATATATACATGCACACTTTCTTAGAAATCTCTCAATTGTCATAAAATCTATGAAAAGTTGTTCAAAATCAATTTTATCTGACTAGTATCTTTGAAAGGTTGTTCACTATCTATTCTATCCAAGAAAGATCCACAGTTCCACAACCTGAAATTGAAAATACAAGTACAATTCATAACTTATATCAAGAGTTGCAAATGCCATAAAATCAGAAGCAGCTGCTTTTCCTTTATAAACAGTTACGGAAGATTCTGTACATGTTCGGTATAATCTAGGACAAACTGTTCTCTATATTTTATTGACGTGAATAAAAATTAGTCAGTTGTTCAGATGCGAATAATAAAATCACTTGTGCTGCGCGCTCGTAATTTATTTACTACACAGCGGAACTCCTGACTATATTTCATTGAACGATAAAATGCAGAGAGACAGTTATTATTTCTAATTAAATAAGATTATTCTTACACGTACTGTTTGCACAATTGTATAAATTGAAAATCTAGTCATTTCAGTTAAGGCAATGTAAAATTTAAAGTTGATTACAATCACAGGTTCATGACTCATTACACCCCCATACCTGTATATACTATATATAAATAGTATATACAGGTATGGGGGTGTAATGAGTCATGAACCTGTAATTGTAATTAAGCGTCAAGCAAAAACATGTTCCGAAGACAGCGGTATTCCCGTGAGGTTGTCCTTCATGAACGTGGTCCAGTATTCTGTATGCTGATACATGTAAGTGTCCGCGTGGATTATGTCGAGATTCAGACCTATTTTCCTTGGCATCTAGAACAACACCATCTTGGGAATACAACCAGTGCCACTCAGTATGTCCTGCAAAAATGAGTCAGAATTTAGAAAATTGGAATACTAATAAAAGCAAATACTTAGAGTAAAGTTGGTGTTACAAGCCACCTCACTTTATTTCATTCAGCTAGAAAACATACCATACAGAAGCTTGGGAATTCCGACCATGCACAAACCAATGCAGATGTGTTCAAAGCATTAAATTTTAATTTTAATTTAAAAAAAAACTATAGGTAACATTTCACTACAAGGGGAAAGACACGGCTACTGATCAAACACTCACCTACCATGTATCTCTTAATTCCTACATCAAGTGTATATTACTATGTAGTTGTATAAGTAATGTTTTCTTTCCAATTTTATCAAATAAATAGCTACCGAAATAAACAGACAACAGGAAGTAAGTCAGTGCGCGTGATATGTTACGTCATTTCAATTGATCGATATTTTTTATGAAATCATTTTGATTACATACGTTGAAAGATTGATTCATCGGAGAAATACGTATTTCAACATTCATAACCGTAAAATGTTTTAGAATTAAAAACAACAGGTCAGTTAAATCACGGACCTCCGTGGTTAACGTTTGGTGGACGGTGCAGCGTAACATTTATGTAAACATGATGTCACGAAGTGGTATATTTTAAACTTTCAATGGCTAATCGTGAATTCATTAATTTTATTGCTTTGAGTATTCAATTAAATACTCGTACATATGTTTACCTATGGTCGAAGCCCGTTTGACATGGGTAAATCAGTTGAATTATTGTAATTGTTTTCAGTATTCAAACAGATACTCATACGTTTACCTATATTCGGGCTTTCGCCTGTATAATAACTAGATATGTAACATTTACATCCACATCTACGTTTACTGCTAAGCAATCGTTGTCGATTATAACTAGCAGACATTAAGTAACTATTATGAACGTATTTACTAATATGAAAATAGGCAATACCTCTAGGTGTCAACCCCCTACAGCGGTTCCGATCTATTACTGTATACTGTAAAGGGAAGTGACCGCTGCGGGGAGTTAGCAGAATTTGCAGCTCGTTATATGTTACGTCATTTCATCGATTATTTTTCAGAAATGGTTTTTCATTTACATGTGTTGATTTGATTGATTCAGAAGAGAAATACATATTATGAAATAGATAACCGTGAAATAAATGTTTAAGAATTAAAAAAAACAGTCAGTGGAATTCTGGGTAGACGGTGCAGCGTAACATTTATCTTAAGTTTATTTTCGCGAAGTCAACACTTTTTCATTTCACGTTGTATATGTCAGTTGAATTATTGTAATTGTTTTCCGTATTCAATTACTCGTACAATCGATTGCCTATAGTCGGGCTTCGTCTTTTGGGCGCTTCGCCAAATATATTTGGAGTTGGGGAACCTATGCTCGCGGTATTTTGAGCGTAAAAAAACAGAAACACAGTGTCAATGTTGATAAATTAATATGTATTCTACCTCACAAGCAAACACTTGGTACTTACTTAAATGAAAACAGAAAAAATGGAAGTCTGTAGTTGTGATGAATACTTTTTATGTGCAAAATATCAACACATCGGCTTAGAAACTGCTAAATATGAACTGTGACTTTTTTCAGTGCGTCAGCACTTTACACTACGTCATGGTGCAATTGATCCTTGAAAAAACTTATACCTTAATGTAGCAGTCTTTTCGTTTTCTAACATCGTGTAGTATAACATTTCAAGACAGTTCTTTTTTCAATACCTCCATTTAGCATCGTAGTTTTGAATTTCTATAACTTCAGTAACAGTAAAATATTGAGAAGAACAGAATAAGTCCTCTACATGGCACGTGGTTGGATCCGCTCGTGGTTGTCATGTGATATGTGAAAACGAAAGTACACATGATTAGCTACCCTCGTTACTCGGATACAGAATTGGCGCATGCGTACTGCTGTAAATCGACCTCCTCGGGTAGGTGTCGAGTTGTCATTTTGTTAAGTGATATAATTTCAACGCATACTACATTAGTCAAGTTAACAAAGTACCTGAAACTCGACGACCTTCTTAATTTCTTCATGATTTCCATGTTAAAATTGATAAAATCTTGTCAAGGGATGTAAATACGTACAAACTGCAAATTATCTCTGACCTAGTCCACTTGGACCCTGGACCTCCCGCTATCAACCTGGGGTAACAATTAGAGAATTTAGAACTCGTGTTACCCGATTAACTGATCCGAAACTGGGTTCTTATGTGATATGTGAAAACGAAAGTAGACATCTGTTTTGCCTGGTTTTATTCACGGCAAGTAAGAAATATATATATATTTAATATATGAAGACATACTTTTTTATCAGTCGTTCGTAACATGACTCGGCCAAACGATGTCTCGATTGGTCGAATACTTAGGCTTCGGACGTTGTTGAGGCTATTTTATATAGACTATACATTATAATATATAGAGCTGTTTCGCCATAAACATCTGTAAATAAATCTGTTGATATATTAGAATAATGAAATAACGCTATTAAGTTAGCCTTTTTATTGTTAAATGTGGTTCACATATACAAAACAATTGACTGGACGTCTATGTTTATCTATTGTACCGAATTATGCACGCGGAAGTTTAATTGTATACAAGCCGAAGAACGGTGTGATTGAATTGTCAATCTTTATTTGTTTCACATAAAGTCTTTGTAATTATGCATGAAGGTAAATAGCAAACGTTCCGTTCTGCTGCACAGGTAGCCGGCGCGCGGTATCTGGTATTAAAATAAAACAATAATACAATTTGTTTTCACTATATACATACAATGTATACTTCTATATGTACTATATATAGTGCAAACTATATATAGTGCAAAAATAACTTTGTTTTAATATATTAGTATATGGGGTACCAAGGTTGTAGAGGGGCCTTGGGGGAGGGGGGAGGGGTCAATACCCCGCGCCGGCTATCTGTGTTCCGCTGTATAAAATGACCACAAGAGTTAAAAACAGAGCAAAAATTGTAAACGACATCTTCATCTTGGAAGGCGATCACATTCGTATGGGATTGTGACTACACCTTAACACATACGTAGTTTAATCTAGTTCGATGAGATTAATACAAATCTCAATCACAATTCAAATCCGCTGAGGCCTGGGGGCTATAGGTACCCCGAAAAAAACATTCACCTGTTCTGCGTTAACTTACCTAAGCGGGGTCGAAATGTGCAGAGGACGAAACAATATGACACAGATGATGATTCACAAAATATGGGTGACAGGAAGTGTTTATTATGAAAGTACGTTAAAGAAAAAATCACATAGCAACATAAAAAGTAGCCAGTACAAAAATCGATCTGCGCTTTTACAACTTCAAGCGATATGATCTGTATGGGATCAAAATTATGTGTACCAATACAAGACAAACAAAGCAATACCAGCATGAAATATAAATACAGACTGTACAAGGTATAACAGAGAAAACCAAAAAGATTCTGGGTACCTTGTAGTTGTATCAGTGAAACCGTTCACTGGGCCTCGACATGCGCGTCCTCGATAAATGGCGGGTGAATTTGATCACGTTAGTTCCTCCTCGGGAATGTACGTAAATTATATCTTTTTTAGCGACATTTATTTTTAGGTAAATATATATGTAATCGTTCGTATATAACAAAGTTGTCAATGAAATACATCGGAAATTTGAAAATCAAACTACAAACTCTTATATCGAGCTTGTACGTTTTCGTAAATTTCCGTAAATATCCGTACTTTTCCGTGATATGCATATGATTATCTTCCGTATCAGCTAACAGCGCTTAATTTCTAAAACAGAAAAAAGTGAAGCAGCCCGTAAGCTATATACCTTCCTCAGTCGTTTGAAGTTTTATGTACTATTTTTATTTGTAACATGTTCTTATCATTGCGACATTCAAACAGAAGATTGATCTGGTCTGTCTTGCACTACTTTGCATAGCGCATGTTTACAGTTGTTATTCGCACATAGCACGGCTAAAATTCTTGCAGGGTTTGAAATGTGGTATACTAACTTAGGCCTTGGGGACTTTCAGTCCCCAGGCCAAAAATCCGCTGAAATTCAAGTTAATCTTAAATCTTGCCTATATGTGCATTCTACATTGTACATCCGTTTTACTGTCTCATTTGAAACCTATATTTCTGTATCTGTATAGCTTTCTTCTCAATCCCGGGTGCTGTTTATAAATGTATTGTTTTTGTTCATGCTTTTATCATGTTTATACAAGAATATATAATGTTTGAACTAAACATGCTAAATCTAATATCTTTACATAGTTATTGATTCATTTTACTCTTAGATACGCTCTAAATTGTACTGAATACTGCAACGGGGAGTTTGGACAAAATATTTCTCCTTACAGAGCCAAATCGCTGTAATGAAATGCACGAAATAGCTCTCTGAGAAGTAAAATGCAAAATATCTTAAACGATGGATAAAACTGTAGGGTGATCACTGGTGAGGTTTGGGATTTTTGCGCTTCCTAAAATTTACATTTGGTTTATTTCAAAAATTGTAATTAAACTGGAAAAAAAAACAAGTATACAGTAACAAATGTAGGCATAATGCAAACATTTAAGTGCAAAAAGACTGAGCATTTTGATAATAGATGTTTGCACTATGCTTTGAATGTGTATCAATACAGATTAATATTGCGAAAAAGTTAGATCATCAACCCATCATTACTTTTTCAGAACTTAACAAGCAATATGTTGCTCTCTATGAAAACAGGGACACTAAAGTTTCTTGTTATACTGATTTTCACCAGTGGGTCCCTTACCGGGTCCCATTCTTACTCAAGTCTCGCTAGCTAAGAAAAGTCACATTCCTTCAGCATTCCTTCAGTATTTCAGTACTTTGATTATTTTGTGTCAGACTATACGTCTCACGATGTCAGCAGTATCATGTTTCTGGATCTGAAACTTCTGATCCAAGGTCTTCAAATTAATTTGTACACGCACAGTGATTATTGCATCATTTTGATACATTACATTAATATCAGTTGTTGACAAATGTTTACATTATATTCATTGTAAGTTTTTTTTAAAAACAGCCAGTTTTTGCTGAACGACAGAACAAAGTTTTGTTTTCTTACAGATTATGGCTAAGCAAATGAAATCCAAAAGGCTTCAACCAAAGCACATCCCTTCAGAACAAGAAAATGATGATGAAGAAAGCGTCGTGATGGACGAAGCGAAACTGATGGACAGAAAAGAGAAAATGTTTGCAGAAAAACCAGAGTTAAAACATGTTTTTGACAATTTGGAAGCAATGAACAGGAAAAGAGCAGAACAGGCACAAAATTCATCTATAGTTTTTGAAAATAGAAGAGGTGAGTCAGTGTTAATCATATGATAATATAAACATTTGTAATTGTTTGATACGTGTGGACCTTATCGCACAATGTTTAATTTCTTTATCTGATGACAAAAACAAATTAGAGTAAGTCTATTTGCGGTCCATCTGTATAAGGCACTCTATATTCTTGGGAATCCGAGGAATGGTCCGAATACGAGAGGGACAATAAGGCTTTGAAGTAATTCAGAAAAATGTGTGAAGATATTTTGGATAGTTTCAAGAGTAAGCTCTGCTTTTAAAATGCTGTTTATAATTCTACTACGATCTTTTATGGAAAATATTGACTTCAGATCGAAAAGCGTTTTCTTGCAGGTGAGGTCACAGAGGAGCTGCTTGAGCGATTTCCAAACTCTCCCACTGCTAAGCAAGCATTGGCTGCCCTCAACCACTACAAGTTTGCCGCTTGTGTCTTGTTCAGCTACACCAAACCAAGGGTATTAATTAGTTCTGATTGTGATTTTATACAACCAGGACTTTATCACTACATGGAAGGATACATGCTTGCTCAATACATGAGTAAGCAATTTCCGTTTCCTCCAGCGTTTGAGAACTGGATAGAGGACTATCTAAAATTAAGACCGAATGATTCATTGGTCGAGTATCTCTATATAAACATCATCGTGACAATCAAAGCGAAGAAGAAATCAGATTATGAACGTTGTAAGGATATAATTCGGGCACGTGAGAAATTCATTCACAAGCTGTTGCCCTATAAGGCAGTTGAGACGGAGAAACGCATTTTGACCCACTCGTATTTCATGTTGGGTGCTATTTATACTTCGACGGACCAGTATGGACGGGCGTTGGAAGCTTTTGAGAAATGTTTTGCATTAGACGCGAAGAATTTGGAAGCGTTGCACGGCATTGCTTTTCACCACAAAAACAAGGATCCCAAGAAAGCAATGAGTCTTTGTCATAAATACCTAGATATGGCTCCAAAATGTGATGAAAAATACCCCGACACTCAGTACCTGATTGGGTATCTGTACCTAGTGCATTTAAAAAATATCGAACTTGCGAAGAAGTATTACAGACTTGGTCAGGTGGCTGAAAAAGACCAGTTGCCATTTAATCCACCGACAAATTGCGAACCAAAAATTGTTCTTAAAGCTTTTATTCACATGCCCGACCGGTAAGAACCAGAAACACAACAGGAGTTGGAATTTCTAGACTAAGATTAAAGACAGCCAATCGCCTGTTGGTTTTTAAAAGATCTTAATTTCAAAAGAATCACATTTACTTAAATGCACTGTAGGAAACGTTCCGTTATATGGAAATACTTTTTGAAAATATCTGAATTAGTATATTTACATATGTAGGCTTAGTCAGCATGAAAACTGACAAAACAATGCCGCTTGAGAAAGAAATACCTGAGACAAGACCTTAAAGAAGAATTCCTGTCAATCAATATTTAAAGAACCTAAATAGAAATGCATACCGGTATTGCAACGTGCAATGTGTGATGTAACTGTTATGTGGATGGTTGATGTAGTTCAGTGGAAAGCAGGACTCGCAGATTCTGGCAGCAAGATAAAGCTTCTTTAGGTAGAATACAGTATATAGCACTAAAGCCACTGTTGTATAGTAGTAGCGTCATTGTCTCGTGATCGGGATAACAGGATTCGATCCCCAGTTCACGGTGGTAGTGTATTTAGGTAGGACAATTAATTCCACTCCCCCCCCACCCCAGGCATACATCAACATAAAGTAATAAGTTCTGGTCGTAGGCTTTATAGGGCAACTTAACTTTGTCGTGTCTTTCCGCAATTAGCAAAGCTTCAATACAAAATAAATGGTGTTATCGTTTTTACAAGATTTGCATCAGTCTTAATATTTAAATCCTAGTTCGTCAATTGCAATATCCAAGGTCGATATTGAATGGTGTCATGATCGAATTGAAGAGTTATCTACCTGTGAGGCAGGATTGACTTGCACGTAGCTAACGTGCATGTTTGAAATATTTGCAAATTATTAAAAAAGTGATGTTAAATGCAGTGTTACTTAGCTATTAACGTGGATTAATTTACCCCTGCTTTATTGTATAATTGTCCTAATCCAAACCACTGTGTATTTAAGACACTCTTCTGCTTTAAATATGCAGTTAAAACTATTAGGTATATAAGTTCTAAAAACTGCAAATAGGACAAACTGAGAGAACTTTCTGAGTAGATGCTGTAAATGTATTGGGAAAGTGTAATTTTGCCGTGTTTATATGTTTCATACATGTATTAATATGGGGTTTTGAAAACTTAAGTATGCTATGCTTTGGTTAAAATCCTTTACTTATGTTATTCTGATGAAGCTTTCGCCGAAACGTTAGATAATAATGATGATATAAATACGTTGTTGTAAAAATGTGTTGTTGTTTGCTTAAATCAAGAACACAAGTAAAAATCTGCATAGCAATTTGAGAAAATCTGTTGAAAATGTCGGTCAGCTTGGTTTGCCTGAACAGCTACGCTATATGTTTATATCGTAATTTCAAAAGCGTTTTGTAGCGCTTTATAATTTTGTAGCGTATAATTTAAAAAATACAGACCTGTTTTACAGGAATTGATATTGGAACCTTTTTATTGGACTATTTGGTCTAAATATGTTCAGACAGTTCGAATAGCCTTGTTTTTTTCACCAAAAACTGAGAGCGATCGAGCAGCTTTAAACTAAATTAATGTGTAATGATAAAATGATACTGATGATTTCTTTTTTGTAAACTTTATTCATAACTTTCGAATATACCCAGAATTTATTATGCTGGCGATGCACAACTGACAACAGTTTCAACATTAATGTTCACACGTAAAATAGTTTAATTAAATTCAATTTCAGTAACAAATATTCAAACATGTTATATTCCATCATTAACGTACTATCTTCACGTTATCATGGTTATTAGTCATGGCTGTGAAAGGCTACATTATATGCACGCCGTATTTAAATTTCTCAATGTCATAAATACCTATTGAAGTAATATTTTTGTTATACTTTACAGTCATATTAAGTACAGAGTTTTACTGTTTTACTTTTATTTTCATAGTAAAATGAAATGTGTTCCAAAATATATCTACTCCCAAACAAAATTGTTGAGCAATATATCCTACATGTATTTTGAATTCAAACACGTAAATATACACAATGTATCGTTTAATTAGAAGAAATCTTAGTTCGAATTTCGGCACTTTTCTTATTGCTCTTCGGTTTCGACTGTAACACTGTCTAATTATTTGCGCCTTCACGTTCTTGTTCGGATATAGACACCAAGGCATGCATACGCTCCAGGCAGACCACGTCTCACATGTTAGTAGCAAGCACTCAATGTTCACTATAGCATATCCAAATAAGTTCCTGAAGTCTTTCATTTCTCTACACGTTAAATCTAAAAACACCCTTCGGGATCCGCTCCTGGTTATCACGTGATCCATGTATGTGAAAACGAAAGTAGACAAGTCAGATTGATAAATTTTTCAAGGAGATGTAAATAAGTATTTCTATAATCTAGTCCGCTATATTTAACCCTGGCCTATACGCGAGAACACTTAGGACTACAAGAGCTGAGTAGTTGGTTAAAGCACAGGTGCAAGACACACTATCTTTTTTTTTTTTTTGCATATCATATATAATAATAGAAGAGATAAGGTAACTAACGGACAAAAACAGTCATGCTGATCAAACAAGAACAGTGCCGTATAAAACTACCAGATCACTATAATCTCTTCGTGGTCGCCATTAGGAAGGGCCAAACTATGCGATGGTACTTTTTATTTGAATGAAATCCCTCGTATAGCAAAAATATGCCTAAAAAATTCATAAAATACACTGAAATTCAACTCGTGTCGTTTTCGACGTCCAAGCGATACATGTATATAACGGTGATGACTGTTTTTGTCCGTTAGTTACCTTATCTCTTCTATTATATATATATGAAAAAAAAAGATAGTGTGTCTTGCACCTGTGGGTTAGAGATTATGCACACGGCTTATTTAGAAGAAGTGTTACCCGATTAACTAATCCGAAAATGGTTTTTTTTCCTGGACGTCACGTGATATGGGAAAACGAAAGTAAACATCTTTTTTGCCTGGTTTTATTCGTTTCAAGTAAGAAATTTTATATATGAAGGTATATTTTTATCAGTTAGTCATTCGAAACATAATCCGGCTAAACGATGTCTAGATTTATCGAAGACTTTGGCTCCGGACATTGTTGAGGCTATTTTTTTCATTATATCCTGTGCGGGTGGTAAGGTTTCGCTCTGGAAAACAACAAAAAAACTGACTGGCAAAAAACCTGAATTTACCCATAACAAAAATGATTTTACACTAATTTCTGAAAATTTTATTCAATAAAGGTCTTTACAAGTGTAAAAGGTCACCAAGTTTACAGCCATCAGGAGGCCGCCATTTTTTTACTACCATTCAGTTCGCGGATAGACGTAATCCCATAATTCTTTGCTTAAGTTTACAATTAGGCCACAGCTAAAGCCAATTAATAGGTTCGGTGCACAGCAAAAGTTATTTAACCACTTTTATCAAAAAAAAATTCCAACAGTTTAATAAGAGAACACATGTACAGTTTGGTTTCATTGGATTTTAAATTGTTCTTCCTTGCAGCGTGGACAGAAGAACTTAGACCCCTTTTCTGACCACTCAACCGACAAAAACACAAGTGAGACCAGTACAGACAGGGCCTGACATAATAACACTAATTACACGGAGCCCACCTGGTGAAAAGAGAAATGGCCCCAGTGATCTTCTGATTGGCGTGGGGTGGTCTTAAAATAGAAAAAAAGTTTCAGCTCATTAAAAAAGGGGACTGAAAACTGAACAAAAAAATATGTTTGGCCCGATTCATGACAGGCGGCGCTGATTTCTAATATGGCGGGCCACAGCAAATGCAGACGAAAGAAAACATTTCAGGATTGGATTTTTTAATGAAAAAATATGGATTTTTAAATGAAGGATATTTTAGGATTAAGGAAATAATGATATTTCGTAGAAAATTGTTCGTTTTTCTTTTTGATGTTTAAAACGCATGATTTTTGTCAATGTTTTGGACGTCACGGTAGAGTAACTTGTTTTTAAATGATTCCTACAGTTGCGCATGCTGAGAGGCAGATCTCGTTGGAGATCTCGTGAAAACAAAATTGTCCGCGAATCATTGATAGCCGCGAATTGAGGGGAGTTGACGATAGATCTATTATAGAGCTGTTTCGTCATAAATGTGACGATACATATTGGAACTATGAAATACGGCTATAAATCTAGCTCTTTCTTGTTAAATGTGGCTCATTTGTAAGAAAATTGACATAACGTCTTGATGTTTATCTACTGTACTGTACTGTATTGAATCATGCACGCGAAAGTTTGTCTACAAACCGAAGGAGTGAATGAATTGGTAGATGACTGATTTTTATTTGTTCTACATTTGGGGCATAAACAAATTTCCGGTGCATCAGGGTAATTTGCTTAAAGCGTTCCGTTCCGCTTCACAAAATCACCACAAGAGTTAATAATAGAAAACAAACCTGTAAACAACATCTCCATCAGATGCTTGGTTCAACGTAAAGGTCAATATAACTAAAATAGAAAAATGGTTTACGCTCAATAACTCGAGTTAAGAGTGACCAATTGCAATGAAACTTGATGTATAAGTAGCTTGTGCGGAGTGCATAGCGGGTCACAAGGGTCTAGTTTGTAAATTGTTTAAAACAATATCGGGTTCAAGGTCAACGTTCCTGTTACAAAAATAGATTTCTAAAAATTCAAGGTGACTTTTTTTTCTTTTTTAGATTTTTTTGATTCTACAATTTTTACAGGCGCCATTGACACCATATGTTTTGCTAGCTCCCAGGCACAAAGTGCCAGAGTGAGCTATTAGGATCACATTCTGTCTGTCGCACGTAGTTACATTTTCCTTCAAACGACATTTCCTCTGAAACCACTGGGCCAATGTTGATGAAACTTGTCGGACAGTCCGGAATGTTCCTTGCACGAAGCTCTACCAAAATCGTTCAAATTATTCCGTTCCATGCAGAACTCTGGTTGCTATAGCAACAAATAGGAAAAACTTTAAAAATCTTCTCAAGAACAGGAAGGCCTAGAGCTTACATATATGACATGTGGCATTGTGTAGTGGACCTCTACCAAGATTTTTCAGATTATGACCCCCGGGTCAAAATTGACCTCACCCAGGGGAGTCACTTATTTTTACATAGGCTTTCTTAGAAAAACTTCTTTTCAATAAGGCCTAGAGATTACATATTTAGCATTGCCAAGTGGACTTGTACCAAGATTGTTCAAATTATGACCCACAGAAAGCATGTTAATTATTAAAATAATGTTATAACAAAGAAGCCCAATTTGTTTAAATTGTATTGCACAAGCTAGCTATTTCATTGCAGTAACATTAGAATTGCTTATTTGTTCTACCAAGATTGTTCAAATCAAGATCTTTGGGTTAACATTAGGCTGCATAGAAATCACTTGATTTTACACTCTCTACGGGCTTTATTTCAACCTATTCATTACACAACTTGATGTCAGTGCTCGGTCATTTATGCATAATTCAGTGGCACCAGGTCATGCAGTGGGCTATAAAAAGCAATTATGTATTTTCCTCGATCTTCACTACTGTTAGATCTAGACTTGCTATGAAGACACAAAGTGGTCAGTGTGAAATGAATAACCACAGTGGAGATCATAATCAGACAGCAAATTTATTAAAAGCAGATCATGATCAGACAGCAAAATGATGAAAACATACGGTGCAAATCATGATCAGACAGCGACATAGTTAATATCTGTAAGTGTAGATCATGATCACACAGCAAAAAAGAATAGCTAACAGTGAAGATCATGCAGCAAAATATGAATAGCGATCATGATAAGACAGCACAATAATGATAAGCATACATGACAGATCATGATCAGACCGCGAAATAAATAATTTCTATTAGTGTAGATCATGATCAGACAGCAAAATATGTACTGTTACGGCATACAGTGCAGATCATGATAAGACAGCAAAATAATGAACTGTTACGGCATACAGTGCAGATCATGATCAGACAGCAAAATATGTACTGTTACGGCATACAATGCAGATCATGATAAGACAGCAAAATAATGAACTGTTACGGCATACAGTGTAGATCATGATCAGACAGCAAAATAATTAACTGTTACGGCATACAGTGCAGATCATGATAAGACAGAAAAAAAGGAAAAGCGAACGTTGTTGCTATAGCAACAAATAGGAAAAACTTTTAAAATCCGATCATGATCAGACATCAAAAAAATGAAAAGCGAACAGTGTTGATCATGATCAGACAGCAAAGTTATGAAAAGCGAACAGTGCAGATCATGATCAGACAACATAAAAACTTATAGCTAACAGTTCAGATCATGATCAGACAGCAAATTAATGAAAAGTGAACAGTGCAGATCACCAATTAGTATGGTTGTGCAGGCTAATGGTGATAGATGGTACACTTAGACTGATAAATGAAATTTGTACTTTAAGACTTTTTTTCAAAACTACACTCAAGGAAATCGTAAAGTTCAATCTTTTAAGTAATGGAGGCCTCATGGCTTACTGATCCTAGGGGGCAATCTGAAGTCACAAAATTTGCAGCAGTAAGCAATAAAGATGAGGGATTTTCCTGTGGCGTCGAGACACCGGTGAAGGTGCTGGTAAATCTTTCATAGTCTTTATAATTCATTTAATGGACTTTGTGTTCAACCACTTTGGGGTATAATGATTGTTTATTCCTGATTCCAGACATCTTTATATAGCTAGTAAAAAAAGTGTCAGAAAAGTAGAGGTAATTATTTTAAAAGTGTTTATTTTGTTCGAAAATGACAATTATTGACGTTTGCAGTAGACTGATAGGCATGTTCAATATATGCTCTGTTCAATACTGTAGGAAAAGTCCTTCCTACTCAATATTTTAGAACAATTTCCCATAAACTAAGAGATATAAAAACTCTGGCGTAAAATTGGCACTTCTATTAGGCGATTATGTAATTATGTGCTGCCGGAGATGTTCTGTGAACTTCCATGTGAAAGATGTTGGTAGTTGTAAATTTTACATTCACCTCACAAGAAAGGCCATAATAATTATATAAAATTAAACGAATATTTAATATATACAAGACATTTATGAAGATATTAGATTTATCAATGGCGAAAATGCCTGTGCATGTTTTTCTTTCATAAAAGAATAAGCTGCTGCCCTGTTTTTATTTCTAAAATGTACTCTTCCATTTATGAATTTGGACAGTACCATAAATTGTTGAAAAAATGAATAGCTCACAGTGCAGATCATGATCAAGACGGCAAACAAAATAAAAGTTGAAAGTGCAGATCATAATCAGACAGGAAAATAATGCATAATAAACAGTGCAAACCATGATCAGGCAGCAAAAATGAATAGTGAACAGTGCAGATCATGATTAGACAGCATAAAATAAATAACTGGCAGTGCAAAGCATGATCAGATAGAAAAATATGAAGAGCTAAAAAGGCAGATCATGATCAAAGAGCAAAAAATGAAAAGTGAAGAGTGTAGATCATGATCAGACAGCAAAATAATGTATACCAAACAGTGCAGATCATGATCAGAAAGCAGAAATTGAAAAGCTAGGAGTGCAGAGCATTATGACATCGAATGACATGAATAGAAAACAGTGCAGATCATGATCACACAGCATATAATGTATGATCAGACATAAAAAATGAATAGCTAACAGTGCAGATCATGATCAGACAGCAAAAACATGAGGCCTATAGCTTATATATTCAGCATGTGGCATTACTTTCTACCAAGATTGTTTAAATCATGACCTTACGATCTGAATTGACCCCGCCTGGGGGTCTCTTGATTTTACATAGGCTTATTCAGAGGAAAATGTGAAAATTGACCCTTTCTGCTATTAATGACCTTGTATTATAGCCAATGGTAGACAGGTGAGTGATATAGGGCCATCATGACCCTCTTGTTTTAATATCCTGTTTCAGTTTTACAATCATTGACAAACTGCCATGTGGGAGATTTAAATTTTACTGAATATTTTAACGGGAAGTTTGGACAAAACATTTCCCTGTACAGAGCCAAATCGCTTTGATGAATTGCACGAAATAGCTCTGTGAGCAGTGAAATGCAAAATATATTAAACGATGAATAAAACTGTTCACAAGCTCTAATGTGCGGCCTTTTAGATTTGCTAAGGGTGCACATTTGGTGAGGTATTGGATATTTGCACTTCCAAAAATGTTCATTTGTTGAATTAAAAAAAATAAGAATATTTTAACGTACTATTAATTCAGGTGATGACAAAAATCACAATCCAAAATTTTTCATCATAAAAAAAGATGGAGCATTGATAGTTATGAGGAAAAACATACATGTACTACATACATGTACTACATACAAACATACATGTACTACATACATGTACTACATACATGTACTACATACATACACATGTTTTCAATACCCGATTCGCAGCTAATTCTGAATTTTGCACTGCACTTTAATGGTGAATAAATACAGATTTATATTGCGAAAAGCATTACTTTTCCAGAAAATAAGTAGCATATGTGCTAGAGAAAACCGGAAAAACAGGTACCGTTAGCTAGGAAAGATCACATTCCATCAGTATTTCAATACTTAATGTTGTGTCGAATGTAAAGTTCACGGCCGAAGTAGCATCTTCGCCGAAGGTTTCTGCTAAATGATATGAAACTTCTGATCCAAGGTCCTCAAATTTGTACAAGCACACAGTGATTATTGAGTCATTTTGACATGTTTGATAAATTGTATTAATGTCAGTTGATCAAACAAGTTTACCCTTTACCCATTGTAAGTTTTGTTAAAACGGCCATTATTTTTCGAACGACAGAACAATTTTTTTTCTCCAGATTATGCCTAAGGAAAAGAAATCCAAAGCACTTCAACCAAAGCACAGTCTTTCGGAACAAGAAAATAATGATGAAGAAAACGTCTTGATGGACGAAGCGAAACTGAAGGAAATGAAAGAGAAACTGATTGTAGAAAAACCAGAGTTAAAACATGTTTTTGACAATTTGGAAACAATCAATAGAAAAAGAACCGAACAGGCACAAAACTCAGCTGTAGTATTTCAAAATAGAAGAGGTTTGTCAGTTTAAATATTTTAACAATATAATGTTTTTTATTTGTTTGATATGTTTGCGTCTTATCGCAAAAAGTCTAATGTCTTTGTCTTATGATATAAATAAAATGAAGTAAGTCAGAATGTTTTAGGTCCATTAGTATAAGGCACTATATATTCTTGGGAAATTCGAAAGCGACAATGAGACTTTACAGTCATTCAGAAAAAAGTGTGAAGAATTTTAGATAGTTAAAATTAAAGTTGTGTCTATAATTCTACTACGATCTTTTAGGATAAATGTGGAATTAACGATTGAAATGCATTTTCTTGCAGGTGAGGTCACAGAGGAGCTGCTTGAGCGATTTCCAAACTCTCCCACTGCTAAACAAACAATGGCTGCCTTCAACCACTACAAGTTTGCCGTTTGTGTCTTGTGGAGCTACAACAAACCGAGGGTATTGACTAGTTCTGATTGTGATTATATACAACCGGGACTTCATCACTACATAGAAGGATACATGCTTGCCCAGTACATGAGTAAGCAATTTCCGTTTCCTCCAGCGTTTGAGAACTGGATAGAGGACTATCTAAAATTAAGACCGAATGATTCATTGGTCGAGTGCCTCTATATCAACATCAACGTGGTAATCAGAGCGGAAAAGAAATCAGATTATGAACGTTGTAAGGATATAATTCGGGCACGTGAGATATTTGTTCATAAATTGTTGCCCTATAAGGCAGTTGAGACGGAGAAACGCATTTTGACCCACTCGTATTACATATTGGGTGCCATTTATACGTCGACGGACCAGTATGAACGGGCTTTGGAAGCTTTTGAGAAATGTTTTGCATTAGATGCGAAGAATTTGGAAGCGTTGTACGGCATTGCTTTTCACCACAAAGACAATGATCACAAGAAAGCAATGAGTCTTTGTTATAAATACCTAGATATGGCTCCAAAATGTGATGAAAAGTACCCAAACATCCATTACCTAATGGGCTACCTGCACTTTGTGCATTTCAAGAACATCAAACTTGCGAAAAAGTACTACAAACTTGGCCAGGTGGCGGAAACGTACCAGTTACCATTCAATCCACCTACAGATTGTGCAACAAAAACGGCTCTTGAAGGTATCGTTCACTTACCTGACCGGAAAGAACCAGAAACGCAAAAGGAATTGGAATTTCTAGACATAGATTGAAGACGGCCAATCGTTTGTTGGTTTTTGAAGGATCGGAATTTCAAAAGAATTACATTTACGTCAATGCACAGTCACTTAAGGAAGCGTTTCGTTAAATGAAGATGACTTTTTGACATTATGTACATTTTCGACTTTCATCTGAAATGATTACATTCAGGAAAGCTTAGGCAGTATGCAAACTGATTGAGAGTGAAATGTTTAACTGCAACGATTTAAGAAAAGAGGCATCAAGGAAAATCCTCAGACTGGCAAAACAAAACTTTAAAGAAGCAGGAACTTAAAATAGAAATACATGTACATACAGACGTTGCAACGTGTATTTTGTGATTTAACTATTAAACTGTTAACTAAATGGTATATTTAATTCATTGGAAAAGCAGGACTTGCAAATATAGCTCCAAAGCCTCTTTGGCATAGTGGTAGCACGTTTGTCACTGAATCGGAGGTTTCATGGTCAGATACCCACTCCATAGTCGTAGTGTATTTAGGTAGGACAATTCATTCCACAACAAACTCCGCCCCCATCCCCGTCCCCGCCCCCTCTCTCTCTCGTTTACTCAGTTGTAAAAGTTATTAGAACTTGTTTCGCAATCAAGGATAGATTCGTACATATCGAATGAGGGGCATGGATAAACACAAAAACGTAGTTCCAGTCGAGGGCTTTAAAGGGTAACTTAAATTTGGCGAGTTTTTGTGCAGTTAGCATGTTAATATATTCTAATTAAAATTATCAAACCATAATTTGTTAACTATAATTTTAATTACCCTTTAAACAACAAATGTGGATTTATTTACCCCTGTTCTATACTGAAATGTTTCTTATCCAAAACTCTTTTCCTGTGCGTATTTGTAAAACACGCATCTGCTTTCAATATGCAATAAAACTGTTCCGTAAATAAGGTCTAAAAACTGCAAATAGAAATAGCTATGAGAGTTAAGCTTCCTTTGAGAAGATGTCGTAAATGTACTACACAAGTATATTGTATAGTGAATATGCTTTATATGTTAATATTTATTTGGAAATTTGACAGCTTAAGCACAATGGGCTTTCGCCTAAATCCTTTATTTGTGTTCCTATTGTTATTTTAAAGAAAATTGAAATAAGTTGTAAATCAGTTGTCTGTACAAATTAATTAAATTTATGGTCCTACTATTGTACTACATGTCAAGGTTATCGACACATTGCTGGGCCTAATCAGAAATGATTAAAGCTGATAAGGAATAAGGGGCAATAAAACGACTAAGATATTAGACCACATGCGGTTGTTTTATTTTTTTTGGGGGGAGTCACTTATGAAGGAGATTTTAGTTGTCTTTAACTTGTGTTTTATCTGTGACATACGCAATAAATATATTTGAACTAAATTAATGTGTAATGTAGAGATGAAACTGATGCTAATTTCCCCCCTTTTTGTAAATTCGTAATCATATCTGTCGAATACGCCTAAAATTGATTAAGCTGAAAAGAGATAACTGACATCAGTTTCGACAGTAATGTCAACTTTATTAAGATAAATGCTGTTGTTATGAAATTCAGCTTCAGTAACAAATATTCAAAGAATAAATTCAATGTTAACTTTATTAAAATACATGCTGTTGTAATGAAATTCAACTTCAGTAACAAATATTCAAAGTCGTTATATTCCTAAATTAACATGTACTATATTCACCAGTTAAACACAATCATTATTCTTGTTATGTTCAAGGAGGCACCATTTCCTTTCTTGTCGTAATAAATACACATTGAAATAACATTTTGTTGTACTTGGCAGAAGTAGAGTGTCATTAAGTACAGTGCTTTACTGTTCCACTATTTTTTAACAAGATATATTTTCTTAACGTAATACCTTCAGACGAAAGGTGTTCCAAAATATATTATTCCCAAAACAATATTTTTGTACAGTATATCCTACACATATTTGAATCAAATTAACACGTAAATATACACAATGTATTGTTTTAAAAGAAGACCTTTTAGTTCGAATTATCTTTTACAATCAGAGTGTCATCTCATTCGGCACTTTTCTTTTCGCAGATGTCAGATTGCTCTTCGATTTCAGTTGTAACACTGTCTACACAATTGCGCCTACACGTTCTTGTTCGGTTGTAGACACCAAATGGACCCAGTGTTGGAAAACATTCGCTCCAGGCAGACCACGTCTCACACTTAGGTAGCCGGCACTCAATGTTCACTAAAGCATATCCAATAATTTTCAGAAGCTGACTGTCTTTTATTTCTTTTGCCGCATCTAGAACTGTAAATCCATCAATATCAGTTTCATTGTAGGTTCCAAATTTCTGGTAACCGTAGCATTCATATAGGTGATAAACTAACAACATTGCTGCCACAGAAATCGGCGATACACGAAACACACTTGACATGTTTTCTATGTTTTAGCTCCGGAATAAGTTTTGTTAAAAACTTTGTTTATTAATAAGTTTTGTTAAAAACTTTGTTTATTTCAAAAGCTATGCAAAGTAACGTCTGTCAACTAACAAGGCTCTTGAGACTTAGTTAAAGTCCCCGATTATTGTTTTTCACAAGGAATATAATGCCTGCGCCTTTTTAACAAGAAAGATCCTGTTCACACGAGGAATAGACACGCTTTAAATAACACTTGACATACACACTTATATAAATGAGTTCGTAAGTATGTAAATAACAACCATAATTGTTTAAGAGGAAAACTAGATTTAGATCCACCGACCTATATAATGTTGTAGTGAAGTAGACTGTCAAGCTGATGCGGCTATTCTAAGAACGGAAGAGTGTTTTAGGGCTACACTGAATACTTTGAAATATAATACGTGTAAATGGCGTAAACAGGACACGCTGAGAGACATCACGAATTAAGATTACTTAGATAGTACTGATAAGGAAACAATGTCATCCGTAGTCGATGGGTACTATTTTGTAAGTTTCTCTCAGTGAAAGAAACATCACAGAACATGGCGAAACTCTTAAACGTCTTCGTATTGAATACGCCAGTCGTCCTCGGAGTTCTGAAGCAGATATATTGGTCGGATCTAAAAGAGAAGCAGTTATAATAATATCATGGTCGTGCTTAGTTTATACTAATTTATTTTAGCTCATGAAGAAAGCTTGTAGCTTATGATGAAAGTCCGCTTCCTGTTATAATAATAGGGGGGGGGGGGGGGTTGGGGGGGCCGACCCGCACTCCGATGCGGCCACGGTTGCTTGTAGACCCCCCAGCCCACGACCGCCCCTCCTCATATGCACGTGCTTGTAGATGTATCAGATGCAACATATTTGGATAGCGATTAGCCTAATACCATATTGTCTCTTTCTAGTTATACACCCAAAACGAAGTTGAGGAGGGTAGATAGGAGTCACCCAGTGGTTGGTCGGTCGGTCCGTTGATTTTTCTTGTCCGGAGCATAACTTGAAAACTACTTGTTGGAATTTAATACAACTTCATACAATGGTTAAGCACATTGAGCGGAAATGCAATGCACAAGAACTATAACTCCATCTTGACTAATTACAGAATTATTGCACTTTGTTACTTTTCCTTTTCCGGAGCATAACTTTTTTTTCTTAAAGCCCCAGAAGATAACCCCTTTTATTTGCCCCGTAGATAGCGTGATAGGGGTCGGGGTGCATCCCCTAACAGACTTACAAAAAAATGAAATTATTTATATAACAAACAGTTTTGAATATAAAGATTGCAAGATTACTTACAATTTACAGTCTTTCGTTTAAAGTAAGAATGTTTCAGAAACAATTTCAGTTTCATACAGTTAACAATAAATTTGAAATCATCAAAACTTACAATGAACATCGAAATTACAATGAACATTTCACTTTAATTGCCATATAAAAATCGCCGCACAAAAGTGCTTAACCTTAAAAGAAACGAAATTTTAAGGTAGCCCGGACGGATATACGGAAGTTCATATCAAGACAGACGCCATTACTGTTTCATCTGCGATGTTCGGAAAATGTAATGATGCTTTGCTGTACTTGCGTTCAATGATCAAAATTTGTTTTAATAAATATACAAATTCAAGTACGTTATGTTCCTGTCCTGAGTATTTACATTTGTTGCGAAATTTCCATATGCTCCATTTGGTCTCAAATATTACGGTATTTACTCTTTTTAGTCTAAATTTGAACTCCTAATACATTTTGCATAACATACTGCATGACCTTCAACAGAAAAATATTTCTTTAAAAAAGGCTTCATGAAAAACGAAGTTATTGACGTGAAAAAAACCCAGCTTTGTATCTATACGTGTCATGATTTACATCTCAATACTATTTATTTCCATATGTTTCCTTCCCTGAGCTTTTCAAAAAATAGTTGCCTTTCCAAAGATACCTCTAGACATTTTTATTCTGAGAAATAAACTATAAGGTTAACTGCTTTGTAATTGTGATACATGCGACTGTATATACGGTTTTTAATGATCGCAAATTATTTTTTTGTTCTCCGATTTCTTAGAGAAAAGAGTTTGTTTCAAATCCAGATAGAACACAGATTGAATAATAGTAAGAAACGACAAGGTACACTGTGTTTTACACGGACGGTGTATTTAGAATAAGTGATTTGTATTATCTCCAATTAGATAAAAAAAAATGCTGGAGAAGATCTCAACCTTTTTTTAAGGAAACCAACCAGTAGAAACAAATAAAAAACTAAACCGAAATCAATTTTGATTACAAGTCAAGTCACAGAATAGTGTGCTGCTATAACTGCACTAAGGAAGTTGAGGTTAGACAAGTTCTGTGTAAGTGCATCAATATCAGTTGATTGTAAATCATTAATTCTTGTCCGGAAGACACGAGAATAGCTGTATTGTAGTTGATTGGGACAATATTTGACGTATACTGACCCAGGCTTACAGACCAGCTTTGCTAAATTAGCTAAATATGTCTGGGACCTGTTACTAAATATACAAATGTAATCGGTCATTTGCTCGTCGCACGTGTGTATGGCAAACACCATAAATTGTTGACACTAAAGAGTCAACGTAACGTTTGTACGAATTCTTTAAGAATTTCAGTCAAACTGAGGTCATATAAGAAACACAAATGTCATTTTAAAAGGGTAACATTTAGTGTGAAACTAAGTTACAGAAAAACATTTTGAAAAAAAAACTGGCACCAAGTGTTATGAAATATTCTTCATCTGTTCGGGTAGGCTAAGTCTACCTTAATTGAAACTCATATAAGGTCAAAACTAGGAAAAAGACAACCGAAAACACTCGCACATATTGTAGAGGTAATTAAATGTTCCTATGTCGGGAGGAGTTTCAGTCATGCTTGGTGAAAATAATCCAAATATGTATTTGAAAAAAATATTGTATACTCGTATGCCGTATTTAATCTTTTATTATACCCGAGTCAAGCTAATGGGTAAAGGATTTACTCCTTAAATAGTTTAATACACACCATGATGCAAGTGCATGCACTTACTTTCCTTATTAAGGTAAGTCGCGGGTTTCCCCCAGAAATCGGGTCATTTTTTTAAAAGGCAACGCAGATTTAAGATATTTTGCATGACAACCCCGTGACTAATTGTCTTTTGTAGAAATAATACGGTGAAGTGATATTTCCATGGAAACTGAGTTAAAAGCGCCACCTAGCGGGGAGGTGTATTTTCGTGTTATTTTCATTGTATTTCTTTCTATGTAGATAATGAAACGATCTAATTTTCATAAATGCAATATCGAATCATTTACCCATCTGAAAAAATAAAAATATCTAATATTTTTTGCCAAACATATGTGGAAAAAGTGTGGAACGAACCCTGTAGGGGCGACAATTTTCAAAGCAAAAATAACTGCAAAGTTGACGCATTTAGCGTCAATTGCGAAAAAACGGCCCGAGATAAATTTTTTTAAAAAGCGCTATGGATTCTTAATCCAAATTAAAGCAATTTTATCAAATAAAAAAGGGGGGTCACCGTCCTTCTTTTCGTGCCACCGAAACTATTTTGAAGTGGAAAAAACATGAGAAACGTTGACGTAAAATACAAGATTGACGTGCTGATACTGACGTTTTTCAGACGTTTCTTGTTAAAATAAATTACTAGCGTTGTTGTTTATTATGCAGAAGTCACTTTAGATCGATCCTTCAATGATTAATGTATATGTAGTCGAGACTTAAATTTTAAGTTGGAATGGACACCGTATTTTAATAAAACGGTAAAAATTGATCTGTGTTATAAACTAGTTCGACACCATTTTATTTACTTGTAACACGGATCTGTTGTTGTATAATGTTACATTTATAAACACAATACAGAAAACATTCGACGTAAAACTGAAGAAGAAATATCATTTTACTTGCCGCATTTAGCCCATCGTAAATACAGTATCTTCAATATAAGAATGGGCGCGGATATGCACATGACAACAGTGTGCATGGCGGGATTTCGGTCTAGTGATGCTTGTCAGTATGAACGTTTTATATAGAGTATTTTTCTAAACTTTGATACAGTGTTTTATAAATTACTCTTTAAATACTTACAAAATCGACTCAGTCAATGCTGGCAGAAAATACCTAGTTGTTTTCCGGAGAGATATAAATTGAACAACAACAATCTTCCTGATACAGTAGCACGCAAGAAAAGATTATATTAATATGATGAAACGCGAACAATATTATCAATACCAGACGAGCGATTCAATCGGGTTACATACGATATAACAGTTTATCATACATGTACTTAGAGACAAACCGTGTATCACAACAACATTTAAGCAGTCACTTTTATCCATCGTCGGAACCAACGGTCTATTACGGAATATAGTATGAATAACCTGGGTACCGAGGATGCTTTTATCATAATGAAATGTGTTTCAGTTTTAAGAATTTCTTACGGAACAGTCGAAAATCTCGATTTTTCCCGGATATAAAACTACATTCGTCTTTGTTTTTGACAAAAACAAAATGAAAACAGCGGTATGTGCTATAAAGTAAAGAAGAATTTTTTAAAAATTGTCTTCGCCCGTCCATTGATTCGATGTGTCTGTAGTTTCCTTTCACTGGAGACATAGTGGCACAGGTGGGCGCGTTCGCCTCAGGATAGGAAAATCCTGGTTCGATCCGCACCAGTGCCACGGCGGTTGTGTCCATACTGGCAAGACAAAAATATCTACACATTGTCTCTCTCTCTATTCGTGATTGATTTCATTTGGAATGAGTCTCCAGAGCGATTATCTAAGTTGTAGGAACTTGTTTTGCAATCGAGAAAAAATAAATTCATATAAATTAATGTCCGCTTGATAACTCTTTTGTATAAAGTGTCGTATCTATGCCCTCTCCATGCAGATATATATATTTAACTTGCATGTATCTGATTATCTCAGCAAATGAAGTACATGTACACTAATGTTTGCGAAAAACTGTCATCTATAAATTACTAATATAAATGTTTTGAAACAAATTTATTATTGTAAATTAGCGTTATCTTCAAAATTCATGCCTTGAAGTTGTTGCGATGGCCGCCGAGCGGTTTGAGGTGTTCGAAATTTGCATTGCTAGCCGATGACGCCGATGTTTTATATGTAAGCGCTCCATGAAGCCCACACTACTGTACAACTACTGGCCAGTATTACCGTAAATCGTACACTTTTTGCGACACTCGCAAATACTATTATACTGTTCTAAACACTATAACATAGAGTAGTCTTTTCGTCTTTTAAATATCCATTTAATCTTCCTAAGAATGAATTTGTTTGCTTCTTCAAGTATAATGTTAAAACATTGTGTTCATTAATCGAAACGAAGACGATTAAATTGTGCTTCAAACAGAAGCCTTTTAATTTTTAATTTGATATTTTTATATCGATACGCAATTTACATTTTTGGACACGATATCAGAGAGAAGACAACTTGAAGTCTGTGAAGCTTCTTTGATATGAAGAAAACATAATAATTTTTTTTTAAATGCATGTTTGTATGGCAGTAAATTGTTACTTTGATCACTTCGAATAATCGATGTAAAATGAATTCATAAAGCAACAACGCTAGTAATTTAAACAAGAAACGTCTGAAAAACGTCAGTATCAGCTCGT
Source organism: Saxidomus purpurata (assembly GCA_022818135.1). Classification (NCBI taxonomy): domain Eukaryota; kingdom Metazoa; phylum Mollusca; class Bivalvia; order Venerida; family Veneridae; genus Saxidomus; species Saxidomus purpurata. The sequence goes on from JAFMSR010000004.1 coordinate 12,060,104, forward strand.
TACGTCACGTCAATCTTGCATTTTACGTCAACGTTTCTCATGTTTTTTCCACTTCAAAATAGTTTCGGTGGCACGAAAAGAAGGACGGTGACCCCCCTTTTTTATTTGATAAAATTGCTTTAAATTGGTTTAAGAATCCATAGCGCTTTTTAAAAAAAATTCTCTCGGGCCGTTTTTTCGCAATTGACGCTAAATGCGTCAACTTTGCAGTTATTTTTGCTTTGAAAATTGTCGCCCCTACAGGGTTCGTTCCACACCTTTTCATATGTTTGGCAAAAAATATTAGATATTTTTATTTTTTCAGATGGGTAAATGATTCGATATTGCATTTATGAAAATTAGATCGTTTCGTTATCTACATAGAAAGAAATATAATGAAAATAACACGAAAATTGACGAAAATACACCTCCCCGCTAGGTGGCGCTTTTAACTCAGTTTCCATGGAAATATCACTTCACCGTATTATTTCTACAAAAGACAATTAGTCACGGGGTTGTCATGCAAAATATCTTAAATCTGCGTTGCCTTTTAAAAAAATGACCCGATTTCTGGGGGAAACCCGCGACTTACCTTAACCGCTTAACTTGTAAGTTAAATCACAAAATCATTTTTTTCCCTTACACGCTATTACTCACTGTTCAGTGAAAAAATATGTTTGGAGGTATGATCGATAGCCACGTTGAAAACTTAAAAGGAATGAAAAGGTGGTTTAGACAGATCTAAATACATGGAAACGCACTAGCCGACTAGCTTTAATCATGAACTGTTTTATTGATTTAAAACAGCTCTTTTACTTGAATTAAAGAGTTGTTTTAGATAGAAAAACAGTTAAACTTATTATTCCCTGAGGAATATTTGAAAGAATTTAATCATTAATACAAGCAATCATCTTATGGATAGGGATATTACCAATATTGAAAGCAAAGTTAATATGAAAATACCATACATCATGCAGTATTTTCAGTTATACATATACAGTGTGCTGCAGAGTGACTGGTAGACTGTACTGTGAGATAATGTTGTTAACTACGAGCTGTTCATTGACATTCAAATTACCCAATTTTCCTTTCAGAAACAAATACATGACAACACATCAGACTGAAAATTAAGACAGATGATTCATATGGATGAAGAAACTGTATTTAGAATGGACTTGGCCTGGTTATAGTTCTTTAAATAAATATACGTATAGAAAGTATGATACGCTTCCGATGATTTACGTAGGATATAATTGTTATTGACGCCAAAGCGAAAGCTCATTTGTCATGTTTTATGTTTTATTGATTTTATAACGGTCCAGCGGGCCTAAGCACGGTTCACCTAGCATAGCTGACACTGATACTAGGACCCTGGCATGTCTCCCTGCATGCCTAGAAAAAGATAATTTGGTAGTCTTAAAAGACTGCAATTTGCAGCCGGTATTTGTCAGAACGATTTAAGTGGTTACCAAAAGATGGTCAGCCACGGCGATCGATGAGAATGTGATTGACCTAGTTTGTATGTCTGGAGTGAAGAGGATGATTGAAGTGTAGCAAAATGTCATGCCTCTTGGTGTTGACCCTTTTATTGTCATTTCGGAACTTGACATTTTACATTTGTATGCATGTCTACAGTTTAAGAAAGTATTAGCGGGTCATAAAAAATGCATAAACAGGACTTAGGATGACATTCAAGAGACATACCCTAACTCTGGGACCAATTTAAATAACATCAAAACTAGTTTTATTCAAATCATTGGAAGGATACATTTTGTAACAACCAATCATGGAATCTAAAAATGCCCCTGTAATAGCTTCATAAACATTCGTTTCTTAATTTTGGGGTTGATATACTGGATAGCGATTTATAATTAAACGTCAATTTATAAACGCGACGTATCTTTATACATGCTGTTCTTAAAAAAAACTGATTTATTTATTTTTTTATTTTACATTTATTTAGCTTATTGTCAGCATTTTAACAAAACAATGTGCTCTTTGTAGGGATTGCCACCTTAAGGGGTTTGTGAAACTGCAGCCATGTGCTAGTTTTTGTAATTTAAAGCATTGAAACTGGAAGAATGAAATTTTGAACATAATCTTCCTTTAATTGGCTAGCTAAAATTCCCATCTGCTGCAACAACTGCTTGGTGTTGGTGTTGTTGCTGCTGTGCCGCCATGACTCGTCGATGTTAGCTGTGATGCGTTGGTTGCCTGTCACTTAAAAGCCGTCACTGACACACGGGTTGTCTCAAGCGACCCGTCGTCTTCCCCAAAGACCTCATCTTCAGCAAACTAAGCGCAGTAGAATGTTGTTGTTGTCACTGAAGTTGTTGGGAATTGCTAGATAAGGTCCAAGTCATGGCTATGAAGAGAGCCCTTAGTTCTGGTCCCGTTTTCTTGTTGCTAACCATTAATCCTGGCTGATGTTAGCTTATTTTATTACATGTTTTGTGTTAGTGAAGGTATAACTTCATTAATATATTTACAACAAATGGGCCTGGTCTGTTTTATGAGAATATCTATGAGAGTATGCAATCTATAAGGGAAAGTGAAAAGACAGAAAAATAGACTGCTTAAAAGATTGATTGATTTGCGTTTGTCTAAGAAAACTCATTTGGATTGACCTACTTTCAGTACGCGCTAACTAGATGTAAATTTGTCAGGCGCGCGTACAATTGTAAGATTTCGCATCTTTTTAGTGAGTTGGGTGCATTTATATAGAGAACAATCCACCCCCCCCCCCCCACACCCCGATCTGTTGTGCATTTCTTGCACCAGATATGCATTGTTTTGCGCCAGATATGCATTTCGGCAGAAATCGGTCTGATTTAACTGACCGCTTTGTCTTTCCGATAGTGTTTACATTTAAATGTTTTAAAGGATATTTCTGCTCTTTGGCCACTATGAGAATATTATTGTTGTTGGCTACTCTTCTTACTGTACATAATTTATGTTTTTTTTTACTTCGGAGTAGGCACCAATTTTATTCTTTAGATACATCTGCCGCTTTTTGTATGCGCAGTTGAGTTATATATAATGCGAAGGCTGACTATATATTTTTCTTAGTGCTGGGAGTGTCTGTTAAACACGGTCGCCATTCATAATATATTGTCGTATGTAAAACATTCCTACCTTTCGCGCGGAAACAACATTCTTTATCATGTAACGTACAAATATCTTCACTGGTAAATTTGTAAATTGGCAAATTTTATTTATTCTATCCTGCAAAATTTTGTAAATAGACGACCGTTCCAAACATGCATGTGTTATAGGCTCATTACAAGATAGCAAATCAGCTATCATTAGTACGCTATGCAGGAAGCCGTAACCGCTCCCTTATTAGCTCTCACTCGTATATCAATAGAAATGCAATTAAATTGTTTGTGTTTGTCTGCATCGCAATATTACAACGGAAATCTTCCTTGAATTGGATTGATTGTTGACGTTCGCTTGTCTTAAAGCAATGTAGAAATCGCGCGATTACATGCTAACATAGAGACTTGGTCTGGCTCGTGTACATGCTCTCTGGAGCGAACAATCAAGCAGAAAAAGGTGAGGCAAAATGGTTCAAGTACCAATGTACAACGGTAACGACGCATGACTGGTCTGTAAGCTAGCACACCAATCTCTTGTCTACTGATATTTTACACAAAATAGTTGGCTAAATACAAACGACATTGCCTTAAGAGACAACCCAAGGGACCGCCAAAAAGTGATCTCTTGATAGATTGTTCTCTTAATGGATAATACTTTATTACACCAATTAACTGGTATTTTGAACTGTAATATGTTCACCGCACTTAACTGAATATAACATTCATCTACAGACAAGCATTAGCAACAAAGATCCCTGCAAATACGAGAAAGTGTTTTTTTGGAAGCTTTTACAACTGATTAAGGCTTCTTTTATTATTTGTGGAATCCTGTACCCATTATCTGAATGTAGATCTTGCTATTTGAAATACCATTTGTTCTAAGACCCCTAAAACATAGTACTCAGACAATACCGTGTTTGTTTGATGTAAAACTTATCATCTTTATCACAATAAAAGTTTTCCGCATGCCCTGTCTGCATAAAAATATTCCATTACATTTTAGCTACTTTTTTCTCAAGGTCGCGAAAATCGTTTCAGTAAATGGGGAAGAGCCCCTTGCAGCTTCGGTTTAGGAGACACACAATCTTCCTATACTTACTGTATAACATTTAAGTACGGTCCGCATACCAAAACATTCGTTGAGCAGTACACCCCAATAAATCTTAGGACCACCTTAGCACACACACAAAGCCATTTTATATACATAATGTGATACTTTATAGCCGAAAATTGCACCAGTAGGACATCACCCACTCGTCTGTAAGATTTTTGTTTACATTCTGTCAAAAAAACAACAACATTTTCAGATAGCCATAGAACACCGTAAAATTAAGCAGAAAATTAATAAACTTTTTTGTTTTGTTATCCCTTACCATTGTAATTTCGATTTTAATTCTAGAAAACTTAAGTGCTACTAATCATTTTAAACCAATCAGAGACCACATATATCTAATAGGTCCGCAAGTTCCCTACCCAAATTTGCTGGTTCCAAGTCCTTCCGATTTAGTGAAGTCATACCTATACGTCGTAGGCTTCGACCGACATAGAAGTCCGATATATTAAAACATACGCTATACGGTACTAAAACCGTGAAAACATTTATTCACAGAGTAAAAAAATCGCTAAATGGAAATTAATTTAATTCATCTAGAGAAAACGTTCGGGCGGGATTACAAATGGTCGTTCAATACTAAAGTCGCTTAATACAGGTGGTTGCATGTACGATGTCGACTGTATTCAGCTGTGGACGAAACTGACTGGGTATGGCGGTCACTTAAAACAAGACTCCCTAAATTTTCAAATTTTGTTAGGTACCGTTATGCATGGCAGTCATAATGATGTCTTTGCAATTTCACCAGGGTAGAAATACCACGGTCGTACAACAACAAAAACTGTCGCTTTGAATGCTCTGTAATTCAATCCTTTCCGCTAGCTCTATACAGAAATAATCGTATTTTCTTCGAAGAAGCCTGCCATACTTTGTACCAATGTAGACAAACAAACCAGACGGAAAATCTGAGATAATTTTATTGTGTTCAGCTTTTACAACTGTTAGCTTGATTTAGTTAGATTCCATTAGGGATTAGTTGATAACATCTATGGAAAATCACTGATACATTTATATTAGTACCCTATTTATCAGATAGTGGGCTAATTTACTCTCTCTTATATTGGTTTCACATTATCCGCTTTGTTTGTCATTATATCTGAGCGCAAACGATACAGAAATGTCTTGTGATTTTTACTGAACCCTTCCCCTGTGATTTAGGTAATGAAGTCATATACGTTACAAAAAGTAATGTTTAAACACGTGATTTAGGTAAAAAAGTCATATGGAGTTCTACGTTAGAAAAAAGTCATGCTTAAACACGTGATAGTTCAGCACATGGTAAGCAAAGGAATACAAAAGGTTATTTGCATGTACATATGTAGAAGTTGAGAAGAGCTGTTTTTGTCGAAGAAGGAATTTCTTTAATTGTGATAGTTTAAATTACTTTTAAACATATATTACAGCTTCAATGATTTGGTTTTTATGGTGAAAATAACGGACCATGATAGTTTGATAGCATCTGTTTAGAACGAAGCACTCACGGATACACAAACATGATCTTGAATTAATACAGTAAACAGACCTTTGAACCTACCAGATACACAATAAAACGTACTCATATACAATTATAGGAGAAATAGAGTATTACCATTTTCGTAGGAATTCTATATTCTATATTTTTTATATTTCAATTTTCCGGATAAGAACAATACTTTTTTATCAGCTTTTTGACTCTGTTTAGCTTAGTAGGTTTTCTTTCGTTTCTACGTGAAACATTGAAACTACCCGCGAACAAACATTATGGAATTCAATTGCTCAATATGAGATTTACTTTAACATTATTTACATCATTGAATACACAAAAAGTTTCATTATCCACATTCCCGTAAGGCAAACTGTAGAAACTATGCTTGCAAAGACTTCTATCCAATTGTCTTATCACTTGTCATTGACGTAAATTGTGCTTAGAAAGAATATCATCATAGCGTAGTTCCGTCATCTCAATACACGTAATCACTTTATTCTATTGCAGCTCGATATGACGCACAATACTTTTATGTAATTACATCGTTTGTCATACAGACATATTAAGTGAATTCGAAATAAATATAAACTGATCAACACAGATATTGAACGCTAGTATCCATTTTTATACCTCACACTCGGTATCGTATCTGTGACATTCACCACAATTTGGCATGATTCGTTCACTCAATGTACAGTCGTTAAACACTTACACACTTTACACAGTTATTGCCTCGTTCTTGTATTTAGCAGGTTCAGATCCTGACTGCATGCCTTCTCCAATGTGATGGACCATGAGTGTAAGAAACGCCGCCCATGCTTCATGTAATTCTGTACACCAACTGTCTTTAATGTGCGGCTTAATTGCACTCAGAAAATGTGGCAATATAATCTGAAAATAACTTTATTTGGTTAGTAATTCGTTGCACAAGTGATATTCTAAAAAGATCCCCCCCAAAAAAATAACAAGAATGTGTTTGTCACTAGTGAAAACAAACTGTGTAGAGATCTAATAGAAATTCTTAAAAATGATTACCGTATTTCGTTCATTGTTGTTAATATTTGAAGGATACGTGCATAATTTCAGTCCTTACGGTTCTGTGTTATATCTCAACCCACCGAGTCTGAATTTGTATTCATTCGAATATACAAAATTTACTTTATCTTTTCTTTTGAAGAAGTGCGATTTTATGCCAGCAACATTAAAAAAGTTGATATAGAGCTGGGTTGTGTTCAGGAATGTAAGAGAAATGTTGAAGGACACTTTTTGCAGACTGTTCAAGGTTAAATTTTCGTAGATCATGTTTGACTTTCAGCATATTAAACCAATTAAACTTTTTAAGGAACTATTTAGAACTTTGTTTGTCATGCAGTGTCAATTTGATAATATGTATTGTATCAATCTATATAAGAGTAAACTAATCTATCTATGATACCTAATTTCTTGCAAATGGCGAAGCTTAAAACTGTACTCTATCAGTTTCAATAGAATAGTGTATGGTTTTGCCATGATACAAATAAGATAGAGAACTGTTTTCTCGAACAATTACGTCAGTACTTGAAGGCTACGCTTCGTCGAAATTACGTAAGTTTTCTCGCAAACAGTTCTCTTTCTATTACATGTAGTCCTATAACTCAAATACTTATGACGTTTGAGTTCTTCTGTCTCGCTGTAAAATTTAAGAGCAAGATATAAAATGGTTTGTGTTTGTCTGACAGAAAACAAATCAAATCTTTTCCGATACTGTGGCGGTATCAGGCCGACGTTTAAATAAAAGGTTACGTTTCTTTAGCAATGTGTTTCGAATATGGTCCTGACAAGATTGTAAAAAGTTATCAAATGCGGATAAATTCTATTGCAGTATCACCTGGATATCATCAGGTTGAACGTTGTACTGTTTATGATGATGACCTACTTCGCGCAGTAGGTATATCATACTAGAAGGTTCGTCAATACGTGTGATACATTTGTCTATGGTAGCCATGACTCTGAGCGCATGTTGTCCAAGTAGTCCAGAATTTTGTAACTCAGATAAATCTTTTCCTTTGAAATTCGAAAATACTTCTATCAACTCTGGTCTATTTTCAAACATACTGAAAAACAAAAATGAGACTCAAACGGTCTGAATATTCCACCATCTTTAAAAACTTCAGATTCACATAAATTACATTATTCGTCTAAAATGTATTAAGTTAGGCATACATAAGGCAGACATTAATTTTGAACTACGGTACTTGGGGATTTCAATGAGCTATACCCTTTTCAATCATCAGACCTAAAGTCGTAGTAATTTTATGGCAATAACAAGAGCTTGTACGACCTTATGTTAATACAATAATGTGTAACCCTAATGACCTGTAATGTATTGTTCCCTTTCAATTGTGTTCTTGTACTAAAACAGTTTAATTTGCGTTAAATTCATTTATTATAAGTAGGTGTGTTATAGACCAAGAAATTGACATGCGTCTTATGGGCACTCTTCCTTTTGTCTAAGTTTTATATATCTAATATTATTTTTTAAAAACCGTCGCGCACAGTATCGGCATGGCAACATTAATGATTTACTGTACTAGCAATACCTTTGTCATATTGCCATGGATACAAAGTAACATTATGGATTTTGTTCTTTGGGTTTAGAAATTAAACCGATATGAATATCAAAATGAAACATTCATTGAATATTATTGCTACATTGTAAACAGTATAGTTACATACATTTTCCTTCACATAACATTACCATCACAGAGCCTGACCCCCTTAAAAAGCCACAACAGAAATATTATACAAACTTTAAAATCATATTACTGTTACAGTATTCTAGGGGATGTTAACAGAGACTATTCGAAAATAATAAGTAATTACTAAAAGTAATGCAGCACAGATGTTAATTACTGTCAGTAAATACTGTTTGTCTTGTAAAAAAAGTCATTATTTACCTGAAATACGTCATTATTTACCTGATATACGTCATTATTTACCTGATATACGTCATGACTCCAATGTTAGCGATATGCAACTTCAAAACTTGCCAGTTGTCCTTTACTGCCAGTTTTTGTGCATCCGATAAATGTGGAGTGTTTTCGATGTATTCCTGTTTACTTCCTGCCTTTGCAAAGGCGCTGATTGTTGCCTTATTAACTGTACATCCCATTATTTCGTTCTTGCATACTTACTTGAAACAGTAAATACTTTCAAACTAAGTCATGCTCCTAACCGTTCAAGTGTGTACTCTTGTCTAAAATAGGAACAAAAACATCAATACTTATTTGTATTATCACTCAAATTGATTATAACGGTACTTATAGTTTATGGTCACATTTTTCCAACTTCTAAAGAACACAGAAAATCGTTTACAATCCTGCACGTCATCATTAAAGTCATCATAAATAAAGCAAAGTCCTAGCTAGCTATTTAAATCGATTCCAAATGTCTTATTTCCCAGTAAATTCTTCTTATGAAAGATTGTATGTAATACCATTTCAATATATTAAATTTCCCTGACAGACAGAAAGCACGATAATCACGCATAAAAAGGCGTACATTCTTTAAAGCAGCTGTTTAGTTTATTTTGTACACCAAATCATTATTGTATCCTGTATCCCCTGCAGACGTCAAATGAGAGTTATATTACCAAAGAGTTTGTAAATAAAACGATATTATATACATGTATAACAAATGATTTTTAATCTCAAATTACATCTCTTCTTCTGTTGAAGGGCGTCTTATCACATATGAAGATATAATGTTTCAAAAACAATATATAACATAAATAATTGCAAGTATAGCCTAACATCCGTATAGAAAAAACGCTCCTCGTGATTCTCGTTATGGTTCTTTCTCCGAGGCGAGTGATATTTCACAGTGTCTTTGACATTTTCATTGAAAGAGCACAAGAAACGTAAATTGCAAATAATTGGAATTTCCAACTCTCTTTTGTTAGCGTTACGTTTGTTAGCAAATCGTACATGTAGTTTTGAAATCAATTCATGATATTTAAATATATTGTTGCCAGCTAATTTAAGGATTGTTCCTCACATTTATCGTTGCAAAACAAACTTTCCTGATAATTAGCATCTGTGCTTATCGTCTTTATCTTTGCCCATCCTTTATACAAGGCAATAAAATTTGTGATGTTCCATCCTTCCTTCTTTACAATAAGTTGAACATATAAACACTCTTTCATAATAAATTGAAACCATACTGCGGGTTGAGGACTTTTCTTAATATTGGCGTTTGACATGAAAGTTTACAAGAAAAATAATAAAATTGTACTTAATTTAGAGTTATCCATTGTGTATTTCCAACGGGATAAATCATGTACATAGCCCGAGATATATACATCATTATATGAACACGTCTTTAGCCAATCGGAAAGTTAGACTTTTCTTTTAGTATTATACGAATATTTATGTCTCTGTATTCCTTTACAGAGAGATGTTTTGTGTTTACCGCTTCCTGCCTCATTGATATACATGTAGTTCATTATTGTTTCACAACGTAGTATGAAAGCTTTAATAGTTTTACAGTGCGCAGGTATAATGAAAATCATCTTGACTATTTTATGTCTTCTATGTTTTTCTTGCATACCGGATCGGGGTATCCGCAGTTTTCACCAGTGCTGGAAAATCTTATATTACATACCCCCATGTAATATGACTCGCGTGAGTTACTTGTGACGTAACACTATAAACATTGTGACGTCACATCCCCAAACAAAGCATCTGAATATCGCTTGTTTTTATACTATAATGTATTATTTCGATAAGTTTAGAAATTAGCATTTAGAAATCTGTTTAAAGTGCAAGACGGTATGCAAGAAAAGGTTTCTGTCATGAGGCACTTGGTTTAGATGGAAATATCAGTCACCTCGGATAACTGTTTCTTGGGAACTCGGCAGAGCCTCGTTCCCGCCAAAACAGTTGCCCTCGGTGACGGATATTTCGATCTGAACCGCGTGCTCATGAAAAAAACTATTAACATTACACCAGGCAGCAACTTTTTTATGACCCCGAAGAAACCTCGGGTGGTATATAGAAATTGGCTATGTGCATCGATAGCTAAAAGTAAGCTGACAGAAATTGGGACTCTCGATAATTAAATTAAGAAGGAAAGAAGAGGTGCGTTAGAAGTTTCGTTTAGGATAGATCTTTGTTGAGAAACAAAAACATCAGATAGTATTGTAGTTTAATGTGACCTTGAGTTGAAATGTAGGACGCATATTAAATGACAATCATTGTCTTCTAAAAAGATGGAGTGACAGACAGACAGACAGACAGACAGACAGACAGACAGTCAATCAAATTGAGTAGAGTTGTAAATTTTGCATTTTGTACATTTACTTATTATTGTTTATTATATTTGAAGTTTGAAAATACTACATAGAACATTTAGTTGTGAAAATGTTCATAAAAAGGAGTTAGCCACAATCCTCAAACCTGGCCGCTAATCTACACATCATATCATTTTGAGCAGGGCTAATTGTACAAGCTGCATTGTTAAAGTAATATGAAATTGAATAACTAAGAAGTACTACATGAACGAAATTAATGGGCGTATTTGATTGGCCATTTAACGTTGGGTATGTACATGTAGTATATACTGATATCTCAACGGTTCCCCTGTCGAATGCTTATCGTTACTTAAGAAATCATTTTCATTGAATAGTTATTCAATGCAGATTCAAGTTTGTTGAGTTCGTTGAGTACTGCTAGACAAACATTATCCAAAAGCTAAATTCTGATTGGTTCAAATGTAACAAGAAGAAGAATTACTTATTGAAGGAATAACCAATCATTCCCAAGCCGAATGCAAAGAATGTATCAGTGTTTCGTTCTATGAACCATTGAATGAGATATCATTAGCTGTTATGAGCAGTAATTACAATGTATTTAGAGGGATAACGACGCATGATAACGTGCCTATACTAATGAAAAACAAATTCCTTGACACAGCAAATAATCAGTTATAGAAGAACTGTCACAAAAGTAATTATAACAGTGCATAAAAGAAAGGATTAGTTAACATTATAAATCTATGATAACCTACTACATTTTATTCTGCTTTCCTAGAGAACGTTCCACAATGGCATACGATTGTCAAAATGTACGTGTTTTGATCTGAAAGTTATTTCAAACATTCTACAATCCAACTTAGATTCTTAGAAAGAATATTGCGAAAATCGAAATTTCCAGAACACTCTTTTTTTCTGCAAACACATTTGCACTCTGCATCGATTCGCCGACAGAATCCTATTTTAGCTGCATTTAAATTTAAGGAGATTTGGCAAGGACAGTTCACAAATTGACTTCTTTTTTAAGCAGAGCTGTGACAACATTAAGTTTACTTATCCTTGTAGTAAAGTGCATTTTCCAAATATTTAACGGAGTTGGAATATTTAGAAGAAAATAAATTGGCTATCGCATATGACACATGTCATACAAAAGTGTATAGAAAATACATTTTGTATCGAAATATCCTTCAGCTGCTTCGAGTAATGTATATTACAGTGCTTTAATTTAAAAAAAAACGGTTATAGATATTTGATTTCTTTTTAGGGGAGATGTATAACATTGTATAAGTGTTAATTCGAACCAGTTTCCATCGTTATCCAAATATATTTCTGTCTAACAATTGAACCATATCCCCAACCCCAACCCTCTGTTTTAAGAAATAAGACAGGTCACTCATTAATAAAAGTGTTTAAATCAACAATTATCTATAAAGACAAATACGATAACATGCAGATATAAAAAATAGCACAATGGTTTTAGTATAATTAACCAGTGGAGGAAGTCAGGATAAGTTCGGATGCAGACTTTCAAACCGGCTAGAAGCATGGTTGCAGTCAGTGGTGTTTTTAGCAGGAGGAGGAATCGTGGATGGATAAATAAACTTGATTAAGCCTCACAGTAGCATTACATTTTTAATAAGTTACATGTATTATAGCATAAGCTCAATGTTGATGACGACTGTAACTTACAACAATTGTTCCGGATTTTCTTTCAAAACAATCGTCTTCAATTTCAATTATAACACCAACCACGCGGCGAAGTGGTTCAAGCACCATTGTGCGTTTGCAACGTGTGTCAGGTCTTTTGGCTATGGTCATTTTACACAATTTGGCTAGATAATCATAATCTTTGGACAAAACTGACTGGGTATTGCAGTCAGGTAAAACAAAACTCCTTAAGCTTTCAAATATGCGTGGGAGTCACGTAGGGGTCTTGGCACGTTCATTATGTGAGAATAACCACCGTCGACCGGGACGTAAATAAATCATAATAACTTAATAATTTCAATTTCAATTAGTTACATTAAGTTTGGACCATCAAACTTTATACTGGTTTATTCATTAGTTTCCTCACAGTAGTTTCGAATCATGTGGAAATATTGACAAATGTGTTGTTTGTTAACCTTGTGGTAACATTGACAAATGTGTTGATTGTTTACCTTTTTGGTAACATTGACAAATGTATTCATTGTATATCTTGTGGGGATATTGACATATGTGTTGATTGCTTACCTTGTGGTAACACTGACACATGTGTTGATTGTTTATCTTGTTGTAACATTGACAAATGTGTTGATTGTTTACCATGTGGTGGCATTGACACATGTGTTGATTGCGTACCTTGTTAGTACATTGTCAGATGTGTTGATTGTTTATCTTGTTGAAACATTGACACATGTGTTAATTGTTTATCTCGTGGAAACATTGACAAATGCGTTGATTGCTTACCTTGTTATAACATTGTCAACTGTGATGATTGTTTTCCTTGTTATATTATTAACAAATGTGTTGATTGTATACCTTGTTATAACATTTACAAATGTGTTAATTGTTTACCTTGTTAGTACATTGTCAAATGTGTTGATTGTTTACCTTGTGGTGGCATTGACAGTGTTGATTGTTTACCTTGTTATAACATTGACAAAAGTGTTGATTGTTTACCTTGTTTTAACATTGACAAGAGTGTTGATTGTTTACTACAGAAACAAAAAAGCCTTATCTGCCTGATCATTTCATTTTTATTTATTGAACTTGTGAGCACCTTCATAGTAAAAGTTCACGTAAGTGTTTAAAGTTAAAGGCTTATATCCTCCTACTTAACACACCGGGCTATGAATCTGTTGTGTACTGTTCCTATTTGGCTGGCTCTGCACTTGAAGCATATTAATTCACAGAAGTCAAAATATATTTTGCTTACACGAAAATATTTCGGTGTTTAGTGCTTGCGTTCCTATATTTTTTCTTTTAAACAAGATCAATACATATATGTATATTCAACAGCAAGCAATGTATGCCATGTAATTTAATACTCAGTTTCTGCTCATAGTAAAATGTAAATGAGACAGCAGATGATCAATTCGAACACTGCTTTTATCTAGAATTATGACGTTTGTGGTTTTTTTCTTTCGCCATCAATATATAATTACATGTATTATATTTAATGTTTTAGATCAACACATTCGAACAAATCCTGTAACTTAGTAAGCTATGTTCTTGTAAAAATTAACTAAAAAGTAAACCAGCAAAGGGAATATCCAGAAACGCTCACGAGACTGTATTCTCACTTAAAAATATCTTTAACATATTTATGCTCTCAAAACCTTTGTATTGCTGTAACCGCCGTTTCAATAACATTCTTTGCTGAATATTGTTCCGTGTTTATCCTCGGGTTATTTTGCAAAGACCCTAGTAGCTTCCTTCATGGAGTCTTTGAGATGTTTCAGTTGTCTTTAGTGACTTTTTCCGTCAGGTGTTGTTCGGTTGTGTTGAAGTATTTTAGGTTTTACAATAGCCAGGTAAGGCTGATTCGGGTGTCGACTTTTAAACCGTCTGGTGCTAAACATCTCCAAACTACATCACCGCACCACACGTCGCTTTTCTCAGAAAAGCTCGATAAGATTAATACATTGTTTTTTTCCGTGCAAATATTTACTGTTGCAATGTTAAAACGACAACTCCGTATTGTAGCCGCTTGAAAATTACAACTATTTTCTCCCTTCTCTAGACATTTTACCATATACATACGACTTCAAATATTCTGTTCCATCAAAGATCGTCTCGTTTAATGATCAATATCAAATAGGTCTCCTAGGTTAATTATATAGTTGGCATTGTTAGAATGTGTTCTTATCAACCCATATAACCTACTTTATTTATCACGTTGCCTTAACATTCCAACAGGTTTTTTGCGCTATCAATCAAGAAAAGCCAAGTATATTGTTTTCAACTGGTGATCGTAACCACGGAAAAAAGAACTGGTAACGCATATAGTTTATCTTACACACAAAGAATGAAATGGTGCCGCTAAAATATCTCAAAAACAGCTTGTCCTTAAACACCGTTTCCTACATTGCAGATAAACTCCATAGAGTATTGCAATTTTTTTATTAAAGCTGCTCGCTTCTAGTTGCCGTTATTTTTTTTTATCTAAACAGTGATATACTAAAATGAAAATGTAAATATAACGCCTAACCAACAATATAAGTGCAAATCTATGTAGGAATTTGCAAACATCCATTGAAAATTTTGGTGAAT
Source organism: Saxidomus purpurata (assembly GCA_022818135.1). NCBI lineage: Eukaryota > Metazoa > Mollusca > Bivalvia > Venerida > Veneridae > Saxidomus > Saxidomus purpurata. The sequence continues at coordinate 12,075,301 of JAFMSR010000004.1, forward strand.
TTGGCTTTACGACAAGGCTACACTACATCTTTATATTGGAAATAATACTTTACAATTTCGTAGCGTATAATTTCAAATTTACAGATATACTTCAGTGGAATTAATACTTCAACCTTTTTATTTATACCCTGGAAGCGCATTATTTAAAATATGCTGATAAACTTTACAGGAACTTCAACTGAAAACTTCTTATTTGATTATATGATCGAACATATGTTATTTTCAGAGAGTTTGATGAATTTCTGCTTTCACAAAATAATTGTGAGCGATCAGCTTTAAGGGAAAATGCTCTCTGTCACTTTTGCACTAGGTAAAACATACAAATTGTCATCTTAACCTGTTTCACAATTTGTACAAAACTGTATGTTTCACCTAAGTTCTAACTTTAAAAATTACACACTTTCAAATTCTCAGGAAGACACAGCTTCATGCCTTAAAACTCAGTTGATTTTTTCACAAAGAATGTAATTATAAACGTTACCAGATATGCGAGTGATGCGATGCCGCTGAATTCAATTCCCGCAATTATTGTTGTCGTAATTGAAGTCTTTTAAATTATCTGCGTTATTGTAATGCTTAAGTATATGACCTACGGGAATTTTATATGGATCCGCCGAGTTTATATAAACCGTATTATTTCTCACAGGAATATTAAGCAATAGTAAAGTTTCGTTTAAAACATATTCTTTTTTCCAATGATAGTGACAGTATTAAGGAAATACACCATATTACAGTGAATATATGGGAAAAGGGCCAGGTAACAACATTAAATACCACCTTGCCCTAATAGATGATTAATTTCGTAGGTTGATAGTAATAATCAAAATATATCGGTATTAAACATATTGAATGACAATATTTTGATGGACACAATCAATATATTGACAAATAAGCATACAATTGTATAACACACATTTCAAATAAAAGAAGATGAACATATGATTTAACTTATGAAAAGGAGGATGAAAAGTAGCAGTGTCATGTTTAACATAATTAAGTATTAGTTATATCTGAGTGCATCTTTGTGTTAAAAACAAAGACAGACATTTTTCGCCATGATATAATTTTGAACGGATATAACAATAAGCAACAGTAAAGATATTGCTGCATGTAATTAGGTAACTTTCGTTTTCTGCAAATTCGATGTTTAGGCATTAGTATGACCAAAGAGAGACTCCTATATTTTCGTATTTTTCTAATCATCTATCAGATTTGTATATTTGTATTCCGTATATCATAGTTTACGGCTTTAATAATTGTGACGGCTTTCTTATAAATACGTTATAGTTATAGGATAGGAAACGGTGTATTATGGGTAATGATAGAAATCGGTTGAATTTTTCACAATCGATTATCGGTTCAATCGGATGGGGTATAATCGATAACCTTCCGATTAATAATCGGTTGAACCAAAAGTAACATTCAAGCAAGGCGCTACAATCTACAACGTACATGAAGTAGTTTCTGTCAACAGTTATGGCAGTTAACCCTTTATAATGCTGGAACAGTAAATAGGTAATGCTACGACAATCAAGCATTGGGCCTAATAAGAGATTTTTAAAGGGAATACGTTCAAAGGTTTTCTTATAGAAAACGTGTAATAAGAGACCCCAAGGCCTGAGGTAGTTTTCAACAATAGGCCTTCTGGTAAGGGGGACGGGGGTGAAACAGGTAAAACTGGCAATGTTTTTGAAATAAATTGTTAACACAGAACGAGCTTTTATCTCCTTGGGTATGGAAAACTTTCACCGCGACGTCGCGGACTGGATATGTGTAATCGATTATTATCGCCCTTCATTTTACTAACCGATCATCGGCGACTAGCGACAATCGGAACATCACTAATTATGGGCATATAACAGTATACATGTTTTGTACTTGGGCTATATAAAGGGAAGAATCTTTTCCACATACCTTCCCGTTATATTATATGCTATATTTGTATTATATATATTTTTTCGAAAAACATCCAATTATCCTCTTGATTGAATAACTTCAATTTCATATAGAGTAAAGGCTTATTAGTTTCAGGAAACTGTTCTCTATTGTAGATAGATCACATCTTTAAGCTCCTCCCCACACACTGTGCAAATTACCAAAAATACAGTGCATTGCTTTTCAATAGATAAATGCATGCCTTAGTATATTCATTTTCTTTGACTCTCTTTTCACATAGGACTGGTACAGTTTCTTCTGTTAGTGCTTGGTACGTTCAGTTTTATTAAATGTTCACAAAAGTATTTTCCATGCGAGAATAGACATCCTATCTGACTTGCCGAAGCACTTAAATGTCTGTAAATATTGACAAAATGATATCCCATTTCAAGTAATCAAGGTAATGAAGCCATATATCAAGTGCTTATTATTCGAAAACCATATGATATTAATGATATTGCAATGGTTGGAATGTTATGATTATATTCAATGCATAATCATGTTAGAAAATAAGGATTTTGAATGTCCAGAAACAATAAGAATATAATTGCCATAAAATATAACTTCCAAACAAAAACGGAAATCAATTATAATAAGTAGAAAACGAATTGGTCTGGTCTTGGAAATATTTTGCAGTACTTTTCCGCAATCAGAATTATTCCGAAATCCCTGTTAAATATCGGCATACATCCATCTTAAATACCGTATTCATCCATGTTAAATACTGGTATTAAACCATACTTTGACGTTAAGCATACAATCGGAACATTCTTATGCTGCTGTCATATAAACTACATTTACAAACTTATCTGATATGTCATTTAGAATCGGCATTGCTCATTTGACAGCCGACATAGAATTGTGCATTCTTGGTTGGGAAATCGATTGAATTAGTGTTTGTGTGTACTTTCGGTTTTTCATTGTAACAAAAACAAGCTATATAAACTTTTTCAGGAGCATTATATCTACCAGTCTTTGACTTCAGTTTATTCTAATTACACACTTGCATTTTAATTTAAATTCTCATAGTTTTTTTAGTTCAGCTGCCTTAAAGTAATCGTAGTCACAAACTGCCTCTTGGTAATTATATATTAGTATACACAGTAAGAAGTTAATATATCAGTTCACTGTACGTATAAAATGCAGATTTAAAACAGCACAAAACTTCACAATAAAGTTACATTTAAAAAGACCCTCCTTAAAACTGGTTTAAAGCTGCTTGCTCTCAGTTACCGTTGAAAAAAATATTTTTCAAAAAAATTGATAATCTTATTCATAAATATAAAACTAAAGGCTAGAATAAAAAAATAAGCAAAAATCTAGGTAGGAATTTGCAGAAATCGATTAAAAAGGTCGGTTACACGGCACCGCTACACTATATCTTTATATTGAAATTTCAAAAGCGTTTGCAACGCTTTTGAATTTGGTAGCGTATTTTTCGAAATTTAGAGATATACGTGACATGAATTGATACTGAAGCCGTTTTATATCACCATATGTTCTAAAATTCGTTATTTACATACAGTTTGGAGAACTTTATTTTTTTACCAAAATCTGAGAGCGAGCAGCTTTAAAAGTAAATTGCTTGAAAGGTATAAATAATAGAATATTTGTACATTGTAAGTACTATCGAAGCATTTTTCTATAAATATTTTTATTATTACCATTTTACTTCCATTGAGCACATTATGTATATTTAGAGAATATAATCTGCTGGATGTAAGGAGTGTCCGTTTCTATTAATTCATTAACATATTTTATATTATATTTATCATATTTTTAATGTGACATACATTGCATTGCTTAAAGGTACACTACTACAATCTAGCAGATACTATTCTTTAATCATGAATAATGTATTCGATGAACATAAAATGATAAATAAATACAATTTTAAAGAACTTCGTCAAAATGCGTCATTTTAGCAAACCAATCAACATAGAGACATTTTGTAATAAATTTTAATTTTAATAAACGCTTATGTGACCGAAAGTAACCGGAATGTATAGCTCATACATATAAAATATTATACTATAGTTATTTAATTCGACACAAATGTTATGTCATGCATCTTGAACAATGTGGAACACTGTAATATATATCCACGGCTATGCAATAATATGAGTTATCAAACATTATACAATTATGGACTTGTTAGGCATTGGAAAATAACATCATATTCAATGCCTAACACGTCCATAAATGTTTTATTATATTTTGACTATAATCAACAAAATTATTTCACAGACGTTTAAAAAAGATATAATTCCTGCGTCTTTAATAGACATTTGCCAAAAAGAATAATTTTGTGAACCATCACTACATTTCAACTGAAAAAAAAAGTTATTTACAAATTGCAGTGGAAATACATGTATGTGTGACAAAGGCAATATACATATAATTCAAAATTTAGAAATATGATAATACATGCTGGTAAACTGATAGGTGTCTAAACTAATCAAAACGTATATATTTATAGAAGATATAATTCTATTCAACATTCTACAGCAAGAAGCAAAATTAATTGTAACATGAAATTGCAAAATCACAAAGAAGAACATTATTTATAACAAAAGAAATATGTGTGCATAGTGTTTTTTAACGACAGAAAAAATAGGCGATAGATGTCGGGCCTCGTTTTAGGCGTGTACAATCTGATATATATCTCTCTCTTTGAAACTTTCGCATAACCTTTTGGACTTTTCATTTGGCGGAGATGAACGAAACAGCGAGACATGTTTAAAATGCCGTTTGTTGCTGTGGCGGAGGCGGAAGTACATGTACGACCGATCGAAAACACGACGAAAGTACATATGGTGTGTGAGACGGGGACAGAACGACAAGAATCACTCACAATGGTTCTATTAAAGACCATTTCAAGTGTCGGGTTAAAGTGTTATTACGAATTAAATTTTTAGAAATGACTAGTAAGTCATAACATACTCACAGAAAATTATGAACAAAGCAGGGTAGAAATCAAACCCTTTCTGCGGCAAAAAAAGTCACCTGACGGTCCATGAAGGGACAGGTGATACCATACCGATGAGCTTTTCCCACTTGTCAGATGGTGCAATTAAAGTGATTCAACACAATACAAACTTAATATAAAAGTTGATGGAAAATTATCTTTGGCAAGGTATAGACACAATGTGTGCATATTCATAAATAATTGCATGATAAATAAACAAAAACTAACATATACATAGGAAAATCCATGTGAAGTAAACGCCTGTATCAATATATTCACATGTGCAGTAAACACTTCTAATACACGATGATTCTGATGCTAAATGGCCACACAGTGTTAACTCTTGGATATACAAATGCTGGAAAGTTTGACTACTAAGCTCCCTTAGATTATCGTCTTGTTATAATGTCAGTATTACTCGCTTTCAGCACTTTGTTCACACTTAGGTGCGCTAAAACGTTAATGAGCATTAGTTGCACCTGTACAAAGCTCAATTTAAGTTCGTATATGAGCTGTGACCTTGACCTTTGCGATAGGCACACAATTATTGTTCGGACCAGTATTTTGCTTAAATTTAAGTCGAAAAAAAGATGGTTGGTTTAACTTCTGTAATAATTTGCAGATTTTAACCGAAATCGAAATATACCTATATTGTATAAGTACATTGTTACACGTAAAATCTGAATAAAATTCATGAAACCTTTTAAAAAGTTATTGGTCAGGAACTACCAATTTGCTTAAATTCAAGTGAAAAGGGGCCATAACTCCTGACAAAATAGATGTTATCGAGGTCGAAATTGACCTGTACTTCATGATCATAAACATGCATATAAATCTTAATAATATCCATACAACATTTCAAAAGTAGTTGATTGGAAACTTAATTTCGCATACTTTATGCTCTTCCACCATGCTTCGAAAGACGGGGACATAATAAAACTTATAAAATCATTTGGTTATTAATATCTTAGTGAATAACCGTGTACAAGCGCTGTCTTTTCAGTAATCATAAGTTCTGAACTGCGGTTGATTTCCCCGAGTTCAAAGAAGAATTTTATGTCCTTTCGGGACACGTCATATCATAATGTATTTTATGACAGCGGCGCCTCTAAGCAAGAATTATTGCCCAGTGGACATTTGCACCATTTATTGTTCTCTGGCAGTATATTAAATTGCGAAACAATCGATATGAACAGCAGCCCTACACGCATCTTAAAGCACTTCTCTGAGGTTGTCGGTCTGTCTGTTACGGAAATTATTTAAATTAACAGAAAAATCCTATCACGACTGCGTTGCAATATAGCCTGTCATGCCTTGAAATACGTTATTCCCTGATAATTGCTCCGCCGTGGGATTTAAATTGTTTAAAGTGCCTTTCTATGACAAAGTACTCTAAACATTGAACTTGTTTTGGCTATGTCCCATATGTAATTAAAATATGTTACTTCTAATAACAAAAGATGCAAAAGCTTATAATATTAGCTGCCCACATTGACATTGTATTAAGAATAGCCACACAGTCCATAGCTATGACACAAATCAACCCAACTGTAATTGTGTTACAATGCAAATCTAAAAGTGAAAGCATATTGACAGGACTCAAATTCTGAATAGATTTGATTGTCAAAAAAAAAAATAATATCAAACATGTAGATATCCTTCAAAATACGTTGCAGCGTCCCAAAGTGTCCAACACACAAAAAACACACACACACACACACACACAAAAGGTACATTGTCACATATACATCCTGCACACTACATAATATGTTCATAATTTGTGTTTAGATTTAAAATACTGTTGCTATAAAGTTAAAGGTACATTGTTATACAGCCTAGCCTAATTTATACTGTGACCAGTGTTACTTTCAAGCCTATAGTCTTGACCAGTGATTCTGCCTATTGTTGACCAATGATTCTGCCTACTGTTGACCAGTGATTCTGCCAGTTGTTGACCAGTGATTCTGCCAGTTGTTGACCAGTGATTCTGCCTACTGTTGACCAGTGATTCTGCCAGTTGTTGACCAGTGATTCTGTTTTGCGTTGACCAGTGACTGCCTGATGTTGACCAGTGATTCTGCCAGTTGTTTACTAGTGATTCTTCCTGTTGACTAGTGATTCTTCCTGTTGACCAGTGATTATGCCAGTTTTTGACCAGTGATTATGCCTGTTGTTAACTAGTGATTCTGCCTGTTGACCAGTGATTATTCCTGTTGACCAGTGATTCTGCCAGTTGTTGGTAAGTGATTCTGCCTGTTGTTGACCAGTGATTCTGCCTGTTGACGAGTGATTCTGCCTGTAGAACAGTGATTATTCCTGTTGACCAATGATTCTGTCAGTTGTTGAACAGTGATTCTGCCAGTTTTTGACCAGTGATTATGCCTGTTGTTTACTAGTGATTCTGCCTGTTGACCAGTGGTTATTCCTGTTGACCAGTGATTCTGCCAGTTGTTGACCAGTGATTCAGCCTATTGTTAACCAGTGATTCCGCCTGTTGTTGACCAGTGATTCTGCCTGTTGACCAGTAATCTTCCTGTTGACCGGTGAGTCTGCCTGTTGTCGACGAGTGATTCTGCCTGTTGTTGACCAGTGATTCTGCCTGTTGACAAGTGATTCTGCCTGTTGAACAGTGATTCTTCCTGTTGACCAATGATTCTGTCAGTTGTTAACCAGTGATTTTGCCGATTGTTGACCAGTGATTCTGCCAGTTCTTGACCAGTGATTTTGCCTTTTGACCAGTGATTCTGACTGTTGTTGACCAGTGATTCTGCCTGTTGAACAGTGACTATGCCTGTTGACCAGTGATTCTGACTATTGTTGACCAGTGACTCAGCCTGCTTCAGCCACCCATGCAATCTGACCGTGATCTATACTAATCGCTTATCTCACTGAGCACTCATTGAAACAAATTTATAGTATGCCTTCGTCAAATCTGAAAGCCAAATACGTTCTCTGCAGGAGAAAAAAATTTCAATCTGCCCTTTTAAATGTATACATGCTGCATAAACTTCAACGAGATTCAATACTACGAATATGCATTTCTGTTCGATCAAAACCAATTGACGATTAAGTTCTTGAGAAAAGCTTAACCACATAAATTGCTTTAATTCAATTACGCAGAGATGCTACTTGAATATTTATAAACCTCTTCTACAGGTCTTGAATATGTAAGTTTATTTTATGTTTTTCAGTGAATTATACAGTTTTCTCAGTGAAATAAAAGTGATAATCCACAGTTTTGAAACAGTGGATTACCATTTTTATTTTTCACTGTTTGCAATCTTTAACCCGGATTTACGTCAAAAAGTATTCCGAGCGTAATTATGCTGGAAACCAGCGACGATGACGTCGTTTAAATGACGTCATTTGCGCTATGTTTCTGGTGACGTTTCCGCGATTTTCGATATTTTGTAGAAACAAACTCAATAAAAGTAGAGTTTTAACCGTAAAATAAACAGAAAAATTGTTGGTATCGGTGATCACGTATTTCACTCGTGAACACCAAAAGTGATTTTCACTCGTGGCTGCGCCACTCGTGAAAATATCACTTTTGGTGCTCACTCGGTGAAATTATAACATGATCTTACACCGAAACCAACAATTATCCTCTATGTATTAAAAGATTTTCTGTATGAATCTACCTAAATACATTTTACTTTTACAGTTGAAATTATTACTCACGTTTAAAAAGACACTCCCTATAAGTGGTGTCCAACTGAATAACTTCACAAGTATGAATAGTAGAATATTTGCAAGTTTTATTTATTAACCTAAGAGTTTAAGCTATACATTCCATTCATTATAGATAAAATAAGCGTTTTAAAGTATGTTGCAGCACCGTAAAATATACAATACGCTATGTAAAGATGTTGTTGTATTAATGAAGCATTTTTCGATATATGTTGTTTTCTTCAAATTTGTACATGTATTTATTTATCATTTTACACTCATTGCACAATTTAAGTATGTTTCAGTAATACAATCTGCTAGATGTACAATTGACAGTTATTTACTAACGTATCTTTCTATCCATATGACTCAGATTAGTACTCCATATGTTTGAGAAATCATTATACAATTTCAATAATAAAAGGCAGATTGCATAAGTTGCATAAGGTGTTAAAAGTTCCATAGATTGAATGTTTAATACTGTACGCATGCACATTTTAAACTATATTCTAGCACACTATGTGCTATGTTTGCCCATTTACCGGTGTTTTAACAGGAGAAAAACGTGTTTAACGGGGAGATTCACGCGCCGTTATATATCGTTTTCATTTATGCGCAGTACAGGGCCATTGTAAACAATGGACCTGTCTCCAAAGTCTTACATCATGTACTGCGTCAATGGTGCCGGGCTTAAAAACCGCTGATGACGTCATAACGTTGTCGGGCACCAACCATCCCTCGGGATTCTGCAAATGTCATAGCACGAAAAAAACGTGCGTTAACGTTACGATGACGACCTATCGAGCTTTTCATTTTTGACGAATACATTGATGGAGACTACTTTGATTTCTGTTATATTATGTATACGTATTCTGTAGTTACATTCAAGTTTCCTTCTAAATGTCAGCAAAGATGATGCATTCTGGATTCTACTTTGAGTGAAAAACAGTTGTTTTTGCCCGTCAACGGCATTTAACGGAATTCAACGTACATGTATATCGTTAGTATTTAAGCCTGTTATTACAGTAACAAAGGAAAAAATCGAAGTTGTCCGAGTAATGGATGAGAACGATGAAATGTTTGCTAGATGGCTACTTACAGTCATGATAGAAGACGTAGAAGCGTAGAAGTCTTGTGCTTAATGGGTCTCATACTTGCTGACTACCGATAAAAGGGCAGTCGTAATAGATTGTATTCAGAAAGTACAACCATCATACATTTTACAATATCAATGTGCTAAAATGTATCAAAATGAAACCGATGTGCTACAATATGTCCAAATACATTTATATGCCTCTCAAGCGACCAGCCTAGCAACCAGCCTAGCAACCAATCTAGACTTTCTAATTAAGAGGCATTTTCTTCCAAGACTAAACATTAATTGGGAAATCAGATGCAACTTAAATCCTGACTTTGGCTGGAAAGTTCTTTATTTCACCGACAAATCATTTCTTTGTTTCTAACGCAGGTTCCTGTACGTTGTTATTATGTTCTGTTAGCTGGCATAAAGGCAGTTTAAGAAAAAACATGACTAGAGCCCAAAGACTTGGAAAAATATGCTTACAAAATAAAATTTGATTATATTTTATGTTATTCTGTTGTTGATCGAAATATAACGGTGGATTATATCCTGATAAACGAACTGTTCACTAAGTGACATTTACCTAAATATTCTACCCGGATTAACGTCAAAAAGAATACTGAGCGTAATGAATGCCGGAAACCATTCGGTGACGTCGTGTGCTAAGCTTTCTGATCACATTACCCGCGATTTTCAACGTTTTATTGAAAAACAAATCAACAGACGAATAGTTTTAAACATAAAATAAACAGAAACATTGTTGGTATCGATGTTATACGACATCACAAAAGTAGTTATTTACATTCGTGACTTCACCCATCGTAAAAATATTACTTCTCGTGCCCATTCAGTGAAATTATATTATCCCCCGTGTAATATTCTTACATTTGATCATATATTGTACCAGAAGAGAAAGCATACTTTTTTTAGTGTCAATAAAATATATTTTACGCGGTGCACTTTACGCTTAACCATATCGATAATATAATGAGTGATAGCGAAAATACCGTGTTTTAACAACTCGTATATTGTAAGTAATTCTTACACGATTGATCTGTTTTTCTTTTCAGCCAACGTTTAAAACTTTAGACAGATGACATATACCAGTGTTTGACATCACCAAGAAGACCCTGAGTCTCTTGGGCAGCGTGACAAATCCAAAACGCTTTGAATTTAAACAGATACGATAAAATGTTTGACAACTGACACGAACAAATGACAACAAGACGTTCTCGGATGGGTTTACAATTACATTTACGTACATTTTTGTCTGTGAAATGTTTACCCAAATCAAATTCAGTAAAACAGTAAGTAAAGAAAACAAATATCAAGACTGACATATCCCGAGTCATGATATCTATGATTTATAATAATAATAATAGAGCCTGTTGTTTTGTTTGATATCATACCGGAATTGAATAGAAGGTCCTGTAATATATCCAGAGCAATTTAGTAATACAAAAGTAGTTGAAATGCGTTATAGTTAACCCTAAAGTTCATATATGTGTCTAATTTTCTTACAATACACTAAAGAGGGCATAAGTCAGATCTCATGGAATATTTTATAGCATTCTCGCTATAGGGTTTGTGTTGCAAATCTTAATTTAGAACTACTGTGTGAAATGAGAAAATAACAAAATGCAGTTTAATTTTGTTAGGATACAAAACTCTCAAAGCAGGAAAATCATTCCCCACTCTAAAAATAGCCTAGTCTTTGACAAAAGTGTCCTTATTTTTATATGCAAGAGTTCATTCTATTGGATTCAACGGTACAAACAGCACAGTCAGGCGCTGCTAGATGCTATTCAAGTTTTTGAATATTGAGGGATTTGATGCTTATATTTTCTATGAGTACTAAGTGTGTCCTTGTATTTTGCCGTTGCATAGTATACGGGAAGGACTTCAGAAGCGTAGTGATTGAATAACAAGCGCGTAGCAAGAGTGATTTAATCATTCGCATCTACCGGGTATTTATTCAACAGAAACATTCTGTAAATAGGCTGGGAGTGGGCATTTATTTTATGTGCAACGCACAGCAACACTAACTTGCGACTTGTACATACGGAATGCGATTTAACGGGCTTGCTTACATTTGGTATACATGCGTCATTTACAGCACGTGTAACCCGTGGATAATGTGTATTTCATTGTAGAATAATGCACACGCAGTTTTCCGGTATATTAACGTATCGTTTTCGAATTATAAACAAACATGAGTTTATAAATTATTTGTTTTACAGTAGTTGTTTGTTTCTTGTTACTCTAGTCTTTAATATATGCACGTAGCTGAAAATATATACAAGTAATGAGATCCAAGACAATCTATGTAGTGAGGATATGGGGTATATATGATTATTATAAGCATACTGGTATCTCAGATTGCAGTCAAGAAGAGATGCTTGGTAACAAGAAGTGTATGAGAAGAGTAGACCTAGATTTCGTTTAATGTTTAATCTTTAAAGAGATACTCGCTACAACTGATGTAAAATTAAATGACTTCAAATTATGAAATAACATCCGTTTTAGCGGTGTTCATCGTTTATTCTAACATGGCTCACGATTTTGTCTCTATATACAAAGAGTAAAAAAATGATGTTATATTAAACCATTAACAACGCGGGAACCGATATGCTGTAAACAATGATATGGAGTACTAAAACGCAGTTATTAGCCACGAAGGACGGAGGCCAGAGTGGTTAATAACTGCGCATCATTACGACAAAATATTGTTTATTAGACGATAACAACGCTGAAAGGATGTTATTACGATTCTAACACGACCAGATATCACAAAATGTGAATAAATGCAAAGCTTTATTTTCTACGCGAACGCTTATTTAACGCCATGCGTCGCAATATGACGTCATGTTTACAGCATATTGGTTCCCGCTTTGTTTATGATTTGATATAACATAATTTTTCTGTTCTTTGCATAAAGAGATAAAATCGTGAGTCATGATAGAATCATAAATAATTGAATATTTGATAGTATTATTACTTAACCTATAAGTTAAGCTACATGTATATATTCCAGTCATTTGTTTCAAAATATGCTGAAATATCTTAAACCATTCACTATTCATTGTAAAGTTGTTGTTGTACAGTTAATAGGTACATGTAGACAGCATTTATTACAGAAGGTGTCTATGGTGATACTCTGTTGTAAGATGAAGCAGTTTTCGATAAAAGTTCTTCTTTAAAATGGTATTTATTTATCATTTTACATTTATTGAACACATTATTTCTGTTTGGAGAATATTATCGACTAGATGTAGGGAGTGCCCCTTTAACTCTCTCTTTATGAAAACAAGTTCAACCTAGAAATTCAAATATATGCTAAAACTTACTATAAATACAGAACTAGACCATTATAATTGACGAAAGGCTAAGAATTCTAGCAGAATACGAATCAAGTATTTGTACAGTTATACGGATGTTAAATTGATCGGAAAATTTAAACATTAAACAGCTATACGTACTGGTGTCATAGTTACCGCTAAAGGTTTACAAAGTTTTCCTTGTTCAAAGAAATGAGATTGGTTTGAAATCGATCGTATTTTTGTTTCTTTAATCAACAGCTTTATATATTACAGATAAAGTACGTGATAGTTCGCCAAAAGCAACTATTATTTGATAGCATCTAAAGCCTGTTGAAATTCTGTACAGTGAAATTCAGTGCCACTATACACACAGAATTGTGCCAGCGCAATAAAATACGTTAATGAAAGTGATATGTGTCCACTTTACACGTCAGACAGAAATAATCGCGTGAGACTTATTCTGTAAGATAACACGTGAATTTTCCATGTGATCTGACATTTCATTTCACAATATTAAAAACGTATAGTATTAACATATTTTCTCATATTCAATATTTATTCAATTTAGCCAACATCTTACATTTTCAGGTCATGTGGCAGTCGTTATATATGGAAAAGGGTCAAAATAATGTTGCTATTTGTGCAGGTATAACAGAGAAAATGTCTCTATATTTATATCTAATTCGATTAACAAATTGAATGTACACGCACTAACTTAGGACTAATGTGTTTTATGTTCGTCTTCACATCAATCAACAAAATTAGGTTTTGAATGATACACGTAATCAAATGTTGAAATCAAGCGATTTAGTGAACTGGCTTTCGAAGTGTTATTAAAATTATGTCAATATCTCCCATCAAACATCGTAGGTTAAACAACCTAAGATGCGTGGATGTCGGTAAAATACATAATTACAGCGGTAATTGAAATGGAATTTATACGTGTAAATTTGTCCAAAAGGTCAGATCATGTACGTTTTAATTTCCTTGGCAACCGGTTAGGTCTGCCTTAGTCTTGGAGATAAGAAGCCTTAAATATCTACACTAAGAGAAGGACAGACATATTACACTTTGACATTTTTATTGCAAACTGTTGATTTCATTTTTCTCTATAAACTGAGAAAGGACAAGTTAAGCAATCGTTATCATTGTTAGTGATTGTTAATAATATAGTCAACATATTCATATAAGCCTCAATTGTGTTTGTGCTAGGAAAATATTCCTCCGTGTAAAGTACAGTAAACACTAAACAAACCCAATGGATTATTTAAATATGTTCCTTATATCCGAAATATGCAATATGTCATATGAAATGAAGAAGAAAAAAATCGGGCCTTTCGTTCCTTATATCAGGAGTTTTGCCTTATACGGAGTCATCATACATGTACACGGAGGGAGTTCACTGTTTAGCTGCTGTTTACAATAAGTCTATAACTCTTGAAGGAAATATCTGATATTTTGTCTCAATCGCTGCATCGCATTCTCAGAATCTATACCTTAATAAAATACGACACGTACAAATGTACACACTAAATGGAGACATAATATGTCTGTGTCAATAATTGATGCAAGTAAATGAGGTATTTACCCTCTGGTAACATTTAATCCTCTGGGCATTTTCAATCAACTTCTGGAAGTTTGGGAAACCAATCTGGCATACTGAAAATGTCATATTTGAACACGCACACATTCTATCAGTGACAAAACGTTAACCCTCTAAATGTTGCTGGAGATCATAGTGACGTCATCTGGCCAAAACGGATGTACATATCCATTAACATTTTTTCGTTAATTTCTCGTAACTCGGCATATTATGATGAATAATAATTATGAAAAATGATGTTATATTACACCATTAACAAAGTGGGAACCGATATGCTGTAAATAATGATATGGAGTACTAAAACGCAGTAATTAGCCACGAAGGACGAACGCTTATTTAACGCCATGCGACGCAATATGACGTCATGTTTACAGCATGTTGGTTCCCGCTTTGTTTATGATTTGATATAACATAATTTTTCTGTTCTTTGCATAAAGAGATAAAATCGTGAGTCATGATAGAATCTCTAAATGTTGCTGGAGATCATAGTGACGTCATCTGGCCAAAACGGAATTACATATCCATTAACATTTTTTCGTTAATTTCTCGTAACTCGGCAAATTATAAACAAATTCAATTTTAGGGTCAGAAAGACGCCATTTCGTAAAATCTAACAAATTAAACACATGGTCTCTAGAGAAGATTTAAAAAAAAATAGTTTGGCAGGACAATAAGTAAGTAGACACACACAAGTACTGTTGATAACTTGCAGTTAGTATATCAAAGGACATTATGACTTTTATATTCATAACCGTTTACAGATGTGATAAATGACTTGGCGAATCTGGTTTAAAAGTAAAGTCATAATGATGAATTATGATGCTAACAGGAAAATATGACATTAACAAATAGAGCACAAAGTAGGTTTGAATCGTCTACCAGATTCTTTCGAGATATGTGGATCAGATATCAGTCCTATTCTGGTGGGAAACGAGTTAGAACAAATCCCTATTTTATCCAAATGGTAGAGTTGTATGTTGCTAATCCCTAGTCTTGGCTAGAAGCAAGTCGTTTTTATTTAGTTTCGTTGTAACTTGTAGTCATTGTATTAGACGTATTTATCTAAGTTTAAAGGGACACTCCTTATATCTGGTAGATAATATTCTCCAAATATAAATAATGTGTTCAATGAACGCAAACTGCTAAATAAAAACATTTTAATGAACTACACAAAGCGAAAAGTACCGCAGTTTACTACAGATAATTGACATAAAAGCCGTCTGTAATAAATCGTTATCCACTCATTAGTTGTATATTATTAACAACTTTACATCGATTATCGAATGTTTTACAGTACTGCAGTATATGCCTATATTACAACACTGATTTTATGGACAATAACTGGAATGTATAGAATTAACTTTCATGCTCAACAATAACACTTGCTATAAAGTGCTATCTTTGCCGTGCATTTATACATTTAAAACAATTTGTACAAACAAAAATGTCAGGAGTAAAATTCATGTCAAAAGGGTTTGGTGAAATAAGTGAATCCGTTGACAATATTAGATAGCATTTCGAGAAATATCCAACTAAACTGGGTATATTTAGAATGTTTCAAAGAAATATGTGTAACAAACCGTAGATGCTATAAAAATAGGTCCTGCATATATTTCTTACTCTGAAATTTTGTAAAATGCCTTTCCAAACAAACACTTGTAATGACAAGGCTGGGCAATTGTCACAACTGTTAGGAAAAAGTTTCCATAAGCTATAAGCTTTCCTCTCATACCTGTATATTCTAAGAACTATATGCAAATAAATATTTAAACCAGTTGCAATAATAATTCTATTGCAACGAAGATCTAACACTTCTGATATAATTTCAACATATTCAATTTGATGTAGTATGAGTGCATGTGAATGTCGTGTTTCTTCAACAAATTCTTCCGTACCATATCTTAAGATGTCGCGGACATTGCAAAGTACATTTCACACTTCGAAACATATCAGACTAATATATCAGATCACCTTGCGTAAATTGTGTGAGTTCTTAAAGAAACCTTTCAATTAAAAGGCAAATTCACATTACATCCGTTCTAATGACAATAAAAGAGATAAAAAAAAAAAAAACATGATCACGTGCATTTCATTTATTGATGTACAAAAACAACAAATCAGTTGGCAGTTTAATGCATATTTGCCAGAAAAATATGTTTTACCATAAATTAAGACAAATACACCTGAAACGCAATTAAAGGGACATACCCTATAACTGATGTCAACTAAATAACCCCCAAAACATAAATGATAGAATCTTTAGAAGTATTGTAACTTAACTCAACTTAACCTAAAAGTTTCAGCTATGCATTCCAAGTCATTATCGATAACATAAGCGGTTTAAATTAAACTGCAGTACCGTAAACCATTCAATACTCTATGTAGAGTTGTTGTTGTACAATTGATGGGTGGATGCGATTTATTACTGATTGATTGATTGTGGGAAAATGAGGCATTTTTCGCTATAGGTTCTTCTTTGAAATTGTATTTATTTATCATTTTACGTTCATTGAACACATAATCTATGTTTCGAGAATATAATCTGCTACATATAGGGAGTGCCCCTTTAAATAATCAACCCCGCTTATTGCGCTTTAATTCTTTTGTCAATGTGTCTGCTGTAGCTTTTTGTAATCCTTCCCTTGTCTTAACATGTCTACTGGATTATTGGTTTGAAAGAAAGCGATATTTGCTTTTAACTTTTTACAACACAATTATGAAACATGATCTAAAGAAAGGACATGTCAGTAATAGACCAGTTTAAATTCTATATTAACAATACAATTGTCTGAACTCTTCCCCAAACTGTGATATTTGTGGTTAAATACAAATGTATGGTAAATATTTTATTTATAGCTCAAAAATAGCACAGTATCAGAATTTAGAACGGCTATCTGCGAATAATTAATGTTCTACGTCGAATTACAACAGAGTATTAAAACAGTGAGTGTATTTTGCCGCGCCCGAGTGAAAAATCTACACGAGCCGAGTAGAGCATCCCGATTACGATACTGTAGTAATGCGACTTTTTGTCTATACCTTTCGCTAATTTTGATCTTATTCCAACGAGATTTAACCAAAGATTCCTCACAATTGATAGTTGAAAATACAATGAACAAGCGAATCTGTATTTTTTTAAAGAATCGCTGAAGATTCATGAACTAATAACGAGTTGGTCTTTTGACAGAACTATTTTGTAGAATTGTTATTTGACGTACATACAATACTAACTGTTTGTACTTGATTGAGAAATAAAAACCGCATTTTTACGCCCCCGAAGGTTGAGATATTAAAATCCGTCCGTCTGTCCGTCTGTGCGCCTCCTTTACATTTTTCCGTGTCCGGGCTGTTACTCTGTCATGCATTGAAGGATTTTAAAATAACTTAGCCCTTATGTTCAGCATATCATGACAACGTGTTGGTGCGTGAAAGACCCACGTCCCTACCTCAAAGGTCAATGTCACACTTAGAGTTTGAAGATAATGAAATCCTGTATACATTGTATGTACACACATTCGTGTCCGGACTGTAACATTGTCATGCATTTACGGATTTTAAGATAACTTGGCATAAATGTACAACATATCAACACGACGTGACGCGGGCAAGACCCATGTCCCTACATAAAGGGTCAAGGTCACAGAGTTTGAAAGTAATGGAATCCTGTGTATATGCATACATTTGTGGCTTGACTGTTATTTTTACACTTAAATACCGATGTATACTTAATAAATTTCATTTGACTTCATGAAGGTTGCAAAGTATTATTGTCTGTCTGTAACATTATAAAAACACACCGCATGAAATGAGATATTATGGCTTTATCGTTACAATGTAGCACTTTTATAATAAAACACTAAATGAAAACTAGATTTCTTAAAACTTGCATGACTTTCCCCAATGAATAGTCATACGGGAAGTTAAATGTATAAGTCATTAAACTATTGACCTTTGATCTACTGGCCTTAAAAGACCAATCAGTAACCTTTGAATTTGAAGACTTAAGGCCATATATTCTCTGAACGAAAAGGATTTCCAACGTTCTGGTCACTGTGACCTTGACCTTTATCTACTGACCCCTAAAACATTAGAGATTATATACTCAGTAACAACAATCACCTTTTGAAGTTTGAAGGCAGAAGGTCACATAGATGTCAAGTTATTGAGCGATTCCAAAGTTGTAACTTTGACTTTTGACCTACCAAACAAAAGGGATTACCTTTCTAATATAACTTATCGTCCTAATAGGTTTGAAGACCAAGGATTATATGGAACATCACATATTGAGCAGAAACAGTTTTTCAAAGTTCATGTCATTGAAACCTTACCGTTTGACCTATTGACCTGAACAAACACAAGGGTTCATCTAGTCAATAAGGCCACTCGTCTTATGAAGCTTTAAGAGTGTGGGTCATAAGGGTTTCTTCTGATTGAGTGAAAAAGATTCTCAAAGTTTGGCTCACTTTGACCCTGACCTTTGATCCAAATAGGGATTATTTACTTATTAAGAACAGCAGTTTTATTAAATTTGAAGACTAAGGGTAATATGGATCTAAAGTTATTTATACGGACGTATCGGGTAAAAGTAGTATGTTTCCCCATATCCAGCGAGACGTAATAGGTTATCAAACTAATACACGTCATCGGTAGATCCCCATGGTTGCTGAATGAACTGCTTTAAATCTACCGAGTATGTCCGACGACGGTTAGTAATCAAAAAGTTTTAACTGGCATACCTGTATGTTCTGACAGATTCTGACAATATTCAACCGCTGCTGAATGTCGAAACGTTTTGTAAAGGATTTCCGTAAAAGCTGATTCCAGTTGAAATTTTCCGATTATTCCTTGGTTTCAAAAATCAATGATCAGTAACAAGACACACAATGTCTACGAAGTAAATGACCGTGCCCTCTACAAAACCAAATACTTACACTCGTGACACATCGTCCTGTGATAAATATCCTCGTTTAAGTATTGTTCAATCCCTTTTGGAAATAAAAGTAGGTCACTTAATTCAAGCAACAGTCATGGGGGTTCTTCCTCTACCCTACCTCAACAATAGACGTATTAAAATAGGCAGCATTATTCGATTCTTGACATAGAGACAATTGCAGTTTAAATCAAAACGCTTTGAACGCTGAAGGCCTTTGGAAAGCTTGCTGGAAATTAAATCTGTATTTTCTTTGGAGTGAAAATAACAGAGTGACTTGTATTTCGATGTTTTGATTACGTGACATCATGTCGGGAATGTATGTAAATTATATCTTTGTTGAAAGAAATTGAAGGAGAAATAAGTAGGTGTGATGTGAAATAGCATAATAAATTTAAAAATCGAACTAAATACTATTATATTGAGCTCCGTACGTTCCGTAAATATTCATACTTTTCCGTGATGTGCATATGCTATGATAATCAAGTTGATATTGAAAGCGCAGTAATTTCGAAGACAAGCCTGTGTCATGGATCCCGTAGCGTTTGCACTATTCTGCAATCATTTGAAGATGTCAGCGCTGTTTTATGTGTAGTATGGTCTTATCGTATGCTACATTCAACAGCAGATTGACGTTTGGAAACTGTGGTAGATGTAAGTCTCAAGATATTGAGTGGAAAATTTTTTCAAAGTTCGGGTCACTCTGACCTTGACCTTTGACACACTGAACCCCAATACCATAGAAATAATCTCCTCAGTAAGACGAATTATCTATGAAGTTTGAAGACTGAGTCAAATAGATCTCAGCGGAAAATATTTTCACAGTCCGGGTCACATTGACCTTGACCTTTGACCCACAAAATCAATAGAGATCATCTATATATTACAGGGAACCTTCTGAGCCAGTTTGATAGAAGTTGAAAGAATACTGTGACCGTTATCAAGGAAAATGTAACGCAAGTCACTGTGGCCTTGAACCACTGACTCCCAAAACAAAAGGAAACATTAACATGTAAAAAGAAACTTTCTGAAAAAGTTTGATGAAAGTTGAATGAAAACTGAGCTTTATCAAGGAAATTCAAACGGATGCCACTGTGACCTTGACCCCTATGACCCCAAAATCAATCGAGAACATGTACATGTTAAAGAAATCCTTCTGAGCAAGTGTGGTGAAAGTTGAAAGAAAACTGTGACCCGTACAGCTTTATCAAGGAAATATAACGGAGGTCACTGTGACCTTGATCTTTCACATACTGACGCCGAAAACAATAGGGATCATCTAGAAGTTACTTGAAAACTTCTGAGCAAGTGTGATCAAAGCTGATGGAAAATGTTGACTTATAGAGTGATGTCAAGGAATTGTTAACGGAGATCATTGACTCAAATAACTATTGGGAACATCTACACGTTGCAGTAATTCTTACCAGCAAGTTTCATCAAAGTCAAATGAATGTTGCGACCTGAAGAGCGTGTTTTAAAGAAAAAGTTTACAGACAAACGGACGGGCGGACGACGGTCCAACCACCATGGCGTAAATTCCGCTGGACTTCGTCCAGTAGAGCTAAAATTAAAAAACCCATGCCCACTTTAACTCATTGAATTCCGCTCAACAGTGCGTGTGATGGCCGATATGGGAACGTTTTGTTAAGCAGGAGGTATGGAGCATGACTGATCTGAAGTTAAGCGTATGTGAAAATGTCACAGCTTATTACTGTCTGGAAGTGTTTTATAATTGTATCATTGCAAAGTCTAACAATGAATACCACGATACTCTCTGGTGTAAATGTATTACAATATTGCACGAATACTTAGCTTTCCGGCTAAATCCATTGATGGTACATGAAGTTATTGCAAACGTAGTTGTTAAGACATCAGAGTTCAGAAAACTATGTTGCGACCTTTTGGGACTCGTTGTATCTTAATGCATATTGATTGTAACTGCGTCTGACACTTCCGTTTGGCACAAGCATCATTAATCTTAATGAACAGCAGCCTTGTATGCATCCCAGTGAAGAGTCTTGTTATGAAGTGTAACAGGCTATTCCCCAAATGCAAATTTGATGTTGGCAATACATTGTTGGTTTAATCATCCGCATGGTTTCTATTGTCATACAGCACATCAGCTTTAAACTTACTATAATTTGTTACAGCAACGAAATTCCTTAAACAATACGCATACGCTAGAGCAAAACGATACGGCTTTACAAAAAAAACAAAAACAAATTTAACTTCAAATTATAGTACCCTTAAAATGGTTGCATTGGTTTATAGTTAAGAATGTTTGCTCAAAACACAGCGGATACTTTAAAAACATATAAGAAAACAGTTTTATCAAGTTATATCTGTTATTGACAAATACAAATTAAGATGTACATAACAGAAAGGGTGTTTTTAACTCACTTGGCTTCGCCAGGGTTAGCTTTTCTAATTGAAGATTGTCCGTCGTCCGTCAACAATTTGATTTAATCTCTTCTGAAACCACTAGGCCAATGATGAAAAAACTATACAGGAATGTTTCTAGCATGAAGCTCTACCAAAATCGTTCAAAGAATTCCATTCCATGCAGAACTCTGGTTGGCAACAAATAGGAAAAACTTTTAATATCTTCTCTAAAACCACAAGGCCTAGCGCTCAGATATTTGGCATGTAGCATTGTCTAGTGAACCTCTACCAAGTTTGCTCAAATCATGACCCCAAGGTCAAAATTGACCCCGCACAAGTGGTCACTTCGTTTTGCATAGGCTTTTATAGGAAACACTTCAAAAATCTTCTTCTCTGAAACCACAAGGCCTATAATTTAGATATTTGGCATGTAGCCTAGTGCCTAGTGGACCTCTTCCATGATTGTTCAAATTATGACACCCGGTCAAAATTGACCCCGCGGGGGTGGTCACTTAGTTTTGCAAAGGCTTATATAGGAAAACTTTAAAAAATCTTCTCTGAAACCACAAGGCCTATAGCTTAGATATTTGACATGTAGAATTGGCTAGTGGACCCCTACAAAGATTGTTTAAATTATGACCGGATCAAAATTGACCCCGCACGGGTGTCACTTAGTTTTACATAGGTTTATTTTTTGCCATAGCAACCGGAGTTTTGCATGGAATGGAATTCTTTGAACAGTTTTGGTAGAGCTTCATGCAAGGAATATTCCTGCATAGTTTTATCAACATTGGCCTAATGGTTTCAGAGGAGATGCCATTTGAATCAAAATGTTGACGGACGATGGACAATCATCAATCAGAAATGCTCACCCTGGCGTAGCCAGGTGAGCTAAAACTAAAAAAATACATGGTGATCGACATAAATAAATAACTGCAGTATGTCTACTGCTACATTGTAGATGTTTTCGTGAACTTTGGTATTTCAACAGGTGCAATATTTCAATATTAAAACGAAGAGAAGAGCTGTAAAATAAGAGTCAAACCCAATTTGTTGTAGATCTAACAAACAACACTATATTGCCTGTCATAAAATGAGAAACTTATATGCAAGTTAATTGTAACGCTTTCTCAGAATTTATGTCTGTAACATGTCTCTAACAAAGTGAAGCAAATGAGGTCTGCTGTGTTTATTGCTTACTAGCCTTGAAAACACGCTTATTTTTATACTGTTATAAAAACTACACAAATAGAAGTAAACAACACTTCATAAACTTGTGAACATTAACCGTCTTAGCAAACTATTTATTAAATAGACATAACAAGTTCACATAACAGACAGGGGGACATGCGATATGTGATCCTGAATTACTCAGTCTGTTTTATATCATACTTTGGTGTTCAATCTTTAGTTGACCATTTTATTATTTTCAAATATTTTTTTTTCAATGTATTGAAACCATTTTACTTTGAAATACGAGTATGACAGACAAACATAATTAGATGTTATTCGTTCAAAGCTCCAGCTGCTCGCTCTCAGTTACTGTTGAATTTTTTTTAAATGATATATTTATACATTATAAAACTAAAGGCTTTTATCAACATACATGTATAAGTAAAAGTCTACGTACGAATTTGTAAAATTCCATTGAAAATGTTGGTTTTACGGCACCGCTACATCATATGTTTATATTGGAATTTCAAAAGCGTTTGCGTATAATTTGAAATATACAGATAAACTTTACAGGAATTTGTATTGGAATTTTTTATATGACTTTATGTAATAAAATACGTTATTTTCAATCAATTTGAAGAACTTTATTTTTTTACCATAATCTGAGAACGCAGTTTTATCTAACGCATGACCTGCTTTGAATTTCAAATATCTTTAAAAAAGACAAGGCATATATTACAGCAACAGATTCACGTCGAGCTTGATATCATTTCTTCAATGACCCCATATTTCATAACCATTCTTAAATTTTGGTAACAGAACAAGGTTCCTTGAACTGTCTCAAACTAAAAAATGCTAGAACAAATAACAAAATAAAAGGTTCTAGTATAAATCTATGTATTAAGGTCTTTTTGTATTTTTGAAGGTATACGCTCCCAAATTATAAAGCGTTACAAACGCTTTTAGAATTACAATATAACTATGCAGTGTAGCGTTGCCGCCAAACCTAGCTCAACAATATTTCCAAGACTTACTTGTTTACTTATTTACTTATTTACTTTTGAACTTTAGTCGAGAGGTAAAGTCAATTTGTGTGTTGTTCTGTATCTTTTTGTGACCAGTTTTTTTAAACAAGACGATGTATCATGTATGTATTAGTAATTGCTAATTTTAGAAGGTCACGGTCATTGCCTTTTAGATCTTTTACAGTTATACTCTCAAAACACATTATTCCATCAAAGTTTAATTTCAATGTGCTTTGGTACTAGAGGGAGAACATCATCGCCGAAACACCGTAATCAATCAGCACTGACAGGCTTTTCGTCAGTCTTATGAAAATATTTGTTAATCAGATTTGCTCTCTAAAAATCACCGTGAGACACGTTGAAACAATGCCTTAATCACAAATGCTAAGTTAACGTGTGATTAATGTAATGTTTTGTAACTGTTTCCGAATATTCCACTAGCACGTCTTTTTACATTATATTTGCGAAGACAAAAAATCAAAAATAATATCAAACAGGGAATGCCACGTACCAAAAACGTAGCCTCCCCAACTTGCAGTTATTAGATGTAGCTGTTATTTCCATGTTGTGACCTATAAAACAGAATTAATAGACTTTCAATAAAAGACTCGTACGACCACACGTATTTTCATGTCCTTGTGGAAATTAGTCAGCAAAACGTTTCATATGAAGAAAGTTGATAATGAAATTATGAAGAAAAATGTCTAATGGATTGTTTAAATAAAGTGTGTCAAACTGAGTGGCCTTTGTACTTATAAATTAGGTTGTGGCTCAACAACGGTCAAACCAGAACGGTCCACTGACTCCTGCTAGGATCAAAACTTAAAACCTCCACTTTAACTTCACTGAATCATGTTGTATCAGCTTTTGTTACATGACATGCCTAATTTTGAGACTTTAAAGCTTCTCGTTAATAGTTTCATGTGACAAAAATTGCTCCAAAATGAGTATATAGAACATAAAATATAAAGGAAATGGCAAGAATCAACAACACAAGTAAAACCCTTGAGTTTTTGAGAAAATATTTAATATATGGTAAGCACCGCTACACCATTTGATTATACTTGCATTTTAAAAGCGTTTGCAACACTTTGTGATTTGGTAGCGTATCATTTCAAGAAAAGCGAAATAATTTACGTGAATTTATACCGGGCTTCTTTATTTTATTGTTTATTCTAAAATAAGTTATTTTTAGAACATGAATGTTTCACCAAAGTCTGAGAGCTTTTAAGACTTTAAAATCGTTTATCTACACCAGACAACAATTCAATATACGATGCTGACGGCCGGTGATATCATAATAGTACTGTTTATCTAAGAAGCCTTTTTATGTTCTAAACGAATTGATTCTCGGAGGATACATTTTCACTAAATTCCTCTTTAAACATTCAATAAATATTTTACTATCAAAAAAAGAGGAAATGATTTCCTTTTGAAAGTGAATTAATAAAGATGTAATTTTTTGATATGCTGCAAAGTTTTTGACAACGGAAGAATGGATAAGATAAACTTATTAGCATCATAACATAACGTTTTTATTGTGAACCTATCATCTATCTATTTCGTTTAGCAAAAGAAAAAAACACCTGTCTTCTGTAATAACGGATCAAATTACTTACATAATTTAATTTATTATGACCATCTTTTTAGAGTGTTTCCTGTCGGTCCGTGGAAGATTCATGCATACCCACAAAATTAATACTTGTAAATAACCATAACGTAAGATTTATGACATCACAAACAATTTATTTTGCTCTAATAAATGGATTTTCCTTCCATTTAATGCCTAGATTTTGTTTAACGTTTAATCAATGTACGTATTTTTGTATACTACTGCCCAAAGGTATGTAACAAAGGGTCGTCATGGTAATGTAATCAGTTGCTAGATAAGCTATCGTATGATCCGACGCACAAATGCAACTGCTATGTAAGTGTTACCCTAATGTACTCTATGTATTGTATACTTTAAATGTATATCTAAGAAATTGAGTGGTGTACAGTATAATAAACGGGTATAATCATAAATGTTTCTAATTTGTCCTATTTGTTTAAGACCTGAACATGGCAATACGATTAGTCAATATACATAGAGGCAATACCATCAACCCATTTATTATACAACAACAATTCTACATAGATTCTGAATGGTTTACGGTACTGCAATACATTTTATACCACTGATTTTATCGATAATGGCTGGGAATGCATAGCTGAAACTTTTAAGTTAAGTTATGATACTTCCAAAGATTCCGTTATTTATGTTTTGGAAGTTATCTAGTTTGACATCAGTTATAGGGTGTGTCCCTTTAACATTCAATCAAAATGAGAAATGAATAGACTACAAATATCGAGTAATCTTGTATCTATTATTTAAACACTTCTGTAAATAAATGACAATGTTGCGTGCCCGGAAATTCGATTTTGTTATTTATGCTGATTGCACAACTCTGTTTTGCTTAGAAAGTTAATTATCAACAGGCTATATTTCTATCAATATTTCTATAATTAGACAAATTTTAATTATTTTTAGTTCTTTTCGCTTACAAATAGTGTAAATTGAGAAACTTTACAAAAAGCACTTGAAAAAAAGGTTATCGATAGGCAATACTCCGACAAGGTTACAAAAGCTCTTAAAGGCACAGGGTCATAGAGAGGCTTACTTCTATAGCATCTTGTAATTTTGCAGTAGAGTCACTACTGACAATATTAGAAAAGAATAAAAAGAGGCTAGAAATCAGTGAATGTACTCAGAAATGAAATCAATCAGAACGTTACTTTGCACAACATGTTTCGAAATTATTGTACGTCTTCATGTGTAAATTACAATGTATATAACAATAAACAAGCAACGTCACGTCCGCTAAACGTAGCGCGTAACGGAACATGGCGTACGGCGGCAAATTATATATTACAGTGTAACAAAAAGCATAATGTTACAATGTACTTTATCAGTGAACGTTTGTTGCTTATTAATTTTTATAGAAATCAATTAAATCCGAATTAATTTGCTGCATATATCTACCTTTATTTTGATTCGAAACCTGTTTTATTCCAACTCAAGTATCGTTTCGTTACAGGTCATACAAAAGTACACGTGTTAAATTTTACGTCCTAATTCCGGATGACGTCATTTAGTCGTGATACAGCGTCATTCTCCAAAACAACAACAACAAAAACATATCGAATAACATTGTTTAGAATAAATGGAATATGTGGTATTTAAAATGAAATATGAGTATCTTCCCATTGAGTACCGTTATGTTTTATCGATATATTCGACACGTTTGTATTTCTCTTTCCACGAAGCATGTTGACTATCCATGTTTAGACTGTATTGATTTTTACCCACAACATTCCCACATCACTACTACTAGTAATCTCATGAGTAAGTTTTTTGCTGTTTCACGGTGTATCAGAGCACTGCAATAGGAAGAAATCTGTATACATTTTTAAAGGCACCAATAAAGTAAATGCCTGAGAATGAATGCTTTTTAAAGGAGACACGGGATACATAACTCATATCGGATTTTGAATCGTATTCCTTGAAATGAAACAGTGCAATCGACCATACGATCCTACATAGATTAGACCATCGCTATACGTAAAGTATTGTGTCTTCATTGCACTAATGAAAAATGGCTGTATTAAGTTAAAGAATTCGTAGACAATACAACGTAAGGCAGCATACAAATGTTACTATATACTGACTACTTAGAAAGCGGTGAATAAAATGAAATATGTACTACTATACTATGTATACAAAAATGCTGAGTGTCTGTCATATTCAACGTCCAATCAATGCATAATGTCCGTATGTTAAATACTTGTACTTTATACCTTTGTTTACTCATTTGAGACACAATACATATAGACATGGACTCGTGCTTATAAAAGTTTATTGAGCATAACCACATGCTCTGCACGGAATCATGCTCAAGTAATATCAAGTCAAGTAAAGCTGTTTTTAGTTACAAAGCCGGGTTCAATATAAAATACATAAGCTCAAGAACAAACCTTCTGATTATTGTAATGGAACCCGACTTTGTAAAACGATATAACTTGACTTCATATTACTTATAACGTGCTGAACATTTACGGCGTCTGTTGACTTAATAACTTAATAACTTGCACCCAGACTAAACGCTTTGTCGGAGTTTGGCCCGGGTAAGTCTGTAATAAGTATAATATTTGTTCAGTCATTTTATTTTTACAGGATTGACCAAATTGACAACATTCAATTAAAGGTACACGTATGAACTGTTATGCTTTTTTTTTCCTTTTGACACCGATCTATTACTTTGTGAATGTTGACTCTAACATGACCCTATGAATCTGTTCACTAAACGATGAAGGATGCAAAATGTACTAAACTAAGAAGGAGGTCAAATTCTAAAACTCCTATACTAATCAAGTGATTTAGGAGTGACCTTGTAGGTAATCGAAATTTGTGTCCTTGTAAGTATATTTTATTAGAACTTGCCATTCTGATGCTTAGTTATAATCAATAGCGGCCTTCGTCGTCTATAAATTCGTATCAGAACTCCAAAGTGTTGTTTATTGGACATAATCCCTTAATCCTCTTTCCAAATCCGTCTTTATTCTTGTAACCTTCATTGCTGTACTTTTTCCCCGCTAGTGACATGTTTAGAAATATTAGCCACATGTATTTGAATGCTTTGCGTTTAGACATTATGCTTTTCAACACGATAGCAGGTGTAATAAAATTTGAAATAAAAAATACGATATGTACATCTGCGGACTACAATTGCAAAATTTGTTTCCACGTGCCTTCCAATTCTCAATGTGGTACAGTTGATTCATGAGCTGTCTAAAATGTCCTTTTGTCACTTAAATAATAGTTAACGTAGCAGGTAGCTCCGTTAGGTTTAAGCATGCTGAAATACTTTAGACTCATTTGAAACCTTGTTAATCATCCAATTATTCCACATCACAAAACTGCAAACGACATGGGTGTTTTCCGACATTCTTTCCTCGCAAAATGAGTCGAAACGAATCCCGTATTAAAACAGAGAAATGCACAATCCATTAACTGTGGTGCTTTAAAAACAGCTAAATTTTCACAATATTCACAAATATACTTTAAATATAATGAAATAATAAAAATCAATTATTCAAATCGTAGTAATAAAAATGACTTACCGTCACGAAACAAAAAATGAAAGAAGTAAATATGTCATCCATTTGCAATACAAAGTACAAAGTAGGGCTTTTCATTCTATTGTCTGCTTTCTAATTAACACATTCATCACCAACCTGGGTCAAAATTTGTATGGGCATATTATCTAGGTTATCTAAAATCTTTAACCGGCCGGAAATGAAGGAGTTACGCTCTCTGAATTGCTTAAAATGGTCAAATCAGCCCCTCGGAATTGCTGATATTTTTCAAATTATATCTTTCCATAATGTGACGTAGGCAGTTTTTATCTACTCCTTAAAGCATTTTTCATTCTATGATCACCATACACTGTTCAACTTGTTTATGGACATTACAAATGTACAACTGTACGGAAGTCGAAAAGGAACGCAAGAGATGTTAACATCCGGTTGTAATAACCTTGTACACTCACTTATTATAAACAGTTTACATTTGTTCAACAGTAGACACGAAGAACAGTTTATAGGCAATGTATCTTATAGCAAAATTATACAGAATCAGTTATATAATTATAGAATATGCATTATAGAAACATATCCGTTCATTGGTATGCCTTTATATACAACCGAAAACGATGTCTTGTGTTTTTTATTTGTCTGCACATGTTAATAAGTTACCATAGGAGTAGAAGACATTCTGTGAGAAGTGCAATATACATTTGTTTCAGATTTTGTCATTGTTTACTAGAAATGAGATCATTTTATACACTGCAGTTGCTGCTTCGTGATAGGCGAACAATTTACCTGAACATTGTTCCTGGGAAGAACCAGTACTAGACCATATTCCTCGTAAGAATCTGGCAACTTTCTGACATTAAGAGACATGGGTCAGGTAGCAATACTCGAACCATTGAGCCTCAATCAATGAATGTTTACAGTGATTTTACATATGCGAACATGATTTTGCTGCACTGCACTGGTGTATCTGGATTATTTTACAATGTACCAACAAAAAGAGTTTATACCTGGTGTAATCTATTAAGCACCAATGAAATCTAGATTCTTACTCTAACCACTCAGATATTTTCATTTTGATGTTGCCTTAGTAAAAATGGATATTCGCATTCATTGTTTTGACTCGAACATTCCAAAATCATGAATGTGCATTTCTTTTGACATCGAAATATTTAGTCATAAATACAGAAGATAATCAGTGAAAATTAGCAGACACGTTAGATTGACGTTTGCTCTAGTGAAGCTGTCCGAAATAGTCATCCGCCAGTGCAAAATTGTATTTTACAAAACGTTTGAACTTTCGGCAACTTTTACGAGGGTAGTAAAAGTTGTGCGTCGTTTCGTTTTACACCCGTTGCTGTCTTCGGTCGACCAGATTTTGCTGCATTTTCAAAAACTCAACCCTTGAATCATATTTCTTTTTCCATCTACGAACCATCTCAAAAGCCTACGATAAGTTTCAAAAAAATTGTATTTTACAAAAAGCCGCGATACAATTTATCAAACAATTTAAAATCTCATCTCATTTTTGTGTCTCTTAGTAAAACTAGTCTCAATAGGTACATGTAATAGCCTAAAATTTAAAAAAGAAGGGCACTAGTGTTACATGTAACACCTACTCAGGTTATACAATTTAACTGGCCGGAAATGAAGGAGTTACGCTCTCTGAATCGCTAAAAATGGTCAAATCAGCCATTCTGAATTGCTGAAATTTGTCTAATTATCTTTCCATAATGTGTCGTAGGCAGTTTTTATCTACTCTTTAAAGCTGCTTGCTCTCAGATTTTGGCAAAAAAATTAAGCTCTTCAAACTGTTTGTAAATAACGTACTTTAGAATATATGGTCATATAAAAAGGCTCCAGTATAAATTCGTGTCACATATATCTCTAAATTTAAAAGAATACGTTACCAAATTCAAAAACGTTGCAACGCATTTGAGATTTCAATATGAACATATAGAGTAGCGGTGCCGTGTAACCGACACTTTCTATCGTATTTAGCAAATTCCTACCTAGATCTTTGCTTATTTTTTATTCAAGCCTTTAGTATTATATTTGATAATATGTATAAGTATGTAAATTTAAAAAATACAATATTTATTTCAACGGTAACTGAGAGCAAGCAGCTTTAATACAACAAAATTTTCACCACATAACCGGTGTTTACTAGCAGGGATTACTTTTATTTACACTGTCCTGTGACTTTGGAACATGGTGGGGGTAAGAGTGAGGTTGGGTGCGCACCATAAACCGGTTTAAGCTCCCCAGTGGTGTTTTTGCCACTGACCGTTCCAAGGCGGTGCCCCACTGTGTTCCTTTAATTGTTCGTTTTGTCCTCGTGTGTTTGCTTTGTATGCTAGTGTGTGTTGGTAGTGTATATGTGTGTGTGTACATGATTGTGTGTGTGTGCCGTGTGTGTGTGCGTGTGTGTGTGTGTGTGTGTGTGTGTGTGTTGGTGGTGTGCACTTCTGGGTGCTGTGGGGCTCGTTTTGGGGAGGCTGCGTTTTTGGTACGTGGCATTCCCTGTTTGATATTATTTTTGTTTTTTTTGGTGTAGTATCTGACCTTGGTAACAGAATACTGTAGACAATTGATAATCAATGATCCGTAACGACTCCGGACTTTTCTCAAGTTTATGAACATCAATTCTAGTGGGAGCAAATCAGTGGTCCAGTGGTAACGCGCTGGACTTAAAATCCAGGGATCGCAGGTTCAATTAGTTTGATATCAGCTATAGGTCCCTTTAAGCTTGAAATATTAAATTTAAACATTCCCTACAGTACAACAATAACACCAAAACAATGGACTACCGGACATTTTCATTTTAATTCTGTCCAACAATGCAAACTAAAATATTGCTCATTTAAGCTTTAATATACTTATTTATATAATGTACATGTATACATAAAATGTAGCATCGCTTATGAATAGAAGAAAGCGGAGTTATGCCATGAAATAATTATTGATTTTTCATAAAAAATACATTATACACTAAATACCGTTTCTTCAAGTCGCGTGTGGTTACTATTACATTTAAATTAACTCTTACTTCTTGAAGCACTTCTCTGTTAGTCCTAATAGATTGTTCAAGATATGCTCTGTTGCCACAAGAGTCAAAAATAAACGAGAACTGCAGTAAAGCGTTGAGGAAATCACCGGCTTTGACGTCACCATTTTCCTGAAAACTCTCCAGCGCATGGACGAAAACGCGGTAGGCATTCTAGAATGTACGAGGTGCATCTGCTCTACTCATCCACCTAGTTCCACACAAGGTCTTCAACTTCTGTCAACCTTCCATCTCTTTTGTAGCAAAGTCTTTAAACAGCTTATCCCGCAAATGTTGTGAGGCGTTTTGCTGAATAAGCAAAAGCAATGGCTATATCCTGCAGTGTAGACATCATTGTCCTAATACATGAAAGTTTGGAGCTGTGAATTGAGGAAAGATTTAAGCAACGTGTCTTATGATGAATGTAATTAGCAAGTGGTACTCTTTCACGGATAAGTGCCTGTACAGCATTGTACTTGCCTGCCATGTTTCCTGCGCCATCATAGCACTGGTCCCGTATCAAAATATCTAGGCCGGAGCCTTGTAGAT
Source organism: Saxidomus purpurata (assembly GCA_022818135.1). Classification (NCBI taxonomy): domain Eukaryota; kingdom Metazoa; phylum Mollusca; class Bivalvia; order Venerida; family Veneridae; genus Saxidomus; species Saxidomus purpurata. Next base: position 12,108,112 of record JAFMSR010000004.1, read on the forward strand.
GTCCAAGTATGTCCTGTGCTAAATATACCCCTTCTATAGACTTGCAAGTGACAAACCCTAAAAACTGTTCACGAACGGCATGCTTCTCATTTACCTTTGATACAAAACGAATGCAAACAGCGAGTTCCTTTCTTGAACAGTCAGTTGCCTCATCAGCCATAATAGCAAAGAGACTAGATTACAGACAGATATGAGTGTACTGACAATCTGATCAGCGCAGATATTGGGCGATGTGTACGTTGTTGGTATGCCAGAATTTCGTCATTTCTTGCCTTGTTCTGCAGAATTGCCATACGCTTACTTTTGTCCTCAGCATGTCCTCTGATAGCAACGTTCTGCTTTCCTAGGAGAACCAGGGTTTCAATAATTTCATATAAAAAATGTAGCACATGCCTGTTTCGCTCCACTGTACATCTGATAGACGATTACAACTGCTGTTTAATGGAGGGAGCCTTGCCGAGGGATTCATCAACAAAGTTTTCAACAAGAATATAAAAGCCTCTGTTATTTTCAGACAATGCATGGGTTTTCACAAACTTTGAAAAGGTTTTCAAGTCGTTGACAGTAGTCCTTATGAATGTTTTTTCCTTCTCACCTTTTTAAAACAACAGACGACAACAAGCACAGAACACATCATCCGTGTTCAAGGAGTAACGTAACCACGCGTACACGGACAAACAGCTAAAGGCCTGACCTATGACCTTTCTCTTACTGGACGAATACTTTACCAACTGAGGTACACAGCCGCTAACACATTTTCATCCCTGTTCAGAACTTAGTCTTATACCGCGACATATGGATGGATTGATGGATGGATGGATGGATGGATGGATGGACGGACGGAGGGACAGATAGAGTATGGTGAAGCCCCAACTTTCTTTAGAGGGGCTGATTACCTATAAACAAGTAGACACGTGTTAATTGGGATATTCAAACGATAAGCACCTTTCATATATTAACTTCATTCTAATACACCTATGAGAATTGAGATTTTTAAATATAAGTTCATCTTTCGTTGAACCTTCTTAATTGATAATGAACAATAGCACTTAGAGATCTGCAACCTGTTCGATTATGTAGACCTACCTATGTGTCCTATTTTATAAATGCTTCTCAGTGCAAGTGTCTTAACCACTAAGCTATGCGGCCAATTGTTCATATACACTTATCTATGCTTATTTTCCTCTGAAATACTTAACCACAACGAAATAAGTAAATCATGTTTTCCGGCTACGGTATTTCTATGAAAACATACTCATTTCACCGTGCACAATGCATTTCGGTATTTTGTGACCGGGCAGATTGATCATGGTGTTAGAAGGAACAGACGTAGCTGGAGGTATATTTATTAAGCTGAGAAGCGACTTAGAACATATATACGACATAAAATGTTATTTAATAAAGATTAAGGTTATAGTATAATGTATTATAATATTATTTGTCCTATAATGAATAAAGAATACTTAGAAAATGATCCTTTCTTTTTGTCCGAAATTGTACATTCGAAACTCTTAATCAGTTTATCGAATGTAAAAATGGCCTTCAGTTTTTATTGCAGATTTGGGCGTTTCATCTTTTTCTTTTTTGGAAACGAAGTGTAGGCCTGGGCCTACCGTGCCTAATGGAGCTACGCCGGTACTGTTGCATAAGAGTCTATTCGTCCTTACTTCATTTTTAGTAATCTTAAAGAAAGTTCCTTGCAGAAATAAAGGTAAAGGCAATACCAAATACTTTATAATACAGGAAGTAAATTGTTACAATATTGTGCAGGGGAGACAACTCTGTTGATCATGTTTTTATACGTTACATTGTATATAAGTTAAGTTGTCTTTGTCCAATACATACTCTGCATATCTTTATAAATATATATGAATAAAAAGAGACACAAAAATATAGATGATAAAAAGGTACAAGTCCAGTAGTCTAGAGAATCTCTTCTCTAAATAAAAAAACCCGATAGAAACAGTGCAGCTTCTTGTAAAATCCCAGACGTTAATATCCATTGAGAACTTTTTGTTTCAGTGGTGAGAGCATAGAATAACGTTAAGTAGATAATATGACAGTTCTTGAGAATTTTTGACAATAAATGCCTTTTGCCCTGTACTATGTGGCAAGTCCTCTGTGAAAATCTATCATGATTATGTTTTCTCTTTAGACGTGAATAACCTGTACCAGCCTAGGTTACGACTACTCTAACCGTTAGGCTCTGTTGTCACTACACTTTTCGTTTAGTCAATTTTCTTTTAATATTTGATTACATGTAAATACGGGTCTTAATAAGAGTGGGCAAATCCGCGTGATTACTGGTCAGGTAATTTCGAATTGCGATATTGTAAAATAAAGCTTTCCTGATTTTTTTTATTATTATTTACAATGTTATGAATAATAACAATTACCACAACTACAACGATGACAATAACAATGATAATATTTTATTAACATCAAAATCATTATTATTTATAAACTCAACCTCTGAATTATCATGCACAACAGTATGCATGGACCTGAATCTACAACATTTAAGCATACCACACTAATAATGTTATTATTATTATTATTATTAAATTATTATTACTAATACTATTATCATTAACTATGTTATGATTATTAACGCCATTTTTATCAATATTCTTAATTTCATCAGTATTACCATCATTATTATCATATATTATCAGTATTTTAATTAACATTGTTGTCATAATCATCATTATCGTTATCATTATATTTACAATAGCCAAAGATGATCACGCACATCTGTAAGCATGGACTTGATTCAACGGGAAAACGGGATTATGACAAAAAGAAATTTATAGATCAATCCACTATTAGTTTTGGTTTTCGCGGGACAGTGCAAGACACAGAATGTGTCCCGTTCCAGAGACACCCCTGGTTCTTTAACATGCCCGGGGTACAGCATCTTTACATGTGACCTCGGGTTTTTAAGTCTCATCCGAAAGACCATTAGTGATGTTAGTGGAGATGCGTGCGATCGAACCTGCGATCACTGGATTACAAATCCAGCGCGTAACCACTATACTACTGATCCGCTCCGATTCCCTGTATATAGCGACATGAAAATAGCATCGTATCGTATATTAAGGTTTTATCGTTGGTACCGGTTTCCAATATGACCAACGCCCCCAGAAGAGGTTAGTTATTTTAGGTTTCGGAGGATAGCGCAAGATACAGAAAGCGTCCAAATTCCAGAAACACCTCTGGTTCTTTATCATGCCAGGTGTATAGCGCCCATACATGGGACCTCGGAATATGTCTCATCCGAAAGACTGTTAGTAATTTAAGTTGGTCAGCCCCTGGAAAATAGCATTTGATTTGATTTGAAAGAGACTTTATCAAGGTCCGTCCAAAAGCTAAATTTTTACCTTATGTTTTGGATGAGACCTCGGCATGTCTCCCTTCATGCCTAGAAAAGTAGAATTTTGAAGCCGAAAAGAGGAGAGATTTACCTGACTGCAATTTCCAGTCAGTTTTACCCAAAGATTTGGGAAAATAGCATACTCCGACTGTCTCTTTATATAGTGACATAAAAATAGCATACGCATACTGACCAATCAAATGCTATTGTTTTAAGAGGGAGGCAGATGAAGACGTTTTTGATAAAATAAAAATAATGATAACGATACAACTGAATATTATAAAAAAAGACATAATTTCATGCTACACACAGATGCTTTGAACAAACAAATGGATGTATGTGATGAAATAACGAGCAAAAACTGATCGGTGTCAGCAATAATTAAGATTTGAAGAACGAAACCAAATACTGTCAAAGGCAATGAATTATCTAAACGAACTAATTAAATTTATCTAAAACATTTAACTAACAAGAATGTTCAAGAGAAGCTTGGAAACATTCGGCTATGTTTGGTGCAGAGGCTTTTAATGTCACAAAATTACGGCTGTTAGATACATACACCATATAATTGTTATATTTGGCGACATATATTCGTCTGCTTCAATTTAAACTGCAATCTAGTGTAAGGCATTAAATAGAAAACAGTTTGAAACAGAAAGCTATGGATTATAAATCTAGGTCATAGAAAATCCCATCCATCTATTGGTGACTACAAGTCAGAGAATAATCAAAGAGACATTTATTTAAAAAGCGTTTTAAAGCACTCCAATCCACATATTATTTCGATTCTTATAAGCCAAATTTATGAAAACTAACTCGAGTAATACGGACCTTTTTTCAGTGCGGCGTTAATGTTTAAAATGGCATAAAAATATGGGCTGTTGGAATTCACTCCCCTAGTCGGTCAACCGTTCAAGACCGACTAGGGGAGTGAATTCCAACAGCCCATATTTTTATGCCATTTTAAACATTAACGCCGAACTGAAAAAGGTCCGTATTACTCACGTTAGTTTTAAATAAATGTCTCTTTTGACTTATTATGCAAACTTATTTTATATCATATATAGCTATATTATACAAACTTATTTTATATCATATATAGCTATATTATACAAACTTATTTTATATCATATATAGCTATATTATACAAACTTATTTTATATCATATATAGCTATATTATACAAACTTATTTTAGTTTAATCATCTAATACACAGAATATATAAAATACAACACTAAGCAGAAGACGTAAGATTTTAGAACTTTACAAAGCAGACATGCAAATTAAAGTGTATCGCTAAACTGAGCTGCACAACGTTTAAACGTGGAGTGATAACGTCAGTGTGATGACATAGACGTTGCATTCATTGTTTTGTCACCCGGAATCAAAAACACTGCGTTACGGTTAATCCTGAGTTTTCTTGGCGTTTTTAAAGGAAAACCAGGTGAAGGTATTCTAATGTTCAACTGTCGCAACCAAAAATAATATTGAGGCTCTTAATCACAAATATTTCATGTGACTGATGTATTAATACAGATATTATTTCTATTTGTATATTTTATTTTTCTGCGCGGGAGTAAATTAGAAAAGCTGGAAGGAGCTGCTTCCATGTCCGAAACTCCTACGCCTACTTTGCCGAGTCCTTTAATCATACTAAAGCACTCGAGTTGACTTTAGGAATACCGTATGCAAATTAGAATTATTCATATCATACTTGTCTGTCACGTCTATAAGGAGAGGATAAGCTAAATGAGATTTAGTCTCAAGACTTTCATCTAATGCACTTTCTGATAAAATCTGTAAACCGACCAAATCCGCCACGTAGACAAAAGATCACAGACATAAGATGTCATATTTTTCACTGAATCAGACAAATAAATTGAAGTATTTACATTCTGTGCTTTATATACTTTCTGTCTCGGAAGACAAAGTGAGGGTATAATAGATTTTACTACTTCCAAAGGGTTATTATGTCGTATATTGTCTAGCTTTATCGTAGTTGTATGCAAAGAGAGGATATATATACAATGTATCAGATGTACACTGTATGTATGATTATATCCGTGGCTCGTTCATTTTACAAAATGTACCACTTAACAACTTATAAAAGGACACCGAATAGGAAGTCATAAGAGAAACTAGACATAAATGCATCAGAGCAGGGTAATTATAGTATACATAGCTTTATTATTCCAACTTGCATCTCAAAACTCTATTCAAGTCAGTAAACTGACATTTGATGACAATTTACACATACATGCAATACATCGTGTGTTAATGTGAGTTGTTACAATCACATAA